>OX451737.1:800334405-801584405 GCA_948472305.1 Vicia faba | reverse complement strand
CAATAATGACAAGGCAACCATCCATTGGAGTAAAAAAAATCTTGACAATAGACAACCTTCTTTAATGACAAGGCTACCATCCATTGGAGTAAATAAAATCTGAACAAAACACTACCTTCCATAATGAAAAGGCTACCATCCATTGGAGTAACATAAATCATAACGATAGACTTCCTCCCAAAATGAGAAGGCTACCATCCATTGGAGTAACAAAAATCTAAACAAAAGACTACTTTCCACAATTATAAGGCTACCATCCATTATAGTAACAAAAATCTTGACAAGACTACCTTCTATAATGACAATACTAACATCCAATGGAGTAATAAAAATATCAACAACGGACTAACTTCCAGAATGACAAGGCTACCATCCATTGTAGTAACAAAATATCAACAATCGACTACCTTCCATAATGACAAGGCTACCATCAATTGGAGTAACAAAAATCTCGAAAACAGACTACCTTCCATAATGACAAGGCTACCATCCAATGGAGTAATAAAAATAACGAAAATTAGAGTACCTTCCGTAATGACAAAGCTACCATCAATTGGAGTAACAAAAATCATGACAATGGACTACCTTCCATAATGACAAAGCTACCATCCATTGGAGTAACAAAAATATTGACAACAAAGTATCTTCCATAATGACAAGGCTACCATCCATTGGAGTAACAAAAATCTCGACAACAGAGTACCTTCCATTATGACAACGCTATAATTCATTGGAGTAACAAACATATTGACAACAGACTACGTCCCATAATGACAAGGCTACCATCAATTGGAGTAACAAAAATCTCGATAACACACTACCTTCCATAATGACAAGGCTACCATCCATTGGAGAAACAAAAACCACGACAACACACTACCTTCCATAATGACAAGGCTACCATCCAATGGAATAACAAAAATCTCGACAACAGGCAACCTTCCATAATGAAAAGGATACTATCCATTAGAGGAACAAAAATCTCGACAACAGAATAGCTTCAATAATGACAAGGCTACCATCCGTTGGAGTAACAAAAATCTTGACAACAAACTACCTTCTGTAATGACAAGGCTACAATCCATTGCAGTAACAAAAATCTGAACAAAATACTACCTTCCATAATGACAAGGCTACCATCCATTGGAGTAACAGAAATCATAACGATAGACTTCTTTCCATAATGACAAGGCTAGAATCCATTGGAGTAACAAAAATCTGAACAAAAGACTACTTTCCATAATTATAAGGCTACTATCCAATGTAGTAACAAAAATCTCGACAACAGACTACCTTCCATAATGATAAGGCAACCATCCATTGGAGTAACAAAAATCTAGACAACAGACAACCTTCTTTAATGACAAGGCTACCATCCATTGGAGTAAATAAAATCTGAACAAAACACTACCTTCCATAATGAAAAGGCTACCATCCATTTGAGTAACATAAATCATAACGATAGACTTCCTTTCAAAATGACAATGCTACCATCCATTGGAGTAACAAAAATCTAAACAAAAGACTACTTTCCACAATTATAAGGCTACCATCCATTATAGTAACAAAAATCATGACAAGACAACCTTCTATAATGACAATGCTAAAATCCAATGGAGTAATAAAAATATCAACAACGGATTAACTTCCAGAATGACAAGGCTACCATCCATTGTAGTAACAAAATATCAACAATCGACTACCTTCATAATGACAAGGCTACCATCAATTGAAGTAACAAAAATCTCGACAACAGACGACCTTCCATAATGACAAGGCTACCATCCATTGGAGTAATAAAAATAATGAAAAATAGAGTACCTTCCGTAATGACAAAGCTACCATCAATTGGAGTAACAAAAATCATGACAACAGACTACCTTCCATAATGACAAAGCTACCATCCATTGGAGTAACAAAAATATTGACAACAGAGTATCTTCCATAATGACAAGGCTACCATCCATTAGAGTAACAAAAATCTAGACAACAGAGTACCTTCCATTATGACAAGGCTACAATCCATTGGAGTAACAAACATATTGACAACAGACTACGTCCCATAATGACAAGGCTACCATCAATTGGAGTAACAAAAATCTCGATAACACACTACCTTTCATAATGACAAGGCTACCATCCATTGGAGAAATAAAAATCTCGACAACACACTACCTTCCATAATGACAAGGCTACAATCCAATGGAATAACAAAAATCTCGACAACAGACTACCTTCCATAATGACATGGCTACCATCCATTGGAGTAACAAAAATATCGACAACAAAGTACCTTTCATAATGACAAGGCTACCATCCATTGGAGTAACAAAAATCTCGACAATAGAGTACCTTCCATAATGAAAAGGCTACAATCCATTGGAGTAACAAAAATATTGACAACAAACTACGTCCCATAATAACAAGGCTACCATCAATAAGAGTAACAAAAATCTCGACAACAGACTACCTTCCATAATGACAAGGCTACCATCCATTGGAGTAACAAAAATCTCGACAACAGACTACCTTCCAAAATGACAAGGTTACCATCCATTGGAATAACAAAAATCTCGACATCAGACTACCTTCCATAATGATAAGGCTACCATCCAATGGAATAACAAAAATCTTGACATTTGACTAGCTTCAATAATGACAAGGCAACCATCCATTGGAGTAACAAAAATCTTGACAACAGACAACCTTCTTTAATGACAAGGCTACCATCCATTGGAGTAAATAAAATCTGAACAAAACACTACCTTCCATAATGAAAAGGCTACCATCCATTGGAGTAACATAAATCATAACGATAGACTTCCTTCCAAAATGACAAGGCTACCATCCATTGGAGTAACAAAAATCTAAACAAAAGACTACTTTCCACAATTATAAGGCTACCATCCATTATAGTAACAAAAATCTTGACAAGACTACCTTCTATAATGACAATGCTAACATCCAATGGAGTAATAAAAATATCAACAACGGACTAACTTCCAGAATGACAAGGCTACCATCCATTGTAGTAACAAAATATCACCAATCGACTACCTTCCATAATGACAAGGCTACCATCAATTGGAGTAACAAAAATCTCGACAACATACTACCTTCCATAATGACAAGGCTACCATCCATTGGAGTAATAAAAATAACGAAAAACAGAGTACCTTCTGTAATGACAAAGCAACCATCAATTGGAGTAACAAAAATCATGGCAACAGACTACCTTCCATAATGACAAAGCTACCATCCATTGGAGTAACAAAAATATCGACAACAGAGTATCTTCCATAATGACAAGGCTACCATCCATTGGAGTAACAAAATTTTTGACAATAGAGTACCTTCCATTATGACAAGGCTACAATCCATTGGAGTAACAAACATATTGACAACAGACAACGTCCCATAATGACAAGGCTACCATCCATTGGAGTAACAAAAATCTAAACAAAAGACTACCTTCCATAATGACAAGGCTACCATCCATTGGAGTAACAAAAATCATAACGACAAACTACCTTCCATAATGACAAGGCTACCATCCATTGGAGTAACAAAAATATGAACAGAAAAGTACCTTCCATAATTACAAGGCTACCATCTATTGGAGTAACAAAAATCTGGACAACAAACTACCTTCCATAATGACAAGGCTACCATCCATTGGAGTAAAAAAAATCTCGACAACAGACTACCTTCCATAATGACAAGGCTACCATCCATTGGAGTAACAAAAATATCGACAACAGAGTACCTTCCATAATTACAAGCATACCATCCATTACAGTAACAAAAATCTCGACAACAGAGTACCTTCTATAATGACAAGGCTACAATCCATTAGAGTAACAAAAATATTGACAACAGACTATGTCCCATAATGACAAGGCTACCATCAATTGGAGTAACAAAAATCTCGACAACAGAAAGCCTTCCATAATGACGAGGCTACCATCCATTGGAGTACCAAAAATCTCAATGACAAATTACCTTCCATAATGACAAGGTTACCATCCGTTAGAATAAAAAAAATCTCGACATCAGACTACCTTCCATAATGACAAGGCTACCATCCAATGGAATAACAAAAATCTTGACAACAGACTACCTTCCATAATGACAAGGCTACCACACAATGAAGTAACAGATATCTCAATGATAAACTACCTTCCATAATGACAAGGCTACCATCCATTGGAGTAACAAAAATATCGACAACAGAGTACCTTTCATAATGACAAGGCTACCATCAATAAGAGTAACAAAAATCTCGACAACAGACTACCTTCCATAATGACAAGGCTACCATCCATTGGAGTAACAAAAATCTCGACAACAGACTACCTTCCAAAATGACAAGGTTACCATCCATTGGAATAACAAAAATCTCGACATCAGACTACCTTCCATAATGATAAGGCTACCATCCAATGGAATAACAAAAATCTTGACATTTGACTAGCTTCAATAATGACAAGGCAACCATCCATTGGAGTAACAAAAATCTTGACAACAGACAACCTTCTTTAATGACAAGGCTACCATCCATTGGAGTAAATAAAATCTGAACAAAACACTACCTTCCATAATGAAAAGGCTACCATCCATTGGAGTAACATAAATCATAACGATAGACTTCCTTCCAAAATGACAAGGCTACCATCCATTGGAGTAACAAAAATCTAAACAAAAGACTACTTTCCACAATTATAAGGCTACCATCCATTATAGTAACAAAAATCTTGACAAGACTACCTTCTATAATGACAATGCTAACATCCAATGGAGTAATAAAAATATCAACAACGGACTAACTTCCAGAATGACAAGGCTACCATCCATTGTAGTAACAAAATATCACCAATCGACTACCTTCCATAATGACAAGGCTACCATCAATTGGAGTAACAAAAATCTCGACAACATACTACCTTCCATAATGACAAGGCTACCATCCATTGGAGTAATAAAAATAACGAAAAACAGAGTACCTTCTGTAATGACAAAGCAACCATCAATTGGAGTAACAAAAATCATGGCAACAGACTACCTTCCATAATGACAAAGCTACCATCCATTGGAGTAACAAAAATATCGACAACAGAGTATCTTCCATAATGAAAAGGCTACCATCCATTGGAGTAACAAAATTTTTGACAATAGAGTACCTTCCATTATGACAAGGCTACAATCCATTGGAGTAACAAACATATTGACAACAGACAACGTCCCATAATGACAAGGCTACCATCCATTGGAGTAACAAAAATCTAAACAAAAGACTACCTTCCATAATGACAAGGCTACCATCCATTGGAGTAACAAAAATCATAACGACAAACTACCTTCCATAATGACAAGGCTACCATCCATTGGAGTAACAAAAATATGAACAGAAAAGTACCTTCCATAATTACAAGGCTACCATCTATTGGAGTAACAAAAATCTCGACAACAAACTACCTTCCATAATGTCAAGGCTACCATCCATTGGAGTAAAAAAAATCTCGACAACAGACTACCTTCCATAATGACAAGGCTACCATCCATTGGAGTAACAAAAATATCGACAACAGAGTACCTTCCATAATTACAAGCATACCATCCATTACAGTAACAAAAATCTCGACAACAGAGTACCTTCTATAATGACAAGGCTACAATCCATTAGAGTAACAAAAATATTGACAACAGACTATGTCCCATAATGACAAGGCTACCATCAATTGGAGTAACAAAAATCTCGACAACAGAAAGCCTTCCATAATGACGAGGCTACCATCCATTGGAGTACCAAAAATCTCAACGACAAATTACCTTCCATAATGACAAGGTTACCATCCGTTAGAATAAAAAAAATCTCAACATCAGACTACCTTCCATAATGACAAGGCTACCATCCAATGGAATAACAAAAATCTTGACAACAGACTACCTTCCATAATGACAAGGCTACCACACAATGAAGTAACAGATATCTCAATGATAAACTACCTTCCATAATGACAAGGCTACCATCCATTGGAGTAACAAAAATATCGACAACAGAGTACCTTTCATAATGACAAGGCTACCATCCATTGGAGTAACAAAAATCTCGACAACAGACTACCTTCCATAATGACAAGGCTACCATCCATTGGAGTAACAAAAATCTCGACAACAGACTACCTTCCAAAATGACAAGGTTACTATCCATTGGAATAACAAAAATCTCGACATCAGACTACCTTCCATAATGATAAGGCTACCATCCAATGGAATAACAAAAATCCTGACATTTGACTAGCTTCAATAATGACAAGGCAACCATCCATTGGAGTAACAAAAATCTTGACAACAGACAACCTTCTTTAATGACAAGGCTACCATCCATTGGAGTAAATAAAATCTGAACAAAACACTACCTTCCATAATGAAAAGGCTACCATCCATTGGAGTAACATAAATCATAACGATAGACTTCCTTCCAAAATGACAAGGCTACCATCCATTGGAGTAACAAAAATCTAAACAAAAGACTACTTTCCACAATTATAAGGCTACCATCCATTATAGTAACAAAAATCTTGACAAGACTACCTTCTATAATGACAATGCTAACATCCAATGGAGTAATAAAAATATCAACAACGGACTAACTTCCAGAATGACAAGGCTACCATCCATTGTAGTAACAAAATATCACCAATCGACTACCTTCCATAATGACAAGGCTACCATCAATTGGAGTAACAAAAATCTCGACAACATACTACCTTCCATAATGACAAGGCTACCATCCATTGGAGTAATAAAAATAACGAAAAACAGAGTACCTTCTGTAATGACAAAGCAACCATCAATTGGAGTAACAAAAATCATGGCAACAGACTACCTTCCATAATGACAAAGCTACCATCCATTGGAGTAACAAAAATATCGACAACAGAGTATCTTCCATAATGAAAAGGCTACCATCCATTGGAGTAACAAAATTTTTGACAATAGAGTACCTTCCATTATGACAAGGCTACAATCCATTGGAGTAACAAACATATTGACAACAGACAACGTCCCATAATGACAAGGCTACCATCCATTGGAGTAACAAAAATCTAAACAAAAGACTACCTTCCATAATGACAAGGCTACCATCCATTGGAGTAACAAAAATCATAACGACAAACTACCTTCCATAATGACAAGGCTACCATCCATTGGAGTAACAAAAATATGAACAGAAAAGTACCTTCCATAATTACAAGGCTACCATCTATTGGAGTAACAAAAATCTCGACAACAAACTACCTTCCATAATGACAAGGCTACCATCCATTGGAGTAAAAAAAATCTCGACAACAGACTACCTTCCATAATGACAAGGCTACCATCCATTGGAGTAACAAAAATATCTACAACAGAGTACCTTCCATAATTACAAGCATACCATCCATTACAGTAACAAAAATCTCGACAACAGAGTACCTTCTATAATGACAAGGCTACAATCCATTAGAGTAACAAAAATATTGACAACAGACTATGTCCCATAATGACAAGGCTACCATCAATTGGAGTAACAAAAATCTCGACAACAGACTGCCTTCCATAATGACGAGGCTACCATCCATTGGAGTACCAAAAATCTCAACGACAGATTACTTTCCATAATGACAAGGTTACCATCCGTTAGAATAAAAAAAATCTCGACATCAGACTACCTTCCATAATGACAAGGCTACCATCCAATGGAATAACAAAAATCATGACAACAGACTACCTTCCATAATGACAAGGCTACCACACAATGAAGTAACATATATCTCAATGATAAACTACCTTCCATAATGACAAGGCTACCATCCATTGGAGTAACAAAAATATCGACAACAGAGTACCTTTCATAATGACAAGGCTACCATCCATTGGAGTAACAAAAATCTCGACAATAGAGTACCTTCCATAATGACAAGGCTACAATCCATTGGAGTGACAAAAATATTGACAACAAACTACGTCCCATAATGACAACGCTACCATCAATTAGAGTAACAAAAATCTCGACAACATACTACCTTCCATAATGACAAGGCTACCATCCATTTGAGTAACAAAAATCTCGACAACAGACTACCTTCCAAAATGACAAGGTTACCATCCATTGGTATAACAAAAATCTCGACATCAGACTACCTTCCAAAATGATAAGGCTACCATCCAATGGAATAACAAAAATCTTGACAACAGACTAGCTTCCATTGGAGTAAAAAAAATCTTGACAATAGACAACCTTCTTTAATGACAAGGCTACCATCCATTGGAGTAAATAAAATCTGAACAAAACACTACCTTCCATAATGAAAAGGCTACCATCCATTGGAGTAACATAAATCATAACGATAGACTTCCTCCCAAAATGAGAAGGCTACCATCCATTGGAGTAACAAAAATCTAAACAAAAGACTACTTTCCACAATTATAAGGCTACCATCCATTATAGTAACAAAAATCTTGACAAGACTACCTTCTATAATGACAATACTAACATCCAATGGAGTAATAAAAATATCAACAACGGACTAACTTCCAGAATGACAAGGCTACCATCCATTGTAGTAACAAAATATCAACAATCGACTACCTTCCATAATGACAAGGCTACCATCAATTGGAGTAACAAAAATCTCGAAAACAGACTACCTTCCATAATGACAAGGCTACCATCCAATGGAGTAATAAAAATAACGAAAATTAGAGTACCTTCCGTAATGACAAAGCTACCATCAATTGGAGTAACAAAAATCATGACAATGGACTACCTTCCATAATGACAAAGCTACCATCCATTGGAGTAACAAAAATATTGACAACAAAGTATCTTCCATAATGACAAGGCTACCATCCATTGGAGTAACAAAAATCTCGACAACAGAGTACGTCCATTATGACAACGCTATAATTCATTGGAGTAACAAACATATTGACAACAGACTACGTCCCATAATGACAAGGCTACCATCAATTGGAGTAACAAAAATCTCGATAACACACTACCTTCCATAATGACAAGGCTACCATCCATTGGAGAAACAAAAACCACGACAACACACTACCTTCCATAATGACAAGGCTACCATCCAATGGAATAACAAAAATCTCGACAACAGACAACCTTCCATAATGAAAAGGATACTATCCATTAGAGGAACAAAAATCTCGACAACAGAATAGCTTCAATAATGACAAGGCTACCATCCATTGGAGTAACAAAAATCTTGACAACAAACTACCTTCTGTAATGACAAGGCTACAATCCATTGCAGTAACAAAAATCTGAACAAAATACTACCTTCCATAATGACAAGGCTACCATCCATTGGAGTAACAGAAATCATAACGATAGACTTCTTTCCATAATGACAAGGCTAGAATCCATTGGAGTAACAAAAATCTGAACAAAAGACTACTTTCCATAATTATAAGGCTACTATCCAATGTAGTAACAAAAATCTCGACAACAGACTACCTTCCATAATGATAAGGCAACCATCCATTGGAGTAACAAAAATCTAGACAACAGACAACCTTCTTTAATGACAAGGCTACCATCCATTGGAGTAAATAAAATCTGAACAAAACACTACCTTCCATAATGAAAAGGCTACCATCCATTTGAGTAACATAAATCATAACGATAGACTTCCTTTCAAAATGACAATGCTACCATCCATTGGAGTAACAAAAATCTAAACAAAAGACTACTTTCCACAATTATAAGGCTACCATCCATTATAGTAACAAAAATCTTGACAAGACAACCTTCTATAATGACAATGCTAAAATCCAATGGAGTAATAAAAATATCAACAACGGATTAACTTCCAGAATGACAAGGCTACCATCCATTGTAGTAACAAAATATCAACAATCGACTACCTTCATAATGACAAGGCTACCATCAATTGAAGTAACAAAAATCTCGACAACAGACTACCTTCCATAATGACAAGGCTACCATCCATTGGAGTAATAAAAATAATGAAAAATAGAGTACCTTCCGTAATGACAAAGCTACCATCAATTGGAGTAACAAAAATCATGACAACAGACTACCTTCCATAATGACAAAGCTACCATCCATTGGAGTAACAAAAATATTGACAACAGAGTATCTTCCATAATGACAAGGCTACCATCCATTAGAGTAACAAAAATCTAGACAACAGAGTACCTTCCATTATGACAAGGCTACAATCCATTGGAGTAACAAACATATTGACAACAGACTACGTCCCATAATGACAAGGCTACCATCAATTGGAGTAACAAAAATCTCGATAACACACTACCTTTCATAATGACAAGGCTACCATCCATTGGAGAAATAAAAATCTCGACAACACACTACCTTCCATAATGACAAGGCTACCATCCAATGGAATAACAAAAATCTCGACAACAGACAACCTTCCATAATGAAAAGGATACTATCCATTAGAGTAACAAAAATCTCGACAACAGACTAGCTTCAATAATGACAAGGCTACTATCCGTTGGAGTAACAAAAATCTTGACAACAGAGTACCTTCTATAATGACAAGGCTACAATCCATTGCAGTAACAAAAATCTGAACAAAATACTACCTTCCATAATGACAAGGCTACCATTCATTGGAGTAACAGAAATCATAACGATAGACTTCTTCCCATAAAGACAAGGCTAGAATCCATTGGAGTAACAAAAATCTGAACAAAAGACTACTTTCCATAATTATAAGGCTACCATCCAATGTAGTAACAAAAATCTCGACAACAGACTACCTTCCATAATGATAAGGAAACCATCCATTGGAGCAACAAAAATCTAGACAACAGACTACCTTCCATAATAAGAAGGCTACCATCCATTGAAGTAACACAAGTATTGACAATAGACTACGTCCCATAATGATAAGGCTACCTTCCATAGGAGTAACAAAAATCTCGACAACAGACTACCTTCCATAATGATAATGTTACCATCTATTAGAATAACAAAAATCTCGACATCAGAATACCTGCCATAATGAAATGGCTATCATCCTATATAATTACAAAAATCTCGACAACAGACTACCTTCCATAATGACAAGGCTACCATCCATTGGATTAACAAAAATCTGAACAACAGACTAGTTTCCATAATGACAAGGCTACCACACATTGGAGTAACAGATATCTCAATGACAAACTACCTTCCATAATGATAAGGATACCATCCATTAGAGTAACAAAATTAACGACAACATACTACCTTCCATAATGACAAGGCTACCATCCAATGGAATAACAAAAATCTCTAAAACAGACTACCTTCCATAATGAAAAGGATACCATCCATTGGTGTAAAAAAAATCTCGACAACAGACTAGCTTCAATAATTACAAGGCTACCATCCATTGGAGTAACAAAAATCTTGACAACAGACTACCTTCTGTAATGTCAAGGCTACTATCCATTGCAGTAACAAAAATATGAACAAAATACTACCTTCCATAATGAAAAGGCTACCATCCATTGGAGTAACGGAAATCATAACGACAGACTACCTTCCATAATAACAAGGCTACCATCCATTGGAGTAACAAAAATCTGATCAAAATACTACTTTCCATAATTACAAGGCTACCATCAATTGTATTAACAAAAATCTCGACAACAGACTAGCTTCCATAATGACAAGGCTACCACCCATTGTAGTAAAAAAGATATCTACAATAAACTACCATCCATAATGACAAGGCTACCATCCATTGGAGTAACAAAAATCTCGACAACAGACTACCTTCCAAAATGACAAGGTTACCATCCATTGGAATAACAAAAATCTCGACATCAGACTACCTTCCATAATGATAAGGCTACCATCCAATGGAGTAACAAAAATATCGATAACAGACTACCTTCCATAATGACAATGCAACCATCCATTGCAGTAATAAAAATATCAACAACAGACTAACTTTAAGAATGACAAGGCTACCATCCATTGTAGTAACAAAAATAACGGCAACAGACTACCTTCCATAATGAAAAGGTTACCATACATTTGAGTAACAAATATCTCGACAATAGACTAACTTCAATAATAACAAGGCTACCATCCATTGGAGTAACAAAAATCTTGACAATAGACTACTTTCTGTAATGACAAGGCTACTATCCATTGCAGTAACAAAAATATGAACAAAATACTACCTTCCATAATGAAAAGGCTACCATCCATTGGAGTAACAGAAATCATAACGACAGACTACCTTCCATAATGACAAGGCTACCATCCATTGGAGTAATAAAAATCTGAAGAAAAGACTAATTTCATTAATTACAAGGCTACCATCCATTGTAGTAAAAAAAATCTCGACAACAGACTATCTTCCATAATGACAAGGCTACCATCCATTGGAGTAATAAAAATCTCGATAACAGACTACCTTCCATAATGACAAGGTTAACATCCATTGGAGTAATAAAAATAACAACAACTGAGTACCTTCCATAATGACAAGGCTATCATCCATTGGAGTAACAGAAATCTCGACAACAGACTACCTTCCATAATGACAAAGCTATCATCCATTGGAGCACCAAAAATATCGACAATAGAGTACATTCCATAATTACGAGGCTACCATCCATTGGAGTAACAAAAATCTCGACAACAGAGTACCTTCTATAATGACAAAGCTACAATCCATTGGAGTACAAACATATTGACAACATACTACCTCCCATAATGACAAAGCTACCTTCAATTGGAGTAACAAAAATCTCGACAACAGAGTACCTTCCATAATGACAAGGCTACCATCCATTGGAGTAACAAAAATCTAGACAACATAGTACCTTCCATAATGACAAAGCTACAATCCATTGGAGTACAAACATATTGACGATAGACTACCTTCAGAAATGACAAGGCTAACATCCAATGCCGTAATAAAAATCTGAACAAAATACTACCTTCCATAATGAAAAGGCTACCATCAACTGGAGTAACAAAAATCTCGGCAATAGACTACCTTCCATAATGACAAGGCTACCATACATTGGAGTAACAAAAATTTCGACAATAGACTACCTTCAGAAATGACAAGGTTACCATCCATTGGAATAACAAAAATCTCGACATCAGACTACCTTCCATAATGATAAGGCTACCATCCAATGGAATAACAAAAATCTCGACAATAGACTACCTTCCATAATGAAAAGGATACCATCCATTGGAGTAACAAAAATCTCGACAACAGACTAACTTCAATAATGAAAAGGCTACCATCCATTGGAGTAACAAAATTCTTGACAACAGAATACCTTCTGTAATGACAAGGCTAACATCCAATGCCGTAATAAAAATCTGAACAAAATACTACCTTCCATAATGAAAAGGCTACCATCCATTGGATTAACAGAAATCATAACGACAGACTCCCTTCCATAATGACAAGACTACCATCCATTGGAGTAACAAAAATCTGAACAAAAGAATACTTTCCATAATTACAAGGCTACCATCAATTGTATTAACAAAAATCTTGACAACATACTACCTTCCATAATGACAAGGCTACCATCCATTGGAGTAATAAAAATCTCGACAACAGACTACCTTCCATAATGACAAGGCTACCATCCATTGGAGTAACAAAAATATTGACAACAGAGTACCTTCCATAATGAGAAGGCTACCATCCATTGGAGTAACAAAAATATCGACAACAAACTACCTTCCATAATGACAAGGCTACCACCCATTGGAGTAACAAACATATTGAGAACAGACTACGTCCCATAATGACAAGGCTACCACCCATTATAGTAAAAAAGATATCTACAATAGACTACCTTCCATAATGATAGGGCTACCATCCATTGAAGTAACAAAAATATCGACAACATACTACCTTCCATAATGATAATGCAACCATCCATTGAAGTAAGAAAAATATCAACAACGGACTAACTTCCAGAATGACAAGGCTATCATCCATTGTAGTAACCAAAATATCGACAATAGACTTCCTTCCATAATGAAAAGGATACCATACATTGGAGTAACAAAAATCACGACAACGGCCTAGCTTCAACAATGACAAGGCTGCCATCCATTGGAGTAATAAAAATCTCGACAACAGACTACCTTCCATAATGACAAGGCTACCATCCATTGGAGTAACAAAAATATCAACAATAGAGTACCTTCCATAATGACAAGGCAACCATCCATTGGAGTAACAAAGATATCGACAATAAACTACCTTTTATAATGACAAGGCTACAACCCATTGAAGTAAAAAAGATATCAACAGTAGACTACCTTCCATAATGACAAGGCTACCATCCATTGGAGTAATAAAAATCTCGACAACATACTACCTTCCATAATGACAAGGCTACCACCCATTGCAGTAAAAAAGATATCTACAATAAACTACCATCCATAATAACAAGGCTACCATCCATTGGAGTAACAAAAATATCGATAACAAACTACCTTCCATAATGAAAGGCTACCACCCATTGGAGTAAAAAAGATATCTACAATAGACTACCTTCTATAATGATAAGTCTACCATCCATTGGAGTAACAAAAATATCGACAACAGACTACCTTCCATAATGACAATGCAACCATCCATTTAAGTAAAAAAAATATCAACAACAGACTAACTTCCAGAATGACAAGGCTACCATCCATTGTAGTAACAAAAATATCGACAACAAACTACCTTCCATAATGAAAAGGTTACCCTCCATTGGAGTAACAAAAATCTCGACAACAGACTAGCTTCAATAATGACAAGGCTACCATCCATTGCAGTAACAAAAATCTGAACAAAATACTACCTTCCATAATGAAAAGGCTACCATCCATTGGAGTAACATAAAACATAACGACAAACTAACTTCCATAACAACAAGGCTACCATCCATTGGAGTAACAAAAATCTGAACAAAAGACTACTTTCCATAATTACAAGCCTACCATCAATTGTAGTAACAAAAATATCGACAACAGACTACCTTCCATAATGACAAGGCTACCATCCATTGGAGTAAAAAAAATATCGACAACAGAGTACCTTCCATAATGATAAGGCTACCATCCATTGGAGTACCAAAAATCTAGACAACTGACTACCTTCCATAATGACAAGGCTACCATCCATTAGAGTAACAAAAATCTGAACAAAAGAATACTTTCCATAATTACAAGGCTACCATCCATTGTATTAACAAAAATCTCGACAACAAACTACCTTCTATAATGACAAGTCTACCATCCATTGGAGTAATAAAAATCTCGACAATAGACTACCTTCCATAATGACAAGGCTACCATCAATTAGAGTAACAAAAATATCGAAAACAAAGTACCTTCCATAATGACAAGGCTACCATCCATTGGAGTAACAAAAATATCGACAACAAACTACCTTCTATAATGACAAGGCTACCACCCATTGGAGTAAAAAACATATTTAAAATATACTACCTTCCATAATGATAATGCTACCATCCATTTGAGTAAAAAACATATTGACAGTAGACTACGTCCCATAATGACAAGGCTACCACCCATTGTAGTAAAAAACATATCTAGAATAGACTACCTTCCATAATGATAAGGCTACCATCCATTGGAGTAACAAAAATATCGACAACAGACTACCTTCCATAATGACAATGCAACCATCCATTGGAGTAAGAAAAATATCAACAACGGACTAACTTCCAGAATGACAAGGCCACCATCCATTGTCGTAACCAAAATATCGACAACAGACTACATTCCATCATGAAAAGGATACCATCCATTGGAGTAACAAAAATCTCGACAACAGATTACCTTCCATAATGGAAAGGCTACCATCCATCGGAGTAAAAAAATATTGACAATAGACTACCTTCCATAATGACAAGGTTACCATCCATTAGAATAACAAAAATCTCGACAAAAGACTACCTTCCATAATGACAAGGCTACCATCCAATGGAATAACAAAAATCTCGACAACATACTACCTTCCATAATGACAAAGCTACCATCCATTGGAGTACAAACATATTGACAACATACTACCTCCCATAATGACATGGCTACCATCAATTGGAGTAACAAAAATCTAAACAAAAGACTACCTTCCATAATGACAAGGCTACCATACATTGGAGTAACAAAAATGTCGACAATAAACTACCTTCCGAAATGACAAGGTTACCATCCATTATAATAACAAAAATCTCGACATCAGACTACCTTCCATAATGATAAGGCTACCATCTAATGGAATAACAAAAATCTCGACAACAGACTACCTTCCATAATTAAAAGGATACCATCCATTGGAGTAACAAAAATCTCGACAACAGACTAGCGTCAATAATGATAAGGCTACCATCCATTTGAGTAACAAAAATCTTGACAACAGACTACCTTTTGTAATGAGAAGACTACCATCCATTGCAGTAATAAAAATCTGAACAAAATACTACCTTACATAATGAAAAGGCTACCATCCATTGGAGTAACAGAAATCATAACGACAGACTACCTTCCATAATGAAAAGGCTACCATCCATTAGAGTAACAAAAATCTGAGCAAAAGAATACTTTCCATAATTACAAGGCGACCATCCATTGTATTAAGAAAAATCTCGACAATAGACTACCTTCCATAATGACAAGGCTACCATCCATTGGAGTAATAAAAATCTCAATAACAGACTACCTTCCATAATGACAAGGCTACCATCCATTGGAGTAACAAAAATATCGACAACAGAGTACCTTCCATAATGACAAGGCTACCATCCATTGGAGTAACAAAAATATCGACAACAAACTACCTTCCATAATGACAAGGCTACCACCCATTGGAGTAAAAAATATATCTACAATATACTACCTTCCATAATGATAATGCTACCATCAATTGGAGTAACAAACATATTGACAACAGACTACGTCCCATAAAGACAAGGATACCACCCATTGTAGTGAAAACGATATCTACAATAGACTACCTTCCATAATGATAAGGCTACCATCCATTGGAGTAACAAAAATATCGACAATAGACTACCTTCCATAATGACAACGCAACCAACCATTGGAGTAAGAAAAATATCAACAACGGACTAACTTCCAGAATGACAAGGATACCATCCATTGTAGTAACCAAAATATCGACAACTGACTACCTTCCATAATGAAAAGGATACCATCCATTGGAGTAACAAAAATCTCGACAACAGATTACCTTCCATAATGAAAAGGCTACCATCCATCAGAGTAAAAAAATCTCGACAATAGACTACCTTCCATAATGACAAGGTTACCATCCATTAGAATAACAAAAATCTCGACATCAGACTACCTTCCATAATGACATGGCTACCATCCAATGGAATAACAAAAATATCGATAACAGACTACCTTCCATAATGACAAGGCTACCATCCATTGGAGTAATAAAAATAACGACAACAAAGTACCTTCAATAATGAAAAGGCTACCATCCATTGGAGTAACAAAATACTCGACAATAGACTACCTTCCATAATGACAAAGCTACCATCCATTGGAGTAAAAAAGATATCTACAACAGACTACGTTCCATAATGACAAGTCTACCATCAATTGGAGTAACAAAAACAATAACTACAAACTACCTTCCATAATTAGAAGCCTACCATCCATTGGAACAACAAAAATCTCGACAATAAACTACCTTCCATAATGACAAGGCTATCATCCATTGGAGTACCAAAAATCTCGACAACAGACTACCTTCCCTAATGACAAGGCTACCATCCATTGGAGTAACAAAAATCTCGACCACAGAGTACCTTCCATAATGACAAGGCTATAATCCATTAGAATAACAAAAATCTTGACATCAGACTACGTCCCATAATGACTAGGCTACCATGAATTGGAGTAACAAAAATCTCAACAATAGACTACCTTCCATAATGACAAGGCTACCATTCATTGGAGTAACAAAAATATCGACAACAGAGTACCTTCCATAATGACAACGCTACCATCCATTGGAGTAACAAAAATATCGACAACAAACTACCTTCCATAATGACAAGGCTACCATCCATTGGAGTAACAAAAATCATAACGAAAAACTACCTCCCATAATGACAAGGTTACCATCCATTCGAATAACAAAAATCTCAACATCAGACTACCTTCCATAATGACAAGGCTACCATCCAATGGAATAACAAAAATCTAGAAAATAGACTACCTTCCATAATGACAAGGATACCATCCATTGGATTAAAAAAAATCTGAACAACAGACTAGCTTCCATAATGACAAGGCTACCATCCATTGGAGTAATAAAAATCTCAATAACAGACTACCTTCCATAATGACAAGGCTACCATCCATTGGAGTAACAAAAATATCGACAACAAAGTACCTTCCATAATGACAAGGCTACCATCCATTGGAGTAACAAAAATATCGACAACAAACTACCTTCCATAATGACAAGGCTACCACCCATTGGAGTAAAAAATATATCTACAATATACTACCTTCCATAATGATAATGCTACCATCAATTGGAGTAACAAACATATTGACAACAGACTACGTCCCATAATGACAAGGATACCACCCATTGTAGTGAAAACGATATCTACAATAGACTACCTTCCATAATGATAAGGCTACCATCCATTGGAGTAACAAAAATATCGACAACAGACTACCTTCCATAATGACAACGCAACCAACCATTGGAGTAAGAAAAATATCAACAACGGACTAACTTCTAGAATGACAAGGCTACCATCCATTGTAGTAACCAAAATATCGACAACTGACTACCTTCCATAATGAAAAGGATACCATCCATTGGAGTAACAAAAATCTCGACAACAGATTACCTTCCATAATGAAAAGGCTACCATCCATCGGAGTAAAAAAATCTCGACAATAGACTACCTTCCATAATGACAAGGTTACCATCCATTAGAATAACAAAAATCTCGACATCAGACTACCTTCCATAATGACATGGCTACCATCCAATGGAATAACAAAAATATCGATAACAGACTACCTTCCATAATGACAAGGCTACCATCCATTGGAGTAATAAAAATAACGACAACAGAGTACCTTCAATAATGAAAAGGCTACCATCCATTGGAGTAACAAAATACTCGACAATAGACTACCTTCCATAATGACAAAGCTACCATCCATTGGAGTAAAAAAGATATCTACAACAGACTACGTTCCATAATGACAAGGCTACCATCAATTGGAGTAACAAAAATCATAACTACAAACTACCTTCCATAATTAGAAGCCTACCATCCATTGGAACAACAAAAATCTCGACAATAAACTACCTTCCATAATGACAAGGCTATCATCCATTGGAGTACCAAAAATCTCGACAACAGACTACCTTCCCTAATGACAAGGCTACCATCCATTGGAGTAACAAAAATCTCGACCACAGAGTACCTTCCATAATGACAAGGCTATAATCCATTAGAATAACAAAAATCTTGACATCAGACTACGTCCCATAATGACTAGGCTACCATGAATTGGAGTAACAAAAATCTCAACAATAGACTACCTTCCATAATGACAAGGCTACCATTCATTGGAGTAACAAAAATATCGACAATAGAGTACCTTCCATAATGACAAGGCTACCATCCATTGGAGTAACAAAAATCTCGACAACAAACTACCTTCCATAATGACAAGGCTACCATCCATTGGAGTAACAAAAATCATAACGAAAAACTACCTTCCATAATGACAAGGTTACCATCCATTCGAATAACAAAAATCTCAACATCAGACTACCTTCCATAATGACAAGGCTACCATCCAATGGAATAAAAAAAATCTAGACAATAGACTACCTTCCATAATGACAAGGATACCATCCATTGGATTAAAAAAAATCTGAACAACAAACTAGCTTCCATAATGACAAGGCTATCACACATTGGAGTAACATATATCTCAATGAGAAACTACCTTCCATAATGACAATGCTACCATCCATGGGAGTAACAAAAATCGCGACATCATACTACCTTCCATAATGACAAGGCTACCATCCAATGGAATAAAAAAAATCTTGACAACAGACTACCTTCCAAAATGACAAGGCTACCATCCATTGGAGTAACAAAAATTTCGACAACAGACTACCTTATGTAATGACAAGGCTACCATCCATTGGAGTAACAAAAATATCGACAACAGAGTACCTTCCATAATGACAAGGCTACAATCCATTGGAGTAACAAAAATCCCGACAACAGAGTACCTTTCATAATGACAAGGCTACAATCCATTGGAGTAACAAAAATATTGACAACAGACTACGTCCCATAATGACAAGGCTACCATCCATTGGAGTAACAAAAATGTCAACAGCAGACTACCTTCCATAATGACAAGGATACCATCCATTGGAGTATAAAAATCTCGACAACAGACTACCTTCCATAATGGAAAGGCTACCATCCATTGGAGTAACAAAAATCTCGACAACAGACTACCTTCCATAATGACAAGGCTACCATCCATTAGAATTAGAAAAATCTCCACATCTGACTACGTCCCATAATGACAAGGCTACCATCAATTGGAGTAACAAAAATCTCGACAATAGACTACCTTCCATAATGACAAGGCTACCATCCATTGGAGTAAAAAAATATCGACAACAGAGTACCTTCCATAATGACAAGGCTACCATCCATTGGAGTAACAAAAATCTCTACAACAAACTACCTTCCATAATGACAAGGCTACCATCCATTAAAAAAAAAAATTTCGACAACATACTACCTTCCATAATGACAAGGTTACCATCCATTAGAATAACAAAAATCTCAACATCAGACTACCTTCCATAATGACAAGGCTACAATCAAATGGAATAACAAAAATATAGACAATAGACTACCTTCCATTATGACAAGGATACCATCCATTTGATTAACAAAAATCTTAACAACAAACTAGCTTCCATAATGACAAGGCTATCACACATTGGAGTAACAGATATCTCAATGACAAACTACCTTACATAATGACAAGGCTACCATCCATGGGAGTAACAAAAATCTCGACATCAGACTACCTTCCATAATGACAAGGCTACCATCCAATGGAATAACAAAAATCTTGACAACAGACTACCTTCCATAATGACAAGGCTACCACACATTGGAGTAACAGATATCTCAATGCCAAACTACCTTCCATAATGACAAGGCTTCCACACATTGGAGTAAAAAAGATATCTAAAATAGAATACCTTCCATAATGACAAGGCTACCATCCATTGGAGTAACAAAAATCATAACGACAAACTACCTTCCATAATGATAAGGCTACCATCCATTGGAATAACAAAAATCTCGACAACAAACTACCTTCCATAATGACAAGGCTACCATCCATTGGAGTAACAAAAATCTCAACAACAGACTACCTTCCATAATGACAAGGCTACCATCCATTGGAGTAACAAAAATATCGACAATAGAGTACCTTCCATAATGACAAGGCTACCATCCATTGGAGTAACAAAAATCTCGACAACAAACTACCTTCCATATTGACAAGGCTACCATCCATTGGAGTAACAAAAATATCGATAACAGACTACCTTCCATAATGACAAGGCTACCATCCATTGGAGTAATAAAAATAACAACAACAGAGTACCTTCAATAATGAAAAGGCTACCATCCATTGGAGTAACAAAATACTCGACAATAGACTACCTTCCATAATGACAAATCTACCATCCATTGGAGTAAAAAAGATATCTACAACAGACTACGTTCCATAATGACAAGGCTACCATCAATTGGAGTAACAAAAATCATAACTACAAACTACCTTCCATAATTAGAAGCCTACCATCCATTGGAACAACAAAAATCTCGACAATAAACTACCTTCCATAATGACAAGGCTATCATCCATTGGAGTACCAAAAATCTCGACAACAGACTACCTTCCCTAATGAGAAGGCTACCATCCATTGGAGTAACAAAAATCTCGACCACAGAGTACCTTCCATAATGACAAGGCTATAATCCATTAGAATAACAAAAATCTTGACATCAGACTACGTCCCATAATGACTAGGCTACCATGAATTGGAGTAACAAAAATCTCAACAATAGACTACCTTCCATAATGACAAGGCTACCATTCATTGGAGTAACAAAAATATCGACAACAGAGTACCTTCCATAATGACAAGGCTACCATCCGTTGGAGTAACAAAAATCTCGACAACAAACTACCTTCCATAATGACAAGTCTACTATCCATTGGAGTAACAAAAATCATAACGAAAAACTACCTTCCATAATGACAAGGTTACCATCCATTCGAATAACAAAAATCTCAACATCAGACTACCTTCCATAATGACAAGGCTACCATCCAATGGAATAACAAAAATCTAGACAATAGACTACCTTCCATAATGACAAGGATACCATCCATTGGATTAAAAAAAATCTGAACAACAAACTAGCTTCCATAATGACAAGGCTATCACACATTGGAGTAACATATATCTCAATGAGAAACTACCTTCCATAATGACAAGGCTACCATCCATGGGAGTAACAAAAATCGCGACATCAGACTACCTTCCATAATGACAAGGCTACCATCCAATGGAATAAAAAAAATCTTGACAACAGACTACCTTCCAAAATGACAAGGCTACCATCCATTGGAGTAACAAAAATTTCGACAACAGACTACCTTATGTAATGACAAGGCTACCATCCATTGGAGTAACAAAAATATCGACAACAGAGTACCTTCCATAATGACAAGGCTACAATCCATTGGAGTAACAAAAATCTCGACAACAGAGTACCTTTCATAATGACAAGGCTACAATCCATTGGAGTAACAAAAATATTGACAACAGACTACGTCCCATAATGACAAGGCTACCATCCATTGGAGTAACAAAAATGTCAACAACAAACTACCTTCCATAATGACAAGGATACCATCCATTGGAGTATAAAAATCTCGACAACAGACTACCTTCCATAATGGAAAGGCTACCATCCATTGGAGTAACAAAAATCTCGACAACAGACTACCTTCCATAATGACAAGGCTACCATCCATTAGAATTAGAAAAATCTCCACATCTGACTACGTCCCATAATGACAAGGCTACCATCCATTGGAGTAATAAAAACATCAACAACAGACTACCTTCTTTAATGATAAGGCTACCATCCATTGGAGTAAAAAAAATCTGAATAAAAGACTACCTTCCATAATGACAAGGCTACCATCCATTGGAGTAACAAAAATCATAACGACAAACTACCTTCCATAATGATAAGGCTACTATCCATTGGAATAACAAAAATCTCGACAACAAACTACCTTCCATAATGACAAGGCTACCATCCATTGGAGTAACAAAAATCTCAACAACAGACTACCTTCCATAATGACAAGGCTACCATCCATTGGAGTAACAAAAATATCGACAATAGAGTACCTTCCATAATGACAAGGCTACCATCCATTGGAGTAACAAAAATCTCGACAACAAACTACCTTCCATAATGACAAGGCTACCATCCATTGGAGTAACAAAAATCATAACAAAAGAGTACCTTCCATAATGATAAGGCTACCATCCATTGGAGTAACAAAAATATGAACAAAAGACTACCTTCCATAATGACAAGGCTACCATCCATTAGAATAACAAAAATCTCAACATCAAACTACCTTCCATAATGACAAGGCTACCATCCAATGGAATAATAAAAATCTAGACAATAGCATACCTTCCATAATGACAAGGATACCATCCATTGGATTAAAAAAAATCTGAACAACAAACTAGCTTCCATAATGACAAGGCTATCACACATTGGAGTAACATATATCTCAATGACAAACTACCTTCCATAATGACAAAGCTACCATCCATGGGAGTAACAAAAATCTCGACATCAGACTACCTTCCATAATGACAAGGCTACCATCCAATGGAATAAAAAAAATCTTGACAACAGACTACCTTCCATAAAGACAAGGCTATCACACATTGGAGTAACAAATATCTGAATGACAAACTAACTTCCATAATGACAAGGCTACCATCCATTAGAGTAAGAAACATATCAACAACAGACTACCTTCCATAATGACAAGGCTACAACACATTAGAGTAAAAAGAGATATCTAAAATAGAATACCTTCCATAATGATAAGGCTACCATCCATTGGAGTAATAAAAATACCGACAACATAATACCTTCTGTAATGATAAGGCTACCATCCATTGATGTAAAAAAAATCTGAATAAAAGACTACCTTCCATAATGACAAGGCTACCATCCATTGGAGTAACAAAAATCATAACAACAAACTACCTTCCATAATGACAAGGCTACCATCCAATGGAGTAACAAAAATCTGAACAAAAGACTACCTTCCATAATTACAAGGCTACCATCCATTGGAATAACAAAAATCTCGACATCAGACTACCTTCCATAATGACAAGGCTACCATCCAATGGAATAACAAAAATCTTGATAACAGACTAGCTTCCATAATGACAAGGCTATCACATATTGGAGTAACAGATATCTCAATGACAAACTACCTTCCATAATGACAAGGCTACTATCCATGGGAGTAACAAAAATCTCGACATCAGACTACCTTCCATAATGACAAGGCTACCATCCAATGGAATAACAAAAATCTTGACAACAGACTACCTTTAATAATGACAAGGCTACCACACATTGGAGTAACAGATATCTCAATGCCAAACTACCTTCCATAATGACAAGGCTACCATCCATTGGAGTAACAAAAATATCGACAACAGACTACCTTCCATAATGACAAGGCTACCACACATTGGAGTAAAAAAGATATCTAAAATAGAATACCTTCCATAATGATAAGGCTACCATCCATTGGAGTAATAAAAATATCGACAACAGACTACCTTCTGTAATGATAAGGCTATCATCCATTGGAGTAAAAAAAATCTGAATAAAAGACTGCCTTCCATAATGACAAGGCTACCATCCATTGGAGTAACAAAAATCATAACGACAAACTACCTTCCATAATGACAAGGATACCATCCGATGGAGTAACAAAAATCTGAACAAAAGACTACCTTCCATAATTACAAGGCTATCATCCATTGGAATAACAAAAATCTCGACAACAAACTACCTTCCATAATGACAAGGCTACCATCCATTGGAGTAACAAAAATATCGACAATAGAGTACCTTCAATAATGACAAGGCTACCATCCATTGGAGTAACAAAAATCTCGACAACAGAGTACCTTCCATAATGACAAGGCTACAATCCATTGGAGTTACAATAATATTGAGAACAGACTACGTCCTATAATGACAAGGCTACCATCCATTGGGGTAACAAAAATCTCGACAACATACTACCTTCCATAATGACAAGGATACCATCCATTGGAGTATAAAAATCTCGACAACAGACTTCCTTCCATAATGACAAGGCTACCATCCATTGGAGTAACAAAAATCTTGACAACAGACTACCTTCCATAATGACAAGGATACCATCCATTAGAATAAAAAAATCTCGACATCAGACTACGCCCCAAAATGACAAGGCTACCATCCATTAGAATAACAAAAATCTCAACAACAGACTACCTTCCATAATGACAAGGCTACCATCCAATGGAATAATAAAAATCTAGACAATAGCATACCTTCCATAATGACAAGGATACCATCCATTGGATTAAAAAAAATCTGAACAACATACTAGCTTCCATAATGACAAGGCTACCATCCATTAAAGTAAAGAAATCTTGACAACAGACTACCTTCCATAATGACAAGGTTACCATCCATTAGAATAACCAAAATCTCAACATCAGACTACCTTCCATAATTACAAGGCTACAATCATATGGAATAAAAAAAATCTAGACAATAGACCACCTTCAATAATGTCAAGGATACCATCCATTGGATTGACAAAAATTTGAACAACAGACTAGCTTCCATAATGAAAAGGCTATCACACATTGGAGTAACAAATATCTCAATGACAAACTACCTTCCATAATGACAAGGCTACCATCCATGGGAGTAACAAAAATCTCGGCATCAGACTACCTTCCATAGTGACAAGGCTACCATCCAATGGAATAACAAAAATCTTGACAATAGACTACCTTCCATAATGAGAAGGCTACCACACATTGGAGTAACAAATATCTCAATGACAAACTACCTTCCATAATGACATGGCTACCATCCATTGGAGTAACAAAAATCTCGACATCAGACTACCTTCCATAATGACAAGGCTACCATCCAATGGAATAACAAAAATCTTGACAATAGACTACCTTCCATAATGACAAGGCAACCACACATTGGAGTAACAAATATCTCAATGACAAACTACCTTCCATAATGACAAGGCTACCATCCATTGGAGTAACAAAAATATCGACAACAGACAACCTTCCATAATGACAAGGCTACCATCCATTGGAGTAACAAAAATCTCAACAACAAACTACCTTCCATAATTACAAGGATACCATCCATTGGAGTATAAAAATCTCGACAACAGACTACCTTCCATAATGACAAGGCTACCCTCCGTTGGAGTAACAAAAATATCGACAAGAGACTACCTTCCTTAATGACAAGGCTCCCATCCATTGGAGTAACAAAAATCTTGACAACAGAGTACCTTCCATAATGACAAGGCTACAATCCATTAGAATAACAAAAATCTCGACATCAGACTACGTCCCATAATCACAAGGCTACCATCAATTGGAGTAACAAAAATCTTGACAACAGACTACCTTCCATAATGACAAGGCTACCATCCACTGGAGTAAAAAAAATATTGACAACAGAGTACCTCTCATAATGACAAGGCTACCATTCATTGGAGTAACAAAAATATCGACAACAAACTACCTTCCATAATGAAAAGGCTACCATCCATTGGAGTAACAAAAATCATAATAACAAACTACCTTCCATAATGATAAGGCTACCATCCATTGGAGTACCAAAAATCTGAACAAAAGACTACCTTCCATAATGACAAGGCTAGCATCCATTGGAGTAACAAAAATCTCGACAACAACCTACCTTCCATAATGACAAGGCTATCATCCATTAAAGTAAAAAAATCTCGACAACAGACTACCTTCCATAATGACAAGGTTACCATCCATTAGAATAACAAAAATCTCGACATCAGACTACCTTCCATAATGACAAGGAAACCATCCAATGGAATAACAAAAATTTGAACAATAGACTACCTTCCATAATGACAAGGATGACATCCATTGGATTAACAAAAACGTTAACAACAAACTAGCTTCCATAATGACAAGGCTATCACACATTGGAGTAACAGATATCTCAATGACAAGTCTACCACCCATTGGAGTAAAAAGATATCTTCAATAGACTACCTTCCATAATGACAAGGCTACCATCCATTGGAGTAACATAAATCATAACAACAAACTACCTTCCATAATGACAAGGCTACCATCCAATGGAGTAACAAAATTTTGAACAAAAGACTACCTTCCATAATTACAAGGCTACCATCCATTGGAATAACAAAAATTTCGACAACAAACTACATTCCATAATGACAAGGCTACCATCCATTGGAGTAACAAAAATCTCGACAATAGAGTACCTTCCATAATGACTAGGCTACAATCCATTGGAGTAACAAAAATATTGACAACAGACTACGTCCCATAATGACAAGGCTACCATCCATTGGAGTAACAAAAATCTCCACAACAAACTACAATCCTTAATTACAAGGATACCCTCTAATAGAATAACAAAAATCTTGACAACAGACTACCTTCCATAATGACAAGGCTAGCACACATTGGAGCAACAGATATCTCAATGACAAACTACCTTCCATAATGACAAGGCTAGCACACATTGGAGCAACAGATATCTCAATGACAAACTACCTTCCATAATGACAAGGCTACCATCCATTGGAGTAACAAAAATAATAACGACAAAGTACCTTCCATAATGATAAGGCTACCATCCATTGGAGTACCAAAAATGTGAACAAAAGACTACCTTCCATAATGACAAGGCTACCATCCATTGGAGTAACAAAAATATCGACAACAACCTACCTTCCATAATGACAAGCCTATCATCCATTAAAGTAAAAAAATCTCGACAACAGACTACCTTCCATAATGACAAGGTTACCATCCATTAGAATAACAAAAATCTCGACATCAGACTACCTTCCATAATGACAAGGTTACCATCCATTGGAGTAAAAAAGATATCTACAATAGACTACCTTCCATAATGACAAGGCTACCACCCATTGGAGTAAAAAAGATATCTACAATAGACTACCTTCCATAATTACAAGGCTACCATCCAATGGAGTAACAAAATTTTGAAAAAAAGACTACCTTCCATAATTACAAGGCTAGCATCCATTGGAATAACAAAAATCTCGACAACAAACTACCATCCATAATGACAAGGCTACCATCTATTGGAGTAACAAAAATCTCGACAATAGAGTACCTTCTATAATGACTAGGCTACAATCCGTTGGAGTAACAAAAATATTGACAACAGACTACGTCCCATAATGACAAGGCTACCATCCATGGAGTAACAAAAATCTCAACAACAAACTACCTTCCATAATTACATGGATACCATCCATTGAAGTATAAAAAACTCAACAACAGACTACATTCCATAATGACAAGGCTACCCTACATTGGTGTAACAAAAATATCGACAACAGACTACCTTCCTTAATGACAAGGCTCCCATCCATTGGAGTTACAAAAATATTGACAACATAGTACCTCCCATAATCACAAGGCTACCATCAATTGGAGTAACAAAAATCTCGACAACAGACTACCTTCCATAATGACAAGGCTACCATCCACTGGAATAAAAAAATATCAACAACAAAGTACCTTACATAATGACAAGGCTACCATCCATTGGAGTAACAAAAATCTCGACAACAAACTACCTTCCATAATGAAAAGGCTACCATCCATTGGAGTAACAGAAATCATAACGACAAACTACCTTCCATAATGATAAGGCTACCATCCATTGGAGTACCAAAAATCTAAACAAAAGACTACCTTCCATAATGACAAGGCTACCATCCATTGGAGAAACAAAAATCTCGACAACAACCTACCTTCCATAATGACAAGGCTATCATCCATTAAAGTAAAAAAATCTCGACAACAAACTACCTTCCAAAATGACAAGGTTACCATCCATTAGAATAACAAAAATATCGACATCAGACTAACTTCCATAATGACAAGGAAACCATCCAATGGAATAAAAAAAATCTGAACAATAGACTACCTTCAATAATGACAAGGATTCCATCCATTGGATTAACAAAAATCTGAACAACAAACTCGCTTCCATAAGGACAAGGCTATCACACATTTGAGTAACAGATATCTCAATGACAAACTACCTTCCATAATGACAAGGCTACCATCCATTGGAGTAACAAAAATAATAACGACAAAGTACCTTCGATAATGATAAGGCTACCATCCATTGGAGTACCAAAAATGTGAACAAAAGACTACCTTCCATAATGACAAGGCTACCATCCATTGGAGTAACAAAAATATCGACAACAACCTACCTTCCATAATGACAAGCCTATCATCCATTAAAGTAAAAAAATCTCGACAACAGACTACCTTCCATAACGACAAGGTTACCATCCATTAGAATAACAAAAATCTCGACATCAGACTACCTTCCATAATGACAAGGTTACCATCCATTGGAGTAAAAAAGATATCTACAATAGACTACCTTCCATAATGACAAGGCTACCACCCATTGGAGTAAAAAAGATATCTACAATAGACTACCTTCCATAATGACAAGGCTACCATCCAATGGAGTAACAAAATTTTGAAAAAAAGACTACCTTCCATAATTACAAGGCTAGCATCCATTGGAATAACAAAAATCTCGACAACAAACTACCTTCCATAATGACAAGGCTACCATCCATTGGAGTAACAAAAATATCGACAATAGAGTACCTTCTATAATGACTAGGCTACAATCCATTGGAGTAACAAAAATATTGTCAACAGACTACGTCCCATAATGACAAGGCTACCATCCATGGAGTAACAAAAATCTCAACAACAAACTACCTTCCATAATTTCATGGATACCATCCATTGGAGTATAAAAATCTCAACAACAGACTACATTCCATAATGACAAGGCTACCCTACATTGGAGTAACAAAAATATCGACAACAGAATACCTTCCTTAATGACAAGGCTCCCATCCATTGGAGTAACAAAAATATTGACAACATAGTACCTCCCATAATCACAAGGCTACCATCAATTGGAGTAACAAAAATCTAGACAACAGACTACCTTCCATAATGACAAGGCTACCATCCACTGGAGTAAAAAAATATCGATAACAAAGTACCTTACATAATGACAAGGCTACCATCCATTGGAGTAACAAAAATCTCGACAACAAACTACCTTCCATAATGAAAAGGCTACCATCCATTGGAGTAACAGAAATCATAACGACAAACTACCTTCCATAATGATAAGGCTACCATCCATTGGAGTACCAAAAATCTAAACAAAAGACTACCTTCCATAATGACAAGGCTACCATCCATTGGAGTAACAAAAATCTCGACAACAACCTACCTTCCATAATGACAAGGCTATCATCCATTAAAGTAAAAAAATCTCGACAACAAACTACCTTCCAAAATGACAAGGTTACCATCCATTAGAATAACAAAAATCTCGACATCAGACTAACTTCCATAATGACAAGGAAACCATCCAATGGAATAAAAAAAATATGAACAATAGACTACCTTCAATAATGACAAGGATTCCATCCATTGGATTAACAAAAATCTGAACAACAAACTCGCTTCCATAAGGACAAGGCTATCACACATTTGAGTAACAGATATCTCAATGACAAACTACCTTCCATAATGACAAGGCTACTATCCATTGGAGTAACAAAAATCTCTACATCAGACTACCTTCCATAATAACAAGGCTACCATCCAATGGAATAACAAAAATCTTGACAACAGTCTACCTTCCATAATGACAAGGCTACCACACATTGGAGTAACAGATATCTCAATGACAAACTACCTTCCATAATGACAAGGCTACCAGCCATTGAAGTAAAAAAGATATCTACAATAGACTACCTTCCATAATGACAAGGCTACCATCCATTGGAGTAACATAAATCATAACGACAAACTACCTTCCATAATGACAAGGCTACCATCCAATGGAGTAACAAAAATCTGAACAAAAGAATACCTTCCATAATTACAACACTACCATCCATTGGAATAACAAAAATCTCGACAACAAACTACCTTCCATAATGATAAGGCTACCATCCATTGGAGTAACAAAAATCTCGACATCAGACAACCTTCCATAATGACAAGGCTACCATCCAATGGAATAACAAAAATCTTGACAACAGAGTACCTTCCATAATGACAAGGCTAGCACACATTGGAGCAACAAATATCTCAATGACAAACTACCTTCCATAATGACAAGGCTACCATCTATTGGAGTAAAAAAGATATCTACAATAGACTACCTTCCATAATAACAAGGATACCACCCATTGGAGTAAAAAAGATATCTACAATAGACTACCTTCCATAATGACAAGGCTACCATCCACTGGAGTAAAAAAAATATCGACAACAGAGTACCTTACATTATGACAAGGCTACCATCCATTGGAGTAACAAAAATCTTGACAACAAACTACCTTCCATAATGAAAAGGCTACCATCCATTGGAGTAACAGAAATCATAACGACAAACTACCTTCCATAATGATAAGGCTACCATCCATTGGAGTACCAAAAATCTGAACAAAAGACTACCTTCCATAATGACAAGGCTACCATCCATTGGAGTAACAAAAATCTCGACAATAACCTACCTTCCATAATGACAAGGCTATCATCCATTAAAGTAAAAAAATCTCGACAACAGACTACCTTCCATAATGACAAGGTTACCATCCATTAGAATAATAAAAATCTAGACATCAGACTAACTTCCATAATGACAAGGAAACCATCCAATGGAATAACAAAAATTTGAACAATAGACTACCTTAAACAATGACAAGGATGCAATCCATTGGATTAACAAAAATCTGAACAACAAACTCGCTTCCATAATGACAAGGCTATCACACATTGGAGTAACAGATATCTCAATGACAAACTACCTACCATAATGACAAGGCTACCATCCATTGGAGTAACAAAAATCTCGACATCAGACTACCTTCCATAATAACAAGGCTACCATCCAATGGAATAACAAAAATCTTGACAACAGTTTACCTTCCATAATGAAAGGCTACCACACATTGGAGTAACAGATATCTCAATGACAAACTACCTTCCATAAGGACAAGGCTACCATCCATTGAAGTAAAAAAGATATCTACAATAAACTACATTCCATAATGACAAGGCTACCATCCATTGGAGTAACAGAAATCATAATGACAAACTACCTTCCATAATGACAAGGCTACCATCCAATGGAGTAATAAAAATCTGAACAAAAGACTACCTTCCATAATTACAAGGCTACCATCCATTGGAATAACAAAAATCTCGACAACAAACTACCTTCCATAATGACAAGGCTACCATCCATTGGAGTAACAAAAATCTCGACATCAGACTACCTTCCATAATGTCAAGGCTACCATCCAATGGAATAACAAACATCTTGACAACATACTACCTTCCATAATGACAAGGCTAGCACACATTGGAGCAACAAATATCTCAATGACAAACTACCTTCCATAATGACAAGGCTACCATCCATTGGAGTAAAAAAGATATCTACAATAGACTACCTTCCATAATTACAAGGATACCACCCATTGGAGTAAAAAAGATATCTACAATAGACTACCTTCCATAATGACAAGGCTACCATCCATTGGAGTAACAGAAATCATAACGATAAACTACCTTCCATAATGACAAGGCTACCATCCAATGGAGTAACAAAAATCTGAACAAAAGACTACCTTCCATAATTACAAGGCTACCATCCATTGCAATAACAAAAATCTCGACAACAAACTACCTTCCATAATGACAAGGCCACTATCCAATGGAGTAAAAAAAATCTCGACATCAGACTACCTTCCATAATGACAAAGCTACCATCCAAAGGAATAACAAAAATCTTGACAATAGACTACCTTCCATAATGACAAGGCTAGCACACATTGGAGCAACAGATATCTCAATGACAAAATACCTTCCATAATGACAAGGCTACCATCCATTGGAGTAAAAAAGATATCTACAATAGACTACCTTCCATAATGACAAGGCTACCACCCATTAGAGTAAAAAAGATATATACAATAGACTACCTTCCATAATGACAAGGCTACCATCCATTGGAGTAACAGAAATCATAACGACAAACTACCTTCCATAATGACAAGGCTACCATCCAATGGAGTAACAAAATTCTGAACAAAAGACTACCTTCCATAATTACAAGGCTACCATCCATTGGAATAACAAAAATCTCGACAACAAACTACCTTCCATAATGACAAGGCTACCATCCATTGGAGTAACAAAAATCTCGACATCAGACTACCTTCCATAATTACAAGGCTACCATCCAATGGAATAACAAAAATCTTGACAACAGACTACCTTCCATAATGACAACGCTACCACACATTGGAGTAACAGATATCTCAATGACAAATTACCTTCCATAATGACAAGGCTACCATCCATTGGAGTATAAAAGATATCTACAATAGACTACCTTCCATAATGACAAGGCTAGCACCCATTGGAGTAAAAAAGATATCTACAATAGACTACCTTCCATAATGACAAGGCTACCATCCATTGGAGTAACAGAAATCATAACGACAAACTACCTTCCATAATGACAAGGCTACCATCCAATGGAGTAACAATATTGTGAACATAAGACTACCTTCCATAATGACAAGGCTACCATCCATTGGAATAAAAAAAATCTCGACAACAAACTACCTTCCATAATGACAAGGCTACCATCAATTGGAGTAACAAAAATCTCGACAACATACTACCTTCCATTATTACAAGGGTACCATCACTTGGAGTAACAAAAATCTCGACAACAGTCAACCTTCCATAATGACAAGGGTACCATCCATTGGAGTAATAAAAATCTCGACAACAAACTACCTTTCATAATGACAAGGCTACCATCCAATGGAGTAATAGAAATCATAAAGTCAAACTACCTTCCATAATGACAAGGCTACCATCCATTGGAGTAACAAAAATCTGAACAAAAGACTACCTTCCATAATGACAAGGCTACCATCAATTGGAGTAACAAAAATCTCGATAACAGACTACCTTCCATAATGACAAGTCTTCCATTCATTATAGTAAAAAAATATCGACAACAGACTACCTTCCATAATGACAAGGTTACCATCCATTAGAATAACAAAAATCTCGAAATTAGACTACCTTCCATAATGACAAGGCTCCCATCCAATGGAATAACAAAAATCTCGACAATAGACTACCTTCCATAATGACAAGGCTACCATCCATTGGATTAACAAAAATCTGAACAACAGACTAGCTTTCATAATTACAAGGCTACCACACATTGGAGTAACAGATATCTCAATGACAAATTACCTTCCATAATGACAAGGCTACCATACATTGGAGTAACAAAAATATCGAAAACAAACTACCTTCCATAATGACAAGGCTACCATCCATTGGAGTAAAAAATATATCTACAATAGACTACCTTCCATAATGATAAGGCTACCATCCATTGGAGTAACAAAAATATTGACAACAGACTACCTTCCATAATGACAATGCCACCATCCATTGGAGTAATAAAATTATCAACAACGTACTAACTTCCAGAATGACAAGGCTACCATCCATTGTAGTAACAAAAATATCGACAACGGACTACCTTCCATAATGACAAGGCTACTATCCATTGCAGTAACAAAAATCAGGACAACAGACTACCTTCCATAATGACAAGGCTACCATCCATTGGAGTAATAAAAATAAAGACAACAAAGTACCTTCCATAATGACAACGCTACCATCCATTGGAGTAACAAAAATCTCGACAAAAGATTACCTTCCATAATGAAAAGGCTACCATCCATCGGAGTAAAAAAATCTCGACATCAGACTACCTTCCATAAGGACAAGGTTACCATCCATTAGAATAACAAAAATCTTGAAATCATACTACCTTCCATAATGACAAGGCTACCATCCAATGGAATAACAAAAATATCGACAATAGACTACCTTCAATAATGACAATGCTACCACACATTGGAGTAACAGATATCTCAATGACAAACTACCTTCCATAATGACAAGGCTACCATCCATTGGAGTAATAAAAATATTGACAACAACCTACCTTCCATAATGACAAGGCTACCACCCATTGGAGTAAAAAAGATATCTACAATAGACTACCTTCCATAATGACAAGGCTACCATCCATTGGAGCAACAGAAATCATAACGACAAACTACCTTCCATAATGACAAGGCTACCATCCAATGGAGTAAAAAAATTTTGAACAAAAGACTACCTTCCATAATTACAAGGCTACCATCCATTGGAATAACAAAAATCTCGACAACAAACTACCTTCCATAATGACAAGGCTACCATCCATTGCAGTAACAAAAATCTCGTCATCAGACTACCTTCCATAATGACAAGGCTACCATCCAATGAAATAACAAAAATCTTGACAACATACTACCTTCCATAATGACAAGGCTACCACACATTGGAGCAACAGATATCTCAATGACAAACTACCTTCCATAATGACAAGGCTACCATCCATTGGAGTATAAAAGATATCTACAATAGACTACCTTCCATAATGATAAGGCTACCACCCATTGGAGTAAAAAAGATATCTACAATAGACTACCTTCCATAATGACAAGGCTACCATCCATTGGAGTAACAGAAATCATAACGACAAACTACCTTCCATAATGACAAGGCTACCATCCAATGGAGTAACAATATTCTGAACAAAAGACTACCTTCCATAATTACAAGGCTACCATCCATTGGAATAACAAAAAACTCGACAACAAACTACCTTCCATAATGACAAGGCTACCATCAATTGGAGTAACAAAAATCTCGACAACATACTACCTTCCATAATTACAAGGGTACCATCACTTGGAGTAACAAAAATCTTGACAACAGACAACCTTCCATAATGACAAGGGTACCATCCATTGGAGTAATAAAAATCTCGACAACAAACTACCTTCCATAATGACAAGGCTACCATCCAATGGAGTAATAGAAATCATAAAGACAAACTACCTTCCATAATGACAAGGCTACCATCCATTGGAGTAACAGAAATCATAACGACAAACTACCTTCCATAATGACAAGGCTACCATCCAATGGAGTAAAAAAATTTTGAACAAAAGACTACCTTCCATAATTACAAGGCTACCATCCATTGGAATAACAAAAATCTCGACAACAAACTACCTTCCATAATGACAAGGCTACCATCCATTGCAGTAACAAAAATCTCGTCATCAGACTACCTTCCATAATGACAAGGCTACCATCCAATGAAATAACAAAAATCTTGACAACATACTACCTTCCATAATGACAAGGCTACCACACATTGGAGCAACAGATATCTCAATGACAAACTACCTTCCATAATGACAAGGCTACCATCCATTGGAGTATAAAAGATATCTACAATAGACTACCTTCCATAATGACAAGGCTACCACCCATTGGAGTAAAAAAGATATCTACAATAGACTACCTTCCATAATGACAAGGCTACCATCCAGTGGAGTAACCGAAATCATAACGACAAACTACCTTCCATAATGACAAGGCTACCATCCAATGGAGTAACAATATTGTGAACAAAAGACTACCTTCCATAATTACAAGGCTACCATCCATTGGAATAACAAAAATCTCGACAACAAACTACCTTCCATAATGACAAGGCTACCATCAATTGGAGTAACAAAAATCTCGACAACATACTACCTTCCATAATTACAAGGGTACCATCACTTGGAGTAACAAAAATCTTGACAACAGACAACCTTCCATAATGACAAGGGTACCATCGATTGGAGTAATAAAAATCTCGACAACAAACTACCTTCCATAATGACAAGGCTACCATCCAATGGAGTAATAGAAATCATAAAGACAAACTACCTTCCATAATGACAAGGCTACCATCCATAGGAGTAACAAAAATATGAACAAAAGACTACCTTCCATAATGACAAGGCTACCATCAATTGGAGTAACAAAAATCTCGACAACAGACTACCTTCCATAATGACAAGGCTTCCATTCATTATAGTAAAAAAATCTCGACAACAGACTACCTTCCATAATGACAAGGTTACCATCCATTAGAATAACAAAAATCTCGAAATTAGACTACCTTCCATAATGACAAGGCTACCATCCAATGGAATAAAAAAAATCTCGACAATAGACTACCTTCCACAATGACAAGGCTACCATCCAATGGATTAACAAAAATCTGAACAACAGACTAGCTTTCATAATGACAAGGCTACCACACATTGGAGTAATAGATATCTCTATGACAAATTACCTTCCATAATGACAAGGCTACCATCCATTGGAGTAACAAAAATATCGACAACAAACTACCTTCCATAATGATAAGGCTACCACCCATTGGAGTAAAAAATATATCTACAATAGACTACCTTCCATAATGATAAGGCTACCATCCATTGGAGTAACAAAAATATTGACAACAGACTACCTTCCATAATGACAATGCCACCATCCATTGGAGTAATAAAATTATCAACAACGGACTAACTTCCAGAATGACAAGGCTACCATCCATTGTAGTAACAAAAATATCGACAACGGACTACCTTCCATAATGACAAGGCTACCATCCATTGCAGTAACAAAAATCTCGTCATCAGACTACCTTCCATAATGACAAGGCTACCATCCAATGGAATAACAAAAATCTTGACAACAGACTACCTTCCATAATGACAACGCTACCACACATTGGAGTAACAGATATCTCAATGACAAACTACCTTCCATAATGACAAGGATACCATCCATTGAAGTAAAAAAGATATCTACAATAGACTACCTTCCATAATGACAAGGATACCAATCATTGGAGTAAAAAAGATATCTACAATAGACTACCTTCCATAATGACAAGGCTACCATCCATTGGAGTAACAGAAATCATAACGACAAACTACCTTCCATAATGACAAGGCTACCATCCATTGCAGTAACAAAAATCTCGTCATCAGACTACCTTCCATAATGACAAGGCTACCATCCAATGAAATAACAAAAATCTTGACAACAGACTACCTTCCATAATGACAAGGCTACCACACATTGGAGCAACAGATATCTCAATGACAAACTACCTTCCATAATGACAAGGCTACCATCCATTGGAGTATAAAAGATATCTACAATAGACTACCTTCCATAATGACAAGGCTACCACCCATTGGAGTAAAAAAGATATCTACAATAGACTACCTTCCATAATGACAAGGCTACCATCCAGTGGAGTAACAGAAATCATAACGACAAACTACCTTCCATAATGACAAGGCTACCATCCAATGGAGTAACAATATTGTGAACAAAAGACTACCTTCCATAATTACAAGGCTACCATCCATTGGAATAACAAAAATCTCGACAACAAACTACCTTCCATAATGACAAGGCTACCATCAATTGGAGTAACAAAAATCTCGACAACATACTACCTTCCATAATTACAAGGGTACCATCACTTGGAGTAACAAAAATCTTGACAACAGACAACCTTCCATAATGACAAGGGTACCATCGATTGGAGTAATAAAAATCTCGACAACAAACTACCTTCCATAATGACAAGGCTACCATCCAATGGAGTAATAGAAATCATAAAGACAAACTACCTTCCATAATGACAAGGCTACCATCCATAGGAGTAACAAAAATATGAACAAAAGACTACCTTCCATAATGACAAGGCTACCATCAATTGGAGTAACAAAAATCTCGACAACAGACTACCTTCCATAATGACAAGGCTTCCATTCATTATAGTAAAAAAATCTCGACAACAGACTACCTTCCATAATGACAAGGTTACCATCCATTAGAATAACAAAAATCTCGAAATTAGACTACCTTCCATAATGACAAGGCTACCATCCAATGGAATAAAAAAAATCTCGACAATAGACTACCTTCCACAATGACAAGGCTACCATCCAATGGATTAACAAAAATCTGAACAACAGACTAGCTTTCATAATGACAAGGCTACCACACATTGGAGTAATAGATATCTCTATGACAAATTACCTTCCATAATGACAAGGCTACCATCCATTGGAGTAACAAAAATATCGACAACAAACTACCTTCCATAATGATAAGGCTACCACCCATTGGAGTAAAAAATATATCTACAATAGACTACCTTCCATAATGATAAGGCTACCATCCATTGGAGTAACAAAAATATTGACAACAGACTACCTTCCATAATGACAATGCCACCATCCATTGGAGTAATAAAATTATCAACAACGGACTAACTTCCAGAATGACAAGGCTACCATCCATTGTAGTAACAAAAATATCGACAATGGACTACCTTCCATAATGACAAGGCTACCATCCATTGCAGTAACAAAAATCTCGTCATCAGACTACCTTCCATAATGACAAGGCTACCATCCAATGGAATAACAAAAATCTTGACAACAGACTACCTTCCATAATGACAACGCTACCACACATTGGAGTAACAGATATCTCAATGACAAACTACCTTCCATAATGACAAGGATACCATCCATTGAAGTAAAAAAGATATCTACAATAGACTACCTTCCATAATGACAAGGATACCAATCATTGGAGTAAAAAAGATATCTACAATAGACTACCTTCGATAATGACAAGGCTACCATCCATTGGAGTAACAGAAATCATAACGACAAACTACCTTCCATAATGACAAGGCTACCATCCATTGCAGTAACAAAAATCTCGTCATCAGACTACCTTCCATAATGACAAGGCTACCATCCAATGAAATAACAAAAATCTTGACAACAGACTACCTTCCATAATGACAAGGCTACCACACATTGGAGCAACAGATATCTCAATGACAAATTACCTTCCATAATGACAAGGCTACCATCCATTGGAGTATAAAAGATATATACAATAGACTACCTTCCATAATGACAAGGCTAGCACCCATAGGAGTAAAAAAGATATCTACAATAGACTACCTTCCATAATGACAAGGCTACCATCCATTGGAGTAACAGAAATCATAACGACAAACTACCTTCCATAATGACAAGGCTACCATCCAATGGAGTAACAATATTCTGAACAAAAGACTACCTTCCATAATTACAAGGCTACCATCCATTGGAATAACAAAAATCTCGACAACAAACTATCTTCCATAATGACAATGCCACCATCCATTGGAGTAATAAAATTATCAACAACGGACTAACTTCCAGAATGACAAGGCTACCATCCATTGTAGTAACAAAAATATCGACAACGGACTACCTTCCATAATGACAAGGCTACCATCCATTGCAGTAACAAAAATCTCGTCATCAGACTACCTTCCATAATGACAAGGCTACCATCCAATGAAATAACAAAAATCTTGACAACAGACTACCTTCCATAATGACAAGGCTACCACACATTGGAGCAACAGATATCTCAATGACAAACTACCTTCCATAATGACAAGGCTACCATCCATTGGAGTATAAAAGATATCTACAATAGACTACCTTCCATAATGACAAGGCTACCACCCATTGGAGTAAAAAAGATATCTACAATAGACTACCTTCCATAATGACAAGGCTACCATCCATTGGAGTAACAGAAATCATAACGACAAACTACCTTCCATAATGACAAGGCTACCATCCAATGGAGTAACAATATTCTGAACAAAAGACTACCTTCCATAATTACAAGGCTACCATCCATTGGAATAACAAAAATCTCGACAACAAACTATCTTCCATAATGACAAGGCTACCATCAATTGGAGTAACAAAAATCTCGACAACATACTACCTTCCATAATTACAAGGGTACCATCACTTGGAGTAACAAAAATCTTGACAACAGACAACCTTCCATAATGACAAGGGTACCATCCATTGGAGTAATAAAAATCTCGACAACAAACTACCTTCCATAATGACAAGGCTACCATCCAATGGAGTAATAGAAATCATAACGACAAACTACCTTCCATAATGACAAGGCTACCATCCATTGGAGTAACAGAAATCATAACGACAAACTACCTTCCATAATGACAAGGCTACCATCCAATGGAGTAAAAAAAATTTGAACAAAAGACTACCTTCCATAATTACAAGGCTACCATCCATTGGAATAACAAAAATCTCGACAACAAACTACCTTCCATAATGACAAGGCTACCATCCATTGCAGTAACAAAAATCTCGTCATCAGACTACCTTCCATAATAACAAGGCTACCATCCAATGAAATAACAAAAATCTTGACAACATACTACCTTCCATAATGACAAGGCTACCACACATTGGAGCAACAGATATCTCAATGACAAACTACCTTCCATAATGACAAGGCTACCATCCATTGGAGTATAAAAGATATCTACAATAGACTACCTTCCATAATGACAAGGCTACCACCCATTGGAGTAAAAAAGATATCTACAATAGACTACCTTCCATAATGACAAGGCTACCATCCATTGGAGTAACAGAAATCATAACGACAAACTACCTTCCATAATGACAAGGCTACCATCCAATGGAGTAACAATATTGTGAACAAAAGACTACCTTCCATAATTACAAGGCTACCATCCATTGGAATAACAAAAATCTCGACAACAAACTACCTTCCATAATGACAAGGCTACCATCAATTGGAGTAACAAAAATCTCGAAAACATACTACCTTCCATAATTACAAGGGTACCATCACTTGGAGTAACAAAAATCTTGACAACAGACAACCTTCCATAATGACAAGGGTACCATCCATTGGAGTAATAAAAATCTCGACAACAAACTACCTTCCATAATGACAAGGCTACCATCCAATGGAGTAATAGAAATCATAAAGACAAACTACCTTCCATAATGACAAGGCTACCATCCATTGGAGTAACAAAAATATGAACAAAAGACTACCTTCCATAATGACAAGGCTACCATCAATGGGAGTAACAAAAATCTCGACAACAGACTACCTTCCATAATGACAAGGCTTCCATTCATTATAGTAAAAAAATCTCGACAACAGACTACCTTCCATAATGACAAGGTTACCATCCATTAGAATAACAAAAATCTCGAAATTAGACTACCTTCCATAATGACAAGGCTACCATCCAATGGAATAAAAAAAATCTCGACAATAGACTACCTTCCATAATGACAAGGCTACCATCCATTTGATTAACAAAAATCTGAACAACAGACTAGCTTTCATAATGATAAGGCTCCACCCATTGGAGTAAAAAATATATCTACAATAGACTACCTTCCATAATGATAAGGCTACCATCCATTGGAGTAACAAAAATATTGACAACAGACTACCTTCCATAATGACAATGCCACCATCCATTGGAGTAATAAAATTATCAACAACGGACTAACTTCCAGAATGACAAGGCTACCATCCATTGTAGTAACAAAAATATCGACAACGGACTACCTTCCATAATGACAAGGCTACCATCCATTGCAGTAACAAAAATCAGGACAACAGACTACCTTCCATAATGACAAGGCTACCATCCATTGGAGTAATAAAAATAACGACAACAAAGTACCTTCCATAATGACAAGGCTACCATCCATTGGAGTAACAAAAATCTCGACAAAAGATTACCTTCCATAATGAAAATGCTACCATCCATCGGAGTAAAAAAATCTCGACATCAGACTACCTTCCATAAGGACAAAGTTACCATCCATTAGAATAACAAAAGTCTCGAAATCATACTACCTTCCATAATGACAAGGCTACCATCCATTGGAGTAACAAAAATCTCGACAACAGACTACCTTCCATAATGATAAGGCTACCATCCATTGTAGTAACAGAAATCATAAAGACAAACTACCTTCCATAATGACAAGGCTACCATCCATTGGAGTAACAAAAATCTGAACAAAAGACTACCTTCCATAACGACGAGGCTACCATCCATTGGAGTAACAAAAATATCGACAACAAACAACCTTCCGTAATGACAAGGCCACCATTCTTTATAGTAAAAAAATATCGGCAACAGACTACCTTCCATAATGACAATGGTACCATCCATTAGAATAAAAAAAATCACGACATCAGACTACCTTCCATAATGACAAGGCTACCATCCAATGGAATAAAAAAAATCTCGACAATAGACTACCTTCCATAATGACAAGGCTACCATTAATTAGATTAACAAAAATTAGAACAACTGACTAGCTTTCATAATGACAAGGCTACCACACATTGGAGTAACAGATATCTCAATGACAAATTACCTTCTATAATGACAAGGCTACAATCCATTGGAGTAACAAAAATATAGACAACAGATTACCTTCCATAATGACAAGGCTACCACCAATTGGAGTAACAAAAATATAGACAACAGACTACCTTCCATAAAAAATATATCTACAATATACTACCTTCCGTAATGATAAGGCTACCATCAATTGGAGTAACAAAAATATCGACAACAGACTACCTTCCATAATGATAATACCACCATCCATTGGAGTAATAAAATTATCAACAACGGACTAACTTCCAGAATGACAAGGCTACCATCCATTGTAGTAACAAAAATATCAACAACAGACTACCTTCCATAATGACAAGGCTACCATCCATTGGAGTAACAAAAATCTGGACAACAGACTACCTTCCCTAATGACAAGGCTACCATCCATTGGAGTAATAAAAATAACGACAACAAAGTACCTTCCATAATGACAAGGCTACCATCCATTGGAGTAATAAAAATCTCGACAATAGATTACCTTCCATAATGAAAAGGCTACCATCCATCGGAGTAAAAAAATCTCGACATCAGACTACCTTCCATAAGGACAAGGTTACCATCCATTAGAATAACAAAAATCTCGACATCAGACTTCCTTCCATAATGACAAGGCTACCATCCAATGGAATAACAAAAATCTCGACAATGGACTACCTTCAATAATGACAATGCTACCACACATTGGAGTAACAGATATGTCAATGACAAACTACCTTTCATAATGACAAGGCTACCATCCATTGGAGTAACAAAAATATCGACAATAGCCTAACTTCCATAATGACAAGGCTACCACCCATTGGAGTAAAAAAGATATCTACAATAGACTACCTTCCATAATGATAAAGCTACCATCCATTGGAGTAACAAAAATATTGACAACAGACTACCTTTTGTAATGATAACGCTACCATCCTTTGGAGTAACAAAAATTTGAACAAAATACTACCTTCCATAATTACAAGGCTACCATCCATTGGAGTAACAAAAATCTCGACAGAAACTACCTTCCATAATGACAAGGCGACCATCCATTGGAGTAACAAAAATCTCGACAACAGACTACCTTCCATAATGACAAGGCTACAATCCAATGGAATAACAAAAATCTCGACCATAGACTACCTTCAATAATGACAATGCTACCACACATTGGAGTACAAGATATCTCAATGACAAGGCTACTATCCAATTGAGTAACCAAAATCTGAACAAAAGACTACCTTCCTTAATTACAAGGCTACCATCCATTGGAGTAACAAAAATCTTGACAACAAACTACCTTCCATAATGTCAAGGCTACCATCTATTGGAGTAACAAAAATCTCGACAACAGACTACCTTCCATAATGACAAGGCTACCATCCAATGGAGTAAAAAAATATTGACATTAGAGTACCTTCCAAAATGATAAGGCTACCATCCATTGGAGTAACAAAAATCTCGACAACAGAGTACCTTCCATAATGACAAGGCTACAATCCATTATGGAAAAAAAGTATTGACAACAGACTACGTCCGATAATGACAAGGCTACCATCAATTAGAGTAACAAAAATCTCGACAACAGACTACCTTCCATAATGAGAAGGCTACCATCCAATGGAATAACAAAAATTTTGACAACAGACTACCTTCCATAATGACAAGGCTACCATCCATTGGAGTAACAAAAATATCGACAAAACCTACCTTCCATAATGACAAGGCTACCACCCATTGGGGTAAAAAAGATATCTACAATAGACTACCTTCCATAATGATAAGGCTACCATCCATTGGAGTAACAAAAATATCGACAACAGACTACCTTCTCTAGTGATAAGGCTACCATCCATTGGAGTAACAAAAATATGAACAAAAGACTACCTTCCATAATGACAAGACTACCATCCATTGGAGTAATAGAAATCATAACAACAAACTACCTTCCATAATGACAAGGCTACCATCCATTGGAGTAACAAAAATATTGAAAAGAGAGTACCTTCCATAATGACAAAGCTTCCATCCATTGGAGTAACAAAAATCTCGACAACAGACAACCTTCCATAATGACAAGGATAACATCCATTAGAGTATAAAAATCTTGACAACAGACTACCTTCCGTAATGAAAAGGTTACCATCCATTAGAATAACAAGATCTTGACATTAGACTACTTTCCATAATGACAAGGCTACCATCCAACGGAATAAAATTCTCGACAACAGACTACCTTCCATAATGACAAGGCTACCACCCATTGGAGTAAAAAAGGTATCTATATTATACTACCTTTTATATTGATAAGGCTACTATCCATTGGAGTAACAAAAATATCCATAACAGACTACATTCTGTAATGACAAGGCTACCATTCATTGGAGTAACAAAAATATGAACAAAAGACTACCTTCCATAATGACAAGGCTACCAACCATTGGAGTAATAGAAATCATAATGACAGAAAACCTTCCATAATGACAAGACTACCATCCATTGGAGTAATAAAAATCTCGACAACAAACTAACTTCCAGAATGACAAGGCTACCATCCATTGTAGTAACAAAAATATTGACAACAGACTACCTTCCATAATGACAAGGCTACCATCCATTGCAGTAACAAAAATATCGACAACAAAGTACCGTCCATAATGACAAGGCTACAATCCATTGGAGTAACAGAAATATTGACAACAGACTACGTCCCATAATGACAAGGCTACCATCCATTGGAGTAACAAAAATATCGACAACAGCCTAACTTCCATAATGCCAAGGCTACCACCCATTGGAGTAAAAAAGATACCTACAATAGACTACCTTCCATAATGATAACGCTACCATCCACTAGATTAACAAAAATATCAACAAAAGACTATCTTCTGTAATGATAAGGCTACCATCCATTGGAGTAACAAAAATCAGAACAAAAGACTCCCTTCCATAATGACAAGGCTACCATCCAATTGAGTAACCATAATATGAACAAAAGACTACCTTCCATAATTACAAGGCTACCATCCATTGGAGTAACAAAAATCTTGAAAACAAACTACCTTCCATAATGACAAGGCTACCATTTATTGGAGTAACAAAAATCTCGACAACAGACTACCTTCCATAATGACAAGGCTACCATCTAATGGAGTAAAAAAATATCGACATTAGAGTACCTTCCATAATGATAAGGCTACCATCCATTGGAGTAACAAAAATATCGACAACAGAGTACCTTCCATAATGACAAGGCTACAATCCATTATGGAAAAAAAGTATTGACAACAGACTACGTCCGATAATGATATGGCTATCATCAATTGGAGTAACAAAAATCTCGACAACAGACTACCTTCCATAATGACAAGGCTACCATCCAATGGAATAACAAAAATCTTGACAACAGACTACCTTCCATAATGACAAGGCTACCACACATTAGAGTAAAAAATATCTCAATGACAAACTACCTTCCATAATGACAAGGTTACCATCCATTGGAGTAACAACAATATCGACAAAAGCCTACCTTCCATTATAACAAGGCTACCACCCATTGGAGTAAAAAAAGATATCTACAATAGACTACCTTCCATAATGATAAGGCTACCATCCTTTGGAGTAACAAAAATATCGACAACAGACTACCTTCTCTAGTGATAAGGCTACCATCCATTGGAGTAACAAAAATATGAACAAAAGACTACCTTCCATAATGACAAGGCTACCATCGATTGGAGTAATAGAAATCATAACAAAAAACTACCTTCCATAATGACAAGGCTACCATCCATTGGAGTAACAAAAATATCGAAAAGAGAGTATCTTCCATAATGATAAAAATTCCATCCATTGGAGTAACAAAAATCTCGACAACAGACTACCTTCCATAATGATAAGGCTACAATCCATTGAAGTAACAAAAATATTGATAACAGACTAGGTCCCATAATGACAAGGCTACCATCCATTGGAGTAACAAAAATCTCGACAACAGACTACCTTCCATAATGATAAGGATACCATCCATTGGAGTATAAAAATCTTGACAAAAGACTACCTTCCATAATGAAAAGGTTACCATCTATTAGAATAACAAAAATCTCGACATCAGACTACCTTCCATAATGACAAGGCTACCATCCATTGGAGTAACAAAAATATCCACAATAGACTACCTTCTGAAATGACAAGGCTACCATTCATTGGAGTAACAAAAATTTGAACAAAAGACTACCTTCCATAATGACAAGGCTACCAACCATTGGAGTAATAGAAATCATAAAGACAAACAACGTTCCATAATGACAAGACTACCATCCATTGGAGTAACAAAAATCTCGACAACAAACTAACTTCCATAATGACAAGGCTACCATCCATTGGAGTAATACAAATATCAACAACATACTAATTTCCAGAATGACAAGGCTACCATCCATTGTAGTAACAAAAATATTGACAACAGACTACCTTCCATAATGACAAGGCTACCATCCATTGCAGTAACAAAAATATCGACAACAAAGTACCGTCCATAATGACAAGGCTACAATCCATTGGAGTAACAAAAATATTGACAACAGACTACGTCCCATAATGACAAGGCTACCATCCATTGGAGTAACAAAAATATCGACAACAACCTACCTTCCATAATGCCAAAGCTACCACCCATTGGAGTAAAAAAGATACCTACAATAGACTACCTTCCATAATGATAAGGCTACCATCCACTGGATTAACAAAAATATCAACAAAAGACTACCTTCTGTAATGATAAGGCTACCATCCATTGGAGTAACAAAAATCAGAACAAAAGACTCCCTTCCATAATGACAAGGCTACCATCCAATTGAGTAACCAAAATATGAACAAAAGACTACCTTCCATAATTACAAGGCTACCATCCATTGGAGTAACAAAAATCTTGACAACAAACTACCTTCCATAATGACAAGGCTACCATCTATTGGAGTAACAAAAATCTCGACAACAGACTACCATCCATAATGACAAGGCTACCAACCAATGGAGTAAAAAAATATCGACATTAGAGTACCTTCCATAATGATAAGGCTACCATCCATTGGAGTAACAAAAATATCGACAACAGAGTACCTTCCATAATGACAAGGCTACAATCCATTATTGAAAAAAAGTATTGACAACAGACTACGTCCGATAATGATAAGGCTATCATCAATTGGAGTAACAAAAATCTCGAAAACAGACTACCTTCCATAATGACAAGGCTACCATCCAATGGAATAACAAAAATCTTGACAACAAACTACCTTCCATAATGACAAGGCTACCACACATTGGAGTAACAAATATCTCAATGACAAACTACCTTCCATAATGACAAGGTTACCATCCATTGGAGTAACAACAATATCGACAAAAGCCTACCTTCCATTATGACAAGGCTACCACCCATTGGAGTAAAAAAGATATCTACAATAGACTACCTTCCATAATGATAAGGCTACCATCCATTGGAGTAACAAAAATATCGACAACAGACTACCTTCTCTAGTGATAAGGCTACCATCCATTGGAGTAACAAAAATATGAACAAAAGACTACCTTCCATAATGACAAGACTACCATCGATTGGAGTAATAGAAATCATAACAAAAAACTACCTTCCATAATGACAAAGCTACCATCCATTGGAGTAACAAAAATATCGAAAAGAGAGTATCTTCCATAATGATAAAAATTCCATCCATTGGAGTAACAAAAATCTCGACAACAGACTACCTTCCATAATGACAAGGCTACAATCCATTGAAGTAACAAAAATATTGATAACAGACTAGGTCCCCTAATGACAAGGCTACCATCCATTGGAGTAACAAAAATCTCGACAACAGACTACCTTCCATAATGATAAGGATACCATCCATTGGAGTATAAAAATCTTGACAAAAGACTACCTTCCATAATGAAAAGGTTACCATCTATTAGAATAACAAAAATCTCGACATCAGACTACCTTCCATAATGACAAGGCTACCTTCCATTGGAGTAACAAAAATATCCACAATAGACTACCTTCTGAAATGACAAGGCTACCATTCATTGGAGTAACAAAAATTTTGAACAAAAGACTACCTTCCATAATGACAAGGCTACCAACCATTGGAGTAATAGAAATCATAAAGACAAACAATGTTCCATAATGACAAGACTACCATCCATTGGAGTAACAAAAATCTCGACAACAAACTAACTTCCATAATGACAAGGCTACCATCCATTGGAGTAATAAAAATATCAACAACATACTAATTTCCAGAATGACAAGGCTACCATCCATTGTAGTAACAAAAATATTGACAATAGACTACCTTCCATAATGACAAGGCTACCATCCATTGCAGTAACAAAAATATCGACAACAAAGTACCGTCCATAATGACAAGGCTACAATCCATTGGAGTAACAGAAATATTGACAACAGACTACGTCCCATAATGACAAGGCTACCATCCATTGGAGTAACTAAAATATCGACAACAGCCTACCTTCCATAATGCCAAGGCTACCACCCATTGGAGTAAAAAAGATACCTACAATAGACTACCTTCCATAATGATAAGGCTACCATCCACTGGATTAACAAAAATATCAACAAAAGACTACCTTCTGTAATGATAAGGCTACCATCCATTGGAGTAACAAAAATCAGAACAAAAGACTCCCTTCCATAATGACAAGGCTACCATCCAATTGAGTAACCAAAATATGAACAAAAGACTACCTTCCATAATTACAAGGCTACCATCCATTGGAGTAACAAAAATCTTGACAACAAACTACCTTCCATAATGACAAGGCTACCATCTATTGGAGTAACAAAAATCTCGACAACAGACTACCTTCCATAATGACAAGGCTACCATCCAATGGAGTAAAAAAATATCGACGTTAGAGTACCTTCCATAATGATAAGGCTACCATCCATTGGAGTAACAAAAATATCGACAACAGAGTACCTTCCATAATGACAAGGCTACAATCCATTATGGAAAAAAAGTATTGACAACAGACTACGTCCGATAATGATAAGGCTATCATCAATTGGAGTAACAAAAATCTCGAAAACAGACTACCTTCCATAATGACAAGGCTACCATCCAATGGAATAACAAAATTCTTGACAACAGACTACCTTCCATAATGACAAGGCTACCACACATTGGAGTAACAAATATCTCAATGACAAACTACCTTCCATAATGACAAGGTTACCATCCATTGGAGTAACAACAATATCGACAAAAGCCTACCTTCCATTATGACAAGGCTACCACCCATTGGAGTAAAACAGATATCTACAATAGACTACCTTCCATAATGATAAGGCTACCATCCATTGGAGTAACAAAAATATCGACAACAGACTACCTTCTCTAGTGATAAGGCTACCATCCATTGGAGTAACAAAAATATGAACAAAAGACTACCTTCCATAATGACAAGGCTACCATCGATTGGAGTAATAAAAATCATAACAAAAAACTACCTTCCATAATGACAAGGCTACCATCCATTGGAGTAACAAAAATATCGAAAAGAGAGTATCTTCCATAGTGATAAAAATTCCATCCATTGGAGTAACAAAAATCTCGACAACAGACTACCTTCCATAATGATAAGGCTACAATCCATTGAAGTAACAAAAATATTGATAACAGACTAGGTCCCATAATGACAAGGCTACCATCCATTGGAGTAACAAAAATCTCGACAACAGACTACCTTCCATAATGATAAGGATACCATCCATTGGAGTATAAAAATCTTGACAAAAGACTACCTTCCATAATGAAAAGGTTACCATCTATTAGAATAACAAAAATCTCGACATCAGACTACCTTCCATAATGACAAGGCTACCATCCATTGGAGTAACAAAAATATCCACAATAGACTACCTTCTGAAATGACAAGGCTACCATTCATTGGAGTAACAAAAATTTGAACAAAAGACTACCTTCCATAATGACAAGGCTACCAACCATTGGAGTAATAGAAATCATAAAGACAAACAACGTTCCATAATGACAAGACTACCATCCATTGGAGTAACAAAAATCTCGACAACAAACTAACTTCCATAATGACAAGGCTACCATCCATTGGAGTAATACAAATATCAACAACATACTAATTTCCAGAATGACAAGGCTACCATCCATTGTAGTAACAAAAATATTGACAACAGACTACCTTCCATAATGACAAGGCTACCATCCATTGCAGTAACAAAAATATCGACAACAAAGTACCGTCCATAATGACAAGGCTACAATCCATTGGAGTAACAGAAATATTGACAACAGACTACGTCCCATAATGACAAGGCTACCATCCATTGGAGTAACAAAAATATCGACAACAACCTACCTTCCATAATGCCAAGGCTACCACCCATTGGAGTAAAAAAGATACCTACAATAGACTACCTTCCATAATGATAAGGCTACCATCCACTGGATTAACAAAAATATCAACAAAAGACTACCTTCTGTAATGATAAGGCTACCATCCATTGGAGTAACAAAAATCAGAACAAAAGACTCCCTTCCATAATGACAAGGCTACCATCCAATTGAGTAACCAAAATATGAACAAAAGACTACCTTCCGTAATTACAAGGCTACCATCCATTGGAGTAACAAAAATCTTGACAACAAACTACCTTCCATAATGACAAGGCTATCATCTATTGGAGTAACAAAAATCTCGACAACAAACTACCTTCCATAATGACAAGGCTACCAACCAATGGAGTAAAAAAATATCGACATTAGAGTACCTTCCATAATGATAAGGCTACCATCCATTGGAGTAACAAAAATATCGACAACAGAGTACCTTCCATAATGACAAGGCTACAATCCATTATGGAAAAAAAGTATTGACAACAGACTACGTCCGATAATGATAAGGCTATCATCAATTGGAGTAACAAAAATCTCGAAAACAGACTACCTTCCATAATGACAAGGCTACCATCCAATAGAATAACAAAAATCTTGACAACAAACTACCTTCCATAATGACAAGGCTACCACACATTGGAGTAACAAATATCTCAATGACAAACTACCTTCCATAATGACAAGGTTACCATCCATTGGAGTAACAACAATATCGACAAAAGCCTACCTTCCATTATGACAAGGCTACCACCCATTGGAGTAAAAAAGATATCTACAATAGACTACCTTCCATAATGATAAGGCTACCATCCATTGGAGTAACAAAAATATCGACAACAGACTACCTTCTCTAGTGATAAGGCTACCATCCATTGGAGTAACAAAAATATGAACAAAAGACTACCTTCCATAATGACAAGACTACCATCGATTGGAGTAATAGAAATCATAACAAAAAACTACCTTCCATAATGACAAAGCTACCATCCATTGGAGTAACAAAAATATCGAAAAGAGAGTATCTTCCATAATGATAAAAATTCCATCCATTGGAGTAACAAAAATCTCGACAACAGACTACCTTCCATAATGATAAGGCTACAATCCATTGAAGTAACAAAAATATTGATAACAGACTAGGTCCCCTAATGACAAGGCTACCATCCATTGGAGTAACAAAAATCTCGACAACAGACTACCTTCCATAATGATAAGGATACCATCCATTGGAGTATAAAAATCTTGACAAAAGACTACCTTCCATAATGAAAAGGTTACCATCTATTAGAATAACAAAAATCTCGACATCAGACTACCTTCCATAATGACAAGGCTACCTTCCATTGGAGTAACAAAAATATCCACAATAGACTACCTTCTGAAATGACAAGGCTACCATTCATTGGAGTAACAAAAATTTTGAACAAAAGACTACCTTCCATAATGACAAGGCTACCAACCATTGGAGTAATAGAAATCATAAAGACAAACAATGTTCCATAATGACAAGACTACCATCCATTGGAGTAACAAAAATCTCGACAACAAACTAACTTCCATAATGACAAGGCTACCATCCATTGGAGTAATAAAAATATCATCAACATACTAATTTCCAGAATGACAAGGCTACCATCCATTGTAGTAACAAAAATATTGACAATGGACTACCTTCCATAATGACAAGGCTACCATCCATTGCAGTAACAAAAATATCGACAACAAAGTACCGTCCATAATGACAAGGCTACAATCCATTGGAGTAACAGAAATATTGACAACAGACTACGTCCCATAATGACAAGGCTACCATCCATTGGAGTAACTAAAATATCGACAACAGCCTACCTTCCATAATGCCAAGGCTACCACCCATTGGAGTAAAAAAGATACCTACAATAGACTACCTTCCATAATGATAAGGCTACCATCCACTGGATTAACAAAAATATCAACAAAAGACTACCTTCTGTAATGATAAGGCTACCATCCATTGGAGTAACAAAAATCAGAACAAAAGACTCCCTTCCATAATGACAAGGCTACCATCCAATTGAGTAACCAAAATATGAACAAAAGACTACCTTCCATAATTACAAGGCTACCATCCATTGGAGTAACAAAAATCTTGACAACAAACTACCTTCCATAATGACAAGGCTACCATCTATTGGAGTAACAAAAATCTCGACAACAGACTACCTTCCATAATGACAAGGCTACCATCCAATGGAGTAAAAAAATATCGACGTTAGAGTACCTTCCATAATGATAAGGCTACCATCCATTGGAGTAACAAAAATATCGACAACAGAGTACCTTCCATAATGACAAGGCTACAATCCATTATGGAAAAAAAGTATTGACAACAGACTACGTCCGATAATGATAAGGCTATCATCAATTGGAGTAACAAAAATCTCGAAAACAGACTACCTTCCATAATGACAAGGCTACCATCCAATGGAATAACAAAATTCTTGACAACAGACTACCTTCCATAATGACAAGGCTACCACACATTGGAGTAACAAATATCTCAATGACAAACTACCTTCCATAATGACAAGGTTACCATCCATTGGAGTAACAACAATATCGACAAAAGCCTACCTTCCATTATGACAAGGCTACCACCCATTGGAGTAAAACAGATATCTACAATAGACTACCTTCCATAATGATAAGGCTACCATCCATTGGAGTAACAAAAATATCGACAACAGACTACCTTCTCTAGTGATAAGGCTACCATCCATTGGAGTAACAAAAATATGAACAAAAGACTACCTTCCATAATGACAAGGCTACCATCGATTGGAGTAATAGAAATCATAACAAAAAACTACCTTCCATAATGACAAGGCTACCATCCATTGGAGTAACAAAAATATCGAAAAGAGAGTATCTTCCATAATGATAAAAATTCCATCCATTGGAGTAACAAAAATCTCGACAACAGACTACCTTCCATAATGATAAGGCTACAATCCATTGAAGTAACAAAAATATTGATAACAGACTAGGTCCCATAATGACAAGGCTACCATCCATTGGAGTAACAAAAATCTCGACAACAGACTACCTTCCATAATGATAAGGATACCATCCATTGGAGTATAAAAATCTTGACAAAAGACTACCTTCCATAATGAAAAGGTTACCATCTATTAGAATAACAAAAATCTCGACATCAGACTACCTTCCATAATGACAAGGCTACCATCCATTGGAGTAACAAAAATATCCACAATAGACTACCTTCTGAAATGACAAGGCTACCATTCATTGGAGTAACAAAAATTTGAACAAAAGACTACCTTCCATAATGACAAGGCTACCAACCATTGGAGTAATAGAAATCATAAAGACAAACAACGTTCCATAATGACAAGACTACCATCCATTGGAGTAACAAAAATCTCGACAACAAACTAACTTCCATAATGACAAGGCTACCATCCATTGGAGTAATACAAATATCAACAACATACTAATTTCCAGAATGACAAGGCTACCATCCATTGTAGTAACAAAAATATTGACAACAGACTACCTTCCATAATGACAAGGCTACCATCCATTGCAGTAACAAAAATATCGACAACAAAGTACCGTCCATAATGACAAGGCTACAATCCATTGGAGTAACAGAAATATTGACAACAGATTACGTCCCATAATGACAAGGCTACCATCCATTGGAGTAACAAAAATATCGACAACAACCTACCTTCCATAATGCCAAGGCTACCACCCATTGGAGTAAAAAAGATACCTACAATAGACTACCTTCCATAATGATAAGGCTACCATCCACTGGATTAACAAAAATATCAACAAAAGACTACCTTCTGTAATGATAAGGCTACCATCCATTGGAGTAACAAAAATCAGAACAAAAGACTCCCTTCCATAATGACAAGGCTACCATCCAATTGAGTAACCAAAATATGAACAAAAGACTACCTTCCATAATTACAAGGCTACCATCCATTGGAGTAACAAAAATCTTGACAACAAACTACCTTCCATAATGACAAGGCTATCATCTATTGGAGTAACAAAAATCTCGACAACAGACTACCTTCCATAATGACAAGGCTACCAACCAATGGAGTAAAAAAATATCGACATTAGAGTACCTTCCATAATGATAAGGCTACCATCCATTGGAGTAACAAAAATATCGACAACAGAGTACCTTCCATAATGACAAGGCTACAATCCATTATGGAAAAAAAGTATTGACAACAGACTACGTCCGATAATGATAAGGCTATCATCAATTGGAGTAACAAAAATCTCGAAAACAGACTACCTTCCATAATGACAAGGCTACCATCCAATGGAATAACAAAAATCTTGACAACAAACTACCTTCCATAATGACAAGGCTACCACACATTGGAGTAACAAATATCTCAATGACAAACTACCTTCCATAATGACAAGGTTACCATCCATTGGAGTAACAACAATATCGACAAAAGCCTACCTTCCATTATGACAAGGCTACCACCCATTGGAGTAAAAAAGATATCTACAATAGACTACCTTCCATAATGATAAGGCTACCATCCATTGGAGTAACAAAAATATCGACAACAGACTACCTTCTCTAGTGATAAGGCTACCATCCATTGGAGTAACAAAAATATGAACAAAAGACTACCTTCCATAATGACAAGACTACCATCGATTGGAGTAATAGAAATCATAACAAAAAACTACCTTCCATAATGTCAAAGCTACCATCCATTGGAGTAACAAAAATATCGAAAAGAGAGTATCTTCCATAATGATAAAAATTCCATCCATTGGAGTAACAAAAATCTCGACAACAGACTACCTTCCATAATGATAAGGCTACAATCCATTGAAGTAACAAAAATATTGATAACAGACTAGGTCCCCTAATGACAAGGCTACCATCCATTGGAGTAACAAAAATCTCGACAACAGACTACCTTCCATAATGATAAGGATACCATCCATTGGAGTATAAAAATCTTGACAAAAGACTACCTTCCATAATGAAAAGGTTACCATCTATTAGAATAACAAAAATCTCGACATCAGACTACCTTCCATAATGACAAGGCTACCTTCCATTGGAGTAACAAAAATATCTACAATAGACTACCTTCTGAAATGACAAGGCTACCATTCATTGGAGTAACAAAAATTTTGAACAAAAGACTACCTTCCATAATGACAAGGCTACCAACCATTGGAGTAATAGAAATCATAAAGACAAACAATGTTCCATAATGACAAGACTACCATCCATTGGAGTAACAAGAATCTCGACAACAAACTAACTTCCATAATGACAAGGCTACCATCCATTGGAGTAATAAAAATATCAACAACATACTAATTTCCAGAATGACAAGGCTACCATCCATTATAGTAACAAAAATATTGACAATAGACTACCTTCCATAATGACAAGGCTACCATCCATTGCAGTAACAAAAATATCGACAACAAAGTACCGTTCATAATGACAAGGCTACAATCCATTGGAGTAACAGAAATATTGACAACAGACTACGTCCCATAATGACAAGGCTACCATCCATTGGAGTAACTAAAATATCGACAACAGCCTACCTTCCATAATGCCAAGGCTACCACCCATTGGAGTAAAAAAGATACCTACAATAGACTACCTTCCATAATGATAAGGCTACCATCCACTGGATTAACAAAAATATCAACAAAAGACTACCTTCTGTAATGATAAGGCTACCATCCATTGGAGTAACAAAAATCAGAACAAAAGACTCCCTTCCATAATGACAAGGCTACCATCCAATTGAGTAACCAAAATATGAACAAAAGACTACCTTCCATAATAACAAGGCTACCATCCATTGGAGTAACAAAAATCTTGACAACAAACTACCTTCCATAATGACAAGGCTACCATCTATTGGAGTAACAAAAATCTCGACAACAGACTACCTTCCATAATGACAAGGCTACCATCCAATGGAGTAAAAAAATATCGACGTTAGAGTACCTTCCATAATGATAAGGCTACCATCCATTGGAGTAACAAAAATATCGACAATAGAGTACCTTCCATAATGACAAGGCTACAATCCATTATGGAAAAAAAGTATTGACAACAGACTACGTCCGATAATGATAAGGCTATCATCAATTGGAGTAACAAAAATCTCGAAAACAGACTACCTTCCATAATGACAAGGCTACCATCCAATGTAATAACAAAATTCTTGACAACAGACTACCTTCCATAATGACAAGGCTACCACACATTGGAGTAACAAATATCTCAATGACAAACTACCTTCCATAATGACAAGGTTACCATCCATTGGAGTAACAACAATATCGACAAAAGCCTACCTTCCATTATGACAAGGCTACCACCCATTGGAGTAAAACAGATATCTACAATAGACTACCTTCCATAATGATAAGGCTACCATCCATTGGAGTAACAAAAATATCGACAACAGACTACCTTCTCTAGTGATAAGGCTACCATCCATTGGAGTAACAAAAATATGAACAAAAGACTACCTTCCATAATGACAAGGCTACCATCGATTGGAGTAATAGAAATCATAACAAAAAACTACCTTCCATAATGATTAGGCTACCATCCATTGGAGTAACCAAAATATCGAAAAGAGAGTATCTTCCATAATGATAAAAATTCCATCCATTGGAGTAACAAAAATCTCGACAACAGACTACCTTCCATAATGATAAGGCTACAATCCATTGAAGTAACAAAAATATTGATAACAGACTAGGTCCCATAATGACAAGGCTACCATCCATTAGAGTAACAAAAATCTCGACAACAGACTACCTTCCATAATGATAAGGATACCATCCATTGGAGTATAAAAATCTTGACAAAACACTACCTTCCATAATGAAAAGGTTACCATCTATTAGAATAACAAAAATCTCGACATCAGACTACCTTCCATAATGACAAGGCTACCATCCATTGGAGTAACAAAAATATCCACAATAGACTACCTTCTGAAATGACAAGGCTACCATTCATTGGAGTCACAAAAATTTGAACAAAAGACTATCTTCCATAATGACAAGGCTACCAACCATTTGAGTAATAGAAATCATAACGACAAACAACCTTCCATAATGACAAGACTACCATCCATTGGAGTAACAAAAATCTCGACAACAAACTAACTTCTATAATGACAAGGCTACCATCCATTGGAGTAATAAAAATATCAACAACGGACTAATTTCCATAATGACAAGGCTACCATCCATTGTAGTAATAAAAATATCGACAACAGACTAACTTCCATAATGACAAGGCTACCATCCATTGGAGTAAAAAAAATATCGACATTAGAGTACCTTCCATAATGATAAGGCTACCATCCATTGGAGTAACAAAAATCTCGACAACAGAGTACCTTCCATAATGACAAGGCTACAATCCATTATGGAAAAAAAGTATTGACAACAAACTACGTCCGATAATGACAAGGCTACCATCAAATGGAGTAACAAAAATCTCGACAACAGACTACCTTCCATAATGACAAGGCTACCATCCAATGGAATAACAAAAATCTTGAAAACAGACTACCTTCCATAATGAATAGGCTACAACACATTGGAGTAATAGATATCTCAATGACAAACTACATTCCATAATGACAAGGTTACCATCCATTGGAGTATCAAAAATATCGACAAAATCCTACCTTCCATAATGACAAGGATACCACCCATTGGAGTAAAAAATATATCTACAATAGACTACCTTCCATAATGATAAGGCTACCATCCATTCGAGTAACAAAAATATCGACAACAAACTACCTTCTATAGTGGTAAGGCTACCATCCATTGGAGTAACAAAAATATGAACAAAACACTACCTTCCATAATGACAAGGCTACCATCCATTAGAGTAATAGAAATCATAACAACAAAGTACATTCCATAATGACAAGGATACCATCCATTGGAGTAACAAAAATATCGAAAAGAGAGTACCTTCCATAATGATAAGGCTACAATCCATTGAAGTAACAAAAATATTTATAACAGACTACGTCCCATAATGAGAAGGCTACCATCCATTGGAGTATCAAAAATCTCGACAATAGACTACCTTCCATAATGACAAGGATAACATCCATTTGAGTATAAAAATCTCGACAACAGACTACCTTCCATAATGAAAAGGTTACCATCTATTAGAATAACAAAAATCTCGACATCAGACTACCTTCCATAATGACAAGGCTACCATCCAACGGAATAATAAAATTCTCGACGACAGACTACCGTCCATAATGACAAGGCTACCACCCATTGGAGTAAAAAAGATAACTATATTATACTACCTTTAATAATGATAAGGCTACTATCCATTGGAGTAACAGAAATATCCACAACAGACTACCTTCTGTAATGACAAGGCTACCATTCATTGGAGTAACAAAAATATGAACAAAAGACTACCTTCCATAATGACAAGAATACCAACCATTGGAGTAATAGAAATCATAACGACAGACAACCTTCCATAATGACAAGACTATCATCCATTGGAGTAACAAAAATATCGACAACAGACTAACTTCCATAATGACAAGGCTACCATCCATTGGAGTAATAAAAATATCAACAACGTACTATTTTCCAAAATGACAAGGCTACCATACATTGTAGTAACAAAAATATTGACAACAAACTACCTTCCATAATGACAAGGCTACCATCCATTGGAGTAACAAAAATCTCGACAACAGTCTACCTTCCATAATGACAAGGCTACCATCCATTGGAGTAACAGAAATATCGACAACAGAGTACCTTCCATAATGACAAAGCTACCATCCATCAGAGTAACATAAATCTCGACAATAGACTACCTTCCATAATGACAAGGCTACAATCCATTGAAGTAACAAAAATATTGACAACAGACTACGTCCCATAATGACAAGGCTACCATCCATTCGAGTAACAAAAATCTCGACAACAGACTACCTTCCATAATGACAAGGATACCATCCATTGGAGTATAAAAATCTCGACAACAGACTACCTTCCATAATGACAAAGTCACCATCCATTAGAATAACGAAAATCTCGACATCAGACTACCTTCCATAATGATAAGGCTACCATCCAACAGAATAACAAAATTCTCGACAACAAACTACCTTCCATAATGACAAGGCTACCACACATTGGAGTAACAGATATCTCAATGACAAACTACCTTCCATAATGACAAGGCTACCATCCATTGGAGTAAAAATAATATTGACAAAAAACTACCTTACGTAATGACAAGGCTACCACCCATTGGAGTAAAAAAGATATCTATATTATACTACCTTCAATAATGATAAGGCTACTATCCATTGGAGTAACAAAAATATCGACAACAGACTACCTTATGTAATGACAAGGCTACCATCCAATGGAGTAACAAAAATTTGAACAAAAGGCTACCTTCCATAATGACAAGGCTACCATCCATTGGAGTAACAGAAATCATAACGACAGAATACCTTCCATAATGAAAACACTACCATCTTTTGGAGTAACAAAAATCTCGACAACAGACTACCTTCCATAATGACAAGGCTACCATCCATTGGAGTAACAAAAATATCGACAACAGACTACCTTCCATAATGACAAGGCTACCATCCATTGGAGTAACAAAAATATCGACAACTGAGTACCTTCCATAATGACAAGGCTACCATCCATTGGAGTAACAAAAATTTCGACAATAGAGTACCATCCATAATGACAAGGCTACAATCCATTAGAATAACAAAAATCTTGACAACAGACTACCTCCCATAATGACAAGGCTACCATCTATTAGAGTAACAAAAATTTCGACAACAAACTACCTTCCATAATGACAAGGCTACCATCCATTGGAGTAACAAAAATATCGACAACAAACTACCTTCCATAATGACAAGGCTACCATCTATTAGAGTAACAAAAATTTCGACAACAAACAACCTTCCAAAATGACAAGTTTACCATCCATTGGAGTAACAAAAATCTCGACAATAGAGTACCATCCATAATGACAAGGCTACAATCCATTGGAATAACAAAAATATTGACAACAGACTACCTCGCATAATGACAAGGCTACCATCCATTAGAGTAACAAAAATCTCGAAAACAGACTACCTTCCATAATCACAAGGATACCATCCATTGGAGTATAAAAATCTCCATAATAGACTACCTTCCATAATGACAAGGTTACCATCAATTAGAATAACAAAAATCTCGATATCAGACTACCTTCCATAATGGCAAGGCTACCATCCAACGGAATAACAAAATTCTTGACAACAGACTACCTTCCATAATGACAAGGCAAACACACTTTGGAGTAACAGATATCTCAATGAAAAACTACCTTCCATAATGACAAGGCTATCATCCATTAGAGCAAAAATAATATCGACAACAAACTACCTTCCATAATGACAAGGCTACCACCCATTGGAGTAAAAAAGTTTTCTATATTATACTACCTTCCATAATGATAAGGCTACTATCCATTGGAGTAACAAAAATATCGACAACAGACTACCTTATGTAATGACAAGGCTACCATCCAATGGAGTAACAAAAATTTGAACAACAGGCTACCTTCCATAATGACAAGGCTACCATCCATTGGAGTAACAAAAATCATAACGACAGACTACCTTCCATAATGAAAAGACTACCATCCATTGGAGTAACAATAATCTCGACAACAGACTACCTTCCATAATGACAAGGCTACCATCCATTGGAGTAACAAAAATCTCGACAACAGACTACCTTCCATAATGACAAGGCTACCATCTATTGGAGTAACAAAAATTACGACAACAGACTACCTTCCATAATGACAAGGCTAACATCCATTGGAGTAACAAAAATATCGACAACACAATACCTTCCATAATGACAAGGCTAACATCCATTGGAGTAACAAAAATCTCAACAATAGAGTACCATCCGTAATGACAAGGCTACAATCCATTGGAATAACAAAAATATTGACAACATACTACCTCCCATAATGACAAGGCTACCATCCATTCGAGTAACAAAAATCTCGACAACAGACTACCTTCCATAATGACAAGGATACCATCCATTGGAGTATAAAAATCTCGACAACAGACTACCTTCTATAATGACAAAGTTACCATCCATTAGAATAACGAAAATCTCGACATCAGACTACCTTCCATAATGACAAGGCTACCATCCAACGGAATAACAAAATTCTCGACAACAAACTACCTTCCATAATGACAAGGCTACCACACATTGGAGTAATAGATATCTCAATGAAAAACTACCTTCCATAATGACAAGGCTATCATCCATTGGAGTAAAAATAATATCGACAACAAACTACCTTCCGTAATGACAAGGCTACCACCCATTGGAGTAAAAAAGATATCTATATTATACTACCTTCCATAATGATAAGGCTACTATCCATTGGAGTAACAAAAATATCGACAACAGACTACCTTATGTAATGACAAGGCTACCATCCAATGGAGTAACAAAAATTTGAACAAAAGGCTACCTTCCATAATGACAAAGCTACCATCCATTGGAGTAATAGTAATCATAACGACAGACTACCTTCCATAATGAAAACACTACCATCTTTTGGAGTAACAAAAATCTCGACAACAGACTACCTTCCATAATGAAAAGGCTACCATCCATTGGAGTAACAAAAATCTCGACAACATACTACCTTCCATAATGACAAGGCTACCATCCATTGGAGTAACAAAAATCTCGACAACAGACTACCTTCCATAATGACAAGGCTACCATCCATTGGAGTAACAAAAATATCGACAACAGACTACCTTCCATAATGACAAGGCTAACATCCATTGGAGTAACAAAAATCACGCCAACACAGTACCTTCCATAATGACAAGGCTAACATCCATTGGAGTAACAAAAATCTCGACAATAGAGTACCATCCGTAATGACAAGGCTACAATCCATTGGAATAACAAAAATATTGACAACATACTACCTCCCATAATGACAAGGCTACCATCCATTAGAGTAACAAAAATATCGAAAACAGACTACCTTCCATAATGACAAGGCTACCAACCATTGTAGTAACAAAAATCTCGAAAACAGACTACCTTCCAAAATGACAAGGTTACCATACATTGGAATAACAAAAATCCTGACATCAGAATACCTTCCATAATGATAAGGCTACAATCCAATGGAATAACAAAAATCTCAACAACACACTACCTTCTATAATGACAAGGCTACCATCCATTTGATTAACAAAAATCTGAACAACAGACTAGCTTCCATAATGACAGGTCTACCACACATTGGAGTAACAGATATCTCAACAACAAACTACCTCCCATAATGACAAGGCAACCATCCATAATGGCAAGACTAGCATCCATTGGAGTAACAAAAATCTCGATAACAGACTACCTTCCATAATGACAAGGCTACCATCCATTGGAGTAACAAAAATATCGACAACAGACTACCTTCCATAATGACAAGGCTACCATCCATTTGAGTAATAAAAATCTCGACAACAGACTACCTTCCATAATAACAAGGTTACAATCCATTAGAATAACAAAAATCTCGACATCAGACTACCTTCCATAATGACAAGGCTACCATCCAAAGGAATAACAAAATTCTCGACAACAGACTACCTTCCATGATGACAAGGCTACCACACATTGGAGTAACAAATATCTCAATGACAAACTACCTTCCATAATGACAAGGCTACCATCCATTGGAGTAAAAAAATATCGACAACAAACTACCTTCCATAATGACAAGGCTACCATCCATTGTAGTAACAAAAATCACGAAAGTAGACTACCTTCCATAATGACAAGGCTATCATCCAAAGTAATAACAAAAATCTTGACAACAAACTACCTTCCATAATGACAAGGCTACCATCCATTGGAGTAACAAAAATCTCGACAACAGACTACCTTCCATAATGACAAGGCTACCATCCATTGGAGTAACAAAAATCTCGACAATAGAGTACCTTCCATAATGACAAGGTTACCATACATTGGAATAGCAAAAATCCTGACATCCGACTACCTTCCATAAGGACAAGGCTACCATCCAATGGAATAACAAAAATCTCGACAACAGACTACCTTGCATAATGACAAGCCTACCATCCGTTGTAGTAACAAAAATATCGATAATATACTACCTTCCATAATGACAAGTCTACGATCAATTAGAGTAACAAAAAAATCGACAATAGACTACCTTCCATAATGACAAGGCTACCATCCATTGGAGTAATAAAAATCTCGACAACAGATTACCTTCCATAATGACAAGGTTACAATCCATTAGAATAACAAAAATCTCGACATCAGACTACCTTCCATAATGACAAGGCTACCATCCAATGGAATAACAAAATTCTCGACAACAGACTACCTTCCATAATGACAAGGCTACCACACATTAGAGTAACAAATATCTCAATGACAAACTACCTTCCATAATGACAAGGCTACCATCCATTGGAGTAAAAAAATATCGACAACACACTACCTTCCATAATGACATGGCTACCACCCATTGGAGTAATAAAAATCTCGACAACAGACTACCTTCCATAATAACAAGGTTACAATCCATTAGAATAACAAAAATCTCGACATCAGACTACCTTCCATAATGACAAGGCTACCATCTAAAGGAATAACAAAATTCTCGACAACAGACTACCTTCCATAATGACAAGGCTACCACACATTGGAGTAACAAATATCTCAATGACAAACTACCTTCCATAATGACAAGGCTACCATCCATTGGAGTAAAAAAATATCGACAACAAACTACCTTCCATAATGACAAGGCTACCATCCATTGTAGTAACAAAAATCACGAAAATAGACTACCTTCCATAATGACAAGGCTATCATCCAAAGTAATAACAAAAATCTTGACAACAAACTACCTTCCATAATGACAAGGCTACCATCCATTGGAGTAACAAAAATCTCGACAACAGACTACCTTCCATAATGACAAGGCTACCATCCATTGGAGTAACAAAAATCTCAACAACAGACTACATTCCATAATGACAAGGCTACCATCCATTGGAGTAACAAAAATATCGACAATAGAGTACCTTCCATAATGACAAGGTTACCATACATTGGAATAGCAAAAATCCTGACATCCGACTACCTTCCATTATGACAAGGCTACCACCCAATGGAATAACAAAAATCTCGACAACAGACTACCTTGCGTAATGACAAGGCTACCATCCATTGTAGTAACAAAAATATCGACAATATACTACCTTCCATAATGACAAGGCTACCATCCATTGGAGTAACAAAAATATCGACAATAGACTACCTTCCATAATGACAAGGCTACCATCCATTGGAGTAATAAAAATCTCGACAACAGACTACCTTCCATAATGACAAGGTTACAATCCATTAGAATAACAAAAATCTCGACATCAGACTACCTTCCATAATGACAAGGCTACCATCCAACGAAATAACAAAATTCTCGACAACAGACTACCTTCCATAATGACAAGGCTACCACACATTAGAGTAACAAATATCTCAATGACAAACTACCTTCCATAATGACAAGGCTACCATCCATTGGAGTAAAAAAATATCGACAACAAACTACCTTCCATAATGACATGGCTACCACCCATTGGAGTAAAAAAGATATCTATATTATTCTACCTTTTAAAATGACAAGGCTACCATCCATTGGAGTAACAGAAATCATAACGACAGACTACCTTCCATAATGAAAAGACTACCATCCATTGGAGTAACAAATATCTCGACAATAGACTACCTTCCATAATGACAAGGCTACCATCCATTGGAGTAACAAAAATCTCGACAACAGAATACCTTTCAAAATGACATGGCTACCATCCATTGGAGTAACAAAAATATCGACAACAAAGTACCTTCCATAATGACAAGGCTACCATCCATTGGAGTAACAAAAATCTCGATAATAGAGTACCTTCCATAATGACAAGGCTACCATCCATTGGAGTAACAAAAATCTCGACAACAGACTAGCTTCCATAAGGACAAGGCTACCAACCATTGGAGTAACAAAAATCTCGACAACAGACTACCTTCCATAATGACAAAGTTACCATCCATTGGAATATCAAAAATTACGAAAATACACTACCTTCCATAATTACAAGGCTATCATCCAAAGGAATAACAAAAATCTAGACAACAAACTACCTTCCATAATGACAAGGCTACCATCCATTGGAGTAACAAAAATTCCGACAAGAGACTACCTTCCCTAATGACAAGCCTACCATCCAATGGAATTACAAAATTCTCGACAACAGACTACCTTCCATAATGTCAAGGCTTCCACACATTGGAGTTACAAATATCTCAATGACAAACTACCTTCCATAATGACAAGGCTACCATTCATTGGAGTAAAAAAAATTTCGACAACAAACTACCTTCCATAATGACAAGGCTACCACCCATTGGAGTAAAAAAGATATATATATTATACTACCTTCCATAATGACAAGGCTACCATCCATTGGAGTAACAAAAATCTCGACAACACACTAGCTTCCATAAGGACAAGGCTACCAACCATTGGAGTAACAAAAATCTCGACAACAGACTACCTTCCATAATGACAAAGTTACCATCCATTGGAATAACAAAAATCACGAAAATAGACTACCTTCCATAATGACAAGGCTATCATCCAAAGGAATAACAAAAATCTAGACAACAAACTACCTTCCATAATGACAAGGCTACCATCCATTGGAGTAATAAAAATCTCGGCAAAAGAGTACCTTCCATAATGACAAGGCTACCATCCATTGGAGTAATAAAAATCTCGACAACAGACTAGCTTCCATAAGGACAAGGCTACCAACCATTGGAGTAACAAAAATCTCGACAACAGACTAGCTTCGATAAGGACAAGGCTACCAACCATTGGAGTAACAAAAATCTCGACAACACACTACATTCCATAATGACAAGGCTACCATCCATTGGAGTAACAAAGATATCGACAACAGACTACCTTCCATAATGACAAAGTTACCATCCATTGGAATAACAAAAATCACGAAAATAGACTACCTTCCATAATGACAAGGCTATCATCCAAAGGAATAACAAAAATCTAGACAACAAACTACCTTCCATAATGATAAGGCTACCATCCATTGGAGTAACAAAAATCTCGGCAAAAGAGTACCATTGGAGTAATAAAAATCTCGAAAACAGACTAGCTTCCATAAGGACAAGGCTACCAACCATTGGAGTAAAAAACATTTCGACAACAAACTACCTTCCATAATGACAAGGCTACCACCCATTGGATTAAAATAGATATCTATATTATACTACCTTCAATAATGATATGACTACCATCCATTGGAGTAAAAAAAATATCCACAATAGACTACCTTCTGTAATGACAAGGCTACCATTCATTGGAGTAACAAAAATTTGAACAAAAGACTACCTTCCATAATGACTAGGCTACCATCCATTGGAGTAACAAAAATCTCGACAATAGAGTAGCTTCCATAATGACAAGGCTACTATCCATTGGAGTAACAAAAATCTCGACAACAGACTAGCATCCATAAGGACAAGGCTACCAACCATTTGAGTAACAAAAATCTCGACAACAGACTACCTTCCATAATGACAAAGTTACCATCCATTGGAATAACAAAAACCATGAAAATAGACTACCTTCCATAATGACAAGGCTACCATCCATTGGAGTAACAAAAATCATGATGACAAACAACCTTCCATAATGACTAGGCTACCATCCATTGGAGTAACAAAAATCTCGACAATAGAGTAGCTTCCATAATGACATGACTACCATAGATTGAAGTAACAAAAATCTCGACAACAGACTAGCTTCCATAAGGACAAGGCTACCAACCAATGGAGTAACAAAAATCTCGACAACAGACTACCTTCCATAATGACAAAGTTACCATCCATTGGAATAACAAAAATCACGAAAATAGACTACCTTCCATAATTACAAGGCTATCATCCAAAGGAATAACAAAAATCTTGACAACAAACTACCTTCCATAATGACAAGGCTACCATCCATTGGAGTAACAAAAATTCCGACAAGAGACTACCTTCCATAATGACAAGGCTACCACCCATTGGAGTAAAAAAGATATCTATATTATACTACCTTCCATAATGATAAGGCTACCATCCATTGGAGTAACAAAAATATCCACAACAGACTACCTTCTGTAATGACAAGGCTACCATTCATTGGAGTAACAAAAATTTGAACAAAAGACTACCTTCCATAATGACAAGGCTACCATCCATTGGAGTAACAAAAATGATAACGACAAACAGCCTTCCATAATGACAAGGCTACCATCCATTGGTGTAACAAACATCTCGACATCAGACTAGCTTCGATAAGGACAAGGCTACCAACCATTGGCGTAACAAAAATCTCGACAACAGGCTACCTTCCATAATGACAAAGTTACCATCCATTGGAATAACAAAAATCACAAAAATAGACTACCTTCCATAATGACAAGGCTATCATCCAAAGGAATAACAAAAATCTAGACAACAAACTACCTTACATAATGACAAGGCTACCATCCATTGGAGTAACAAGAATCTCGACAAAAGAGTACCTTCCATAATGACAAGGCTACCATCCATTGGAGTAATAAAAATCTCCACAACAGACTAGCTTCCATAAGGACAAGGCTACCAACCATTGGAGTAACAAAAATCTCGACAACAAACTACCTTCCATAATGACAAAGTTACCATCCATTGGAATAACAAAAATCACGAAAATAGACTACCTTCCATAATTACAAGGCTATCATCCAAAGGAATAACAAAAATCTAGACAACAAACTACCTTCCATAATGACAAGGCTACCATCCATTGGAGTAACAAAAATTCCGAAAAGAGACTACCTTCCATAATGACAAAGCTACCATCGAATGGAATAACAAAATTCTCGACAACATACTACCTTCCAAAATGTCAAGGCTACCACACATTGGAGTAACAAATATCTCAATGACAAACTACCTTCCATAATGACAAGGCTACCACCCATTGGATTAAAATAGATATCTATATTATACTACCTTCCATAATGATAAGGCTACCATCCATTGGATTAAAAAAAATATCCACAATAGACTACCTTCTGTAATGACAAGGCTACCATTCATTGGAGTAACAAAAATTTGAACAAAAGACTACCTTCCATAATGACTAGGCTACCATCCATTGGAGTAACAAAAATCTCGACAATAGAGTAGCTTCCATAATGACAAGGCTACTATCCATTGGAGTAACAAAAATCTCGACAACAGACTAGCATCCATAAGGACAAGGCTACAAACCATTTGAGTAACAAAAATCTCGACAACAGACTACCTTCCATAATGACAAAGCTACCATCCATTGGAGTAACAAAAATTCCGACAAGAGACTACCTTCCATAATGACAAGGCTACCATCAAATGGAATAACAAAATTCTCGACAACAGACTACCTTCCATAATGTCAAGGCTACCACACATTGGAGTAACAGATATCTCAATGACAAACTACCTTCCATAATGACAAGGCTACCATCCATTGGAGTAAAAAAAATTTCGACAACAAACTACCTTCCATAAAGACAAGGCTACCACCCATTGGAGTTAAAAAGATATCTATATTATACTACCTTCCATAATGATAAGGCTACCATCCATTGGTGTAACAAAAATATCCACAATAGACTACATTTTGTAATTACAAGGCTACCATTCATTGGAGTAACAGAAATTTGAACAAAAGACTACCTTCCATAATGACAAGGCTACCATCCATTGGAGTAACAAAAATCATAACGACAAATAGCCTTCCATAATGACAAGGCTACCATCCATTGGAGTAACAAAAATCTCCACAACAGACTAGCTTCGATAAGGACAAGGCTACCAACCATTGGAGTAACAAAAATCTCGACAACAGACTACCTTCCATAATGACAAAGTTACCATCCATTGGAATAACAAAAATCACGAAAATAGACTACCTTCCATAATGACAAGGCTATCATCCAAAGGAATAACAAAAATCTAGACAACAAACTACCTTCCATAATGACAAGGCTACCATCCATTGGAGTAACAAAAATCTCGACAAAAGAGTACCTTCCATAATGACAAGGCTACCATCCATTGGAGTAATAAAAATCTCGACAACAGACTAGCTTCCATAAGGACAAGGCTACCAACCATTGGAGTAACAAAAATCTCGATAACAGACTACCTTCCATAATGAAAAAGTTACCATCCATTGGAATAACAAAAATCACGAAAATAGACTACCTTCATTAATTACAAGGCTATCATCCAAAGGAATAACAAAAATCTAGACAACAAACTACCATCCATAATGACAAGGCTACCATCCATTGGAGTAACAAAAATTCCGAAAAGAGACTACCTTCCGTAATGACAAAGCTACCATCCAATGAAATAACAAAATTCTCGACAACATACTACCATCCATAATGTCAAGGCTACCACACATTGGAGTAACAAATATCTCAATGACAAACTACCTTCCATAATGACAAGGCTACCATCCATTAGAGTAAAAAACATTTCGACAACAAACTACCTTCCATAATGACAAGGCTACCACCCATTGGATTAAAATAGATATATATATTATACTACCTTCCATAATGATAAGGCTACCATCCATTGGAGTAAAAAAATATCCACAATAGACTACCTTCTGTAATGACAAGGCTACCATTCATTGGAGTAACAAAAATTTGAACAAAAGACTACCTTCCATAATGACTAGGCTACCATCCATTGGAGTAACAAAAATCTCGACAATAGAGTAGCTTCCATAATGACAAGGCTACTATCCATTGGAGTAACAAAAATCTCGACAACAGACTAGCATCCATAAGGACAAGGCTACCAACCATTTGAGTAACAAAAATCTCGACAACAGACTACCTTCCATAATGACAAGGCTACCATCCATTGGAATAACAAAAATCATGAAAATAGACTACCTTCCATAATGACAAGGCTACCATCCATTGGAGTAACAAAAATCATAATGACAAACAACCTTCCATAATGACAAGGCTACCATCGATTGGAGTAACAAAAATCTCGACAATAGAGTAGCTTCCATAATGACATGACTACCATCCATTGAAGTAACAAAAATCTCGACAACAGACTAGCTTCCATAAGGACAAGGCTACCAACCATTGGAGTAACAAAAATCTCGACAACAGACTAGCTTCCATAAGGACAAGGTTACCTTCTCTTGGAATAACAAAAATCACGAAAATAGACTACCTTCCATAATGACAAGGCTATCATCTAAAGGAATAACAAAAATCTAGAAAACAAACTACCTTCCATAATGACAAAGCTACCATCCATTGGAGTAACAAAAATTCCGACAAGAGACTACCTTCCATAATGACAAGGCTACCATCCAATGGAATAACAAAATTCTCGACAACAGACTACCTTCCATAATGTCAAGGCTACCACACATTGGAGTAACAGATATCTCAATGACAAACTACCTACCATAATGACAAGGCTACCATCCATTGGAGTAAAAAAAATTTCGACAACAAACTACCTTCCATAAAGACAAGGCTACCGCCCATTGGAGTTAAAAAGATATCTATATTATACTACCTTCCATAATGATAAGGCTACCATCCATTGGTGTAACAAAAATCATAACGACAAATAGCCATCCATAATGACAAGGCTACCATCCATTGGAGTAACAAAAATCTCCACAACAGACTAGCTTCGATAAGGACAAGGCTACCAACCATTGGAGTAACAAAAATCTCGACAACAGACTACCTTCCATAATGACAAAGTTACCATCCATTGGAATAACAAAAATCACGAAAATAGACTACCTTCCATAATGACAAGGCTATCATCCAAAGGAATAACAAAAATCTAGACAACAAACTACCTTCCATAATGACAAGGCTACCATCCATTGGAGTAACAAAAATCTCGACAAAAGAGTACCTTCCATAATGACAAGGCTACCATCCATTGGAGTAATAAAAATCTCGACAACAGACTAGCTTCCATAAGGACAAGGCTACCAACCATTGGAGTAACAAAAATCTCGACAACAGACTACCTTCCATAATGAAAAAGTTACCATCCATTGGAATAACAAAAATGACGAAAATAGACTACCTTCATTAATTACAAGGCTATCATCCAAAGGAATAACAAAAATCTAGACAACAAACTACCATCCATAATGACAAGGCTACCATCCATTGGAGTAACAAAAATTCCGAAAAGAGACTACCTTCCGTAATGACAAAGCTACCATCCAATGGAATAACAAAATTCTCGACAACATACTACCTTCCATAATGTCAAGGCTACCACACATTGGAGTAACAAATATCTCAATGACAAACTACCTTCCATAATGACAAGGCTACCATCCATTAGAGTAAAAAACATTTCGACAACAAACTACCTTCCATAATTACAAGGCTACCATCCATTAGAGTAAAAAACATTTCGACAACAAACTACCTTCCATAATGACAAGGCTACCACCCATTGGATTAAAATAGATATATATATTATACTACCTTCCATAATGATAAGGCTACCATCCATTGGAGTAAAAAAATATCCACAATAGACTACCTTCTGTAATGACAAGGCTACCATTCATTGGAGTAACAAAAATTTGAACAAAAGACTACCTTCCATAATGACTAGGCTACCATCCATTGGAGTAACAAAAATCTCGACAATAGAGTAGCTTCCATAATGACAAGGCTACTATCCATTGGAGTAACAAAAATCTCGACAACAGACTAGCATCCATAAGGACAAGGCTACCAACCATTTGAGTAACAAAAATCTCGACAACAGACTACCTTCCATAATGACAAGGCTACCATCCATTGGAATAACAAAAATCATGAAAATAGACTACCTTCCATAATGACAAGGCTACCATCCATTGGAGTAACAAAAATCATAATGACAAACAACCTTCCATAATGACAAGGCTACCATCGATTGGAGTAACAAAAATCTCGACAATAGAGTAGCTTCCATAATGACATGACTACCATCCATTGAAGTAACAAAAATCTCGACAACAGACTAGCTTCCATAAGGACAAGGCTACCAACCATTGGAGTAACAAAAATCTCGACAACAGACTAGCTTCCATAAGGACAAGGTTACCTTCTCTTGGAATAACAAAAATCACGAAAATAGACTACCTTCCATAATGACAAGGCTATCATCTAAAGGAATAACAAAAATCTAGAAAACAAACTACCTTCCATAATGACAAAGCTACCATCCATTGGAGTAACAAAAATTCCGACAAGAGACTACCTTCCATAATGACAAGGCTACCATCCAATGGAATAACAAAATTCTCGACAACAGACTACCTTCCATAATGTCAAGGCTACCACACATTGGAGTAACAGATATCTCAATGACAAACTACCTACCATAATGACAAGGCTACCATCCATTGGAGTAAAAAAAATTTCGACAACAAACTACCTTCCATAAAGACAAGGCTACCGCCCATTGGAGTTAAAAAGATATCTATATTATACTACCTTCCATAATGATAAGGCTACCATCCATTGGTGTAACAAAAATCATAACGACAAATAGCCATCCATAATGACAAGGCTACCATCCATTGGAGTAACAAAAATCTCCACAACAGACTAGCTTCGATAAGGACAAGGCTACCAACCATTGGAGTAACAAAAATCTCGACAACAGACTACCTTCCATAATGACAAAGTTACCATCCATTGGAATAACAAAAATCACGAAAATAGACTACCTTCCATAATGACAAGGCTATCATCCAAAGGAATAACAAAAATCTAGACAACAAACTACCTTCCATAATGACAAGGCTACCATCCATTGGAGTAACAAAAATCTCGACAAAAGAGTACCTTCCATAATGATAAGGCTACCATCCATTGGAGTAATAAAAATCTCGACAACAGACTAGCTTCCATAAGGACAAGGCTACCAACCATTGGAGTAACAAAAATCTCGACAACAGACTACCTTCCATAATGAAAAAGTTACCATCCATTGGAATAACAAAAATGACGAAAATAGACTACCTTCATTAATTACAAGGCTATCATCCAAAGGAATAACAAAAATCTAGACAACAAACTACCATCCATAATGACAAGGCTACCATCCATTGGAGTAACAAAAATTCCGAAAAGAGACTACCTTCCGTAATGACAAAGCTACCATCCAATGGAATAACAAAATTCTCGACAACATACTACCTTCCATAATGTCAAGGCTACCACACATTGGAGTAACAAATATCTCAATGACAAACTACCTTCCATAATGACAAGGCTACCATCCATTAGAGTAAAAAACATTTCGACAACAAACTACCTTCCATAATGACAAGGCTACCACCCATTAGATTAAAATAGATATCTATATTATACTACCTTCCATAATGATAAGGCTACCATCCATTGGAATAAAAAAAATATACACAATAGACTACCTTCTGTAATGACAAGGCTACCATTCATTGGAGTAACAAAAATTTGAACAAAAGACTACCTTCCATAATGACTAGGCTACCATCCATTGGAGTAACAAAAATCTCGACAATAGAGTAGCTTCCATAATGACAAGGCTACTATCCATTGGAGTAACAAAAATCTCGACAACAGACTAGCATCCATAAGGACAAGGCTACCAACCATTTGAGTAACAAAAATCTCGACAACAGACTACCTTCCATAATGACAAAGTTAACATCCATTGGAATAACAAAAATCATGAAAATAGACTACCTTCCATAATGACAAGGCTACCATCCATTGGAGTAACAAAAATCATAATGACAAACAACCTTCCATAATGACTAGGCTACCATCCATTGGAGTAACAAAAATCTCGACAATAGAGTAGCTTCCATAATGACATGACTACCATCCATTGAAGTAACAAAAATCTCGACAACAGACTAGCTTCCATAAGGACAAGGCTACCAACCATTGGAGTAACAAAAATCTCGACAACAGACTACCTTCCATAATGACAAAGTTACCATCCATTGGAATAACAAAAATCACGAAAATAGACTACCTTCCATAATGACAAGGCTATCATCCAAAGGAATAACAAAAATCTTGACAACAAACTACCTTCCATAATGACAAGGCTACCATCCATTGGAGTAACAAAAATTCCGACAAGAGACTACCTTCCATAATGACAAGGCTACCACCCATTGGAGTAAAAAAGATATCTATATTATACTACCTTCCATAATGATAAGGCTACCATCCATTGGAGTAACAAAAATATCCACAACAGACTACCTTCTGTAATGACAAGGTTACCATTCATTGGAGTAACAAAAATTTGAACAAAAGACTACCTTCCATAATGACAAGGCTACCATCCATTGGAGTAACAAAAATGATAACGACAAACAGCCTTCCATAATGACAAGGCTACCATCCATTGGAGTAACAAACATCTCGACATCAGACTAGCTTCGATAAGGACAAGGCTACCAACCATTGGCGTAACAAAAATCTCGACAACAGACTACCTTCCATAATGACAAAGTTACCATCCATTGGAATAACAAAAATCACGAAAATAGACTACCTTCCATAATGACAAGGCTACCATCCATTGGAGTAACAAAAATCATAATGACAAACAACCTTCCATAATGACAAGGCTACCATCCATTGGAGTAACAAAAATCTCGACAATAGAGTACCTTCCATAATGACATGGCTACCATCCATTGGAGTAATAAAAATCTCGACAACAGACTAGCTTCCATAAGGACAAGGCTACCAACCGTTGGAGTAACAAAAATCTCGACAACAGACTACCTTCCATAATGACAAAGTTACCATCCATTGGAATAACAAAAATCACGAAAATAGACTACCTTCCATAATTACAAGGCTATCATCCAAAGGAATAACAAAAATCTAGACAACAAACTACCTTCCATAATGACAAGGCTACCATCCATTGGAGTAACAAAAATTCCGAAAAGAGACTACCTTCCATAATGACATGGCTACCATCCAATGGAATAACAAAATTCTCGACAACAGACTACCTTCCATAATGTCAAGGCTACCACACATTGGAGTAACAAATATCTCAATGACAAACTACCTTCCATAATGACAAGGCTACCATCCATTGGAGTAAAAAAATTCGACAACAAACTACCTTCCATAATGACAAGGCTACCACCCATTGGAGTAAAAAAGATATCTATATTATACTACCTTCCATAATGATAAGGCTACCATCCATTGGAGTAACAAAAATATCCACAATAGACTACCTTCTGTAATGACAAGGCTACCATTCATTGGAGTAACAAAAATTTGAACAAAAGACTAGCTTCCATAATGACTAGGCTACCATCCAATGGAGTAACAAAAATCTCGACAATAGAGTACCTTCCATAATGACAAGGCTACCATCCATTGGAGTAACAAAAATCTCGACAACACACTAGCTTCCATAAGGACAAGGCTACAAACCATTGGAGTAACAAAAATCTCGACAACAGACTACCTTCCATAATGACAAAGTTACCATCCCTTGGAATAACAAAAATCACGAAAATAGACTACCTTCATTAATTACAAGGCTATCATCCAAAGGAATAACAAAAATCTAGACAACAAACTACCATCCATAATGACAAGGCTACCATCCATTGGAGTAACAAAAATTCCGAAAAGAGACTACCTTCCGTAATGACAAAGCTACCATCCAATGGAATAACAAAATTCTCGACAACATACTACCTTCCATAATGTCAAGGCTACCACACATTGGAGTAACAAATATCTCAATGACAAACTACCTTCCATAATGACAAGGCTACCATCCATTAGAGTAAAAAACATTTCGACAACAAACTACCTTCCATAATGACAAGGCTACCACCCATTGGATTAAAATAGATATCTATATTATACTACCTTCCATAATGATAAGGCTACCATCCATTGGAGTAAAAAAAATATACACAATAGACTACCTTCTGTAATGACAAGGCTACCATTCATTGGAGTAACAAAAATTTTAACAAAAGACTACCTTCCATAATGACTAGGCTACCATCCATTGGAGTAACAAAAATCTCGACAATATAGTAGCTTCCATAATGACAAGGCTACTATCCATTGGAGTAACAAAAATCTCGACAACAGACTAGCATCCATAAGGACAAGGCTACCAACCATTTGAGTAACAAAAATCTCGACTACAGACTACCTTCCATAATGACAAAGTTAACATCCATTGGAATAACAAAAATCATGAAAATAGACTACCTTCCATAATGACAAGGCTACCATCCATTGGAGTAACAAAAATCATAATGACAAACAACCTTCCATAATGACTAGGCTACCATCCATTGAAGTAACAAAAATCTCGACAATAGAGTAGCTTCCATAATGACATGACTACCATCCATTGAAGTAACAAAAATCTCGACAACAGACTAGCTTCCATAAGGACAAGGCTACCAACCATTGGAGTAACAAAAATCTCGACAACATACTACCTTCCATAATGACAAAGTTACCATCCATTGGAATAACAAAAATCACAAAAAATAGACTACCTTCCATAATGACAAGGCTATCATCCAAAGGAATAACAAAAATCTTGACAACAAACTACCTTCCATAATGACAAGGCTACCATCCATTGGAGTAACAAAAATTCCGACAAGAGACTACCTTCCATAATGACAAGGCTACCACCCATTGGAGTAAAAAAGATATCTATATTATACTACCTTCCATAATGATAAGGCTACCGTCCATTGGAGTAACAAAAATATCCACAACAGACTACCTTCTGTAATGACAAGGTTACCATTCATTGGAGTAACAAAAATTTGAACAAAAGACTACCTTCCATAATGACAAGGCTACCATCCATTGGAGTAACAAAAATGATAACGACAAACAGCCTTCCATAATGACAAGGCTACCATCCATTGGAGTAACAAACATCTCGACATCAGACTAGCTTCGATAAGGACAAGGCTACCAACCATTGGCGTAACAAAAATCTCGACAACAGACTACCTTCCATAATCACAAAGTTACCATCCATTGGAATAACAAAAATCACGAAAATAGACTACCTTCCATAATGACAAGGCTACCATCCATTGGAGTAACAAAAATCATAATGACAAACAACCTTCAATAATGACAAGGCTACCATCCATTGGAGTAAGAAAAATCTCGACAATAGAGTACCTTCCATAATGACATGGCTACCATCCATTGGAGTAATAAAAATCTCGATAACAGACTAGCTTCCATAAGGACAAGGCTACCAACCATTGGAGTAACAAAAATCTCGACAACAGACTACCTTCCACAATGACAAAGTTACCATCCATTGGAATAACAAAAATCACGAAAATAGACTACCTTCCATAATTACAAGGCTATCATCCAAAGGAATAACAAAAATCTAGACAACAAACTACCTTCCATAATGACAAGGCTACCATCCATTGGAGTAACAAAAATTCCGAAAAGAGACTACCTTCCATAATGACAAGGCTACCATCCAATGGAATAACAAAATTCTCGACAACAGACTACCTTCCATAATGTCAAGGCTACCACACATTGGAGTAACAAATATCTCAATGAAAAACTACCTTCCATAATGACAAGGCTACCATCCATTGGAGTAAAAAAATTCGACAACAAACTACCTTCCATAATGACAAGGCTACCACCCATTGGAGTAAAAAAGATATCTATATTATACTACCTTCCATAATGATAAGGCTACCATCCATTGGAGTAACCAAAATATCCACAATAGACTACCTTCTGTAATGACAAGGCTACCATTCATTGGAGTAACAAAAATTTGAACAAAAGACTAGCTTCCATAATGACTAGGCTACCATCCAATGGAGTAACAAAAATCTCGACAATAGAGTACCTTCCATAATGACAAGGCTACCATCCATTGGAGTAACAAAAATCTCGACAACACACTAGCTTCCATAAGGACAAGGCTACAAACCATTGGAGTAACAAAAATCTCGACAACAGACTACCTTCCATAATGACAAAGTTACCATCCCTTGGAATAACAAAAATCAAGAAAATAGACTACCTTCCATAATGACAAGGCTATCATCCAAAGGAATAACAAAAATCTAGAAAACAAACTACCTTCCATAATGACAAGGCTACCATCCATTGGAGTAACAAAAATTCCGACAAGAGACTACCTTCCATAATGACAAGGCTACCATCCAATGGAATAACAAAATTCTCGACAACAGACTACCTTCCATAATGTCAAGGCTACCACACATTAGAGTAACAGATATCTCAATGACAAACTACCTTCCATAATGACAAGGCTACCATCCATTGGAGTAAAAAAAATTTTGACAACAAACTACCTTCCATAAAGACAAGGCTACCACTCATTGGAGTTAGAAAGATATCTATATTATACTACCTTCCATAATGATAAGGCTACCATCCATTGGTGTAACAAAAATATCCACAATAGACTACCTTTTGTAATTACAAGGCTACTATTCATTGGAGTAACAAAAATTTGAACAAAAGACTACCTTCCATAATGACAAGGCTACCATCCATTGGAGTAACAAAAATCATAACGACAAACAGCCTTCCATAATGACAAGGCTACCATCCATTGGAATAACAAAAATCTCCACAACAGACTAGCTTCAATAAGGACAAGGCTACCAACCATTGGAGTAACAAAAATCTCGACAACAGACTACCTTCCATAATGACAAAGTTACCATCCATTGGAATAACAAAAATCACGAAAATAGACTACCTTCCATAATGACAAGGCTATCATCCAAAGGAATAACAAAAATCTAGACAACAAACTACCTTCCATAATGACAAGGCTACCATCCATTAGAGTAACAAAAATCTCGACAAAAGAGTACCTTCCATAATGACAAGGCTACCATCCATTGGAGTAATAAAAATCTCGACAACAGACTAGCTTCCATAAGGACAAGGCTACCAACCATTGGAGTAACAAAAATCTCGACAACAGACTACCTTCCATAATGACAAAGTTACCATCCATTGGAATAACAAAAATCACGAAAATAGACTACCTTCCGTAATTACAAGGCTATCATCCAAAGGAATAACAAAAATCTAGACAACAAACTACCTTCCATAATGACAAGGCTACCATCCATTGGAGTAACAAAAATCTCGACAAAAGAGTACCTTCCATAATGACAAGGCTACCATCCATTGGAGTAATAAAAATCTCGACAATAGACTAGCTTCCATAAGGACAAGGCTACCAACCATTGGAGTAACAAAAATCTCGACAACAGACTACCTTCCATAATGACAAAGTTACCATCCATTGGAATAACAAAAATCACGAAAATAGACTACCTTCCGTAATTACAAGGCTATCATCCAAAGGAATAACAAAAATCTAGACAACAAACTACCTTCCATAATGACAAGGCTACCATCCATTGGAGTAACAAAAATTCCGAAAAGAGACTACCTTCCATAATGACAAAGCTACCATCCAATGGAATAACAAAATTCTCGACAACAGACTACCTTCCATAATGTCAAGGCTACCACACATTGGAGTAACAAATATCTCAATGACAAACTACCTTCCATAATGACAAGGCTACCATCCATTGGAGTAAAACACATTTCGACAACAAACTACCTTCCATAATGACAAGGCTACCACCCATTGGATTAAAATAGATATCTATATTATACTACCTTCCATAATGATAAGGCTACCATCCATTGGAGTAAAAAAAATATACACAATAGACTACCTTCTGTAATGACAAGGCTACCATTCATTGGAGTAACAAAAATTTTAACAAAAGACTACCTTCCATAATGACTAGGCTACCATCCATTGGAGTAACAAAAATCTCGACAATATAGTAGCTTCCATAATGACAAGGCTACTATCCATTGGAGTAACAAAAATCTCGACAACAGACTAGCATCCATAAGGACAAGGCTACCAACCATTTGAGTAACAAAAATCTCGACAACAGACTACCTTCCATAATGACAAAGTTAACATCCATTGGAATAACAAAAATCATGAAAATAGACTACCTTCCATAATGACAAGGCTACCATCCATTAGAGTAACAAAAATCATAATGACAAACAACCTTCCATAATGACTAGGCTACCATCCATTGGAGTAACAAAAATCTCGACAATAGAGTAGCTTCCATAATGACATGACTACCATCCGTTGAAGTAACAAAAATCTCGACAACAGACTAGCTTCCATAAGGACAAGGCTACCAACCATTGGAGTAACAAAAATCTCGACAACAGACTACCTTCCATAATGACAAAGTTACCATCCATTGGAATAACAAAAATCACGAAAATAGACTACCTTCCATAATGACAAGGCTATCATCCAAAGGAATAACAAAAATCTTGACAACAAACTACCTTCCATAATGACAAGGCTACCATCCATTGGAGTAACAAAAATTCCGACAAGAGACTACCTTCCATAATGACAAGGCTACCACCCATTGGAGTAAAAAAGATATCTATATTATACTACCTTCCATAATGATAAGGCTACCATCCATTGGAGTAACAAAAATATCCACAATAGACTACCTTCTGTAATGACAAGGCTACCACTCATTGGAGTAACAAAAATTTGAACAAAAGACTAGCTTCCATAATGACAAGGCTACCATCAAATGGAATAACAAAATTCTCGACAACAGACTACCTTCCATAATGTCAAGGCTACCACACATTGGAGTAACAGATATCTCAATGACAAACTACCTTCCATAATGACAAGGCTACCATCCATTGGAGTAAAAAAAATTTCGACAACAAACTACCTTCCATAAAGACAAGGCTACCACCCATTGGAGTTAAAAAGATATCTATATTATACTACCTTCCATAATGATAAGGCTACCATCCATTGGTGTAACAAAAATATCCACAATAGACTACATTTTGTAATTACAAGGCTACCATTCATTGGAGTAACAGAAATTTGAACAAAAGACTACCTTCCATAATGACAAGGCTACCATCCATTGGAGTAACAAAAATCATAACGACAAATAGCCTTCCATAATGACAAGGCTACCATCCATTGGAGTAACAAAAATCTCCACAACAGACTAGCTTCGATAAGGACAAGGCTACCAACCATTGGAGTAACAAAAATCTCGACAACAGACTACCTTCCATAATGACAAAGTTACCATCCATTGGAATAACAAAAATCACGAAAATAGACTACCTTCCATAATGACAAGGCTATCATCCAAAGGAATAACAAAAATCTAGACAACAAACTACCTTCCATAATGACAAGGCTACCATCCATTGGAGTAACAAAAATCTCGACAAAAGAGTACCTTCCATAATGACAAGGCTACCATCCATTGGAGTAATAAAAATCTCGACAACAGACTAGCTTCCATAAGGACAAGGCTACCAACCATTGGAGTAACAAAAATCTCGATAACAGACTACCTTCCATAATGAAAAAGTTACCATCCATTGGAATAACAAAAATCACGAAAATAGACTACCTTCATTAATTACAAGGCTATCATCCAAAGGAATAACAAAAATCTAGACAACAAACTACCATCCATAATGACAAGGCTACCATCCATTGGAGTAACAAAAATTCCGAAAAGAGACTACCTTCCGTAATGACAAAGCTACCATCCAATGGAATAACAAAATTCTCGACAACATTCTACCATCCATAATGTCAAGGCTACCACACATTGGAGTAACAAATATCTCAATGACAAACTACCTTCCATAATGACAAGGCTACCATCCATTAGAGTAAAAAACATTTCGACAACAAACTACCTTCCATAATGACAAGGCTACCACCCATTGGATTAAAATAGATATATATATTATACTACCTTCCATAATGATAAGGCTACCATCCATTGAAGTAAAAAAATATCCATAATAGACTACCTTCTGTAATGACAAGGCTACCATTCATTGGAGTAACAAAAATTTGAACAAAAGACTACCTTCCATAATGACTAGGCTACCATCCATTGGAGTAACAAAAATCTTGACAATAGAGTAGCTTCCATAATGACAAGGCTACTATCCATTGGAGTAACAAAAATCTCGACAACAGACTAGCATCCATAAGGACAAGGCTACCAACCATTTGAGTAACAAAAATCTCGACAACAGACTACCTTCCATAATGACAAGGCTACCATCCATTGGAATAACAAAAATCATGAAAATAGACTACCTTCCATAATGACAAGGCTACCATCCATTGGAGTAACAAAAATCATAATGACAAACAACCTTCCATAATGACAAGGCTACCATCCATTGGAGTAACAAAAATCTCGACAATAGAGTAGCTTCCATAATGACATGACTACCATCCATTGAAGTAACAAAAATCTCGACAACAGACTAGCTTCCATAAGGACAAGGCTACCAACCATTGGAGTAACAAAAATCTCGACAACAGACTAGCTTCCATAAGGACAAGGTTACCTTCTCTTGGAATAACAAAAATCACGAAAATAGACTACCTTCCATAATGACAAGGCTATCATCTAAAGGAATAAATAAAATCTAGAAAACAAACTACCTTCCATAATGACAAAGCTACCATCCATTGGAGTAACAAAAATTCCGACAAGAGACTACCTTCCATAATGACAAGGCTACCATCCAATGGAATAACAAAATTCTCGACAACAGACTACCTTCCATAATGTCAAGGCTACCACACATTGGAGTAACAGATATCTCAATGACAAACTACCTTCCATAATGACAAGGCTACCATCCATTGGAGTAAAAAAAATTTCGACAACAAACTACCTTCCATAAAGACAAGGCTACCGCCCATTGGAGTTAAAAAGATATCTATATTATACTACCTTCCATAATGATAAGGCTACCATCCATTGGTGTAACAAAAATCATAACGACAAATAGCCATCCATAATGACAAGGCTACCATCCATTGGAGTAACAAAAATCTCCACAACAGACTAGCTTCGATAAGGACAAGGCTACCAACCATTGGAGTAACAAAAATCTCGACAACAGACTACCTTCCATAATGACAAAGTTACCATCCATTGGAATAACAAAAATCACGAAAATAGACTACCTTCCATAATGACAAGGCTATCATCCAAAGGAATAACAAAAATCTAGACAACAAACTACCTTCCATAATGACAAGGCTACCATCCATTGGAGTAACAAAAATCTCGACAAAAGAGTACCTTCCATAATGACAAGGCTACCATCCATTGGAGTAATAAAAATCTCGACAACAGACTAGCTTCCATAAGGACAAGGCTACCAACCATTGGAGTAACAAAAATCTCGACAACAGACTACCTTCCATAATGAAAAAGTTACCATCCATTGGAATAACAAAAATGACGAAAATAGACTACCTTCATTAATTACAAGGCTATCATCCAAAGGAATAACAAAAATCTAGACAACAAACTACCATCCATAATGACAAGGCTACCATCCATTGGAGTAACAAAAATTCCGAAAAGAGACTACCTTCCGTAATGACAAAGCTACCATCCAATGGAATAACAAAATTCTCGACAACATACTACCTTCCATAATGTCAAGGCTACCACACATTGGAGTAACAAATATCTCAATGACAAACTACCTTCCATAATGACAAGGCTACCATCCATTAGAGTAAAAAACATTTCGACAACAAACTACCTTCCATAATGACAAGGCTACCACCCATTAGATTAAAATAGATATCTATATTATACTACCTTCCATAATGATAAGGCTACCATCCATTGGAGTAAAAAAAATATACACAATAGACTACCTTCTGTAATGACAAGGCTACCATTCATTGGAGTAACAAAAATTTGAACAAAAGACTACCTTCCATAATGACTAGGCTACCATCCATTGGAGTAACAAAAATCTCGACAATAGAGTAGCTTCCATAATGACAAGGCTACTATCCATTGGAGTAACAAAAATCTCGACAACAGACTAGCATCCATAAGGACAAGGCTACCAACCATTTGAGTAACAAAAATCTCGACAACAGACTACCTTCCATAATGACAAAGTTAACATCCATTGGAATAACAAAAATCATGAAAATAGACTACCTTCCATAATGACAAGGCTACCATCCATTGGAGTAACAAAAATCATAATGACAAACAACCTTCCATAATGACTAGGCTACCATCCATTGGAGTAACAAAAATCTCGACAATAGAGTAGCTTCCATAATGACATGACTACCATCCATTGAAGTAACAAAAATCTCGACAACAGACTAGCTTCCATAAGGACAAGGCTACCAACCATTGGAGTAACAAAAATCTCGACAACAGACTACCTTCCATAATAACAAAGTTACCATCCATTGGAATAACAAAAATCACGAAAATAGACTACCTTCCATAATGACAAGGCTATCATCCAAAGGAATAACAAAAATCTTGACAACAAACTACCTTCCATAATGACAAGGCTACCATCCATTGGAGTAACAAAAATTCCGACAAGAGACTACCTTCCATAATGACAAGGCTACCACCCATTGGAGTAAAAAAGATATCTATATTATACTACCTTCCATAATGATAAGGCTACCATCCATTGGAGTAACAAAAATATCCACAACAGACTACCTTCTGTAATGACAAGGTTACCATTCATTGGAGTAACAAAAATTTGAACAAAAGACTACCTTCCATAATGACAAGGCTACCATCCATTGGAGTAACAAAAATGATAACGACATACAGCCTTCCATAATGACAAGGCTACCATCCATTGGAGTAACAAACATCTCGACATCAGACTAGCTTCGATAAGGACAAGGCTACCAACCATTGGCGTAACAAAAATCTCGACAACAAACTACCTTCCATAATGACAAAGTTACCATCCATTGGAATAACAAAAATCACGAAAATAGACTACCTTCCATAATGACAAGGCTACCATCCATTGGAGTAACAAAAATCATAATGACAAACAACCTTCCATAATGACAAGGCTACCATCCATTGGAGTAACAAAAATCTCGACAATAGAGTACCTTCCATAATGACATGGCTACCATCCATTGGAGTAATAAAAATCTCGACAACAGACTAGCTTCCATAAGGACAAGGCTACCAACCGTTGGAGTAACAAAAATCTCGACAACAGACTACCTTCCATAATGACAAAGTTACCATCCATTGGAATAACAAAAATCACGAAAATAGACTACCTTCCAAAATTACAAGGCTATCATCCAAAGGAATAACAAAAATCTAGACAACAAACTACCTTCCATAATGACAAGGCTACCATCCATTGGAGTAACAAAAATTCCGAAAAGAGACTACCTTCCATAATGACATGGCTACCATCCAATGGAATAACAAAATTCTCGACAACAGACTACCTTCCATAATGTCAAGGCTACCACACATTGGAGTAACAAATATCTCAATGACAAACTACCTTCCATAATGACAAGGCTACCATCCATTGGAGTAAAAAAATTCGACAACAAACTACCTTCCATAATGACAAGGCTACCACCCATTGGAGTAAAAAAGATATCTATATTATACTACCTTCCATAATGATAAGGCTACCATCCATTGGAGTAACAAAAATATCCACAATAGACTACCTTCTGTAATGACAAGGCTACCATTCATTGGAGTAACAAAAATTTGAACAAAAGACTAGCTTCCATAATGACTAGGCTACCATCCAATGGAGTAACAAAAATCTCGACAATAGAGTACCTTCCATAATGACAAGGCTACCATCCATTGGAGTAACAAAAATCTCGACAACACACTAGCTTCCATAAGGACAAGGCTACAAACCATTGGAGTAACAAAAATCTCGACAACAGACTACCTTCCATAATGACAAAGTTACCATCCCTTGGAATAACAAAAATCACGAAAATAGACTACCTTCCATAATTACAAGGCTATCATCCAAAGGAATAACAAAAATCTAGACAACAAACTACCATCCATAATGACAAGGCTACCATCCATTGGAGTAACAAAAATTCCGAAAAGAGACTACCTTCCGTAATGACAAAGCTACCATCCAATGGAATAACAAAATTCTCGACAACATACTACCTTCCATAATGTCAAGGCTACCACACATTGGAGTAACAAATATCTCAATGACAAACTACCTTCCATAATGACAAGGCTACCATCCATTGGAGTAAAAAAATTCGACAACAAACTACCTTCCATAATGACAAGGCTACCACCCATTGGAGTAAAAAAGATATCTATATTATACTACCTTCCATAATGATAAGGCTACCATCCATTGGAGTAACCAAAATATCCACAATAGACTACCTTCTGTAATGACAAGGCTACCATTCATTGGAGTAACAAAAATTTGAACAAAAGACTAGCTTCCATAATGACTAGGCTACCATCCAATGGAGTAACAAAAATCTCGACAATAGAGTACCTTCCATAATGACAAGGCTACCATCCATTGGAGTAACAAAAATCTCGACAACACACTAGCTTCCATAAGGACAAGGCTACAAACCATTGGAGTAACAAAAATCTCGACAACAGACTACCTTCCATAATGACAAAGTTACCATCCCTTGGAATAACAAAAATCAAGAAAATAGACTACCTTCCATAATGACAAGGCTATCATCCAAAGGAATAACAAAAATCTAGAAAACAAACTACCTTCCATAATGACAAGGCTACCATCCATTGGAGTAACAAAAATTCCGACAAGAGACTACCTTCCATAATGACAAGGCTACCATCCAATGGAATAACAAAATTCTCGACAACAGACTACCTTCCATAATGTCAAGGCTACCACACATTAGAGTAACAGATATCTCAATGACAAACTACCTTCCATAATGACAAGGCTACCATCCATTGGAGTAAAAAAAATTTCGACAACAAACTACCTTCCATAAAGACAAGGCTACCACTCATTGGAGTTAGAAAGATATCTATATTATACTACCTTCCATAATGATAAGGCTACCATCCATTGGTGTAACAAAAATATCCACAATAGACTACCTTTTGTAATTACAAGGCTACCATTCATTGGAGTAACAAAAATTTGAACAAAAGACTACCTTCCATAATGACAAGGCTACCATCCATTGGAGTAACAAAAATCATAACGACAAACAGCCTTCCATAATGACAAGGCTACCATCCATTGGAATAACAAAAATCTCCACAACAGACTAGCTTCAATAAGGACAAGGCTACCAACCATTGGAGTAACAAAAATCTCGACAACAGACTACCTTCCATAATGACAAAGTTACCATCCATTGGAATAACAAAAATCACGAAAATAGACTACCTTCCATAATGACAAGGCTATCATCCAAAGGAATAACAAAAATCTAGACAACAAACTACCTTCCATAATGACAAGGCTACCATCCATTAGAGTAACAAAAATCTCGACAAAAGAGTACCTTCCATAATGACAAGGCTACCATCCATTGGAGTAATAAAAATCTCGACAACAGACTAGCTTCCATAAGGACAAGGCTACCAACCATTGGAGTAACAAAAATCTCGACAACAGACTACCTTCCATAATGACAAAGTTACCATCCATTGGAATAACAAAAATCACGAAAATAGACTACCTTCCGTAATTACAAGGCTATCATCCAAAGGAATAACAAAAATCTAGACAACAAACTACCTTCCATAATGACAAGGCTACCATCCATTGGAGTAACAAAAATCTCGACAAAAGAGTACCTTCCATAATGACAAGGCTACCATCCATTGGAGTAATAAAAATCTCGACAATAGACTAGCTTCCATAAGGACAAGGCTACCAACCATTGGAGTAACAAAAATCTCGACAACAGACTACCTTCCATAATGACAAAGTTACCATCCATTGGAATAACAAAAATCACAAAAATAGACTACCTTCCGTAATTACAAGGCTATCATCCAAAGGAATAACAAAAATCTAGACAACAAACTACCTTCCATAATGACAAGGCTACCATCCATTGGAGTAACAAAAATTCCGAAAAGAGACTACCTTCCATAATGACAAAGCTACCATCCAATGGAATAACAAAATTCTCGACAACAGACTACCTTCCATAATGTCAAGGCTACCACACATTGGAGTAACAAATATCTCAATGACAAACTACCTTCCATAATGACAAGGCTACCATCCATTGGAGTAAAACACATTTCGACAACAAACTACCTTCCATAATGACAAGGCTACCACCCATTGGATTAAAATAGATATCTATATTATACTACCTTCCATAATGATAAGGCTACCATCCATTGGAGTAAAAAAAATATACACAATAGACTACCTTCTGTAATGACAAGGCTACCATTCATTGGAGTAACAAAAATTTTAACAAAAGACTACCTTCCATAATGACTAGGCTACCATCCATTGGAGTAACAAAAATCTCGACAATATAGTAGCTTCCATAATGACAAGGCTACTATCCATTGGAGTAACAAAAATCTCGACAACAGACTAGCATCCATAAGGACAAGGCTACCAACCATTTGAGTAACAAAAATCTCGACAACAGACTACCTTCCATAATGACAAAGTTAACATCCATTGGAATAACAAAAATCATGAAAATAGACTACCTTCCATAATGACAAGGCTACCATCCATTAGAGTAACAAAAATCATAATGACAAACAACCTTCCATAATGACTAGGCTACCATCCATTGGAGTAACAAAAATCTCGACAATAGAGTAGCTTCCATAATGACATGACTACCATCCGTTGAAGTAACAAAAATCTCGACAACAGACTAGCTTCCATAAGGACAAGGCTACCAACCATTGGAGTAACAAAAATCTCGACAACAGACTACCTTCCATAATGACAAAGTTACCATCCATTGGAATAACAAAAATCACGAAAATAGACTACCTTCCATAATGACAAGGCTATCATCCAAAGGAATAACAAAAATCTTGACAACAAACTACCTTCCATAATGACAAGGCTACCATCCATTGGAGTAACAAAAATTCCGACAAGAGACTACCTTCCATAATGACAAGGCTACCACCCATTGGAGTAAAAAAGATATCTATATTATACTACCTTCCATAATGATAAGGCTACCATCCATTGGAGTAACAAAAATATCCACAATAGACTACCTTCTGTAATGACAAGGCTACCATTCATTGGAGTAACAAAAATTTGAACAAAAGACTAGCTTCCATAATGACAAGGCTACCATCAAATGGAATAAAAAAATTCTCGACAACAGACTACCTTCCATAATGTCAAGGCTACCACACATTGGAGTAACAGATATCTCAATGACAAACTACCTTCCATAATGACAAGGCTACCATCCATTGGAGTAAAAAAAATTTCGACAACAAACTACCTTCCATAAAGACAAGGCTACCACCCATTGGAGTTAAAAAGATATCTATATTATACTACCTTCCATAATGATAAGGCTACCATCCATTGGTGTAACAAAAATATCCACAATAGACTACATTTTGTAATTACAAGGCTACCATTCATTGGAGTAACAGAAATTTGAACAAAAGACTACCTTCCATAATGACAAGGCTACCATCCATTGGAGTAACAAAAATCATAACGACAAATAGCCTTCCATAATGACAAGGCTACCATCCATTGGAGTAACAAAAATCTCCACAACAGACTAGCTTCGATAAGGACAAGGCTACCAACCATTGGAGTAACAAAAATCTCGACAACAGACTACCTTCCATAATGACAAAGTTACCATCCATTGGAATAACAAAAATCACGAAAATAGACTACCTTCCATAATGACAAGGCTATCATCCAAAGGAATAACAAAAATCTAGACAACAAACTACCTTCCATAATGACAAGGCTACCATCCATTGGAGTAACAAAAATCTCGACAAAAGAGTACCTTCCATAATGACAAGGCTACCATCCATTGGAGTAATAAAAATCTCGACAACAGACTAGCTTCCATAAGGACAAGGCTACCAACCATTGGAGTAACAAAAATCTCGATAACAGACTACCTTCCATAATGAAAAAGTTACCATCCATTGGAATAACAAAAATCACGAAAATAGACTACCTTCATTAATTACAAGGCTATCATCCAAAGGAATAACAAAAATCTAGACAACAAACTACCATCCATAATGACAAGGCTACCATCCATTGGAGTAACAAAAATTCCGAAAAGAGACTACCTTCCGTAATGACAAAGCTACCATCCAATGGAATAACAAAATTCTCGACAACATTCTACCATCCATAATGTCAAGGCTACCACACATTGGAGTAACAAATATCTCAATGACAAACTACCTTCCATAATGACAAGGCTACCATCCATTAGAGTAAAAAACATTTCGACAACAAACTACCTTCCATAATGACAAGGCTACCACCCATTGGATTAAAATAGATATATATATTATACTACCTTCCATAATGATAAGGCTACCATCCATTGGAGTAAAAAAATATCCATAATAGACTACCTTCTGTAATGACAAGGCTACCATTCATTGGAGTAACAAAAATTTGAACAAAAGACTACCTTCCATAATGACTAGGCTACCATCCATTGGAGTAACAAAAATCTTGACAATAGAGTAGCTTCCATAATGACAAGGCTACTATCCATTGGAGTAACAAAAATCTCGACAACAGACTAGCATCCATAAGGACAAGGCTACCAACCATTTGAGTAACAAAAATCTCGACAACAGACTACCTTCCATAATGACAAGGCTACCATCCATTGGAATAACAAAAATCATGAAAATAGACTACCTTCCATAATGACAAGGCTACCATCCATTGGAGTAACAAAAATCATAATGACAAACAACCTTCCATAATGACAAGGCTACCATCCATTGGAGTAACAAAAATCTCGACAATAGAGTAGCTTCCATAATGACATGACTACCATCCATTGAAGTAACAAAAATCTCGACAACAGACTAGCTTCCATAAGGACAAGGCTACCAACCATTGGAGTAACAAAAATCTCGACAACAGACTAGCTTCCATAAGGACAAGGTTACCTTCTCTTGGAATAACAAAAATCACGAAAATAGACTACCTTCCATAATGACAAGGCTATCATCTAAAGGAATAAATAAAATCTAGAAAACAAAATACCTTCCATAATGACAAAGCTACCATCCATTGGAGTAACAAAAATTCCGACAAGAGACTACCTTCCATAATGACAAGGTTACCATCCAATGGAATAACAAAATTCTCGACAACAGACTACCTTCCATAATGTCAAGGCTACCACACATTGGAGTAACAGATATCTCAATGACAAACTACCTTCCATAATGACAAGGCTACCATCCATTGGAGTAAAAAAAATTTCGACAACAAACTACCTTCCATAAAGACAAGGCTACCGCCCATTGGAGTTAAAAAGATATCTATATTATACTACCTTCCATAATGATAAGGCTACCATCCATTGGTGTAACAAAAATCATAACGACAAATAGCCATCCATAATGACAAGGCTACCATCCATTGGAGTAACAAAAATCTCCACAACAGACTAGCTTCGATAAGGACAAGGCTACCAACCATTGGAGTAACAAAAATCTCGACAACAGACTACCTTCCATAATGACAAAGTTACCATCCATTGGAATAACAAAAATCACGAAAATAGACTACCTTCCATAATGACAAGGCTATCATCCAAAGGAATAACAAAAATCTAGACAACAAACTACCTTCCATAATGACAAGGCTACCATCCATTGGAGTAACAAAAATCTCGACAAAAGAGTACCTTCCATAATGACAAGGCTACCATCCATTGGAGTAATAAAAATCTCGACAACAGACTAGCTTCCATAAGGACAAGGCTACCAACCATTGGAGTAACAAAAATCTCGACAACAGACTACCTTCCATAATGAAAAAGTTACCATCCATTGGAATAACAAAAATGACGAAAATAGACTACCTTCATTAATTACAAGGCTATCATCCAAAGGAATAACAAAAATCTAGACAACAAACTACCATCCATAATGACAAGGCTACCATCCATTGGAGTAACAAAAATTCCGAAAAGAGACTACCTTCCGTAATGACAAAGCTACCATCCAATGGAATAACAAAATTCTCGACAACATACTACCTTCCATAATGTCAAGGCTACCACACATTGGAGTAACAAATATCTCAATGACAAACTACCTTCCATAATGACAAGGCTACCATCCATTAGAGTAAAAAACATTTCGACAACAAACTACCTTCCATAATGACAAGGCTACCACCCATTAGATTAAAATAGATATCTATATTATACTACCTTCCATAATGATAAGGCTACCATCCATTGGAGTAAAAAAAATATACACAATAGACTACCTTCTGTAATGACAAGGCTACCATTCATTGGAGTAACAAAAATTTGAACAAAAGACTACCTTCCATAATGACTAGGCTACCATCCATTGGAGTAACAAAAATCTCGACAATAGAGTAGCTTCCATAATGACAAGGCTACTATCCATTGGAGTAACAAAAATCTCGACAACAGACTAGCATCCATAAGGACAAGGCTACCAACCATTTGAGTAACAAAAATCTCGACAACAGACTACCTTCCATAATGACAAAGTTAACATCCATTGGAATAACAAAAATCATGAAAATAGACTACCTTCCATAATGACAAGGCTACCATCCATTGGAGTAACAAAAATCATAATGACAAACAACCTTCCATAATGACTAGGCTACCATCCATTGGAGTAACAAAAATCTCGACAATAGAGTAGCTTCCATAATGACATGACTACCATCCATTGAAGTAACAAAAATCTCGACAACAGACTAGCTTCCATAAGGACAAGGCTACCAACCATTGGAGTAACAAAAATCTCGACAACAGACTACCTTCCATAATAACAAAGTTACCATCCATTGGAATAACAAAAATCACGAAAATAGACTACCTTCCATAATGACAAGGCTATCATCCAAAGGAATAACAAAAATCTTGACAACAAACTACCTTCCATAATGACAAGGCTACCATCCATTGGAGTAACAAAAATTCCGACAAGAGACTACCTTCCATAATGACAAGGCTACCACCCATTGGAGTAAAAAAGATATCTATATTATACTACCTTCCATAATGATAAGGCTACCATCCATTGGAGTAACAAAAATATCCACAACAGACTACCTTCTGTAATGACAAGGTTACCATTCATTGGAGTAACAAAAATTTGAACAAAAGACTACCTTCCATAATGACAAGGCTACCATCCATTGGAGTAACAAAAATGATAACGACATACAGCCTTCCATAATGACAAGGCTACCATCCATTGGAGTAACAAACATCTCGACATCAGACTAGCTTCGATAAGGACAAGGCTACCAACCATTGGCGTAACAAAAATCTCGACAACAAACTACCTTCCATAATGACAAAGTTACCATCCATTGGAATAACAAAAATCACGAAAATAGACTACCTTCCATAATGACAAGGCTACCATCCATTGGAGTAACAAAAATCATAATGACAAACAACCTTCCATAATGACAAGGCTACCATCCATTGGAGTAACAAAAATCTCGACAATAGAGTACCTTCCATAATGACATGGCTACCATCCATTGGAGTAATAAAAATCTCGACAACAGACTAGCTTCCATAAGGACAAGGCTACCAACCGTTGGAGTAACAAAAATCTCGACAACAGACTACCTTCCATAATGACAAAGTTACCATCCATTGGAATAACAAAAATCACGAAAATAGACTACCTTCCAAAATTACAAGGCTATCATCCAAAGGAATAACAAAAATCTAGACAACAAACTACCTTCCATAATGACAAGGCTACCATCCATTGGAGTAACAAAAATTCCGAAAAGAGACTACCTTCCATAATGACATGGCTACCATCCAATGGAATAACAAAATTCTCGACAACAGACTACCTTCCATAATGTCAAGGCTACCACACATTGGAGTAACAAATATCTCAATGACAAACTACCTTCCATAATGACAAGGCTACCATCCATTGGAGTAAAAAAATTCGACAACAAACTACCTTCCATAATGACAAGGCTACCACCCATTGGAGTAAAAAAGATATCTATATTATACTACCTTCCATAATGATAAGGCTACCATCCATTGGAGTAACAAAAATATCCACAATAGACTACCTTCTGTAATGACAAGGCTACCATTCATTGGAGTAACAAAAATTTGAACAAAAGACTAGCTTCCATAATGACTAGGCTACCATCCAATGGAGTAACAAAAATCTCGACAATAGAGTACCTTCCATAATGACAAGGCTACCATCCATTGGAGTAACAAAAATCTCGACAACACACTAGCTTCCATAAGGACAAGGCTACAAACCATTGGAGTAACAAAAATCTCGACAACAGACTACCTTCCATAATGACAAAGTTACCATCCCTTGGAATAACAAAAATCACGAAAATAGACTACCTTCATTAATTACAAGGCTATCATCCAAAGGAATAACAAAAATCTAGACAACAAACTACCATCCATAATGACAAGGCTACCATCCATTGGAGTAACAAAAATTCCGAAAAGAGACTACCTTCCGTAATGACAAAGCTACCATCCAATGGAATAACAAAATTCTCGACAACATACTACCTTCCATAATGTCAAGGCTACCACACATTGGAGTAACAAATATCTCAATGACAAACTACCTTCCATAATGACAAGGCTACCATCCATTAGAGTAAAAAACATTTCGACAACAAACTACCTTCCATAATGACAAGGCTACCACCCATTGGATTAAAATAGATATCTATATTATACTACCTTCCATAATGATAAGGCTACCATCCATTGGAGTAAAAAAAATATACACAATAGACTACCTTCTGTAATGACAAGGCTACCATTCATTGGAGTAACAAAAATTTTAACAAAAGACTACCTTCCATAATGACTAGGCTACCATCCATTGGAGTAACAAAAATCTCGACAATATAGTAGCTTCCATAATGACAAGGCTACTATCCATTGGAGTAACAAAAATCTCGACAACAGACTAGCATCCATAAGGACAAGGCTACCAACCATTTGAGTAACAAAAATCTCGACAACAGACTACCTTCCATAATGACAAAGTTAACATCCATTGGAATAACAAAAATCATGAAAATAGACTACCTTCCATAATGACAAGGCTACCATCCATTGGAGTAACAAAAATCATAATGACAAACAACCTTCCATAATGACTAGGCTACCATCCATTGGAGTAACAAAAATCTCGACAATAGAGTAGCTTCCATAATGACATGACTACCATCCATTGAAGTAACAAAAATCTCGACAACAGACTAGCTTCCATAAGGACAAGGCTACCAACCATTGGAGTAACAAAAATCTCGACAACAGACTACCTTCCATAATGACAAAGTTACCATCCATTGGAATAACAAAAATCACAAAAAATAGACTACCTTCCATAATGACAAGGCTATCATCCAAAGGAATAACAAAAATCTTGACAACAAACTACCTTCCATAATGACAAGGCTACCATCCATTGGAGTAACAAAAATTCCGACAAGAGACTACCTTCCATAATGACAAGGCTACCACCCATTGGAGTAAAAAAGATATCTATATTATACTACCTTCCATAATGATAAGGCTACCATCCATTGGAGTAACAAAAATATCCACAACAGACTACCTTCTGTAATGACAAGGTTACCATTCATTGGAGTAACAAAAATTTGAACAAAAGACTACCTTCCATAATGACAAGGCTACCATCCATTGGAGTAACAAAAATGATAACGACAAACAGCCTTCCATAATGACAAGGCTACCATCCATTGGAGTAACAAACATCTCGACATCAGACTAGCTTCGATAAGGACAAGGCTACCAACCATTGGCGTAACAAAAATCTCGACAACAGACTACTTTCCATAATCACAAAGTTACCATCCATTGGAATAACAAAAATCACGAAAATAGACTACCTTCCATAATGACAAGGCTACCATCCATTGGAGTAACAAAAATCATAATGACAAACAACCTTCAATAATGACAAGGCTACCATCCATTGGAGTAAGAAAAATCTCGACAATAGAGTACCTTCCATAATGACATGGCTACCATCCATTGGAGTAATAAAAATCTCGACAACAGACTAGCTTCCATAAGGACAAGGCTACCAACCATTGGAGTAACAAAAATCTCGACAACAGACTACCTTCCACAATGACAAAGTTACCATCCATTGGAATAACAAAAATCACGAAAATAGACTACCTTCCATAATTACAAGGCTATCATCCAAAGGAATAACAAAAATCTAGACAACAAACTACCTTCCATAATGACAAGGCTACCATCCATTGGAGTAACAAAAATTCCGAAAAGAGACTACCTTCCATAATGACAAGGCTACCATCCAATGGAATAACAAAATTCTCGACAACAGACTACCTTCCATAATGTCAAGGCTACCACATATTGGAGTAACAAATATCTCAATGAAAAACTACCTTCCATAATGACAAGGCTACCATCCATTGGAGTAAAAAAATTCGACAACAAACTACCTTCCATAATGACAAGGCTACCACCCATTGGAGTAAAAAAGATATCTATATTATACTATCTTCCATAATGATAAGGCTACCATCCATTGGAGTAACCAAAATATCCACAATAGACTACCTTCTGTAATGACAAGGCTACCATTCACTGGAGTAACAAAAATTTGAACAAAAGACTAGCTTCCATAATGACTAGGCTACCATCCAATGGAGTAACAAAAATCTCGACAATAGAGTACCTTCCATAATGACAAGGCTACCATCCATTGGAGTAACAAAAATCTCGACAACACACTAGCTTCCATAAGGACAAGGCTACAAACCATTGGAGTAACAAAAATCTCGACAACAGACTACCTTCCATAATGACAAAGTTACCATCCCTTGGAATAACAAAAATCAAGAAAATAGACTACCTTCCATAATGACAAGGCTATCATCCAAAGGAATAACAAAAATCTAGAAAACAAACTACCTTCCATAATGACAAGGCTACCATCCATTGGAGTAACAAAAATTCCGACAAGAGACTACCTTCCATAATGACAAGGCTACCATCCAATGGAATAACAAAATTCTCGACAACAGACTACCTTCCATAATGTCAAGGCTACCACACATTAGAGTAACAGATATCTCAATGACAAACTACCTTCCATAATGACAAGGCTACCATCCATTGGAGTAAAAAAAATTTCGACAACAAACTACCTTCCATAAAGACAAGGCTACCACCCATTGGAGTTAGAAAGATATCTATATTATACTACCTTACATAATGATAAGGCTACCATCCATTGGTGTAACAAAAATATCCACAATAGACTACCTTTTGTAATTACAAGGCTACCATTCATTGGAGTAACAAAAATTTGAACAAAAGACTACCTTCCATAATGACAAGGCTACCATCCATTGGAGTAACAAAAATCATAACGACAAACAGCCTTCCATAATGACAAGGCTACCATCCATTGGAATAACAAAAATCTCCACAACAGACTAGCTTCAATAAGGACAAGGCTACCAACCATTGGAGTAACAAAAATCTCGACAACAGACTACCTTCCATAATGACAAAGTTACCATCCATTGGAATAACAAAAATCACGAAAATAGACTACCTTCCATAATGACAAGGCTATCATCCAAAGGAATAACAAAAATCTAGACAACAAACTACCTTCCATAATGACAAGGCTACCATCCATTGGAGTAACAAAAATCTCGACAAAAGAGTACCTTCCATAATGACAAGGCTACCATCCATTGGAGTAATAAAAATCTCGACAACAGACTAGCTTCCATAAGGACAAGGCTACCAACCATTGGAGTAACAAAAATCTCGACAACAGACTACCTTCCATAATGACAAAGTTACCATCCATTGGAATAACAAAAATCACGAAAATAGACTACCTTCCGTAATTACAAGGCTATCATCCAAAGGAATAACAAAAATCTAGACAACAAACTACCTTCCATAATGACAAGGCTACCATCCATTGGAGTAACAAAAATCTGGACAAAAGAGTACCTTCCATAATGACAAGGCTACCATCCATTGGAGTAATAAAAATCTCGACAATAGACTAGCTTCCATAAGGACAAGGCTACCAACCATTGGAGTAACAAAAATCTCGACAACAGACTACCTTCCATAATGACAAAGTTACCATCCATTGGAATAACAAAAATCACGAAAATAGACTACCTTCCGTAATTACAAGGCTATCATCCAAAGGAATAACAAAAATCTAGACAACAAACTACCTTCCATAATGACAAGGCTACCATCCATTGGAGTAACAAAAATTCCGAAAAGAGACTACCTTCCATAATGACAAAGCTACCATCCAATGGAATAACAAAATTCTCGACAACAGACTACCTTCCATAATGTCAAGGCTACCACACAATGGAGTAACAAATATCTCAATGACAAACTACCTTCCATAATGACAAGGCTACCATCCATTGGAGTAAAACATATTTCGACAACAAACTACCTTCCATAATGACAAGGCTACCACCCATTGGATTAAAATAGATATCTATATTATACTACCTTCCATAATGATAAGGCTACCATCCATTGGAGTAAAAAAAATATACACAATAGACTACCTTCTGTAATGACAAGGCTACCATTCATTGGAGTAACAAAAATTTTAACAAAAGACTACCTTCCATAATGAATAGGCTACCATCCATTGGAGTAACAAAAATCTCGACAATATAGTAGCTTCCATAATGACAAGGCTACTATCCATTGGAGTAACAAAAATCTCGACAACAGACTAGCATCCATAAGGACAAGGCTACCAACCATTTGAGTAACAAAAATCTCGACAACAGACTACCTTCCATAATGACAAAGTTAACATCCATTGGAATAACAAAAATCATGAAAATAGACTACCTTCCATAATGACAAGGCTACCATCCATTAGAGTAACAAAAATCATAATGACAAACAACCTTCCATAATGACTAGGCTACCATCCATTGGAGTAACAAAAATCTCGACAATAGAGTAGCTTCCATAATGACATGACTACCATCCATTGAAGTAACAAAAATCTCGACAACAGACTAGCTTCCATAAGGACAAGGCTACCAACCATTGGAGTAACAAAAATCTCGACAACAGACTACCTTCCATAATGACAAAGTTACCATCCATTGGAATAACAAAAATCACGAAAATAGACTACCTTCCATAATGACAAGGCTATCATCCAAAGGAATAACAAAAATCTTGACAACAAACTACCTTCCATAATGACAAGGCTACCATCCATTGGAGTAACAAAAATTCCGACAAGAGACTACCTTCCATAATGACAAGGCTACCACCCATTGGAGTAAAAAAGATATCTATATTATACTACCTTCCATAATGATAAGGCTACCATCCATTGGAGTAACAAAAATATCCACAATAGACTACCTTCTGTAATGACAAGGCTACCATTCATTGGAGTAACAAAAATTTGAACAAAAGACTAGCTTCCATAATGACTAGGCTACCATCCAATGGAGTAACAAAAATCTCGACAATAGAGTACCTTCCATAATGACAAGGCTACCATCCATTGGAGTAACAAAAATCTCGACAACACACTAGCTTCCATAAGGACAAGGCTACAAACCATTGGAGTAACAAAAATCTCGACAACAGACTACCTTCCATAATGACAAAGTTACCATCCCTTGGAATAACAAAAATCACGAAAATAGACTACCTTCCATAATGACAAGGCTATCATCCAAAGGAATAACAAAAATCTAGAAAACAAACTACCTTCCATAATGACAAGGCTACCATCCATTGGAGTAACAAAAATTCCGACAAGAGACTACCTTCCATAATGACAAGGCTACCATCCAATGGAATAACAAAATTCTCGACAACAGACTACCTTCCATAATGTCAAGGCTACCACACATTAGAGTAAAAGATATCTCAATGACAAACTACCTTCCATAATGACAAGGCTACCATCCATTGGAGTAAAAAAAATTTCGACAACAAACTACCTTCCATAAAGACAAGGCTACCACCTATTGGAGTTAGAAAGATATCTATATTATACTACCTTCCATAATGATAAGGCTACCATCCATTGGTGTAACAAAAATATCCACAATAGACTACCTTTTGTAATTACAAGGCTACCATTCATTGGAGTAACAAAAATTTGAACAAAAGACTACCTTCCATAATGACAAGGCTACCATCCATTGGAGTAACAAAAATCATAACGACAAACAGCCTTCCATAATGACAAGGCTACCATCCATTGGAATAACAAAAATCTCCACAACAGACTAGCTTCAATAAGGACAAGGCTACCAACCATTGGAGTAACAAAAATCTCGACAACAGACTACCTTCCATAATGACAAAGTTACCATCCATTGGAATAACAAAAATCACGAAAATAGACTACCTTCCATAATGACAAGGCTATCATCCAAAGGAATAACAAAAATCTAGACAACAAACTACCTTCCATAATGACAAGGCTACCATCCATTGGAGTAACAAAAATCTCGACAAAAGAGTACCTTCCATAATGACAAGGCTACCATCCATTGGAGTAATAAAAATCTCGACAACAGACTAGCTTCCATAAGGACAAGGCTACCAACTATTGGAGTAACAAAAATCTCGACAACAGACTACCTTCCATAATGACAAAGTTACCATCCATTGGAATAACAAAAATCACGAAAATAGACTACCTTCCGTAATTACAAGGCTATCATCCAAAGGAATAACAAAAATCAAGACAACAAACTACCTTCCATAATGACAAGGCTACCATCCATTGGAGTAACAAAAATCTCGACAAAAGAGTACCTTCCATAATGACAAGGCTACCATCCATTGGAGTAATAAAAATCTCGACAATAGACTAGCTTCCATAAGGACAAGGCTACCAACCATTGGAGTAACAAAAATCTCGACAACAGACTACCTTCCATAATGACAAAGTTACCATCCATTGGAATAACAAAAATCACGAAAATAGACTACCTTCCGTAATTACAAGGCTATCATCCAAAGGAATAACAAAAATCTAGACAACAAACTACCTTCCATAATGACAAGGCTACCATCCATTGGAGTAACAAAAATTCCGAAAAGAGACTACCTTCCATAATGACAAAGCTACCATCCAATGGAATAACAAAATTCTCGACAACAGACTACCTTCCATAATGTCAAGGCTACCACACATTGGAGTAACAAATATCTCAATGACAAACTACCTTCCATAATAACAAGGCTACCATCCATTGGAGTAAAACACATTTCGACAACAAACTACCTTCCATAATGACAAGGCTACCACCCATTGGATTAAAATAGATATCTATATTATACTACCTTCCATAATGATAAGGCTACCATCCATTGGAGTAAAAAAATATACACAATAGACTACCTTCTGTAATGACAAGGCTACCATTCATTGGAGTAACAAAAATTTTAACAAAAGACTACCTTCCATAATGACTAGGCTACCATCCATTGGAGTAACAAAAATCTCGACAATATAGTAGCTTCCATAATGACAAGGCTACTATCCATTGGAGTAACAAAAATCTCGACAACAGACTAGCATCCATAAGGACAAGGCTACCAACCATTTGAGTAACAAAAATCTCGACAACAGACTACCTTCCATAATGACAAAGTTAACATCCATTGGAATAACAAAAATCATGAAAATAGACTACCTTCCATAATGACAAGGCTACCATCCATTGGAGTAACAAAAATCATAATGACAAACAACCTTCCATAATGACTAGGCTACCATCCATTGGAGTAACAAAAATCTCGACAATAGAGTAGCTTCCATAATGACATGACTACCATCCATTGAAGTAACAAAAATCTCGACAATAGACTAGCTTCCATAAGGACAAGGCTACCAACCATTGGAGTAACAAAAATCTCGACAACAGACTACCTTCCATAATGACAAAGTTACCATCCATTGGAATAACAAAAATCACGAAAATAGACTACCTTCCATAATGACAAGGCTATCATCCAAAGGAATAACAAAAATCTTGACAACAAACTACCTTCCATAATGACAAGGCTACCATCCATTGGAGTAACAAAAATTCCGACAAGAGACTACCTTCCATAATGACAAGGCTACCACCCATTGGAGTAAAAAAGATATCTATATTATACTACCTTCCATAATGATAAGGCTACCATCCATTGGAGTAACAAAAATATCCACAACAGACTACCTTCTGTAATGACAAGGTTACCATTCATTGGACTAACAAAAATTTGAACAAAAGACTACCATCCATAATGACAAGGCTACCATCCATTGGAGTAACAAAAATGATAACGACAAACAGCCTTCCATAATGACAAGGCTACCATCCATTGGAGTAACAAACATCTCGACATCAGACTAGCTTCGATAAGGACAAGGCTACCAACCATTGGCGTAACAAAAATCTCGACAACAGACTACCTTCCATAATCACAAAGTTACCATCCATTGGAATAACAAAAATCACGAAAATAGACTACCTTCCATAATGACAAGGATAACATCCATTGGAGTAACAAAAATCATAATGACAAACAACCTTCAATAATGACAAGGCTACCATCCATTGGAGTAACAAAAATCTCGACAATAGAGTACCTTCCATAATGACATGGCTACCATCCATTGGAGTAATAAAAATCTCGACAACAGACTAGCTTCCATAAGGACAAGGCTACCAACCACTGGAGTAACAAAAATCTCAACAACAGACTACCTTCCACAATGACAAAGTTACCATCCATTGGAATAACAAAAATCACGAAAATAGACTACCTTCCATAATTACAAGGCTATCATCCAAAGGAATAACAAAAATCTAGACAACAAACTACCTTCCATAATGACAAGGCTACCATCCATTGGAGTAACAAAAATTCCGAAAAGAGACTACCTTCCATAATGACAAGGCTACCATCCAATGGAATAACAAAATTCTCGACAACAGACTACCTTCCATAATGTCAAGGCTACCACACATTGGAGTAACAAATATCTCAATGACAAACTACCTTCCATAATGACAAGGCTACCATCCATTGGAGTAAAAAAATTCGACAACAAACTACCTTCCATAATGACAAGGCTACCACCCATTGGAGTAAAAAAGATATCTATATTATACTACCTTCCATAATGATAAGGCTACCATCCATTGGAATAACAAAAATATCCACAATAGACTACCTTCTGTAATGACAAGGCTACCATTCATTGGAGTAACAAAAATTTGAACAAAAGACTAGCTTCCATAATGACTTGGCTACCATCCAATGGAGTAACAAAAATCTCGACAATAGAGTACCTTCCATAATGACAAGGCTACCATCCATTGGAGTAACAAAAATCTCGACAACACACTAGCTTCCATAAGGACAAGGCTACAAACCATTGGAGTAACAAAAATCTCGACAACAGACTACCTTCCATAATCACAAAGTTACCATCCCTTGGAATAACAAAAATCACGAAAATAGACTACCTTCCATAATGACAAGGCTATCATCCAAAGGAATAACAAAAATCTAGAAAACAAACTACCTTCCATAATGACAAGGCTACCATCCATTGGAGTAACAAAAATTCCGACAAGAGACTACCTTCCATAATGACAAGGCTACCATCCAATGGAATAACAAAATTCTCGACAACAGACTACCTTCCATAATGACAAGGCTACCATCCATTGGAGTAACAAAAATTCCGACAAGAGACTACCTTCCATAATGACAAGGCTACCATCCAATGGAATAACAAAATTCTCGACAATAGACTACCTTCCATAATGTTAAGGCTACCACACATTAGAGTAACAGATATCTCAATGACAAACTACCTTCCATAATGACAAGGCTACCACCCATTGGAGTAAAAAAGATATCTATATTATACTACCTTCCATAATGATAAGGCTACCATCCATTGGAGTAACAAAAATATCCACAACAGACTACCTTTTGTAATGACAAGGCTACCATTCATTGGAGTAACAAAAATTTGAACAAAAGACTACCTTCCATAATGACAAGGCTACCATCCATAGGAGTAATAAAAATCATAACGACAAACATCCTTCCATAATGACAAGGCTACCATCCATTGGAGTAACAAACATCTCGACATCAGACTAGCTTCGATAAGGACAAGGCTACCAACCATTGGAGTAACAAAAATCTCGACAACAGACTACCTTCCATAATGACAAAGTTACCATCCATTGGAATAACAAAAATCACGAAAATAGACTACCTTCCATAATGACAAGGCTACCATCCATTGGAGTAACAAAAATCATAATGACAAACAACCTTCCATAATGACAAGGCTACCATCCATTGGAGTAACAAAAATCTCGACAATAGAGTACCTTCCATAATGACAAGGCTACCATCCATTGGAGTAATAAAAATCTCGACAATAGACTAGCTTCCATAAGGACAAGGCTACCAACCATTGGAGTAACAAAAATCTCGACAACAGACAACCTTCCATAATGACAAAGTTACCATCCATTGGAATAACAAAAATCACGAAAATAGACTACCTTCCATAATTACAAGGCTATCACACATTGGAGTAACAAATATCTCAATGACAAACTTCCTTCCCCTATGACAAGGCTACCATCCATTGGAGTAAAACAAAATTCGACAACAAACTACCTTCCATAATGACAAGGCTACCACCCATTGGAGTAAAAAAGATATCCATATTATACTACCTTCCATAATGATAAGTCTACCATCCATTGGAGTAACAAAAATATACACAATAGACTACCTTCTGTATTGACAAGGCTACCATTCATTGGAGTAACAAAAATTTGAACAAAAGACTACCTTCCATAATGACTAGGCTACCATCCATTGGAGTAACAAAAATCTCGACAATAGAGTACCTTCCATAATGACAAGGCTACCATCCATTAGAGTAACAAAAATTTCGACAACACACTAGCTTCCATAAGGACAAGGCTACCAACCATTGGAGTAACAAAAATCTCGACAACAGACTACCTTCCATAATGACAAAGTTACCATCCATTGGAATAACAAAAATCACGAAAATAGACTACCTTCCATAAATACAAGGCTATCATCCAAAGGAATAACAAAAATCTAGAAAATAAACTACCTTCCATAATGACAAGGCTACCATCCATTGGAGTAACAAAAATTCCGACAAGAGACTACCTTCCATAATGACAAGGCTACCATCCAATGGAATTACAAAATTCTCGACAATAGACTACCTTCTATAATGTCAAGGCTACCACACATTGGAGTAACAGATATCTCAATGACAAACTACCTTCCATAATGACAAGGCTACCATCCATTGGAGTAAAAAAAATTTCGACAACAAACTACCTTCCATAAAGACAAGGCTACCACCCATTGGAGTTAAAAAGATATCTATATTATAATACCTTCCATAATGATAAGGCTACCATCCATTGGAGTAACAAAAATATCCACAATAGACTACCTTCTGTAATGACAAGGCTACCATTCATTGGAGTAACAAAAATTTGAACAAAAGACTACCTTCCATAATGACAAGGCTACCATCCATTGGAGTAACAAAAATCATAACGACAAACATCCTTCCATAATGACAAGGCTACCATCCATTGGAGTAACAAAAATCTCGACAACAGACTAGCTTCGATAAGGACAAGGCTACCAACCATTGGAGTAACAAAAATATCGACAACAGACTACCTTCCATAATGACAAAGTTACCATCCATTGGAATAACAAAAATCACGAAAATATACTACCTTCCATAATGACAAGGCTATCATCCAAAGGAATAACAAAAATCTAGACAACAAACTACCTTCCATAATGACAAGGCTACCATCAATTGGAGTAACAAAAATCTTGACAATAGAGAACCTTCCAAAATGACAAGGCTACCATCCATTGGAGTAATAAAAATCTCGACAACAGACTAGCTTCCATAAGGACAAGGCTACCAACCATTGGAGTAACAAAAATCTCGACAACAGACTACCTTCCATAATGACAAAGTTACCATCCATTGGAATAACAAAAATCACGAAAATAGACTACCTTCCATAATTACAAGGCTATCATCCAAAGGAATAACAAAAATCTAGACAACAAACTACCTTCCATAATGACAAGGCTACCATCCATTGGAGTAACAAAAATTCCGACAAGAGACTACCTTCCATAATGACAAGGCTACCATCCAATGGAATAACAAAATTCTCGACAACATACTACCTTCCATAATGTCAAGGCTACCAAACATTGGAGTAACAAGTATCTCAATGACAAACTACCTTCCATAATGACAAGGCTACCATCCATTGGAGTAAAAAAAATTTCGACAACAAACTACCTTCCATAATGACAAGGCTACCACCCATTGGAGTAAAATAGATATCAATATTATACTACCTTCTATAATGATAAGGCTACCATCCATTGGAGTAACAAAAATATCCACAATAGACTACCTTCTGTAATGACAAGGCTACCATTCATTGGAGTAACAAAAATTTGAACAAAAGACTACCTTCCATAATGACTAGGCTACCATCCATTGGAGTAACAAAAATGTCGACAATAGAGTAGCTTCCATAATGACAAGGCTACCATCCATTGGAGTAACAAAAATCTCGACAACAGACTAGCATAAGGACAAGGCTACCAACCATTGGAGTAACAAAAATCTCGACAACAGACTACATTCCATAATGACAAAGTTACCATCCATTGGAATAACAAAAATCACGAAAATAGACTACCTTCGATAATGACAAGGCTATCATCCAAAGGAATAACAAAAATCTTGACAACAAACTACCTTCCATAATGACAAGGCTACCATCCATTGGAGTAACAAAAATTCCGACAAGAGACTACCTTCCATAATGACAAGGCTACCATCCAATGGAATAACAAAATTCTCGACAACAGACTACCTTCCATAATGTCAAGGCTACCACACATTGGAGTAATAGATATCTCAATGACAAACTACCTTCCATAATGACAAGGCTACCATCCATTAGAGTAAAAAAAATTTCGACAACAAACTACCTTCCATAATGACAAGGCTACCACCCATTGGAGTAAAAAAGATATCTATATTATACTACCTTCCATAATGATAAGGCTACCATCCATTGGAGTAACAAAAATATCCACAACAGACTACCTTCTGTAACGACAAGGCTACCATTCATTGGAGTAACAAAAATTTGAACAAAAGACTACCTTCCATAATGACAAGGCTACCATCCACAGGAGTAATAAAAATCATAATGACAAACATCCTTCCATAATGACAAGGCTACCATCCATTGGAGTAACAAACATCTCGACATCAGACTAGCTTCGATAAGGACAAGGCTACCAACCATTGGAGTAACAAAAATCTCGACAACAGACTACCTTCCATAATGACAAAGTTACCATCAGTTGGAATAACAAAAATAACGAAAATAGACTACCTTCCATAATGACAAGGCTACCATCCATTGGAGTAACAAAAATCATAATGACAAACAACCTTCCATAATGACAAGGCTACCATCCATTGGAGTAACAAAAATCTCGACAATAGAGTACCTTCCATAATGACAAGGCTACCATCCATTGGAGTAATAAAAATCTCGACAATAGACTAGCTTCCATAAGGACAAGGCTACCAACCATTGGAGTAACAAAAATCTCGACAACAGACTACCTTCCATAATGACAAAGTTACCATCCATTAGAATAACAAAAATCACGAAAATAGACTACCTTCCATAATTACAAGGCTATCACACATTGGAGTAACAAATATCTCAATGACAAACTACCTTCCCTAATGACAAGGCTACCATCCATTGGAGTAAAAAAAAATTCGACAACAAACTACCTTCCATAATGACAAGGCTACCACCCATTGAAGTAAGAAAGATATCCATATTATACTACCTTCTATAATGATAAGTCTACCATCCATTGGAGTAACAAAAATATACACAATAGACTACCTTCTGTAATGACAAGGCTACCATTCATTGGAGTAACAAAAATTTGAACAAAAGACTACCTTCCATAATGACTAGGGTACCATCCATTGGAGTAACAAAAATCTCGACAATAGAGTACCTTCCATAATGACAAGGCTACCATCCATTGGAGTAACAAAAATCTCGACAACACACTACCTTCCAAAATGACAAGGCTACCATCCATTGGAGTAACAAAAATCTCGACAACAGACTACCTTCCATAATGACAAAGTTACCATCCATTGGAATAACAAAAATCACGAAAATAGACTACCTTCCATAATTACAAGGCTATCACACATTGGAGTAACAAATATCTCAATGACAAACTTCCTTCCCTAATGACAAGGCTACCATCCATTGGAGTAAAAAAAAATTCGACAACAAACTACCTTCCATAATGACAAGGCTACCACCCATTGGAGTAAAAAAGATATCCATATTATACTACCTTCCATAATGATAAGTCTACCATCCATTGGAGTAACAAAAATATACACAATAGACTACCTTCTGTAATGACAAGGCTACCATTCATTGGAGTAACAAAAATTTGAACAAAAGACTACCTTCCATAATGACTAGGCTACCATCCATTGGAGTAACAAAAATCTCGACAATAGAGTACCTTCCATAATGACAAGGCTACCATCCATTGGAGTAACGAAAATCTCGACAACACACTAGCTTCCATAAGGACAAGGCTACCAACCATTGGAGTAACAAAAATCTCGACAACAGACTACCTTCCATAATGACAAGGCTATTATCCAAAGGAATAACAAAAATCTAGAAAACAAACTACCTTCCATAATGACAAGGCTACCATCCATTGAAGTAACAAAAATTCCGACAATAGACTACCTGCCATAATGACAAGGCTACCATCCAATTGAATAACAAAATTCTCGACAACATACTACCTTCTATAATGTCAAGGCTACCATACATTGGAGTAACAGATATTTCAATGACAAACTACCTTCCATAATGACAAGGCTACCATCCATTGGAGTAAAAAATATTTCGACAACAAACTACCTTCCATAAAGACAAGGCTACCACCCATTGGAGTTAAAAAGATAACTATATTATACTACCTTCCATAATGATAAGGCTACCATCCATTGGAGTAACAAAAATATCCACAATAGACTACCTTCTGTAATGACAAGGCTACCATTCATTGGAGTAACAAAAATTTGAACAAAAGACTACCTTCCAAAATGACAAGGCTACCATCCATTGGAGTAACAAAAATCATAACGACAAACAGCCTTCCATAATGACAAGGCTACCATCCATTGGAGTAACAAAACTCTCGACAACAGACTAGCTTCGATAAGGACAAGGCCACCAACCATTGGAGTAACAAAAATATCGACAACAGACTACCTTCCATAATGACAAAGTTACCATCCATTGGAATAACAAAAATCACGAAAATAGACTACCTTCCATAATGACAAGGCTATCATCCAAAGGAATAACAAAAATCTCGACAACAAACTACCTTCCATAATTACAAGGCTACCATCCATTGGAGTAACAAAAATCTCGACAATAGAGTACCTTCCATAATGACAAGGCTACCATCCATTGGAGTAATAAAAATCTCGACAATAGACTACCTTCCATAATGACAAGGCTACCATCCATTGGAGTAACAAAAATCTCGACAACAGACTACCTTCCAAAATGACAAAGTTACCATCCATTGGAATAACAAAAATCACGAAAATAGACTACCTTCCATAATTACAAGGCTATCACACATTGGAGTAACAAATATCTCAATGACAAACTTCCTTCCCTAATGACAAGGCTACCATCCATTGGAGTAAAAAAAAATTCGACAACAAACTACCTTCCATAATGACAAGGCTACCACCCATTGGAGTAAAAAAGGTATCCATATTATACTACCTTCCATAATGATAAGTCTACCATCCATTGGAGTAACAAAAATATACACAATAGACTACCTTCTGTAATGACAAGGCTACCATTCATTGGAGTAACAAAAATTTGAACAAAAGACTACCTTCCATAATGACTAGGCTACCATCCATTGGAGTAACAAAAATCTCGACAATAGAGTACCTTCCATAATGAGAAGGCTACCATCCATTGGAGTAACAAAAATCTCGACAACACACTAGCTTCCATAAGGACAAGGCTACCAACCATTGGAGTAACAAAAATCTCGACAACAAACTACCTTCCATAATGACAAAGTTACCATCCATTGGAATAACAAAAATCACGAAAATAGACTACCTTCCATAATGACAAGGCTATTATCCAAAGGAATAACAAAAATCTAGAAAACAAACTACCTTCCATAATGACAAGGCTACCATCCATTGAAGTAACAAAAATTCCGACAATAGACTACCTTCCATAATGACAAGGCTACCATCCAATTGAATAACAAAATTCTCGACAACATACTACCTTCTATAATGTCAAGGCTACCACACATTGGAGTAACAGATATCTCAATGACAAACTACCTTCCATAATGACAAGGCTACCATCCATTGGAGTAAAAAAAATTTCGACAACAAACTACCTTCCATAAAGACAAGGCTACCACCCATTGGAGTTAAAAAGATAACTATATTATACTACCTTCCATAATGATAAGGCTACCATCCATTGGAGTAACAAAAATATCCACAATAGACTACCTTCTGTAATGACAAGGCTACCATTCATTGGAGTAACAAAAATTTGAACAAAAGACTACCTTCCAAAATGACAAGGCTACCATCCATTGGAGTAACAAAAATCATAACGACAAACAGCCTTCCATAATGACAAGGCTACCATCCATTGGAGTAACAAAACTCTCGACAACAGACTAGCTTCGATAAGGACAAGGCTACCAACCATTGGAGTAACAAAAATATCGACAACAGACTACCTTCCATAATGACAAAGTTACCATCCATTGGAATAACAAAAATCACGAAAATAGACTACCTTCCATAATGACAAGGCTATCATCCAAAGGAATAACAAAAATCTAGACAACAAACTACCTTCCATAATGACAAGGCTACCATCCATTGGAGTAACAAAAATCTCGACAATAGAGTACCTTCCATAATGACAAGGTTACCATACATTGGAGTAATAAAAATCTCGACAATAGACTAGCTTCCATAAGGACAAGGCTAACAACCATTGGAGTAACAAAAATCTCGACAATAGACTACCTTCCATAATGACAAAGTTACCATCCATTGGAATAACAAAAATCACGAAAATAGACTACCTTCCCTAATTACAAGGCTATCGCACATTGGAGTAACAAATATCTCAATGACAAACTACCTTCCCTAATGACAAGGCTACCATCCATTGGAGTAAAAAAAAAATCGACAACAAACTACCTTCCATAATGACAAGGCTACCACCCATTGGAGTAAAAAAGATATCCATATTATACTACCTTCCATAATGATAAGTCTACCATCCATTGGAGTAACAAAAATATACACAATAGACTACCTTCTGTAATGACAAGGCTACCATTCATTGGAGTAACAAAAATTTGAACAAAAGACTACCTTCCACAATGACTAGGCTACCATCCATTGGAGTAACAAAAATCTCGACAATAGAGTACCTTCCATAATGACAAGGCTACCATCCATTGGAGTAACAAAAATCTCGACAACACACTAGCTTCCATAAGGACAAGGCTACCAACCATTGGAGTAACAAAAATCTCGACAACAGACTACCTTCCATAATGACAAAGTTACCATCCATTGGAATAACAAAAATCACGAAAATAGACTACCTTCCATAATGACAAGGCTACCATCCATTGGAGTAACAAAAATTCCGACAATAGACTACCTTCCATAATGACAAGGCTACCATCCAATTGAATAACAAAATTCTCGACAACATACTACCTTCTATAATGTCAAGGCTACCACACATTGGAGTAACAGATATCTCAATGACAAACTACCTTCCATAATGACAAGGCTACCATCCATTGGAGTAAAAAAAATTTCGACAACAAACTACCTTCCATAAAGACAAGGCTACCACCCATTGGAGTTAAAAAGATATCTATATTATACTACCTTCCATAATGATAAGGCTACCATCCATTGGAGTAACAAAAATATCCACAATAGACTACCTTCTGTAATGACAAGGCTACCATTCATTGGAGTAACAAAAATTTGAACAAAAGACTACCTTCCAAAATTACAAGGCTACCATCCATTGGAGTAACAAAAATCATAACGACAAACAGCCTTCCATAATGACAAGGCTACCATCCATTGGAGTAACAAAACTCTCGACAACAGACTAGCTTCGATAAGGACAAGGCTACCAACCATTGGAGTAACAAAAATATCGACAACAGACTACCTTCCATAATGACAAAGTTACCATCCATTGGAATAACAAAAATCACGAAAATAGACTACCTTCCATAATGACAAGGCTATCATCCAAAGGAATAACAAAAATCTCGACAACAAACTACCTTCCATAATGACAAGGCTACCATCCATTGGAGTAACAAAAATCTCGACAATAGAGTACCTTCCATAATGACAAGGCTACCATCCATTGGAGTAATAAAAATCTCGACAATAGACTACCTTCCATAATGACAAGGGTACCATCCATTGGAGTAACAAAAATCTCGACAACAGACTACCTTCCATAATGACAAAGTTACCATCCATTGGAATAACAAAAATCACGAAAATAGACTACCTTCCATAATTACAAGGCTATCACACATTGGAGTAACAAATATCTCAATGACAAACTTCCTTCCCTAATGACAAGGCTACCATCCATTGGAGTAAAAAAAAATTCGACAACAAACTACCTTCCATAATGACAAGGCTACCACCCATTGGAGTAAAATAGATATCTATATTATACTACCTTCTATAATGATAAGGCTACCATCCATTGGAGTAACAAAAATATCCACAATAGACTACCTTCTGTAATGACAAGGCTACCATTCATTGGAGTAACAAAAATTTGAACAAAAGACTACCTTCCATAATGACTAGGCTACCATCCATTGGAGTAACAAAAATGTCGACAATAGAGTAGCTTCCATAATGACAAGGCTACCATCCATTGGAGTAACAAAAATCTCGACAACAGACTAGCATAAGGACAAGGCTACCAACCATTGGAGTAACAAAAATCTCGACAACAGACTACATTCCATAATGACAAAGTTACCATCCATTGGAATAACAAAAATCACGAAAATAGACTACCTTCGATAATGACAAGGCTATCATCCAAAGGAATAACAAAAATCTTGACAACAAACTACCTTCCATAATGACAAGGCTACCATCCATTGGAGTAACAAAAATTCCGACAAGAGACTACCTTCCATAATGACAAGGCTACCATCCAATGGAATAACAAAATTCTCGACAACAGACTACCTTCCATAATGTCAAGGCTACCACACATTGGAGTAATAGATATCTCAATGACAAACTACCTTCCATAATGACAAGGCTACCATCCATTAGAGTAAAAAAAATTTCGACAACAAACTACCTTCCATAATGACAAGGCTACCACCCATTGGAGTAAAAAAGATATCTATATTATACTACCTTCCATACTGATAAGGCTACCATCCATTGGAGTAACAAAAATATCCACAACAGACTACCTTCTGTAATGACAAGGCTACCATTCATTGGAGTAACAAAAATTTGAACAAAAGACTACCTTCCATAATGACAAGGCTACCATCCATAGGAGTAATAAAAATCATAACGACAAACATCCTTCCATAATGACAAGGCTACCATCCATTGGAGTAACAAACATCTCGACATCAGACTAGCTTCGATAAGGACAAGGCTACCAACCATTGGAGTAACAAAAATCTCGACAACAGACTACCTTCCATAATGACAAAGTTACCATCAGTTGGAATAACAAAAATAACGAAAATAGACTACCTTCCATAATGACAAGGCTACCATCCATTGGAGTAACAAAAATCATAATGACAAACAACCTTCCATAATGACAAGGCTACCATCCATTGTAGTAACAAAAATCTCGACAATAGAGTACCTTCCATAATGACAAGGCTACCATCCATTGGAGTAATAAAAATCTCGACAATAGACTAGCTTCCATAAGGACAAGGCTACCAACCATTGGAGTAACAAAAATCTCGACAACAGACTACCTTCCATAATGACAAAGTTACCATCCATTGGAATAACAAAAATCACGAAAATAGACTACCTTCCATAATTACAAGGCTATCACACATTGGAGTAACAAATATCTCAATGACAAACTACCTTCCCTAATGACAAGGCTACCATCCATTGGAGTAAAAAAAAATTCGACAACAAACTACCTTCCATAATGACAAGGCTACCACCCATTGAAGTAAGAAAGATATCCATATTATACTGCCTTCTATAATGATAAGTCTACCATCCATTGGAGTAACAAAAATATACACAATAGACTACCTTCTGTAATGACAAGGCTACCATTCATTGGAGTAACAAAAATTTGAACAAAAGACTACCTTCCATAATAACTAGGGTACCATCCATTGGAGTAACAAAAATCTCGACAATAGAGTACCTTCCATAATGACAAGGCTACCATCCATTGGAGTAACAAAAATCTCGACAACAAACTACCTTCCAAAATGACAAGGCTACCATCCATTGGAGTAACAAAAATCTCGACAACAGACTACCTTCCATAATGACAAAGTTACCATCCATTGGAATAACAAAAATCACGAAAATAGACTACCTTCCATAATTACAAGGCTATCACACATTGGAGTAACAAATATCTCAATGACAAACTTCCTTCCCTAATGACAAGGCTACCATCCATTGGAGTAAAAAAAAATTCGACAACAAACTACCTTCCATAATGACAAGGCTACCACCCATTGGAGTAAAAAAGATATCTATATTATACTACCTTCCATAATGATAAGGCTACCATCCATTGGAGTAACAAAAATATCCACAACAGACTACCTTCTGTAATGACAAGGCTACCATTCATTGGAGTAACAAAAATTTGAACAAAAGACTACCTTCCATAATGACAAGGCTACCATCCATAGGAGTAATAAAAATCATAACGACAAACATCCTTCCATAATGACAAGGCTACCATCCATTGGAGTAACAAACATCTCGACATCAGACTAGCTTCGATAAGGACAAGGCTACCAACCATTGGAGTAACAAAAATCTCGACAACAGACTACCTTCCATAATGACAAAGTTACCATCAGTTGGAATAACAAAAATAACGAAAATAGACTACCTTCCATAATGACAAGGCTACCATCCATTGGAGTAACAAAAATCATAATGACAAACAACCTTCCATAATGACAAGGCTACCATCCATTGTAGTAACAAAAATCTCGACAATAGAGTACCTTCCATAATGACAAGGCTACCATCCATTGGAGTAATAAAAATCTCGACAATAGACTAGCTTCCATAAGGACAAGGCTACCAACCATTGGAGTAACAAAAATCTCGACAACAGACTACCTTCCATAATGACAAAGTTACCATCCATTGGAATAACAAAAATCACGAAAATAGACTACCTTCCATAATTACAAGGCTATCACACATTGGAGTAACAAATATCTCAATGACAAACTACCTTCCCTAATGACAAGGCTACCATCCATTGGAGTAAAAAAAAATTCGACAACAAACTACCTTCCATAATGACAAGGCTACCACCCATTGAAGTAAGAAAGATATCCATATTATACTGCCTTCTATAATGATAAGTCTACCATCCATTGGAGTAACAAAAATATACACAATAGACTACCTTCTGTAATGACAAGGCTACCATTCATTGGAGTAACAAAAATTTGAACAAAAGACTACCTTCCATAATGACTAGGGTACCATCCATTGGAGTAACAAAAATCTGGACAATAGAGTACCTTCCATAATGACAAGGCTACCATCCATTGGAGTAACAAAAATCTCGACAACACACTACCTTCCAAAATGACAAGGCTACCATCCATTGGAGTAACAAAAATCTCGACAACAGACTACCTTCCATAATGACAAAGTTACCATCCATTGGAATAACAAAAATCACGAAAATAGACTACCTTCCATAATTACAAGGCTATCACACATTGGAGTAACAAATATCTCAATGACAAACTTCCTTCCCTAATGACAAGGCTACCATCCATTGGAGTAAAAAAAAATTCGACAACAAACTACCTTCCATAATGACAAGGCTACCACCCATTGGAGTAAAAAAGATATCCATATTATACTACCTTCCATAATGATAAGTCTACCATCCATTGGAGTAACAAAAATATACACAATAGACTACCTTCTGTAATGACAAGGCTACCATTCATTGGAGTAACAAAAATTTGAACAAAAGACTACCTTCCATAATGACTAGGCTACCATCCATTGGAGTAACAAAAATCTCGACAATAGAGTACCTTCCATAATGACAAGGCTACCATCCATTGGAGTAACAAAAATCTCGACAACACACTAGCTTCCATAAGGACAAGGCTACCAACCATTGGAGTAACAAAAATCTCGAAAACAGATTACCTTCCATAATGACAAAGTTACCATCCATTGGAATAACAAAAATCACGAAAATAGACTACCTTCCATAATGACAAGGCTATTATACAAAGGAATAACAAAAATCTAGAAAACAAACTACCTTCCATAATGACAAGGCTACCATCCATTGAAGTAACAAAAATTCCGACAATAGACTACCTTCCATAATGACAAGGCTACCATCCAATTGAATAACAAAATTCTCGACAACATACTACCTTTTATAATGTCAAGGCTACCACACATTGGAGTAACAGATATCTCAATGACAAACTACCTTCCATAATGACAAGGCTACCATCCATTGGAGTAAAAAAAAATTCGACAACAAACTACCTTCCATAAAGACAAGGCTACCACCCATTGGAGTTAAAAAGATAACTATATTATACTACCTTCCATAATGATAAGGCTACCATCCATTGGAGTAACAAAAATATCCACAATAGACTACCTTCTGTAATGACAAGGCTACCATTCATTGGAGTAACAAAAATTTGAACAAAAGACTACCTTCCAAAATGACAAGGCTACCATCCATTGGAGTAACAAAAATCATAACGACAAACAGCCTTCCATAATGACAAGGCTACCATCCATTGGAGTAACAAAACTCTCGACAACAGACTAGCTTCGATAAGGACAAGGCTACCAACCATTGGAGTAACAAAAATATCGACAACAGACTACCTTCCATAATGACAAAGTTACCATCCATTGGAATAACAAAAATCACGAAAATAGACTACCTTCCATAATGACAAGGCTATCATCCAAAGGAATAACAAAAATCTAGACAACAAACTACCTTCCATAATGACAAGGCTACCATCCATTGGAGTAACAAAAATCTCGACAATAGAGTACCTTCCATAATGACAAGGTTACCATACATTGGAGTAATAAAAATCTCGACAATAGACTAGTTTCCATAAGGACAAGGCTAACAACCATTGGAGTAACAAAAATCTCGACAACAGACTACCTTCCATAATGACAAAGTTACCATCCATTGGAATAACAAAAATCACGAAAATAGACTACCTTCCATAATTACAAGGCTATCGCACATTGGAGTAACAAATATCTCAATGACAAACTACCTTCCCTAATGACAAGGCTACCATCCATTGGAGTAAAAAAAAATTCGACAACAAACTACCTTCCATAATGACAAGGCTACCACCCATTGGAGTAAAAAAGATATCCATATTATACTACCTTCCATAATGATAAGTCTACCATCCATTGGAGTAACAAAAATATACACAATAGACTACCTTCTGTAATGACAAGGCTACCATTCATTGGAGTAACAAAAATTTGAACAAAAGACTACCTTCCACAATGACTAGGCTACCATCCATTGGAGTAACAAAAATCTCGACAATAGAGTACCTTCCATAATGACAAGGCTACCATCCATTGGAGTAACAAAAATCTCGACAACACACTAGCTTCCATAAGGACAAGGCTACCAACCATTGGAGTAACAAAAATCTCGACAACAGACTACCTTCCATAATGACAAAGTTACCATCCATTGGAATAACAAAAATCACGAAAATAGACTACCTTCCATAATGACAAGGCTACCATCCATTGGAGTAACAAAAATTCCGACAATAGACTACCTTCCATAATGACAAGGCTACCATCCAATTGAATAACAAAATTCTCGACAACATTCTACCTTCTATAATGTCAAGGCTACCACACATTGGAGTAACAGATATCTCAATGACAAACTACCTTCCATAATGACAAGGCTACCATCCATTGGAGTAAAAAAAATTTCGACAACAAACTACCTTCCATAAAGACAAGGCTACCACCCATTGGAGTTAAAAAGATATCTATATTATACTACCTTCCATAATGATAAGGCTACCATCCATTGGAGTAACAAAAATATCCACAATAGACTACCTTCTGTAATGACAAGGCTACCATTCATTGGAGTAACAAAAATTTGAACAAAAGACTACCTTCCAAAATTACAAGGCTACCATCCATTGGAGTAACAAAAATCATAACGACAAACAGCCTTCCATAATGACAAGGCTACCATCCATTGGAGTAACAAAACTCTCGACAACAGACTAGCTTCGATAAGGACAAGGCTACCAACCATTGGAGTAACAAAAATATCGACAACAGACTACCTTCCATAATGACAAAGTTACCATCCATTGGAATAACAAAAATCACGAAAATAGACTACCTTCCATAATGACAAGGATATTATCCAAAGGAATAACAAAAATCTCGACAACAAACTACCTTCCATAATGACAAGGCTACCATCCATTGGAGTAACAAAAATCTCGACAATAGAGTACCTTCCATAATGACAAGGCTACCATCCATTGGAGTAATAAAAATCTCGACAATAGACTACCTTCCATAATGACAAGGGTACCATCCATTGGAGTAACAAAAATCTCGACAACAGACTACCTTCCATAATGACAAAGTTACCATCCATTGGAATAACAAAAATCACGAAAATAGACTACCTTCCATAATTACAAGGCTATCACACATTGGAGTAACAAATATCTCAATGACAAACTTCCTTCCCTAATGACAAGGCTACCATCCATTGGAGTAAAAAAAAATTCGACAACAAACTACCTTCCATAATGACAAGGCTACCACCCATTGGAGTAAAAAAGATATCCATATTATACTACCTTCCATAATGATAAGTCTACCATCCACTGGAGTAACAAAAATATACACAATAGACTACCTTCTGTAATGACAAGGCTACCATTCATTGGAGTAACAAAAATTTGAACAAAAGACTACCTTCCATAATGACTAGGCTACCATCCATTGGAGTAACAAAAATCTCGACAATAGAGTACCTTCCATAATGACAAGGCTACCATCCATTGGAGTAACAAAAATCTCGACAACACACTAGCTTCCATAAGGACAAGGCTACCAACCATTGGAGTAACAAAAATCTCGACAACAGACTACCTTCCATAATGACAAAGTTACCATCCATTGGAATAACAAAAATCACGAAAATAGACTACCTTCCATAATGACAAGGCTATCATCCAAAGGAATAACAAAAATCTAGAAAACAAACTACCTTCCATAATGACAAGGCTACCATCCATTGGAGTAACAAAAATTCCGACAAGAGACTACCTTCCATAATGACAAGGCTACCATCCAATGGAATAACAAAATTCTCGACCATAGACTACCTTCTATAATGTCAAGGCTACCACACATTGGAGTAACAGATATCTCAATGACAAACTACCTTCCATAATGACAAGGCTACCATCCATTGGAGGAAAAAAAATTTCGACAACAAACTACCTTTCATAAAGACAAGGCTACCACCCATTGGAGTTAAAAAGATATCTATATTATACTACCTTCCATAATGATAAGGCTACCATCCATTGGAGTAACAAAAATATCCACAATAGACTACCTTCTGTAATGACAAGGCTACCATTCATTGGAGTAACACAAATTTGAACAAAAGACTACCTTCCAAAATGACAAGGCTACCATCCATTGGAGTAACAAAAATCATAACGACAAACAGCCTTCCATAATGACAAGGCTACCATCCATTGGAGTAACAAAAATATCGACATCAGACTAGCTTCGATAAGGACAAGGCTACCAACCATTGGAGTAACAAAAATATCGACAACAAACTACCTTCCATAATGACAAAGTTACCATCCATTTGAATAACAAAAATCACGAAAATAGACTACCTTCCATAATTACAAGGCTATCATCCAAAGGAATAACAAAAATCTAGACAACAAACTACCTTCCATAATAACAAGGTTACCATCCATTGGAGTAACAAAAATTCCGACAAGAGACTACCTTCCATAATGACTAGGCTACCATCCAATGGAATAACAAAATTCTCGATAACAGACTACCTTCCACAATGTCAAGGCTACCACACATTGGAGTAACAGATATCTCAATGACAAACTACCTTCCATAATGACAAGGCTACCATCCATTGGAGTAAAAAAAATTTCGACAACAAACTACCTTCCATAATGACAAGGCTACCACCCATTGGAGTAAAAAAGATATCTAGATTATACTACCTTCCATAATGATAAGGCTACCATCCATTGGAGTAACAAAAATATCCATAATAGACTAACTTCTGTAATGACAAGGCTACCATTCATTGGTGTAACAAAAATTTGAACAAAAGACTACCTTCGATAATGACAAGGCTACCATCCATTGGAGTAACAAAAATCATAACGACAAAAAACCTTCCATAATGACAAGGCTACCATCCATTGGAGTAACAAAAATCTCAACAATAGAGTACCTTCCATAATGACAAGTCTACCATCCATTGGAGTAACAAAAATCTCGATAACAGACTAGCTTCCTTAAGGACAAGGTTACCAACCATTGGAGTAACAAAAATCTCGACAACAAACTACCGTCCATAATGACAAAGTTACCATCCATTGGAATAACAAAAATCACGAAAATAGACTACCTTCCATAATGACAAGGCTATCATCCAAAGGAATAACAAAAATCTAGACAACGAACTACCTTCCATAATGACAAGGCTACCATCCATTGGAGTAACAATAATATTAACAATAGAGTACCTTCCATAATGACAAGGCTACCATCCGTTGGAGTAATAAAAATCTCGACAATAGACTAGCTTCCATAAGGACAAGGCTATCAACCATTGGAGTAACAAAAATCTCGACAACAGACTACCTTCCATAATGACAAAGTTACCATCCATTGGAATAACAAAAATCACGAAAATAGACTACCTTCCATAATTACAAGGCTATCATCCAAAGGAATAACAAAAATCTAGACAACAAACTACCTTCCATAATGACAAGGCTACCATCCATTGGAGTAACAAAAATTCCGACAAGAGACTACCTTCCATAATGACAAGGTTACCATCCAATGGCATAACAAAATTCTCGACAACATACTACCTTCTATAATGTCAAGGATACCACATATTGGAGTAACAGATATCTCAATGACAAACTACCTTCCATAATGACAAGGCTACCATCCATTGGAGTAAAAAAAATTTCGACAACAAACTACCTTCCATAAAGACAAGGCTACCACCCATTGGAGTTAAAAAGATATCTATATTATACTACCTTCCATAATGATAAGGCTACCATCCATTGGAGTAACAAAAATATCCACAATAGACTACCTTCTGTAATGACAAGGCTACCATTCATTGGAGTAACAAAAATTTGAACAAAAGACTACCTTCCATAATGAAAAGGCTACCATCCATTGGAGTAACAAAAATCATAACGACAAACAGCCTTCCATAATGACAAGGCTACCATCCATTGGAGTAACAAAAATCTCGACAACAGACTAGCTTCGATAAGGACAAGGCTACCAACCATTGGAGTAACAAAAATATCGACAACAGACTACCTTCCATAATGACAAGGCTATCATCCAAAAGAATAACAAAAATCTTGACAACAAACTACCTTCCATAATGACAAGGCTACCATCCATTGGAGTAACAAAAATCTTGACAATAGAGTACCTTCCATAATGACAAGGCTACCATCCATTGGAGTAATAAAAATCTCGACAATAGACTAGCTTCCATAAGGACAAGGCTACCAACCATTGGAGTAACAAAAATCTCGACAACAGACTACCTTCCATAATGACAAAGTTACCATCCATTGGAATAACAAAAATCACGAAAATAGACTACCTTCCATAATACAAGGCTATCATCCAAAGGAATAACAAAAATCTAGACAACAAACTACCTTCCATAATGACAAGGCTACCATCCATTGGAGTAACAAAAATTCCGATAAGAGACTACCTTCCATAATGACAAGGCTACCATCCAATGGAATAACAAAATTCTCGACAACAGACTACCTTCCATAATGTCAAGGCTACCACACATTAGAGTAACAAATATCTCAATGACAAACTACCTTCCATAATGACAAGGCTACCATCCATTGGAGTAAAATAGCTATCTATATTATACTACCTTCCATAATGATAAGGCTACCATCCAATGGAGTAACAAAAATATCCACAATAGACTACCTTCTGTAATGAAAAGGCTACCATTCATTGGAGTAACAAAAATTTGAACAAAAGACTACCTTCCATAATGACTAGGCTACCATCCATTGGAGTAACAAAAATCTCGACAATAGAGTAGCTTCCATAATGACAAGGCTACCATCCATTGGAGTAACAAAAATCTCGACAACAGACTAGCTTCCATAAGGACAAGGCTAGCAACCATTGGAGTAACAAAAATCTCGACAACAGACTACCTTCCATAATGACAAAGTTACCATCCATTGGAATAACAAAAATCACGAAAATAGACTACCTTCCATAATGACAAGGCTATCATCCAAAGGAATAACAAAAATCTTGACAACAAACTACCTTCCATAATGACAAGGCTACCATCAATTGGAGTAACAAAAATTCTGACAAGAGACTACCTTCCATAATGACAAGGCTACCATCCAATGGAATAACAAAATTCTCGACAACAGACTACCTTCCAAAATGTCAAGGCTACCACACATTGGAGTAACAGATATCTCAATGACAAACTACCTTCCATAATGACAAGGCTACCATCCATTAGAGTAAAAAAAAATTCGACAATAAACTACCTTCCATAATGACAAGGCTACCACCCATTGGAGTAAAAAAGATATCAATATTATACTACCTTCCATAATGATAAGGCTACCATCCATTGGAGTAACAAAAATATCCACAACAGACTACCTTCTGTAATGACAAGGCTACCATTCATTGGAGTAACAAAAATTTGAACAAAAGACTACCTTCCATAATGACAAGGCTACCATCCATTGGAATAACAAAAATCACGAAAATAGACTACCTTCCATAATGACAAGGCTATCATCCAAAGGAATAACAAAAATCTAGAAAACAAACTACCTTCCATAATGACAAGGCTACCATCCATTGGAGTAACAAAAATTCCGACAACAGACTACCTTCCATAATGACAAGGCTACCATCCAATGGAATAACAAAATTCTCGACCATAGACTACCTTCTATAATGTCAAGGCTACCACACATTGGAGTAACAGATATCTCAAAGACAAACTAACTTCCATAATGACAAGGCTACCATCCATTGGAGGAAAAAAAATTTCGACAACAAACTACCTTCCATAAAGACAAGGCTACCACCCATTGGAGTTAAAAAGATATCTATATTATACTACCTTCCATAATGATAAGGCTACCATCCATTGGAGTAACAAAAATATCCACAATAGACTACCTTCTGTAATGACAAGGCTACCATTCATTGGAGTAACAAAAATTTGAACAAAAGACTACCTTCCAAAATGACAAGGCTACCATCCATTGGAGTAACAAAAATCATAACAAAAAACAGCCTTCCATAATGACAAGGCTACCATCCATTGGAGTAACAAAAATCTCGACAACAGACTAGCTTTGATAAGGATAAGGCTACCAACCATTGGAGTAACAAAAATATCGACAACAGACTACCTTCCATAATGACAAAGTTACCATCCATTAGAATAACAAAAATCCTGAAAATAGACTACCTTCCATAATTACAAGGCTATCATCCAAAGGAATAACAAAAATCTAGGCAACAAACTACCTTCCATAATAACAAGGTTACCATCCATTGGAGTAACAAAAATTCCGACAAGAGACTACCTTCCATAATGACTAGGCTACCATCCAATGGAATAACAAAATTCTCGATAACAGACTACCTTCCATAATGTCAAGGCTACCACACATTGGAGTAACAGATATCTCAATGACAAACTACCTTCCATAATGACAAGGCTACCATCCATTGGAGTAAAAAAAATTTCGACAACAAACTACCTTCCATAATGACAAGGCTACCACCCATTGGAGTAAAAAAGATATCTATATTATACTACCTTCCATAATGATAAGGCTACCATCCATTGGAGTAACAAAAATATCCATAATAGACTAACTTCTGTAATGACAAGGCTACCATTCATTGGTGTAACAAAAATTTGAACAAAAGACTACCTTCGATAATGACAAGGCTACCATCCTTTGGAGTAACAAAAATCATAACGACAAAAAAACTTCCTTAATGACAAGGCTACCATCCATTGGAGTAACAAAAATCTCAACAATAGAGTACCTTCCATAATGACAAGTCTACCATCCATTGGAGTAACAAAAATCTCGATAACAGACTAGCTTCCATAAGGACAAGGTTACCAACCATTGGAGTAACAAAAATCTCGACAACAAACTACCTTCCATAATGACAAAGTTACCATCCATTGGAATAACAAAAATCACGAAAATAGACTACCTTCCATAATGACAAGGCTATCATCCAAAGGAATAACAAAAATCTAGACAACGAACTACCTTCCATAATGACAAGGCTACCATCCATTGGAGTAACAATAATATTAACAATAGAGTACCTTCCATAATGACAAGGCTACCATCCATTGGAGTAATAAAAATCTCGACAATAGACTAGCTTCCATAAGGACAAGGCTATCAACCATTGGAGTAACAAAAATCTCGACAACAGACTACCTTCCATAATGACAAAGTTACCATCCATTGGAATAACAAAAATCACAAAAATAGACTACCTTCCATAATTACAAGGCTATCATCCAAAGGAATAACAAAAATCTAGACAACAAACTACCTTCCATAATGACAAGGCTACCATCCATTGGAGTAACAAAAATTCCGACAAGAGACTACCTTCCATAATGACAAGGTTACCATCCAATGGCATAACAAAATTCTCGACAACATACTACCTTCTATAATGTCAAGGCTACCACATATTGGAGTAACAGATATCTCAATGACAAACTACCTTCCATAATGACAAGGCTACCATCCATTGGAGTAAAAAAAATTTCGACAACAAACTACCTTCCATAAAGACAAGGCTACCACCCATTGGAGTTAAAAAGATATCTATATTATACTACCTTCCATAATGATAAGGCTACCATCCATTGGAGTAACAAAAATATCCACAATAGACTACCTTCTGTAATGACAAGGCTACCATTCATTGGAGTAACAAAAATTTGAACAAAAGACTACCTTCCATAATGAAAAGGCTACCATCCATTGGAGTAACAAAAATCATAACGACAAACAGCCTTCCATAATGACAAGGCTACCATCCATTGGAGTAACAAAAATCTCGACAACAGACTAGCTTCGATAAGGACAAGGCTACCAACCATTGGAGTAACAAAAATATCGACAACAGACTACCTTCCATAATGACAAGGCTATCATCCAAAAGAATAACAAAAATCTTGACAACAAACTACCTTCCATAATGACAAGGCTACCATCCATTCGAGTAACAAAAATCTTGACAATAGAGTACCTTCCATAATGACAAGGCTACCATCCATTGGAGTAATAAAAATCTCGACAATAGACTAGCTTCCATAAGGACAAGGCTACCAACCATTGGAGTAACAAAAATCTCGACAACAGACTACCTTCCATAATGACAAAGTTACCATCCATTGGAATAACAAAAATCACGAAAATAGACTACCTTCCATAATTACAAGGCTATCATCCAAAGGAATAACAAAAATCTAGACAACAAACTACCTTCCATAATGACAAGGCTACCATCCATTGGAGTAACAAAAATTCCGATAAGAGACTACCTTCCATAATGACAAGGCTACCATCCAATGGAATAACAAAATTCTCGACAACAGACTACCTTCCATAATGTCAAGGCTACCACACATTAGAGTAACAAATATCTCAATGACAAACTACCTTCCATAATGACAAGGCTACCATCCATTGGAGTAAAATAGCTATCTATATTATACTACCTTCCATAATGATAAGGCTACCATCCATTGGAGTAACAAAAATATCCACAATAGACTACCTTCTGTAATGAAAAGGCTACCATTCATTGGAGTAACAAAAATTTGAACAAAAGACTACCTTCCATAATGACTAGGCTACCATCCATTGGAGTAACAAAAATCTCGACAATAGAGTAGCTTCCATAATGACAAGGCTACCATCCATTGGAGTAACAAAAATCTCGACAACAGACTAGCTTCCATAAGGACAAGGCTACCAACCATTGGAGTAACAAAAATCTCGACAACAGACTACCTTCCATAATGACAAAGTTACCATCCATTGGAATAACAAAAATCACGAAAATAGACTACCTTCCATAATGACAAGGCTATCATCCAAAGGAATAACAAAAATCTTGACAACAATCTACCTTCCATAATGACAAGGCTACCATCAATTGGATTAACAAAAATTCTGACAAGAGACTACCTTCCATAATGACAAGGCTACCATCCAATGGAATAACAAAATTCTCGACAACAGACTACCTTCCAAAATGTCAAGGCTAACACACATTGGAGTAACAGATATCTCAATGACAAACTACCTTCCATAATGACAAGGCTACCATCCATTAGAGTAAAAAAAAATTCGACAATAAACTACCTTCCATAATGACAAGGCTACCACCCATTGGAGTAAAAAAGATATCTATATTATACTACCTTCCATAATGATAAGGCTACCATCCATTGGAGTAACAAAAATATCCACAACAGACTACCTTCTGTAATGACAAGGCTACCATTCATTGGAGTAACAAAAATTTGAACAAAAGACTACCTTCCATAATGACAAGGCTACCATCCATTGGAGTAATAAAAATCATAACGACAAACAGCCTTCCTTAATGACAAGGCTACCATCCATTGGAGTAACAAACATCTCAACATCAGACTAGCTTCGATAAGGACAAGGCTACCAACCATTGGAGTAACAAAAATCTCGACAACAGACTACCTTCCATAATGACAAAGTTACCATCCATTGGAATAACAAAAATCACGAAAATAGACTACCTTCCATAATGACAAGGCTATCATCCAATGGAATAACAAAAATCTAGACAACAAACTACCTTCCATAACGACAAGGCTACCATCCATTGGAGTAACAATAATCTTAACAATAGAGTACCTTCCATAATGACAAGGCTACCATCCATTGGAGTAATAAAAATATCGACAATAGACTAGCTTCCATAACACTAGTGCAGAAATGACTTTTTACATCGGGTGAAACTGACTTTTTACATCGATTCTGGGTCCGATGTAAAGTCAGGCGATATAGTAAATTAGGTACTTTTTACATCGGTTCTGGGTCTGATGTAAAAAGTCCATTTTTTACATCGGTTATAATATAAGAATGATGTAAGAAACAGTTATGACAATATTTTAAAAAAATTGATCCAATTTTTTACATCGGTTGGAAGTAATAACCGATGTAAAAAGTCTCTTTTTTACATCGGTTATAATATAAGAATGATGTAAGAAACAATTATGACATTATTTTAAAAAAATTGATCCAACTTTTTACATCGTTTGGAAGTAATAACCGATGTAAAAAGCCCCTAGTGACGCTGTTTTTTACATCGGGTGGAAGTAATAACCGATGTAAAAAGTCCCTAGTGACGCAACTTTTTACATCGGTTGGGAGTAATAACCGATGTAAAAAGTCCCTTATCAAAACCATTGCCATCTTGATATTTGTCATCAGTTTGAAAGCCATCCATATCATCATCATCTTCAGCTTCTTCCTCCTTTGCAGCTTCTGCATAGTGAGTTCAACAGACCGAAAACTAAGTACTCATCAACAAAAACAAATCTACTTTGCATAACCATTGTAACATCTCAAAGTTACATAAACAAGACAAATACCTGCAACTTGATCCTTGTAAGCAATTAGAAGATCAAGTGTGGCCCGAAATACTCGGCCCAAAGCCTCCCCAGGAAATTGATCAGCCGGAAGTGCCAACAATGAAATTAAACCAAGGAAGCACACTTTCTTCTCATGTTCCCTGCATAAAGATAGTGATAGTTTACCACCGTAAGGCCTTTAAATTTCACATACAATAACATAAATAGTTTTGACTTATGGAAGAAGTATGCAAATACCAAGAGACACAGGAGCAGTGAAAGGGTAAAAAAGAGCATACCTTTTGAAATTAGCGCGCAAACCACTCTTTTTGACTTGTCCCAACAAATGAAACCAAAGATGGAAGAATTCAGAGGCGACACCCAACTTTTGCAATATGCTGAGAGTCAGTGCTGCATTGTAGTAAAGAGCATCTACAATCTGAAAAAATAGCTACTCTTAGAAAAAGTTAAGTTGTGATGTCACTTTCCTGTGACTAATATCTTTGAGAACCTTGGCAAACTAACAACCTCGAATTTACATAGTTTACATAGACACTATAGCATCCAAGGAAGTACAATCCATATGAAGCTATAATGGACAACATTAGGTGTTTCGTGTTTATATCAGAACCACAACAATAAAAGCAGGACACAATGATTTTCCTTGAACAGTGAAAATGAGCAGAAACATCCAAGTATTTATCATGCCTAAACATCACAATCAGGAAGCAACAAAAGCAATTTTCTGATAATTGCATTCATGTAATTATTGATTGTTGAGCCCCTTACCAGTTGCATGAAAAGACATTTCAAATATGACTTTTCAGTCCGGTTCAAGCGTTCAATTGTGATTCTGAGATATGGCTCCACCCAGTGATCCACCCATCCTCTACAATTCTGGAAGACAACTTCAATAAGCTTTGGAGCTGGAACAATATCGGTATCCTCCATATTTTTATCCGCCATAATCTGCAACATGATATATAAGTAAATATCAGTTACCGGAAAAAATACTTATTATCGTTACTATTATCGATATAAACTCCATGTCCAACCAAACAGGTGGTGACAAGTAACAGTGTAAATCTAGCTCACAGATGAAACCATGTTCCATAAACTTTGTTGATAATCAGGATCTTTGCAAGTAAGGAAATGAGCAGTTCCTCTTGAAATATAGTTGTCCAACGGAACTAAAATATCTGCAGAAGTTTAAAACTTAACAAATAAATATATACCAAAGTGAAATTGTATAGGATGGAAACTCTAAGTTAACATAAATATAAATTAAAATGTTGAGATGCTATGTATGGACTCTTTATATTTGTGATGCACTTATTTTACAAGTCCTTCTCCATACATGCCCAAGCCATCAAATAACCCTCAAGTGTCTCCTCCATTCGGTGAAAATAGACAGAAATTAATCGATTAACTATTTATTTTTCTCACTTCTCTGTCCCATACTGTAGAGAAGTGACACTTTAGTTTATTTTTCATTAGAGAAGTGGCAAAATTGTAGAAGTAACCAGGCTAGGAATACTTCAGTTAATTGATTAGAAGCCATGGAACAGAAAATATACCATATACCATTCCATGTTACTTTTTAGCTTGTAACTTTTTTAATGATGTTTTGAAGATGTTTAAAGTTGTGATCGTCTTCAGGCTAAATCTGAGACACCAACTCTTCTCTACTTCAATTCAATATTAATAAATCAACAGGAGACCAATAAATCATCTAAACTAGGCACTTCACTATGAACAGAGCAAAAAAAATATAATATGCAGCTAAGCAACATACTTGGAAAGAAACCAAATTTTGACATAGTCCTAGTGCATAAGGCGCCATCTCTTCTCCAAACTTGTCCACAATAGTCTCCAAAGTAAATACCAGGTCTTCATTCTCAACCTCATTCATAAGTTTGAAAAACTCTAGATAAAATCGAATTAGATTAAATTTAGTTAGCAAGTCCAAAATAATAATACTGAGGCGAAGATGAAACTTTCATGCCCACGTACCATCAAGAAGTTGAGGAATAATAGGACGGATTTCATTCAGATCTGCATCATTTGAGGAATACAAAATTAAGTATAAATATTAACTGCATAGAAAAAAGGTACTTGATACAATAACAAATCAAAACGAGTAAAAATTACCTTTGCATGCTTCGATGAAAGAGCGCAAGGCAAAAATAGAATCAACGCGCACAGGAAGTTCAGAATCTTGCATTCTGGATACAACACACTGCAATGCCTTCTGGAAATTGTTCTGATCTGAGAAGGTAATATGGGCATACTGACCTGCAACCCATGCTGCCTATATATAAGAATAAAGAAAACACAATACAATTAGGCTGTTAGTATCTTTACAATTTAAGAATTAATTAAGAATTCGAAAGTGCATGGACATTGCTGAGCAATAGAAAACTCAGGAGCTTATAATTGAGGATATTTGATCAGATATGCAAATCAAATTTGCGGTGCAAATTCAGGTTGTCATGAACTTTTCCTGTTTTGGAATTTTAAAAACATTATTTAGGATTGCTTTTTTATATACCTTAGCTCTAAGGTGGCCAACAGGACTGTTGAACTCGGGAAAGACATGTTGCACTAGCATGCGCTCAAGTTCAGATTTGTAAGGCTCGGTCTGCTTCAATTTGTCACAAAGTGCCCCAATAGCAAGAAGTGCACCATCTTTCTGTCTATATGGCTTGAATTCTATGGCGGCTTCATCATACCTGGCATAGCACAAACCTAAATACTCGACAAAAGTATACAACTCATTCTACATTAAGCAAGATATTACCTTCGGAAAATTTCAAAAATGAATTGTATAAACTTGTGAAGATTTTCTTTTCCACGTTTCCGAACCAACTCGCTCACGAAATCCATGGAAGCAATCCTAGGACTATACAAATCTTCAATTATGTCTGTGACAAAGAGTGTACGCCAATAAGCAATCACAATGCAAATTGTGGAAAAATGTCTCCGTGTTTATACACTGATATTACTTACCATAACCTTTCCTTACATATTCATGTGGATCTTCTTCCAAAAGCTTTTGATCATTGTCACTAAAGCACATAAGGGGGAATACTGTTTCAAATAGTAGGACATCAAGGCGAGGTTGCAGCAAAGCATACATGCTATTCCTTGAAATACTGCATATGTTGAAGAGTTAAGGGGAAAAGTATTAATATATTGCAACTCAGCAGTGGCAAATAAAAAGCATTCAACATAACAACTAGTATTCTAAATTTAAAACACCCTTGCTCTTCAGAATACAATAACTTGTCACGGGGTCTTATTGGAAATTTAGATATCAAATATATATTTCCATGATAAAAACTACAGCCAAAAAGTACTAACATCAAGTATGGGGTTTTCATTTTCCCAGTATCAGTGTAACAGCATAGCATAAATTTGATAAATATCCTATTTTGACATAAACACTAATTAGCATCCATATGCATAGCTGAGCAAATAAAAATCCTGTAAGTCTTACTATGCTAAAAAGATCCTTTAAAATCCTTAAGTCTTACTATCCTAAATAATTATTAAAAATGTCACGTATCTCCTGTAGGAACCTAAAATTAAGAATGCTAAGACTTGCCATTACAACTAAGCATTTATAAATAGATAGGTAACATTCCGCTATAGGAGCTAACTGACAATATTTTACATTAAATAGTGTATCAAAATACTGTCTTTGAGAGTGTGTAAAACAGGATACCACAAAGGCCCCAAAATTTGTCACACTTAAATTGTATCTATATAGGGTCTCGTATAATATTTTTCATAATTAAAACATGGTTAAATAAACCCTCCAAAAACTAAGACGCTCTGAAAACGAAACAATGGTGGCATCCAAATTTTGATATGCTATAGCTGTATAATGCTAAAGCAGACTACTTAACAACATTCTAAATTATTGGAATTCGGAAGAAACAAACCTGACAAGGGTCTTGATGTTGATATTTTCATGAGCAAGATTAGTTATCGCATCAGCTGCTCTCCCAAGAAGACTAGAAAAAAGTGCTTGAGAAACACCAGGGGCCTTCGGTCTCATCAACAATTCTACAAGACGGGGCAAGGCTCCAGCATCAACAATGAGTTGTTGACGATCCAGCTGTTTGAACATGAAGATCAGCATAAGGAAAATATCTACCAAACACAGACAGAAACATAACCATCTTCTAAAAACAATGGTTACAATGCTAGACAGTTCAAAAAATACAGGTTAATTACCTTGACAGCGAGATGACCAAGGATAGAGACACAGTCTTTTTCCACGTCATAAGTATCAGCGTCAAAATCACCTACATTAGACACCATATGCAAAACCTTCACCAGAGCGGGAACAACACCACAAACTATCATAAGATCCACAATATCCTCTGCAAAAGAGAAATTGAACACAAGAAATCAAAACAGAGAAATTAAAACAAAATGAAGAAATGGAATGGCAAACAAACATACCGTCTTTGGCAACCTAAAATCCCTAGTGAGGTCAACACACTCAATTAGCTACTTAAATATGTATAGTCCTACAACAATTAGAACAGAAAATGTAGTTAAAGAAAGGAGCCTAGAGATGCAATTTAATGAAATAGAACGACAATGATAATTAATCAGTCTACCTGTTACTGAGATATTGAAGAATCAAGTTGATAACTCTGTCAGGTAGATAGCCCCCTGCTCGAAACGGCCGGCGAGGAGTCTTGAGGGGCGTGAATCGGCGGCAGGAGTCGTGAAGGGCGTGAATCGGTGGAGAGGAGTCGTGAAGAGCATGAATCGGCGATGAGGAGACGTGAATGGCGTGAATCGGTAGCGAGGAGACGTGAAACGGCGGCGAGGAGGAAGTTGTACAGTGAGGCGTATGCGTGAACAGGGGCGTATGCGTGAGAGGAAGTTGTACAGTGGAAATAATGTGCATTTAGGAAAAAAACTGAATAATATATATAACCTTTTACATCGGTGGAAACAACAGACTGATGTAAGGGTTTGGGCCTTTGCAGCTTTTACATCGGTGGAAACAAGGCCCAATGCAAGCGTGTTTCTTATGTGCCACCTTTTACATCGGTTTTTAGTTACCCCGATGTAATATCTTGCTTGTTTTTTATTTACAATTCTGCCACCTTGTTTCTTATTTACAAAAATGCCACCGTATTTTTTTCTGAAAACCTTTTACATCGGTGGATGACATTGCCCGATGTAATAGATAGCGAAAAATATTTTTTTTTCTTATTATTTATATCATTGCAAATAAATACATGATGTAAAATGTTTTTAATGGTATTTTTTACATCATATATTTTGATACCTGATGTAAAAACCTTTTCTCAAATGTCATTTTTTTAGTAGTGTAAGGACAAGGCTACCAACCATTGGAGTAACAAAAATCTCGGCAACAGACTACCTTCCATAATGACAAAGTTACCATCCATTGGAATAACAAAAATCACGAAAATATACTACCTTCCATAATTACAAGGCTATCATCCAAAGGAATAACAAAAATCTAGACAACAAACTACCTTCCATAATGACAAGGCTACCATCCATTGGAGTAACAAAAATTCCGACAAGAGACTACCTTCCATAATGACAAGGCTACCATCCAATGGAATAACAAAATTCTCGACAACATACTACCTTCTATAATGTCAAGGCTACCACACATTGGAGTAACAGATATCTCAATGACAAACTACCTTCCATAATGACAAGGCTACCATCCATTGGAGTAAAAAAAATTTCGACAACAAACTACCTTCCATAAAGACAAGGCTACCACCCATTGGAGTTAAAAAGATATCTATATTATACTACCTTCCATAATGATAAGGCTACCATCCATTGGAGTAACAAAAATATCCACAATAGACTACCTTCTGTAATGACAAGGCTTCCATTCATTGGAGTAACAAAAATTTGAACAAAAGACTACCTTCCATAATGAAAAGGCTACCATCCATTGGAGTAACAAAAATCATAACGACAAACAGCCTTCCATAATGACAAGGCTACCATCTATTGGAGTAACAAAAATCTCGACAACAGACTAGCTTCGATAAGGACAAGGCTACCAACCATTGGAGTAACAAAAATATCGACAACAGACTACCTTCCATAATGACAAAGTTACCATCCATTGGAATATCAAAAATCACAAAAATAGACTACCTTCCATAATGACAAGGCTATAATCCAAAAGAATAACAAAAATCTAGACAACAAACTACCTTCCATAATGACAAGGCTACCATCCATTGGAGTAACAAAAATCTTGACAATAGAGTACCTTCCATAATGACAAGGCTACCATCCATTGGAGTAATAAAAATCTTGACAATAGACTAGCTTCCATAAGGACAAGGCTACCAACCATTAGAGTAACAAAAATCTCGACAACAGACTACCTTCCATTGGAATAACAAAAATCACGAAAATAGACTACCTTCCATAATTACAAGGCTATCATCCAAAGGAATAACAAAAATCTAGACAACAAACTACCTTCCATAATGACAAGGCTACCATCCATTGGAGTAACAAAAATTCCGATAAGAGACTACCTTCCATAATGACAAGGCTACCATCCAATTGAATAACAAAATTCTCGACAACAGACTACCTTCCATAATGTCAAGGCTACCACACATTGGAGTAACAAATGTCTCAATGACAAACTACCTTCCATAATGACAAGGCTACCATCCATTGGAGTAAAATAGCTATCTATATTATACTACCTTCCATAATGATAAGCCTACCATCCATTGGAGTAACAAAAATATCCACAATAGACTACCTTCTGTAATGAAAAGGCTACCATTCATTGGAGTAACAAAAATTTGAACAAAAGACTACCTTCCATAATGACTAGGCTACCATCCATTGGAGTAACAAAAATCTCGACAATAGAGTAGCTTCCATAATGACAAGGCTACCATCCATTGGAGTAACAAAAATCTCGACAACAGACTAGCTTCCATAAGGACAAGGCTACCAACCATTGGAGTAACAAAAATCTCGACAACAGACTACCTTCCATAATGACAAAGTTACCATCCATTGGAATAACAAAAATCACGAAAATAGACTACCTTCCATAATGACAAGGCTATCATCCAAAGGAATAACAAAAATCTTGACAACAAACTACCTTCCATAATGACAAGGCTACCATCCATTGGAGTAACAAAAATTCTGACAAGAGACTACCTTCCATAATGACAAGGCTACCATCCAATGGAATAACAAAATTCTCGACAACAAACTACCTTCCATAATGTCAAGGCTACCACACATTGGAGTAACAGATATCTCAATGACAAACTACCTTCCATAATGACAAGGCTACCATCCATTAGAGTAAAAAAAATTTGACAATAAACTACCTTCCATAATGACAAGGCTACCACCCATTGGAGTAAAAAAGATATCTATATTATACTACCTTCCATAATGATAAGGCTACCATCCATTGGAGTAACAAAAATATCCACAACAGACTACCTTCTGTAATGACAAGGCTACCATTCATTGGAGTAACAAAAATTTGAACAAAAGACTACCTTCCATAATGACAAGGCTACCATCCATTGGAGTAATAAAAATCATAACGACAAACAACCTTCCTTAATTACAAGGCTACCATCCATTGGAGTAACAAACATCTCAACATCAGACTAGCTTCGATAAGGACAAGGCTACCAACCATTGGAGTAACAAAAATCTCGACAACAGACTACCTTCCATAATGACAAAGTTACCATCCATTGGAATAACAAAAATCACGAAAATAGACTACCTTCCATAATGACAAGGCTACCATCCATTGGAGTAACAAAAATCATAATGACAAACAACCTTCCATAATGACAAGGCTACCATCCATTGGAGTAACAAAAATCTCGACAATAGAGTACCTTCCATAATGACAAGGCTACCATCCATTAGAGTAATAAAAATCTCGACAACAGACTAGCTTCCATAAGGACAAGGCTACCAACCATTGGAGTAACAAAAATCTCGACAACAGACTACCTTCCATAATGACAAAGTTACCATCCATTGGAATAACAAAAATCACGAAAATAGACTACCTTCCACAATGACAAGGCTATCATCCAAAGGAATAACAAAAATCTAGACAACAAACTACCTTTCATAATGACAAGGCTACCATCCATTGGAGTAAAAAAATTCCGACAAGAGACTACCTTCCATAATGACAAGGCTACCATCCAATGGAATACCAAAATTCTAGGCAACAGACAACCTTCCATAATGTCAAGGCTACCACACATTGGAGTAACAAAAATCTCAATGACAAACTACCTTCCATAATGACAAGGCTACCGTCCATTGGAGTAAAAAAAATTTCGCCAACAAACTACCTTCCATAATGACAAGGCTACCACCCATTGGAGTAAAAAAGATATCTATATTTTACTACCTTCCATAATGATAAGGCTACCATCCATTGGAGTAACAAAAATATCCACAATAGACTACCTTCTGTAATGATAAGGCTACCATTCATCGGAGTAACAAAAATTTGAACAAAAGACTACCTTCCATAATGACAAGGCTACCATCCATTGGAGTAACAAAAATCTCGACAATAGAGTACCTTCCATAATGACAAGGCTACCATCCATTGGAGTAACAAAAATCTCGACAACAGACTAGCTTCCATAAGGACAAGGCTACCAACCATTGGAGTAACAAAAATCTCGACAATAGACTACCTTCCATAATGACAAAGTTACCATCCATTGGAATAACAAAAATCACGAAAATAGACTACCTTCCATAATGACAAGGCTATCATCCAAAGGAATAACAAAAATCTTGACAACAAACTACCTTCCATAATGACAAGGCTACCATCCATTGGAGTAACAAAAATTCCGACAAGAGACTACCTTCCATAATGACAAGGCTACCATCCAATGGAATAACAAAATTCTCGACAACAGACTACCTTCCATAATGTCAAGGCTACCACACATTGGAGTAACAGATATCTCAATGACAAACTACCTTCCATAATGACAAGGCTACCATCCATTAGAGTAAAAAAAAATTTGACAATAAACTACCTTCCATAATGACAAGGCTACCACCCATTGGAGTAAAAAACATATCTATATTATACTACCTTCCATAATGATAAGGCTACCATCCATTGGAGTAACAAAAATATCCACAACAGACTACCTTCTGTAATGACAAGGCTACCATTCATTGGAGTAACAAAAATTTGAACAAAAGACTACCTTCCATAATGACAAGGCTACCATCCATTGGAGTAATAAAAATCATAACGACAAACAACCTTCCTTAATTACAAGGCTACCATCCATTGGAGTAACAAACATCTCAACATCAGACTAGCTTCGATAAGGACAAGGCTACCAACCATTGGAGTAACAAAAATCTCGACAACAGACTACCTTCCATAATGACAAAGTTACCATCCATTGGAATAACAAAAATCACGAAAATAGACTACCTTCCATAATGACAAGGCTACCATCCATTGGAGTAACAAATATCATAATGACAAACAACCTTCCATAATGACAAGGCTACCATCCATTGGAGTAACAAAAATCTCGACAATAGAGTACCTTCCATAATGACAAGGCTACCATCCATTAGAGTAATAAAAATCTCGACAACAGACTAGCTTCCATAAGGACAAGGCTACCAACCATTGGAGTAACAAAAATCTCGACAACAGACTACCTTCCATAATGACAAAGTTACCATCCATTGGAATAACAAAAATCACGAAAATAGACTACCTTCCACAATGACAAGGCTATCATCCAAAGGAATAACAAAAATCTAGACAACAAACTACCTTTCATAATGACAAGGCTACCATCCATTGGAGTAAAAAAATTCCGACAAGAGACTACCTTCCATAATGACAAGGCTACCATCCAATGGAATACCAAAATTCTAGGCAACAGACTACCTTCCATAATGTCAAGGCTACCACACATTGGAGTAACAAATATCTCAATGACAAACTACCTTCCATAATAACAAGGCTACCGTCCATTGGAGTAAAAAAAATTTCGCCAACAAACTACCTTCCATAATGACAAGGCTACCACCCATTGGAGTAAAAAAGATATCTATATTTTACTACCTTCCATAATGATAAGGCTACCATCCATTGGAGTAACAAAAATATCCACAATAGACTACCTTCTGTAATGATAAGGCTACCATTCATCGGAGTAACAAAAATTTGAACAAAAGACTACCTTCCATAATGACAAGGCTACCACACATTGGAGTAACAAAAATCTGGACAATAGAGTACCTTCCATAATGACAAGGCTACCATCCATTGGAGTAACAAAAATCTCGACAACAGACTAGCTTCCATAAGGACAAGGCTACCAACCATTGGAGTAACAAAAATCTCGACAACAGACTACCTTCCATAATGTCAAGGCTACCACACATTGGTGTAACAAATATCTCAATGACAAACTACCTTCCATAATGACAAGGCTACCATCCATTGGAGTAAAAAAAATTTCGAAACAAACTACCTTCCATAATGACAACGCTACCACCCATTGGAGTAAAAAAGATATCTATATTATACTACCTTCCATAATGATAAGGCTACCATCCATTGGAGTAAAAAAAATATCCACAATAGACTACCTTCTGTAATGACAAGGCTAGCATTCATTGGAGTAACAAAAAATTGAACAAAAGACTACCTTCCATAATGACTAGGCTACCATCCATTGGAGTAACAAAAATCTCGACAATAGAGTACCTTCCATAATGACAAGGCTACCATCCATTGGAGTAACAAAAATCTCGACAACTGACTAGCTTCCATAAGGACCAGGCTACCAACCATTGGAGTAACAAAAATCTCGACAACAGACTACCTTTCATAATGTCAAGGCTACCACACATTGGAGTAACAGATATCTCAATGACAAACTACCTTCCATAATGACAAGGCTACCATCCATTGGAGTAAAAAAAATTTAGAAACAAACTACCTTCCATAATGACAAGGCTACCACCCATTGGAGTAAAAAAGATATCTATATTATACTACCTTCCATAATGATAAGGCTACCATCCATTGGAGTAAAAAAAATATCCACAATAGACTACCTTCTGTAATGACAAGGCTAGCATTCATTGGAGTAACAAAAATTTGAACAAAAGACTACCTTCCATAATGACTAGGCTACCATCCATTGGAGTAACAAAAATCTCGACAATAGAGTACCTTCGATAATGACAAGGATACCATCCATTGGAGTAACAAAAATCTTGACAACAGACTAGCTTCCATAAGGACAAGGCTACCAACCATTGGAGTAACAAAAATCTCGACAACAGACTACCTTTTATAATGTCAAGGCTACCACACATTGGAGTAACAGATATCTCAATGACAAACTATCTTCCATAATGACAAGGTTACCATCCATTGGAGTAACAAATATTTCGACAACAAACTACCTTCGATAATGACAAGGCTACCACCCGTTGGAGTAAAAAAGATATCTATATTATACTACCTTCCATAATGATAAGGCTACCATCCATTGGAGTAACAAAAATATCCACAACAGACTACCTTCTGTAATGACAAGGCTACCATTCATTGGAGTAACAAAAATTTGAACAAAAGACTACCTTCCATAATGACAAAGCTACCATCCATTGGAGTAACAAAAATCTCGACAATAGAGTACCTTCCATAATGAAAAGGCTACCATCCATTGGAGTAACAAAAATCTCGACAACAGACTAGCTTCCATAAGGACACGACTACCAACCATTGGAGTAACAAAAATATCGACAACAGACTACCTTCCATAATGACAAAGTTACCATCCATTGGAATAACAAAAATCACGAAAATAGACTACCTTCAATAATGACAAGGCTATCATCCAAAGGAATAACAAAAATCTAGACAACAAACTACCTTCCATAATGACAAGGCTACCATCCATTGGAGTAAAAAAAATTCCGACAAGAGACTACCTTCCATAATGATAAGGCTACCATACAATGTAATACCAAAATTCTCGACAACAGACTACCTTCCATATTGTCAAGGCTACCACACATTGGAGTAACAGATATCTCAATGACAAACTACCTTTCATAATGACAAGGCTACCATACATTGGAGTAAAAAAAATTTCGACAACAAACAACCTTCCATAATGACAAGGCTACCACCCATTGGAGTAAAAAAGATATATATATATATATTACTACCTTCCATAATGATAAGGCTACCTTCCATTGGAGTAACAAAAATATCCACAATAGACTACCTTCTGTAATGATAAGGCTACCATTCATCGGAGTAACAAAAATTTGAACAAAAGACTACCTTCCATAATGACAAGGCTACCATCCATTGGAGTAACAAAAATCTCGACAACAGACTAGCTTCCATAAGGACAAGGCTACCAACCATTGGAGTAACAAAAATCTCGACAACAAACTACCTTCCATAATGACAAAGTTACCATCCATTGGAATAACAAAAATCACGAAAATAGACTACCTTCCATAATGACAAGGCTATCATCCAAAGGAATATCAAAAATCTAGCCAACAAACTACCTTCCATAATGACAAGGCTACCATCCATTGGAGTAACAAAAATTCCGACAAGAGACTACCTTCCATAATGACAAGGCTACCATCTAATGGAATAACAAAATTCTCGACAACAGACTACCTTCCATAATGTCAAGGCTACCACACATTGGAGTAACAAATATCTCAATGACAAACTACCTTCCATAATGACAAGGCTACCATCCATTGGAGTAAAAAAAATTTCGAAAAAAACTACCTTCCATAATGACAAGGCTACCACCCATTGGAGTAAAAAGATATCTATATTATACTACCTTCCATAATGATAAGGCTACCATCAATTGGAGTAACAAAAATATCCATAATAGACTACCTTCTGTAATGTCAAGGCTAGCATTCATTGGATTAACAAAAATTTGAACAAAAGACTACTTTCCATAATGACTAGGCTACGATCCATTGGAGTAACAAAAATCTCGACAATAGGGTACCTTCCATAATGACAAGGCTACCATCCATTGGAGTAACAAAAATCTCGACAATAGACTAGCTTCCATAAGGACAAGGCTACCAACCATTGGAGTAACAAAAATCTCGACAACAGACTACCTTCCATAATGTCAAGGCTACCACACATTGGAGTAACAGATATCTCAATGACAAACTACCTTTCATAATGACAAGGCTACCATCCATTGGAGTAAAAAAAATTTCGACAATAAACTACCTTCCATAATGACAAGGCTACCACCCATTGGAGTAAAAAAGATATCTATAATTTACTACCTTCCATAATGATAAGGCTAACATCCATTGGAGTAACAAAAATATCCACAATAGACTACCTTCTGTAATGATAAGGCTACCATTCATCGGAGTTACAAAAATTTGAACAAAAGACTACCTTCCATAATGACAAGGCTACCATCCATTGGAGTAACAAAAATCTCGACAATAGAGTACCTTCCATAATGACAAGGCTACCATCCATTGGAGTAACAAAAATCTCGACAACTGACTAGCTTCGATAAGGACCAGGCTACCAACCATTGGAGTAACAAAAATCTCGACAACAGACTACCTTTCATAATGTCAAGGCTACCACACATTGGAGTAACAGATATCTCAATGACAAACTACCTTCCATAATGACAAGGCTACCATCCATTGGAGTAAAAAAAATTTAGAAACAAACTACCTTCCATAATGACAAGGCTACCACCCATTGGAGTAAAAAAGATATTTATATTATACTACCTTCCATAATGATAAGGCTACCATCCATTGGAGTAAAAAAAATATCCACAATAGACTACCTTCTGTAATGACAAGGCTAGCATTCATTGGAGTAACAAAAATTTGAACAAAAGACTACCTTCCATAATGACTAGGCTACCATCCATTGGAGTAACAAAAATCTCGACAATAGAGTACCTTCCATAATGACAAGGATACCATCCATTGGAGTAACAAAAATCTTGACAACAGACTAGCTTCCATAAGGACAAGGCTACCAACCATTGGAGTAACAAAAATCTCGACAACAGACTACCTTTTATAATGTCAAGGCTACCACACATTGGAGTAACAGATATCTCAATGACAAACTATCTTCCATAATGACAAGGTTACCATCCATTAGAGTAACAAATATTTCGACAACAAACTACCTTCGATAATGACAAGGCTACCACCCGTTGGAGTAAAAAAGATATCTATATTATACTACCTTCCATAATGATAAGGCTACCATCCATTGGAGTAACAAAAATATCCACAACAGACTACCTTCTGTAATGACAAGGCTACCATTCATTGGAGTAACAAAAATTTGAACAAAAGACTACCTTCCATAATGACAAGGCTACCATCCATTGGATTAACAAAAATCTCGACAATAGAGTACATTCCATAATGACAAGGCTACCATCCATTGGAGTAACAAAAATCTCGACAACAGACTAGCTTCCATAAGGACACGGCTACCAACCATTGGAGTAACAAAAATATCGACAACAGACTACCGTCCATAATGACAAATTTACCATCCATTGGAATAACAAAAATCACGAAAATAGACTACCTTCCATAATGACAAGGCTATCATCCAAAGGAATAACAAAAATCTAGACAACAAACTACCTTCCATAATGACAAGGCTACCATCCATTGGAGTAAAAAAAATTCCGACAAGAGACTACCTTCCATAATGATAAGGCTACCATACAATGTAATACCAAAATTCTCGACAACAGACTACCTTCCATAATGTCAAGGCTACCACACATTGGAGTAACAGATATCTCAATGACAAACTACCTTTCATAATGACAAGGCTACCATCCATTGGAGTAAAAAAAATTTCGACAACAAACAACCTTCCATAATGACAAGGCTACCACCCATTGGAGTAAAAAAGATATATATATTTTACTACCTTCCATAATGATAAGGCTACCATCCATTGGAGTAACAAAAATATCCACAATAGACTATCTTCTGTAATGATAAGGCTACTATTCATCGGAGTAACAAAAATTTGAACAACAGACTACCTTCCATAATGACAAGGCTACCATCCATTGGAGTAACAAAAATCTGGACAATAGAGTACCTTCCATAATGACAAGGCTACCATCCATTGGAGTAACAAAAATCTCGACAACAGACTAGCTTCCATAAGGACAAGGCTACCAACCATTGGAGTAACAAAAATCTCGACAACAGACTACCTTCCATAATGTCAAGGCTACCACACATTGGAGTAACAAATATCTCAATGACAAACTACCTTCCATAATGACAAGGCTACCATCCATTGGAGTAAAAAAAATTTCGAAACAAACTACCTTCCATAATGACAACGCTACCACCCATGGGAGTAAAAAAGATATCTATATTATACTACCTTCCATAATGATAAGGCTACCATCCATTGGAGTAAAAAAAATATCCACAATAGACTACCTTCTGTAATGACAAGGCTAGCATTCATTGGAGTAACAAAAAATTGAACAAAAGACTACCTTTCATAATGACTAGGCTACCATCCATTGGAGTAACAAAAATCTCGACAATAGAGTACCTTCCATAATGACAAGGCTACCATCCATTGGAGTAACAAAAATCTCGACAACTGACTAGCTTCCATAAGGACCAGGCTACCAACCATTGGAGTAACAAAAATCTCGACAACAGACTACCTTTTATAATGTCAAGGCTACCACACATTGGAGTAACAGATATCTCAATGACAAACTATCTTCCATAATGACAAGGTTACCATCCATTGGAGTAACAAATATTTTGACAACAAACTACCTTCGATAATGACAACGCTACCACCCGTTGGAGTAAAAAAGATATCTATATTATACTACCTTCCATAATGATAAGGCTACCATCCATTGGAGTAACAAAAATATCCACAACAGACTACCTTCTGTAATGACAAGGCTACCATTCATTGGATTAACAAAAATTTGAACAAAAGACTACCTTCCATAATGACAAGGCTACCATCCATTGGAGTAACAAAAATCTCGACAATAGAGTACCTTCCATAATGACAAGGCTACCATCCATTGGAGTAACAAAAATCTCGACAACAGACTAGCTTCCATAAGGACACGGCTACCAACCATTGGAGTAACAAAAATATCGACAACAGACTACCGTCCATAATGACAAATTTACCATCCATTGGAATAACAAAAATCACGAAAATAGACTACCTTCCATAATGACAAGGCTATCATCCAAAGGAATAACAAAAATCTAGACAACAAACTACCTTCCATAATGACAAGGCTACCATCCATTGGAGTAAAAAAAATTCCGACAAGAGACTACCTTCCATAATGACAAGGCTACCATCCAATGGAATACCAAAATTCTCGACAATAGACTACCTTCCATAATGTCAAGGCTACCACACATTGGAGTAACATATATCTCAATGACAAACTACCTTTCATAATGACAAGGCTACCATCCATTGGAGTAAAAAAATTTTCGACAACAAACTACCTTCCATAATGACAAGGCTACCACCCATTGGAGTAAAAAAGATATATATATATTACTACCTTCCATAATGATAAGGCTACCTTCCATTGGAGTAACAAAAATATCCACAATAGACTACCTTCTGTAATGATAAGGCTACCATTCATCGGAGTAACAAAAATTTGAACAAAAGACTACCTTCCATAATGACAAGGCTACCATCCATTGGAGTAACAAAAATCTCGACAACAGACTAGCTTCCATAAGGACAAGGCTACCAACCATTGGAGTAACAAAAATCTCGACAACAAACTACCTTCCATAATGACAAAGTTACCATCCATTGGAATAACAAAAATCACGAAAATAGACTACCTTCCATAATGACAAGGCTATCATCCAAAGGAATATCAAAAATCTAGACAACAAACTACCTTCCATAATGACAAGGCTACCATCCATTGGAGTAACAAAAATTCCGACAAGAGACTACCTTCCATAATGACAAGGCTACCATCTAATGGAATAACAAAATTCTCGACAACAGACTACCTTCCATAATGTCAAGGCTACCACACATTGGAGTAACAAATATCTCAATGACAAACTACCTTCCATAATGACAAGGCTACCATCCATTGGAGTAAAAAAAATATCCACAATAGACTACCTTCTGTAATGACAAGGCTAGCATTCATTGGAGTAACAAAAATTTGAACAAAATACTACCTTCCATAATGACTAGGCTACCATCCATTGGAGTAACAAAAATCTCGACAATAGAGTACCTTCGATAATGACAAGGATACCATCCATTGGAGTAACAAAAATCTCGACAACAGACTAGCTTCCATAAGGACAAGGCTACCAACCATTGGAGTAACAAAAATCTCGACAACAGACTACCTTTCATAATGTCAAGGCTACCACACATTGGAGTAACAGATATCTTAATGACAAACTATCTTCCATAATGACAAGGCTACCATCCATTGGAGTAAAAAATATTTCGATAACAAACTACCTTCGATAATGACAAGGCTACAACCCATTGGAGTAAAAAAGATATCTATATTATACTACCTTCCATAATGATAAGGCTACCATCCATTGGAGTAACAAAAATATCCACAACAGACTACCTTCTGTAATGACAAGGCTACCATTCATTAGAGTAACAAAAATTTGAACAAAAGACTACCTTCCATAATGACAAGGCTACCATCCATTGGAGTAAAAAAAATCTCGTCAATAGAGTACCTTCCATAATGACAAGGCTACCATCCATTGGAGTAACAAAAATCTCGACAACAGACTAGCTTCCATAAGGACACGGCTACCAACCATTGGAGTAACAAAAATATCGACAACAGACTACCGTCCATAATGACAAATTTACCATCCATTGGAATAACAAAAATCACGAAAATAGACTACCTTCCATAATGACAAGGCTATCATCCAAAGGAATAACAAAAATCTAGACAACAAACTACCTTCCATAATGACAAGGCTACCATCCATTGGAGTAAAAAAAATTCCGACAAGAGACTACCTTCCATAATGACAAGGCTACCATCCAATGGAATACCAAAATTCTCGACAATAGACTACCTTCCATAATGTCAAGGCTACCACACATTGGAGTAACATATATCTCAATGACAAACTACCTTTCATAATGACAAGGCTACCATCCATTGGAGTAAAAAAATTTTCGACAACAAACTACCTTCCATAATGACAAGGCTACCACCCATCGGAGTAAAAAAGATATATATATATTACTACCTTCCATAATGATAAGGCTACCTTCCATTGGAGTAACAAAAATATCCACAATAGACTACCTTCTGTAATGATAAGGCTACCATTCATCGGAGTAACAAAAATTTGAACAAAAGACTACCTTCCATAATGACAAGGCTACCATCCATTGGAGTAACAAAAATCTCGACAACAGACTAGCTTCCATAAGGACAAGGCTACCAACCATTGGAGTAACAAAAATCTCGACAACAAACTACCTTCCATAATGACAAAGTTACCATCCATTGGAATAACAAAAATCACGAAAATAGACTACCTTCCATAATGACAAGGCTATCATCCAAAGGAATATCAAAAATCTAGACAACAAACTACCTTCCATAATGACAAGGCTACCATCCATTGGAGTAACAAAAATTCCGACAAGAGACTACCTTCCATAATGACAAGGCTACCATCTAATGGAATAACAAAATTCTCGACAACAGACTACCTTCCATAATATCAAGGCTACCACACATTGGAGTAACAAATATCTCAATGACAAACTACCTTCCATAATGACAAGGCTACCATCCATTGGAGTAAAAAAAATATCCACAATAGACTACCTTCTGTAATGACAAGGCTAGCATTCATTGGAGTAACAAAAATTTGAACAAAATACTACCTTCCATAATGACTAGGCTACCATCCATTGGAGTAACAAAAATCTCGACAATAGAGTACCTTCGATAATGACAAGGATACCATCCATTGGAGTAACAAAAATCTCGACAACAGACTAGCTTCCATAAGGACAAGGCTACCAACCATTGGAGTAACAAAAATCTCGACAACAGACTACCTTTCATAATGTCAAGGCTACCACACATTGGAGTAACAGATATCTTAATGACAAACTATCTTCCATAATGACAAGGCTACCATCCATTGGAGTAAAAAATATTTCGATAACAAACTACCTTCGATAATGACAAGGCTACAACCCATTGGAGTAAAAAAAATATCTATATTATACTACCTTCCATAATGATAAGGCTACCATCCATTGGAGTAACAAAAATATCCACAACAGACTACCTTCTGTAATGACAAGGCTACCATTCATTAGAGTAACAAAAATTTGAACAAAAGACTACCTTCCATAATGACAAGGCTACCATCCATTGGAGTAAAAAAAATCTCGTCAATAGAGTACCTTCCATAATGACAAGGCTACCATCCATTGGAGTAACAAAAATCTCGACAACAGACTAGCTTCCATAAGGACACGGCTACCAACCATTGGAGTAACAAAAATATCGACAACAGACTACCGTCCATAATGACAAATTTACCATCCATTGGAATAACAAAAATCACGAAAATAGACTACCTTCCATAATGACAAGGCTATCATCCAAAGGAATAACAAAAATCTAGACAACAAACTACCTTCCATAATGACAAGGCTACCATCCATTGGAGTAAAAAAAATTCCGACAAGAGACTACCTTCCATAATGACAAGGCTACCATCCAATGGAATACCAAAATTCTCGACAATAGACTACCTTCCATAATGTCAAGGCTACCACACATTGGAGTAACATATATCTCAATGACAAACTACCTTTCATAATGACAAGGCTACCATCCATTGGAGTAAAAAAATTTTCGACAACAAACTACCTTCCATAATGACAAGGCTACCACCCATCGGAGTAAAAAAGATATATATATATTACTACCTTCCATAATGATAAGGCTACCTTCCATTGGAGTAACAAAAATATCCACAATAGACTACCTTCTGTAATGATAAGGCTACCATTCATCGGAGTAACAAAAATTTGAACAAAAGACTACCTTCCATAATGACAAGGCTACCATCCATTGGAGTAACAAAAATCTCGACAACAGACTAGCTTCCATAAGGACAAGGCTACCAACCATTGGAGTAACAAAAATCTCGACAACAAACTACCTTCCATAATGACAAAGTTACCATCCATTGGAATAACAAAAATCACGAAAATAGACTACCTTCCATAATGACAAGGCTATCATCCAAAGGAATATCAAAAATCTAGACAACAAACTACCTTCCATAATGACAAGGCTACCATCCATTGGAGTAACAAAAATTCCGACAAGAGACTACCTTCCATAATGACAAGGCTACCATCTAATGGAATAACAAAATTCTCGACAACAGACTACCTTCCATAATGTCAAGGCTACCACACATTGGAGTAACAAATATCTCAATGACAAACTACCTTCCATAATGACAAGGCTACCATCCATTGGAGTAAAAAAAATATCCACAATAGACTACCTTCTGTAATGACAAGGCTAGCATTCATTGGAGTAACAAAAATTTGAACAAAATACTACCTTCCATAATGACTAGGCTACCATCCATTGGAGTAACAAAAATCTCGACAATAGAGTACCTTCGATAATGACAAGGATACCATCCATTGGAGTAACAAAAATCTCGACAACAGACTAGCTTCCATAAGGACAAGGCTACCAACCATTGGAGTAACAAAAATCTCGACAACAGACTACCTTTCATAATGTCAAGGCTACCACACATTGGAGTAACAGATATCTTAATGACAAACTATCTTCCATAATGACAAGGCTACCATCCATTGGAGTAAAAAATATTTCGATAACAAACTACCTTCGATAATGACAAGGCTACAACCCATTGGAGTAAAAAAGATATCTATATTATACTACCTTCCATAATGATAAGGCTACCATCCATTGGAGTAACAAAAATATCCACAACAGACTACCTTCTGTAATGACAAGGCTACCATTCATTAGAGTAACAAAAATTTGAACAAAAGACTACCTTCCATAATGACAAGGCTACCATCCATTGGAGTAAAAAAAATCTCGTCAATAGAGTACCTTCCATAATGACAAGGCTACCATCCATTGGAGTAACAAAAATCTCGACAACAGACTAGCTTCCATAAGGACACGGCTACCAACCATTGGAGTAACAAAAATATCGACAACAGACTACCGTCCATAATGACAAATTTACCATCCATTGGAATAACAAAAATCACGAAAATAGACTACCTTCCATAATGACAAGGCTATCATCCAAAGGAATAACAAAAATCTAGACAACAAACTACCTTCCATAATGACAAGGCTACCATCCATTGGAGTAAAAAAAATTCCGACAAGAGACTACCTTCCATAATGACAAGGCTACCATCCAATGGAATACCAAAATTCTCGACAATAGACTACCTTCCATAATGTCAAGGCTACCACACATTGGAGTAACATATATCTCAATGACAAACTACCTTTCATAATGACAAGGCTACCATCCATTGGAGTAAAAAAATTTTCGACAACAAACTACCTTCCATAATGACAAGGCTACCACCCATTGGAGTAAAAAAGATATATATATATTACTACCTTCCATTGGAGTAACAAAAATATCCACAATAGACTACCTTCTGTAATGATAAGGCTACCATTCATCGGAGTAACAAAAATTTGAACAAAAGACTACCTTCCATAATGACAAGGCTACCATCCATTGGAGTAACAAAAATCTCGACAACAGACTAGCTTCCATAAGGACAAGGCTACCAACCATTGGAGTAACAAAAATCTCGACAACAAACTACCTTCCATAATGACAAAGTTACCATCCATTGGAATAACAAAAATCACGAAAATAGACTACCTTCCATAATGACAAGGCTATCATCCAAAGGAATATCAAAAATCTAGACAACAAACTACCTTCCATAATGACAAGGCTACCATCCATTGGAGTAACAAAAATTCCGACAAGAGACTACCTTCCATAATGACAAGGCTACCATCTAATGGAATAACAAAATTCTCGACAACAGACTACCTTCCATAATGTCAAGGCTACCACACATTGGAGTAACAAATATCTCAATGACAAACTACCTTCCATAATGACAAGGCTACCATCCATTGGAGTAAAAAAAATTTCAAAACAAACTACCTTCCATAATGACAAGGCTACCACCCATTGGAGTAAAAAGATATCTATATTATACTACCTTCCATAATGATAAGGCTACCATCCATTGGAGTAACAAAAATATCCATAATAGACTACCTTCTGTAATGACAAGGCTAGCATTCATTGGATTAACAAAAATTTGAACAAAAGACTACTTTCCATAATGACTAGGCTACGATCCATTGGAGTAACAAAAATCTCGACAATAGGGTACCTTCCATAATGACAAGGCTACCATCCATTGGAGTAACAAAAATCTCGACAATAGACTAGCTTCCATAAGGACAAGGCTACCAACCATTGGAGTAACAAAAATCTTGACAACAGACTACCTTCCATAATGTCAAGCCTACCACACATTGGAGTAACAGATATCTCAATGACAAACTACCTTTCATAATGACAAGGCTACCATCCATTGGAGTAAAAAAAATTTCGACAATAAACTACCTTCCATAATGACAAGGCTACCACCCATTGGAGTAAAAAAGATATCTATAATTGACTACCTTCCATAATGATAAGGCTAGCATCCATTGGAGTAACAAAAATATCCACAATAGACTACCTTCTGTAATGATAAGGCTACCATTCATCGGAGTTACAAAAATTTGAACAAAAGACTACCTTCCATAATGACAAGGCTACCATCCATTGGAGTAACAAAAATCTGGACAATAGAGTACCTTCCATAATGACAAGGCTACCATCCATTGGAGTAACAAAAATCTCGACAACAGACTGGCTTCCATAAGGACAAGGCTACCAACCATTGGAGTAACAAAAATCTCGACAACAGACTACCTTCCATAATGACAAAGTTACCATCCATTGGAATAACAAAAATCACGAAAATAGACTACCTTCCACAATGACAAGGTTATCATCCAAACGAATAACAAAAATCTAGACAACAAACTACCTTCCATAATGATAAGGCTACCATCCATTGGAGTAACAAAAATTCTGACAAGAGACTACCTTCCATAATGACAGGGCTACCATCTAATGGAATAACAAAATTCTCGACAACAGACTACCTTCCATAATGTCAAGGCTACCACACATTGGAGTAACAAATATCTCAATGACAAACTACCTTCCATAATGACAAGGCTACCATCCATTGGAGTAAAAAAAATTTCGAAACAAAATACCTTCCATAATGACAAGGCTACCACCCATTGGAGTAAAAAAGATATCTATATTATACTACCTTCCATAATGATAAGGCTACCATCCATTGGAGTAACAAAAATATCCACAATAGACTACCTTCTGTAATGACAAGGCTAGCATTCATTGGAGTAACAAAAATTTGAACAAAAGACTACCTTCCATAATGACTAAAACCATCCATTGGAGTAACAAAAATCTCGACAATAGAGTACCTTCCATAATGACAAGGCTACCATCCATTGGAGTAACAAAAATCTCGACAACAGACTAGCTTCCATAAGGACAAGGCTACCAACCATTGGAGTAACAAAAATCTCGACAACAGACTACCTTTCAAAATGTCAAGGCTACCACACATTGGAGTAACAGATATCTCAATGACAAACTATCTTCCATAATGGCAAGGCTACCATCCATTGGAGTAAAAAAAATTTCGACAACAAACTACCTTCCATAATGACAAGGCTACCACCCATTGGAGTAAAAGAGATATCTATATTATACTACCTTCCATAATGATAAGGCTACCATCCATTGGAGTAACAAAAATATCCACAACAGACTACCTTCTGTAATGACAAGGCTACCATTCATTGGAGTAACAAAAATTTGAACAAAAGACTACCTTCCATAATGACAAGGCTACCATCCATTGGAGTAACAAAAATCTCGACAACAGACTAGCTTCCATAAGGACACAGCTACTAACCATTGGAGTAACAAAAATATCGACAACAGAATACCTTCCATAATGACAAAGTTACCATCCATTGGAATAACAAAAATCACGAAAATAGACTACCTTCCATAATGACAAGGCTATCATCCAAAGGAATAACAAAAATCTAGACAACAAACTACCTTCCATAATGACAAGGCTACCATCCATTGGAGTAACAAAAATTCCGACAAGAGACAACCTTCCATAATGACAAGGCTACCATCTAATGGAATAAAAAAATTCTCCATAACAGACTACCTTCCATAATGTCTTGGCTACCACACATTGGAGTAACAGATATCTCAATGATAAACTACCTTCCATAATGACAAGGCTACAATCCATTGGAGTAAAAAAAATTTCGACATCAAACTACCTTCCATAATGACTAGGCTACGATCCATTGGAGTAACAAAAATCTCGACAATAGAGTACCTTCCATAATGACAAGGATACCATCCATTGGAGTAACAAAAATCTCGACAACAGACTAGCTTCCATAAGGACAAGGCTACCAACCATTGGAGTAACAAATATCTCGACAACAGACTACCTTTCATAATGTCAAGGCTACCACACATTGGAGTAACAGATATCTTAATGACAAACTATCTTCCATAATGACAAGGCTACCATCCATTGGAGTAAAAAATATTTCGACAACAAACTACCTTCGATAATGACAAGGCTACAACCCATTGGAGTAAAAAAGATATCTATATTATACTACCTTCCATAATGATAAGGCTACCATCCATTGGAGTAACAAAAATATCCACAACAGACTACCTTCTTTAATGACAAGGCTACCATTCATTAGAGTAACAAAAATTTGAACAAAAGACTACCTTCCATAATGACAAGGCTACCATCCATTGGAGTAAAAAAAATCTCATCAATAGAGTACCTTCCATAATGACAAGGCTACCATCCATTGGAGTAACAAAAATCTCGACAACAGACTAGCTTCCATAAGGACAAGGCTACCAACCATTGGAGTAACAAAAATCTCGACAACAGACTACCTTCCATAATGACAAAGTTGCCATCCATTGGAATAACAAAAATCACGAAAATAGACTACCTTCCATAATGACAAGGCTATCATCCAAAGGAATATAAAAAATCTAGGCAACAAACTACCTTCCATAATGACAAGGCTACCATCCATTGGTGTAACAAAAATTCCGACAAGAGACTACCTTCCATAATGACAAGGCTACCATCTAATGGAATAACAAAATTCTCGACAACAGACTACCTTCCATAATGTCAAGGCTACCACACATTGGAGTAACAAATATCTCAATGACAAACTACCTTCCATAATGACAAGGCTACCATCCATTGGAGTAAAAAAAATTTCGAAACAAACTACCTTCCATAATGACAAGGCTACCACCCATTGGAGTAAAAAGATATCTATATTATAATACCTTCCATAATGATAAGGCTACCATCCATTGGAGTAACAAAAATATCCATAATAGACTACCTTCTATAATGACAAGGCTAGCATTCATTGGATTAACAAAAATTTGAACAAAAGACTACTTTCCATAATGACTAGGCTACGATCCATTGGAGTAACAAAAATCTCGACAATAGGGTACCTTCCATAATGACAAGGCTACCATCCATTGGAGTAACAAAAATCTCGACAATAGACTAGCTTCCATAAGGACAAGGCTACCAACCATTGGAGTAACAAAAATCTCGACAACAGACTACCTTCCATAATGTCAAGGCTACCACACATTGGAGTAACAGATATCTCAATGACAAACTACCTTTCATAATGACAAGGCTACCATCCATTGGAGTAAAAAAAATTTCGACAATAAACTACCTTCCATAATGACAAGGCTACCACCCATTGGAGTAAAAAAGATATCTATAATTTACTACCTTCCATAATGATAAGGCTAACATCCATTGGAGTAACAAAAATATCCACAATAGACTACCTTCTGTAATGATAAGGCTACCATTCATCGGAGTTACAAAAATTTGAACAAAAGACTACCTTCCATAATGACAAGGCTACCATCCATTGGAGTAACAAAAATCTGGACAATAGAGTACCTTCCATAATGACAAGGCTACCATCCATTGGAGTAACAAAAATCTCGACAACAGACTAGCTTCCATAAGGACAAGGCTACCAACCATTGGAGTAACAAAAATCTCGACAACAGACTACCTTCCATAATGACAAAGTTACCATCCATTGGAATAACAAAAATCACGAAAATAGACTACCTTCCATAATGACAAGGTTATCATCCAAACGAATAACAAAAATCTAGACAACAAACTACCTTCCATAATGACAAGGCTACCATCCATTGGAGTAACAAAAATTATGACAAGAGACTACCTTCCATAATGACAAGGCTACCATCTAATGGAATAACAAAATTCTCGACAACAGACTACCTTCCATAATGTTAAGGCTACCACACAATTGAGTAACAAATATCTTAATGACAAACTACCTTCCATAATGACAAGGCTACCATCCATTGGAGTAAAAAAAATTTCGAAACAAACTACCTTCCATAATGACAAGGCTACCACCCATTGGAGTAAAAAGATATCTATATTATACTACCTTCCATAATGATAAGGCTACCATCCATTGGAGTAACAAAAATATCCACAATAGACTACCTTCTGTAATGACAAGGCTACCATTCATTGGAGTAACAAAAATTTGAACAAAAGACTACCTTCCATAATGACAAGGCTACCATCCATTGGAGTAACAAAAATCTCGACAATAGAGTACCTTCCATAATGACAAGGCTACCATCCATTGGAGTAACAAAAATCTCGACAACAGACTAGCTTCCATAAGTACATGGCTACCAACCATTGGAGTAACAAAAATATCGACAACATAATACCTTCCATAATGACAAAGTTACCATCCATTGGAATAACAAAAATCACGAAAATAGACTACCTTCCATAATGACAAGGCTATCATCCAAAGGAATAACAAAAATCTAGACAACAAACTACCTTCCATAATGACAAGGCTACCATCCAATGGAATAACAAAATTCTCGACAATAGACTACCTTCCATAATGTCAAGGCTACCACACATTGGAGTAACATATATCTCAATGACAAACTACCTTTCATAATGACAAGGCTACCATCCATTGGAGTAAAAAAAAATTCGACAACAAACTACCTTCCATAATGACAAGGCTACCCCCCATTGGAGTAAAAAAGATATCTATATTTTACTACCTTCCATAATTATAAGGCTACCATCCATTGGAGTAACAAAAATATCCACAATAGACTACCTTCTGTAATGATAAGGCTACCATTCATCGGAGTAACAAATTTGAACAAAAGACTACATTCCATAATGACAAGGCTACCATCCATTGGAGTAACAAAAATCTCGACAATAGAGTACCTTCCATAATGACAAGGCTACCATCCATTGGAGTAACAAAAATCTCGACAACAGACTAGCTTCCATAAGGACAAGGCTACCAACCATTGGAGTAACAAAAATCTCAACAACAGTCTACCTTCCATAATGACAAAGTTACCATCCATTGGAATAACAAAAATCACGAAAATAGACTACCTTCCATAATGACAAGGCTATCATCCAATGTAATAACAAAAATCTAGACAACAAACTACCTTCCATAATGACAAGGCTACCATCCATTGGAGTAACAAAAATTCCGACAAAAGACTACCTTCCATAATGACAAGGCTACCATCCAATGGAATAACATAATTCTCGACAACAGACTACCTTCCATAATGTCAAGGCTACCACACATTGGAGTAACAAATATCTCAATGACAAACTACCTTCCATAATGACAAGGCTACCATCCATTGGAGTAAAAAAAATTTCGAAACAAAATACCTTCCATAATGACAAGGCTACCACCCATTGGAGTAAAAAAGATATCTATATTATACTACCTTCCATAATGATAAGGCTACCATCCATTGGAGTAACAAATATATCCACAATAGACTACCTTCTGTAATGACAAGGCTAGCATTCATTGGAGTAACAAAAATTTGAACAAAAGACTACCTTCCATAATGACTAAAACCATCCATTGGAGTAGCAAAAATCTCGACAATAGAGTACCTTCCATAATGACAAGGCTACCATCCATTGGAGTAACAAAAATCTCGACAAAAGACTAGCTTCCATAAGGACAAGGCTACCAACCATTGGAGTAACAAAAATCTCGACAACAGACTACCTTTCAAAATGTCAAGGCTACCACACATTGGAGTAACAGATATCTCAATGACAAACTATCTTCCATAATGACAAGGCTACCATCCATTGGAGTAAAAAAAATTTCGACAACAAACTACCTTCCATAATGACAAGGCTACCACCCATTGGAGTAAAAGAGATATCTATATTATACTACCTTCCATAATGATAAGGCTACCATCCATTGGAGTAACAAAAATATCCACAACAGACTACCTTCTGTAATGACAAGGCTACCATTCATTGGAGTAACAAAAATTTGAACAAAAGACTACCTTCCATAATGACAAGGCTACCATCCATTGGAGTAACAAAAATCTCGACAACAGACTAGCTTCCATAAGGACACGGCTACTAACCATTGGAGTAACAAAAATATCGACAACAGAATACCTTCCATAATGACAAAGTTACCATCCATTGGAATAACAAAAATCACGAAAATAGACTACCTTCCATAATGACAAGGCTATCATCCAAAGGAATAACAAAAATCTAGACAACAAACTACCTTCCATAATGACAAGGCTACCATCCATTGGAGTAACAAAAATTCCGACAAGAGACAACCTTCCATAATGACAAGGCTACCATCCAATGGAATAAAAAAATTCTCCATAACAGACTACCTTCCATAATGTCAAGGCTACCACACATTGGAGTAACAGATATCTCAATGACAAACTACCTTCCATAATGACAAGGCTACAATCCATTGGAGTAAAAAAAAATTCGACAACAAACTACCTTCCATAATGACTAGGCTACGATCCATTGGAGTAACAAAAATCTCGACAATAGAGTACCTTCCATAATGACAAGGCTACCATCCATTGGAGTAACAAAAATCTCGACAACAGACTAGCTTCCATAAGGACAAGGCTACCAACCATTGGAGTAACAAATATCTCGACAACAGACTACCTTTCATAATGTCATGGCTACCACACATTGGAGTAACAAATATCTCAATGACAAACTACCTTCCATAATGACAAGGCTACCATCCATTGGAGTAAAAAAAATTTCGAAACAAACTACCTTCCATAATGACAAGGCTACCACCCATTGGAGTAAAAAAGATATCTATATTATACTACCTTCCATAATGATAAGGCTACCATCCATTGGAGTAAAAAAAATATCCACAATAGACTACCTTCTGTAATGACAAGGCTATCATTCATTGGAGTAACTAAAATTTGAACAAAAGACTACCTTCCATAATGACTAGGCTACCATCCATTGGAGTAACAAAAATCTCGACAATAGAGTACCTTCCATAATGACAAGGATACCATCCATTGGAGTAACAAAAATCTCGACAACAGACTAGCTTCCATAAGGACAAGGCTACCAACCATTGGAGTAACAAAAATCTCGACAATAGACTACCTTTCAAAATGTCAAGGCTACCACACATTGGAGTAACACATATCTCAATGACAAACTATCTTCCATAATGACAAGGCTACCATCCATTGGAGTAAAAAATATTTCGACAACAAACTACTTTCCATAATGACAAGGCTACGACCCATTGGAGTAAAAGAGATATCTATATTATACTACCTTCCATAATGATAAGGCTACCATCCATTGGAGTAACAAAAATATCCACAACAGACTACCTTCTGCAATGACAAGGCTACCATTCATTGGAGTAACAAAAATTTGAACAAAAGACTACCTTCCATAATATCAAGGCTACCATCCATTGGAGTAACAAAAATCTCGACAACAGACTAGCTTCCATAAGGACACGCCTACTAACCATTGGAGTAACAAAAATATCGACAACAAAATACCTTCCATAATGACAAAGTTACCATCCATTGGAATAACAAAAATCACGAAAATAGACTACCTTCCATAATGACAAGGCTATCATCCAAAGGAATAACAAAAATCTAGACAACAAACTACCTTCCATAATGACAAGGCTACCATCCATTGGAGTAACAAAAATTCCGACAAGAGACAACCTTCCATAATGACAAGGCTACCATCCAATGGAATAAAAAAATTCTCCATAACAGACTACCTTCCATAATGTCAAGGCTACCACACATTGGAGTAACAGATATCTCAATGACAAACTACCTTCCATAATGACAAGGCTACAATCCATTGGAGTAAAAAAAATTTCGACAACAAACTACCTTCCATAATGACTAGGCTACGATCCATTGGAGTAACAAAAATCTCGACAATAGAGTACCTTCCATAATGACAAGGCTACCATCCATTGGAGTAACAAAAATCTCGACAACAGACTAGCTTCCATAAGGACAAGGCTACCAACCATTGGAGTAACAAATATCTCGACAACAGACTACCTTTCATAATGTCATGGCTACCACACATTGGAGTAACAGATATCTCAATGACAAACTACCTTCCATAATGACAAGGCTACCATCCATTGGAGTAAAAAAAATTTCGAAACAAACTACCTTCCATAATGACAAGGCTACCACCCATTGGAGTAAAAAAGATATCTATATTATACTACCTTCCATAATGATAAGGCTACCATCCATTGGAGTAAAAAAAATATCCACAATAGACTACCTTCTGTAATGACAAGGCTATCATTCATTGGAGTAACTAAAATTTGAACAAAAGACTACCTTCCATAATGACTAGGCTACCATCCATTGGAGTAACAAAAATCTCGACAATAGAGTACCTTCCATAATGACAAGGATACCATCCATTGGAGTAACAAAAATCTCGACAACGGACTAGCTTCCATAAGGACAAGGCTACCAACCATTGGAGTAACAAAAATCTCGACAATAGACTACCTTTCAAAATGTCAAGGCTACCACACATTGGAGTAACACATATCTCAATGACAAACTATCTTCCATAATGACAAGGCTACCATCCATTGGAGTAAAAAATATTTCGACAACAAACTACTTTCCATAATGACAAGGCTACGACCCATTGGAGTAAAAGAGATATCTATATTATACTACCTTCCATAATGATAAGGCTACCATCCATTGGAGTAACAAAAATATCCACAACAGACTACCTTCTGCAATGACAAGGCTACCATTCATTGGAGTAACAAAAATTTGAACAAAAGACTACCTTCCATAATATCAAGGCTACCATCCATTGGAGTAACAAAAATCTCGACAACAGACTAGCTTCCATAAGGACACGCCTACTAACCATTGGAGTAACAAAAATATCGACAACAAAATACCTTCCATAATGACAAAGTTACCATCCATTGGAATAACAAAAATCACGAAAATAGACTACCTTCCATAATGACAAGGCTATCATCCAAAGGAATAACAAAAATCTAGACAACAAACTACCTTCCATAATGACAAGGCTACCATCCATTGGAGTAACAAAAATTCCGACAAGAGACAACCTTCCATAATGACAAGGCTACCATCCAATGGAATAAAAAAATTCTCCATAACAGACTACCTTCCATAATGTCAAGGCTACCACACATTGGAGTAACAGATATCTCAATGACAAACTACCTTCCATAATGACAAGGCTACAATCCATTGGAGTAAAAAAAATTTCGACAACAAACTACCTTCCATAATGACTAGGCTACGATCCATTGGAGTAACAAAAATCTCGACAATAGAGTACCTTCCATAATGACAAGGCTACCATCCATTGGAGTAACCAAAATCTCGACAACAGACTAGCTTCCATAAGGACAAGGCTACCAACCATTGGAGTAACAAATATCTCGACAACAGACTACCTTTCATAATGTCAAGGCTACCACACATTGGAGTAACAGATATCTTAATGACAAACTATCTTCCATAATGACAAGGCTACCATCCATTGGAGTAAAAAATATTTCGACAACAAACTACCTTCGATAATGACAAGGCTACAACCCATTGGAGTAAAAAAGATATCTATATTATACTACCTTCCATAATGATAAGGCTACCATCCATTGGAGTAACAAAAATATCCACAACAGACTACCTTCTGTAATGACAAGGCTACCATTCATTAGAGTAACAAAAAATTGAACAAAAGACTACCTTCCATAATGACAAGGCTACCATCCATTGGAGTAAAAAAAATCTCGTCAATAGAGTACCTTCCATAATGACAAGGCTACCATCCATTGGAGTAACAAAAATCTCGACAACAGACTAGCTTCCATAAGGACAAGGCTACCAACCATTGGAGTAACAAAAATCTCAACAACAGACTACCTTCCATAATGACAAAGTTACCATCCATTGGAATAACAAAAATCACGAAAATAGACTACCTTCCATAATGACAAGGCTATCATCCAAAGGAATATAAAAAATCTAGACAACAAACTACCTTCCATAATGACAAGGCTACCATCCATTGGAGTAACAAAAATTCCGACAAGAGACTACCTTCCATAATGGCAAGGCTACCATCTAATGGAATAACAAAATTCTCGACAACAGACTACCTTCCATAATGTCAAGGCTACCACACATTGGAGTAACAAATATCTCAATGACAAACTACCTTCCATAATGACAAGGCTACCATCCATTGGAGTAAAAAAAATTTCGAAACAAACTACCTTCCATAATGACAAGGCTACCACCCATTGGAGTAAAAAGATATCTATATTATAATACCTTCCATAATGATAAGGCTACCATCCATTGGAGTAACAAAAATATCCATAATAGACTACCTTCTGTAATGACAAGGCTAGCATTCATTGGATTAACAAAAATTTGAACAAAAGACTACTTTCCATAATGACTAGGCTACGATCCATTGGAGTAACAAAAATCTCGACAATAGGGTACCTTCCATAATGACAAGGCTACCATCCATTGGAGTAACAAAAATCTCGACAGTAGACTAGCTTCCATAAGGACAAGGCTACCAACCATTGGAGTAACAAAAATCTCGACAACAGACTACCTTCCATAATGTCAAGGCTACCACACATTGGAGTAACAAATATCTCAAAGACAAACTACCTTTCATAATGACAAGGCTACCATCCATTGGAGTAAAAAAAATTTCGACAATAAACTACCTTCCATAATGACAAGGCTACCACCCATTGGAGTAAAAAAGATATCTATAATTTACTACCTTCCATAATGATAAGGCTAACATCCATTGGAGTAACAAAAATATCCACAATAGACTACCTTCTGTAATGATAAGGCTACCATTCATCAGAGTTACAAAAATTTGAACAAAAGACTACCTTCCATAATGACAAGGCTACCATCCATTGGAGTAACAAAAATCTGGACAATAGAGTACCTTCCATAATGACAAGGCTACCATCCATTGGAGTAACAAAAATCTCGACAACAGACTAGCTTCCATAAGGACAAGGATACCAACCATTGGAGTAACAAAAATCTCGACAACAGACTACCTTCCATAATGACAAAGTTACCATCCATTGGAATAACAAAAATCACGAAAATAGACTACCTTCCATAATGACAAGGTTATCATCCAAACGAATAACAAAAATCTAGACAACAAACTACCTTCCATAATGACAAGGCTACCATCCATTGGAGTAACAAAAATTCTGACAAGAGACTACCTTCCATAATGACAAGGCTACCATCTAATGGAATAACAAAATTCTCGACAACAGACTACCTTCCATAATGTTAAGGCTACCACACAATTGAGTAACAAATATCTTAATGACAAACTACCTTCCATAATGACAAGGCTACCATCCATTGGAGTAAAAAAAATTTCGAAACAAACTACCTTCCATAATGACAAGGCTACCACCCATTGGAGTAAAAAGATATCTATATTATACTACCTTCCATAATGATAAGGCTACCATCCATTGGAGTAACAAAAATATCCACAATAGACTACCTTCTGTAATGACAAGGCTACCATTCATTGGAGTAACAAAAATTTGAACAAAAGACTACCTTCCATAATGACAAGGCTACCATCCATTGGAGTAACAAAAATCTCGACAATAGAGTACCTTCCATAATGACAAGGCTACCATCCATTGGAGTATCAAAAATCTCGACAACATACTAGCTTCCATAAGTACATGGCTACCAACCATTGGAGTAACAAAAATATCGACAACATAATACCTTCCATAATGACAAAGTTACCATCCATTGGAATAACAAAAATCACGAAAATAGACTACCTTCCATAATGACAAGGCTATCATCCAAATGAATAACAAAAATCTAGACAACAAACTACCTTCCATAATGACAAGGCTACCATCCATTGGAGTAACAAAAATTGCGACAAGAGACTACCTTCCATAATGACAAGGCTACCATCCAATGGAATAACAAAATTCTCGACAATAGACTACCTTCCATAATGTCAAGGCTACCACACATTGGAGTAACATATATCTCAATGAAAAACTACCTTTCATAATGACAAGGCTGCCATCCATTGGAGTAAAAAAAAATTCGACAACAAACTACCTTCCATAATGACAAGGCTACCCCCCATTGGAGTAAAAAAGATATCTATATTTTACTACCTTCCATAATTATAAGGCTACCATCCATTGGAGTAACAAAAATATCCACAATAGACTACCTTCTGTAATGATAAGGCTACCATTCATCGGAGTAACACATTTGAACAAAAGACTACATTCCATAATGACAAGGCTATCATCCATTGGAGTAACAAAAATCTCGACAATAGAGTACCTTCCATAATGACAAGGCTACCATCCATTGGAGTAACAAAAATCTCGACAACAGACTAGCTTCCATAAGGACAAGGCTACCAACCATTGGAGTAACAAAAATCTCAACAACAGTCTACCTTCCATAATGACAAAGTTACCATCCATTGGAATAACAAAAATCACGAAAATAGACTACCTTCCATAATGACAAGGCTATCATCCAATGGAATAACAAAAATCTAGACAACAAACTACCTTCCATAATGACAAGGCTACCATCCATTGGAGTAACAAAAATCTCGACAACAGACTAGCTTCCATAAGGACAAGGCTACCAACCATTGGAGTAACAAAAATCTCGACAACAGACTACCTTTCAAAATGTCAAGGCTACCACACATTGGAGTAACAGATATCTCAATGACAAACTATCTTCCATAATGACAAGGCTACCATCCATTGGAGTAAAAAAAATTTCGAAAACAAACTACCTTCCATAATGACAAGGCTACCACCCATTGGAGTAAAAGAGATATCTATATTATACTACCTTCCATAATGATGAGGCTACCATCCATTGGAGTAACAAAAATATCCACAACAGACTACCTTCTGTAATGACAAGGCTACCATTCATTGGAGTAACAAAAATTTGAACAAAAGACTACCTTCCATAATGACAAGGCTACCATCCATTGGAGTAACAAAAATCTCGACAACAGACTAGCTTCCATAAGGACACGGCTACTAACCATTGGAGTAACAAAAATATCGACAACAGAATACCTTCCATAATGACAAAGTTACCATCCATTGGAATAACAAAAATCACGAAAATAGACTACCTTCCATAATGACAAGGCTATCATCCAAAGGAATAACAAAAATCTAGACAACAAACTACCTTCCATAATGACAAGGCTACCATCCATTGGAGTAACAAAAATTCCGACAAGAGACAACCTTCCATAATGACAAGGCTACCATCCAATGGAATAAAAAAATTCTCCATAACAGACTACCTTCCATAATGTCAAGGCTACCACACATTGGAGTAACAGATATCTCAATGACAAACTACCTTCCATAATGACAAGGCTACAATCCATTGGAGTAAAAAAAATTTCGACAATAAACTACCTTCCATAATGACTAGGCTACGATCCATTGGAGTAACAAAAATCTCGACAATAGAGTACCTTCCATAATGACAAGGCTACCATCCATTGGAGTAACAAAAATCTCGACAACAGACTAGCTTCCATAAGGACAAGGCTACCAACCATTGGAGTAACAAATATCTCGACAACAGACTACCTTTCATAATGTCAAGGCTACCACACATTGGAGTAACAGATATCTCAATGACAAACTACCTTCCATAATGACAAGGCTACCATCCATTGGAGTAAAAAAAATTTCAAAACAAACTACCTTCCATAATGACAAGGCTACCACCCATTGGCGTAAAAAAGATATCTATATTATACTTCCTTCCATAATGATAAGGCTACCATCCATTGGAGTAAAAAAAATATCCACAATAGACTACCTTCTGTAATGACAAGGCTATCATTCATTGGAGTAACTAAAATTTGAACAAAAGACTACCTTCCATAATGACTAGGCTACCATCCATTGGAGTAACAAAAATTTCGACAATAGAGTACCTTCCATAATGACAAGGATACCATCCATTGGAGTAACAAAAATCTCGACAACAGACTAGCTTCCATAAGGACAAGGCTACCAACCATTGGAGTAACAAAAATCTCGACAATAGACTACCTTTCAAAATGTCAAGGCTACCACACATTGGAGTAACACATATCTCAATGACAAACTATCTTCCATAATGACAAGGCTACCATCCATTGGAGTAAAAAATATTTCGACAACAAACTACTTTCCATAATGACAAGGCTACCACCCATTGGAGTAAAAGAGATATCTATATTATACTACCTTCCATAATGATAAGGCTACCATCCATTGGAGTAACAAAAATATCCACAACAGACTACCTTCTGCAATGACAAGGCTACCATTCATTGGAGTAACAAAAATTTGAACAAAAGACTACCTTCCATAATATCAAGGCTACCATCCATTGGAGTAACAAAAATCTCGACAACAGACTAGCTTCCATAAGGACACGGCTACTAACCATTGGAGTAACAAAAATATCGACAACAGAATACCTTCCATAATGACAAAGTTACCATCCATTGGAATAACAAAAATCACGAAAATAGACTACCTTCCATAATGACAAGGCTATCATCCAAAGGAATAACAAAAATCTAGACAACAAACTACCTTCCATAATGACAAGGCTACCATCCATTGGAGTAACAAAAATTCCGACAAGAGACAACCTTCCATAATGACAAGGCTACCATCCATTGGAATAAAAAAATTCTCCATAATAGAGTACCTTCCATAATGTCAAGGCTACCACACATTGGAGTAACAGATATCTCAATGACAAACTACCTTCCATAATGACAAGGCTACAATCCATTGGAGTAAAAAAAATTTCGACAACAAACTACCTTCCATAATGACTAGGCTACGATCCATTGGAGTAACAAAAATATCGACAATAGAGTACCTTCCATAATGACAAGGCTACCATCCATTGGAGTAACAAAAATCTCGACAACAGACTAGTTTCCATAAGGACAAGGCTACCAACCATTGGAGTAACAAAAATCTCGACAACAGACTACCTTTCATAATGTCAAGGCTACCACACATTGGAGTAACAGATATCTTAATGACAAACTACCTTCCATAATGACAAGACTACCATCCATTGGAGTAAAAAAAATTTCGAAACAAACTACCTTCCAAAATGACAAGGCAACCACCCATTGGAGTAAAAAAGATATCTATATTATACTACCTTCCATAATGATAAGGCTACCATCCATTGGAGTAACAAAAATATCCACAACAGACTACCTTCTGTAATGACAAGGCTACCATTCATCGGAGTAACAAAAATTTGAACAAAAGACTACCTTCCATAATGACAAAGCTACCATCCATTGGAGTAACAAAAATCTCGACAATAGAGTACCTTCCATAATGACAAGGATACCATCCATTGGAGTAACAAAAATCTCGACAATAGACTAGCTTCCATAAGGACAAGGCTACCAACCATTGGAGTAATAAAAATCTCGACAATAGACTACCTTTCAAAATGTCAAGGCTACCACACATTGGAGTAACAGATATCTCAATGACAAACTATCTTCCATAATGACAAGGCTACCATCCATTGGAGTAAAAAATATTTTGACAACAAACTACTTTCCATAATGACAAGGCTACCACCCATTGGAGTAAAAGAGATATCTATATTATACTACCTTCCATAATGATAAGGCTACCATCCATTGGAGTAACAAAAATATCCACAACAGACTACCTTCTGTAATGACAAGGCTACCATTCATTGGAGTAACAAAAATTTGAACAAAAGACTACCTTCCATAATATCAAGGCTACCATCCATTGGAGTAACAAAAATCTAGACAACAGACTAGGTTCCATAAGGACTCGGCTACTAACATTTGGAGTAACAAAAATATCGACAACAGAATACCTTCAATAATGACAAAGTTACCATCCATTGGAATAACAAAAATCACGAAAATAGACTACCTTCCATAATGACAAGGCTATCATCCAAAGGAATAACAAAAATCTAGACAACAAACTACCTTCCATAATGACAAGGCTACCATCCATTGGAGTAACAAAAATTCCGACAAGAGACAACCTTCCATAATGACAAGGCTACCATCCAATGGAATAAAAAAATTCTCCATAACAGACTACCTTCCATAATGTCAAGGCTACCACACATTGGAGTAACAGATATCTCAATGACAAACGACCTTCCATAATGACAAGGCTACAATCCATTGGAGTAAAAAAAAATTCGACAACAAACTACCTTCCATAATGACTAGGCTACGATCCATTGGAGTAACAAAAATCTCGACAATAGAGTACCTTCCATAATGACAAGGCTACCATCCATTGGAGTAACCAAAATCTCGACAACAGACTAGCTTCCATAAGGACAAGGCTACCAACCATTGGAGTAACTAATATCTCGACAACAGACTACCTTTCATAATGTCAAGGCTACCACACATTGGAGTAACAGATATCTCAATGACAAACTACCTTCCATAATGACAAGGCTACCATCCATTGGAGTAAAAAAAATTTTGAAACAAACTACCTTCCATAATGACAAGGCTACCACCCATTGGAGTAAAAAAGATATCTATATTATACTTCCTTCCATAATGATAAGGCTACCATCCATTGGAGTAAAAAAAATATCCACAATAGACTACCTTCTGTAATGACAAGGCTAGCATTCATTGGAGTAACAAAAATTTGAACAAAAGACTACCTTCCATAATGACTAGGCTACCATCCATTGGAGTAACAAAAATCTCGACAATAGAGTACCTTCCATAATGACAAGGATACCATCCATTGGAGTAACAAAAATCTCGACAACAGACTAGCTTCCATAAGGACAAGGCTACCAATCATTGGAGTAACAAAAATCTCGACAACAGACTACCTTTCATAATGTCAAGGCTACCACACATTGGAGTAACAGATATCTCAATGACAAACTATCTTCCATAATGACAAGGCTACCATCCATTGGAGTAAAAAAAATTTCGAAAAAAACTACCTTCCATAATGACAAGGCTACCACCCATTGGAGTAAAAAAGATATCTATATTATACTACCTTCCATAATGATAAGGCTACCATCCATTGGAGTAAAAAAAATATCCACAATAGACTACCTTCTGTAATGACAAGGCTAGCATTCATTGGAGTAACAAAAATTTGAACAAAAGACTACCTTCCATAATGACTAGGCTACCATCCATTGGAGTAACAAAAATCTCGACGATAGAGTACCTTCCATAATGACAAGGATACCATCCATTGGAGTAACAAAAATCTCGACAACAAACTAGCTTCCATAAGGACAAGGCTACCAATCATTGGAGTAACAAAAATCTCGACAACAGAGTACCTTTCATAATGTCAAGGCTACCACACATTGGAGTAACAGATATCTCAATGACAAACTATCTTCCATAATGACAAGGCTACCATCCATTGGAGTAAAACATATTTCGACAACAAACTACCTTCGATAATGACAAGGCTACCACCCATTGGAGTAAAAAAGCTATCTATATTATACTACCTTACATAATGATAAGGCTACCATCCATTGGAGTAACAAAAATATCCACACCAGAGTACCTTATGTAATGACAAGGCTACCATTCATTGGAGTAACAAAAATTTGAACAAAAGACTACCTTTCATAATGACAAGGCTACCATCCATGGGAGTAACAGAAATCTCAACAATAGAGTACCTTCCATAATGACAAGGCTACCATCCATTGGAGTAACAAAAATCTCGACAACAGACTAGCTTCCATAAGGAAACGGCTACTAACCATTGGAGTAACAAAAATATCGACAAAAAATACCTTCCATAATGACAAAGTTACCATCCATTGGAATAACAAAAATCACGAAAATAGACTACCTTCCATAATGACAAGGCTATCATCCAAAGGAATAACAAAAATCTAGACAACAAACTACCTTCCATAATGACAAGGCTACCATCCATTGGAGTAACAAAAATTCCGACAAGAGACAACCTTCCATAATGACAAGGCTACCATCCAATGGAATAAAAAAATTCTACATAACAGACTACCTTCCATAATGTCAAGGCTACCACACATTGGAGTAACAGATATCTCAATGACAAACTACCTTCCATAATGACAAGGCTACAATCCATTGGAGTAAAAAAAATTTCGACAACAAACTACCTTCCATAATGACTAGGCTACGATCCATTGGAGTAACAAAAATATCGACAATAGAGTACCTTCCATAATGACAAGGCTACCATCCATTGGAGTAACAAAAATCTCGACAACAGACTAGTTTCCATAAGGACAAGGCTACCAACCATTGGAGTAACAAAAATCTCGACAACAGACTACCTTTCATAATGTCAAGGCTACCACACATTGGAGTAACAGATATCTCAATGACAAACTACCTTCCATAATGACAAGGCTACCATCCATTGGAGTAAAAAAAATTTCGAAACAAACTACCTTCCATAATGACAAGGCTACCACCCATTGGAGTAAAAAAGATATCTATATTATACTACCTTCCATAATGATAAGGCTACCATCCATTGGAGTAACAAAAATATCCACAACAGACTACCTTCTGTAATGACAAGGCTACCATTCATCGGAGTAACAAAAATTTGAACAAAAGACTACCTTCCATAATGACAAAGCTACCATCCATTGGAGTAACAAAAATCTCGACAATAGAGTACCTTCCATAATGACAAGGATACCATCCATTGGAGTAACAAAAATCTCGACAACAGACTAGCTTCCATAAGGACAAGGCTACCAACCATTGGAGTAACAAAAATCTCGACAACAGACTACCTTTCATAATGTCAAGGCTACCACACATTGGAGTAACAGATATCTCAATGACAAACTATCTTCCATAATGACAAGGCTACCATCCATTGGAGTAAAAAATATTTCGAAAACAAACTACCTTCGATAATGACAAGGCTACCACCCATTGGAGTAAAAAAGATATCTATATTATACTACCTTCCATAATGATAAGGCTACCATCCATTGGAGTAACAAAAATATCCACAACAGACTACCTTCTGTAATGACAAGGCTACCATTCATTGGAGTAACAAAAATTTGAACAAAAGACTACCTTTCATAATGACAAGGCTACCATCCATGGGAGTAACAAAAATCTCAACAATAGAGTACCTTCCATAATGACAAGGCTACCATCCATTGGAGTAACAAAAATCTCGACAACAGACTAGCTTCCATAAGGACACGGCTACTAACCATTGGAGTAACAAAAATATCGACAACAGAAAACCTTCCATAATGACAAAGTTACCATCCATTGGAATAACAAAAATCACGAAAATAGACTACCTTCCATAATGACAAGGCTATCATCCAAAGGAATAACAAAAATCTAGACAACAAACTACCTTCCATAATGACAAAGCTACCATCCATTGGAGTAACAAAAATCTTGACAATAGAGTACCTTCCATAATGACAAGGATACCATCCATTGGAGTAACAAAAATCTCGACAACAGACTAGCTTCCATAAGGACAAGGCTACCAACCATTGGAGTAACAAAAATCTCGACAACAGACTACCTTTCATAATGTCAAGGCTACCACACATTGGAGTAACAGATATCTCAATGACAAACTATCTTCCATAATGACAAGGCTACCATCCATTGGAGTAAAAAATATTTCGACAACAAACTACCTTCGATAATGACAAGGCTACCACCCATTGGAGTAAAAAAGATATCTATATTATACTACCTTCCATAATGATAAGGCTACCATCCATTGGAGTAACAAAAATATCCACAACAGACTACCTTCTGTAATGACAAGGCTACCATTCATTGGAGTAACAAAAATTTGAACAAAAGACTACCTTTCATAATGACAAGGCTACCATCCATGGGAGTAACAAAAATCTCAACAATAGAGTACCTTCCATAATGACAAGGCTACCATCCATTGGAGTAACAAAAATCTCGACAACAGACTAGCTTCCATAAGGACACGGCTACTAACCATTGGAGTAACAAAAATCTCGACAACAGAAAACCTTCCATAATGACAAAGTTACCATCCATTGGAATAACAAAAATCACGAAAATAGACTACCTTCCATAATGACAAGGCTATCATCCAAAGGAATAACAAAAATCTAGACAACAAACTACCTTCCATAATGACAAGGCTACCATCCATTGGAGTAACAAAAATTCCGACAAGAGACAACCTTCCATAATGACAAGGCTACCATCCAATGGAATAAAAAAATTCTCCATAACAGACTACCTTCCATAATGTCAAGGCTACCACACATTGGAGTAACAGATATCTCAATGACAAACTACCTTCCATAATGACAAGGCTACAATCCATTGGAGTAAAAAAAATTTCGACAACAAACTACCTTCCATAATGACTAGGCTACGATCCATTGGAGTAACAAAAATATCGACAATAGAGTACCTTCCATAATGACAAGGCTACCATCCATTGGAGTAACAAAAATCTCGACAACAGACTAGTTTCCATAAGGACAAGGCTACCAACCATTGGAGTAACAAAAATCTCGACAACAGACTACCTTTCATAATGTCAAGGCTACCACACATTGGAGTAACAGATATCTCAATGACAAACTACCTTCCATAATGACAAGGCTACCATCCATTGGAGTAAAAAAAATTTCGAAACAAACTACCTTCCATAATGACAAGGCTACCACCCATTGGAGTAAAAAAGATATCTATATTATACTACCTTCCATAATGATAAGGCTACCATCCATTGGAGTAACAAAAATATCCACAACAGACTACCTTCTGTAATGACAAGGCTACCATTCATCGGAGTAACAAAAATTTGAACAAAAGACTACCTTCCATAATGACAAAGCTACCATCCATTGGAGTAACAAAAATCTCGACAATAGAGTACCTTCCATAATGACAAGGATACCATCCATTGGAGTAACAAAAATCTCGACAACAGACTAGCTTCCATAAGGACAAGGCTACCAACCATTGGAGTAACAAAAATCTCGACAACAGACTACCTTTCATAATGTCAAGGCTACCACACATTGGAGTAACAGATATCTCAATGACAAACTATCTTCCATAATGACAAGGCTACCATCCATTGGAGTAAAAAATATTTCGAAAACAAACTACCTTCGATAATGACAAGGCTACCACCCATTGGAGTAAAAAAGATATCTATATTATACTACCTTCCATAATGATAAGGCTACCATCCATTGGAGTAACAAAAATATCCACAACAGACTACCTTCTGTAATGACAAGGCTACCATTCATTGGAGTAACAAAAATTTGAACAAAAGACTACCTTTCATAATGACAAGGCTACCATCCATGGGAGTAACAAAAATCTCAACAATAGAGTACCTTCCATAATGACAAGGCTACCATCCATTGGAGTAACAAAAATCTCGACAACAGACTAGCTTCCATAAGGACACGGCTACTAACCATTGGAGTAACAAAAATATCGACAACAGAAAACCTTCCATAATGACAAAGTTACCATCCATTGGAATAACAAAAATCACGAAAATAGACTACCTTCCATAATGACAAGGCTATCATCCAAAGGAATAACAAAAATCTAGACAACAAACTACCTTCCATAATGACAAAGCTACCATCCATTGGAGTAACAAAAATCTCGACAATAGAGTACCTTCCATAATGACAAGGATACCATCCATTGGAGTAACAAAAATCTCGACAACAGACTAGCTTCCATAAGGACAAGGCTACCAACCATTGGAGTAACAAAAATCTCGACAACAGACTACCTTTCATAATGTCAAGGCTACCACACATTGGAGTAACAGATATCTCAATGACAAACTATCTTCCATAATGACAAGGCTACCATCCATTGGAGTAAAAAATATTTCGACAACAAACTACCTTCGATAATGACAAGGCTACCACCCATTGGAGTAAAAAAGATATCTATATTATACTACCTTCCATAATGATAAGGCTACCATCCATTGGAGTAACAAAAATATCCACAACAGACTACCTTCTGTAATGACAAGGCTACCATTCATTGGAGTAACAAAAATTTGAACAAAAGACTACCTTTCATAATGACAAGGCTACCATCCATGGGAGTAACAAAAATCTCAACAATAGAGTACCTTCCATAATGACAAGGCTACCATCCATTGGAGTAACAAAAATCTCGACAACAGACTAGCTTCCATAAGGACACGGCTACTAACCATTGGAGTAACAAAAATATCGACAATAGAAAACCTTCCATAATGACAAAGTTACCATCCATTGGAATAACAAAAATCACGAAAATAGACTACCTTCCATAATGACAAGGCTATCATCCAAAGGAATAACAAAAATCTAGACAACAAACTACCTTCCATAATGACAAAGCTACCATCCATTGGAGTAACAAAAATCTTGACAATAGAGTACCTTCCATAATGACAAGGATACCATCCATTGGAGTAACAAAAATCTCGACAACAGACTAGCTTCCATAAGGACAAGGCTACCAACCATTGGAGTAACAAAAATCTCGACAACAGACTACCTTTCATAATGTCAAGGCTACCACACATTGGAGTAACAGATATCTCAATGACAAACTATCTTCCATAATGACAAGGCTACCATCCATTGGAGTAAAAAATATTTCGACAACAAACTACCTTCGATAATGACAAGGCTACCACCCATTGGAGTAAAAAAGATATCTATATTATACTACCTTCCATAATGATAAGGCTACCATCCATTGGAGTAACAAAAATATCCACAACAGACTACCTTCTGTAATGACAAGGCTACCATTCATTGGAGTAACAAAAATTTGAACAAAAGACTACCTTTCATAATGACAAGGCTACCATCCATGGGAGTAACAAAAATCTCAACAATAGAGTACCTTCCATAATGACAAGGCTACCATCCATTGGAGTAACAAAAATCTCGACAACAGACTAGCTTCCATAAGGACACGGCTACTAACCATTGGAGTAACAAAAATATCGACAACAGAAAACCTTCCATAATGACAAAGTTACCATCCATTGGAATAACAAAAATCACGAAAATAGACTACCTTCCATAATGACAAGGCTATCATCCAAAGGAATAACAAAAATCTAGACAACAAACTACCTTCCATAATGACAAGGCTACCATCCATTGGAGTAACAAAAATTCCGACAAGAGACAACCTTCCATAATGACAAGGCTACCATCCAATGGAATAAAAAAATTCTCCATAACAGACTATCTTCCATAATGTCAAGGCTACCACACATTGGAGTAACAGATATCTCAATGACAAACTACCTTCCATAATGACAAGGCTACAATCCATTGGAGTAAAAAAAATTTCGACAACAAACTACCTTCCATAATGACTAGGCTACGATCCATTGGAGTAACAAAAATATCGACAATAGAGTACCTTCCATAATGACAAGGCTACCATCCATTGGAGTAACAAAAATCTCGACAACAGACTAGCTTCCATAAGGACAAGGCTACCAACCATTGGAGTAACAAAAATCTCGACAACAGACTACCTTTCATAATGTCAAGGCTACCACACATTGGAGTAACAGATATCTCAATGACAAACTACCTTCCATAATGACAAGGCTACCATCCATTGGAGTAAAAAAAATTTCGAAACAAACTACCTTCCATAATGACAAGGCTACCACCCATTGGAGTAAAAAAGATATCTATATTATACTACCTTCCATAATGATAAGGCTACCATCCATTGGAGTAACAAAAATATCCACAACAGACTACCTTCTGTAATGACAAGGCTACCATTCATCGGAGTAACAAAAATTTGAACAAAAGACTACCTTCCATAATGACAAAGCTACCATCCATTGGAGTAACAAAAATCTCGACAATAGAGTACCTTCCATAATGACAAGGATACCATCCATTGGAGTAACAAAAATCTCGACAACAGACTAGCTTCCATAAGGACAAGGCTACCAACCATTGGAGTAACAAAAATCTCGACAACAGACTACCTTTCATAATGTCAAGGCTACCACACATTGGAGTAACAGATATCTCAATGACAAACTATCTTCCATAATGACAAGGCTACCATCCATTGGAGTAAAAAATATTTCGAAAACAAACTACCTTCGATAATGACAAGGCTACCACCCATTGGAGTAAAAAAGATATCTATATTATACTACCTTCCATAATGATAAGGCTACCATCCATTGGAGTAACAAAAATATCCACAACAGACTACCTTCTGTAATGACAAGGCTACCATTCATTGGAGTAACAAAAATTTGAACAAAAGACTACCTTTCATAATGACAAGGCTACCATCCATGGGAGTAACAAAAATCTCAACAATAGAGTACCTTCCATAATGACAAGGCTACCATCCATTGGAGTAACAAAAATCTCGACAACAGACTAGCTTCCATAAGGACACGGCTACTAACCATTGGAGTAACAAAAATATCGACAACAGAAAACCTTCCATAATGACAAAGTTACCATCCATTGGAATAACAAAAATCACGAAAATAGACTACCTTCCATAATGACAAGGCTATCATCCAAAGGAATAACAAAAATCTAGACAACAAACTACCTTCCATAATGACAAAGCTACCATCCATTGGAGTAACAAAAATCTCGACAATAGAGTACCTTCCATAATGACAAGGATACCATCCATTGGAGTAACAAAAATCTCGACAACAGACTAGCTTCCATAAGGACAAGGCTACCAACCATTGGAGTAACAAAAATCTCGACAACAGACTACCTTTCATAATGTCAAGGCTACCACACATTGGAGTAACAGATATCTCAATGACAAACTATCTTCCATAATGACAAGGCTACCATCCATTGGAGTAAAAAATATTTCGACAACAAACTACCTTCGATAATGACAAGGCTACCACCCATTGGAGTAAAAAAGATATCTATATTATACTACCTTCCATAATGATAAGGCTACCATCCATTGGAGTAACAAAAATATCCACAACAGACTACCTTCTGTAATGACAAGGCTACCATTCATTGGAGTAACAAAAATTTGAACAAAAGACTACCTTTCATAATGACAAGGCTACCATCCATGGGAGTAACAAAAATCTCAACAATAGAGTACCTTCCATAATGACAAGGCTACCATCCATTGGAGTAACAAAAATCTCGACAACAGACTAGCTTCCATAAGGACACGGCTACTAACCATTGGAGTAACAAAAATATCGACAATAGAAAACCTTCCATAATGACAAAGTTACCATCCATTGGAATAACAAAAATCACGAAAATAGACTACCTTCCATAATGACAAGGCTATCATCCAAAGGAATAACAAAAATCTAGACAACAAACTACCTTCCATAATGACAAAGCTACCATCCATTGGAGTAACAAAAATCTTGACAATAGAGTACCTTCCATAATGACAAGGATACCATCCATTGGAGTAACAAAAATCTCGACAACAGACTAGCTTCCATAAGGACAAGGCTACCAACCATTGGAGTAACAAAAATCTCGACAACAGACTACCTTTCATAATGTCAAGGCTACCACACATTGGAGTAACAGATATCTCAATGACAAACTATCTTCCATAATGACAAGGCTACCATCCATTGGAGTAAAAAATATTTCGACAACAAACTACCTTCGATAATGACAAGGCTACCACCCATTGGAGTAAAAAAGATATCTATATTATACTACCTTCCATAATGATAAGGCTACCATCCATTGGAGTAACAAAAATATCCACAACAGACTACCTTCTGTAATGACAAGGCTACCATTCATTGGAGTAACAAAAATTTGAACAAAAGACTACCTTTCATAATGACAAGGCTACCATCCATGGGAGTAACAAAAATCTCAACAATAGAGTACCTTCCATAATGACAAGGCTACCATCCATTGGAGTAACAAAAATCTCGACAACAGACTAGCTTCCATAAGGACACGGCTACTAACCATTGGAGTAACAAAAATATCGACAACAGAAAACCTTCCATAATGACAAAGTTACCATCCATTGGAATAACAAAAATCACGAAAATAGACTACCTTCCATAATGACAAGGCTATCATCCAAAGGAATAACAAAAATCTAGACAACAAACTACCTTCCATAATGACAAGGCTACCATCCATTGGAGTAACAAAAATTCCGACAAGAGACAACCTTCCATAATGACAAGGCTACCATCCAATGGAATAAAAAAATTCTCCATAACAGACTATCTTCCATAATGTCAAGGCTACCACACATTGGAGTAACAGATATCTCAATGACAAACTACCTTCCATAATGACAAGGCTACAATCCATTGGAGTAAAAAAAATTTCGACAACAAACTACCTTCCATAATGACTAGGCTACGATCCATTGGAGTAACAAAAATATCGACAATAGAGTACCTTCCATAATGACAAGGCTACCATCCATTGGAGTAACAAAAATCTCGACAACAGACTAGCTTCCATAAGGACAAGGCTACCAACCATTGGAGTAACAAAAATCTCGACAACAGACTACCTTTCATAATGTCAAGGCTACCACACATTGGAGTAACAGATATCTCAATGACAAACTACCTTCCATAATGACAAGGCTACCATCCATTGGAGTAAAAAAAATTTCGAAACAAACTACCTTCCATAATGACAAGGCTACCACCCATTGGAGTAAAAAAGATATCTATATTATACTACCTTCCATAATGATAAGGCTACCATCCATTGGAGTAACAAAAATATCCACAACAGACTACCTTCTGTAATGACAAGGCTACCATTCATCGGAGTAACAAAAATATGAACAAAAGACTACCTTCCATAATGACAAAGCTACCATCCATTGGAGTAACAAAAATCTCGACAATAGAGTACCTTCCATAATGACAAGGATACCATCCATTGGAGTAACAAAAATCTCGACAACAGACTAGCTTCCATAAGGACAAGGCTACCAACCATTGGAGTAACAAAAATCTCGACAACAGACTACCTTTCATAATGTCAAGGCTACCACACATTGGAGTAACAGATATCTCAATGACAAACTATCTTCCATAATGACAAGGCTACCATCCATTGGAGTAAAAAATATTTCGAGAACAAACTACCTTCGATAATGACAAGGCTACCACCCATTGGAGTAAAAATGATATCTATATTATACTACCTTCCATAATGATAAGGCTACCATCCATTGGAGAAACAAAAATATCCACAACAAACTACCTTCTGTAATGACAAGGCTACCATTCATCGGAGTAACAAAAATTTGAACAAAAGACTACCTTCCATAATGACAAAGCTACCATCCATTGGAGTAACAAAAATCTCGACAATAGAGTACCTTCCATAATGACAAGGCTACCATCCATTGGAGTAACAAAAATCTCGACAACAGACTAGCTTCCATAAGGACAAGGCTACCAACCATTGGAGTAACAAAAATCTCGACAACAGACTACCTTCCATAATGACAAAGTTACAATCCATTGGAATAACAAAAATCACGAAAATAGACTACCTTCCATAATGACAAGGTTATCATCCATAGGAATAACAAAAATCTAGACAACAAACTACCTTCCATAATGACAAGGCTACCATCCATTGGAGTAACAAAAATTTATACAAGAGACTATCTTCCATAATGACAAGGCTACCATCTAATGGAATAACAAAATTCTCGACAACAGACTACCTTCCATAATGTCAAGGCTACCACACATTGGAGTAACAAATATCTCAATGACAAACTACCTTCCATAATGACAAGGCTACCATCCATTGGAGTAAAAAAAATTTCGAAACAAACTACCTTCCATAATGACAAGGCTACCACCCATTGGAGTAAAAAAGATATCTATATTATACTACCTTCCATAATGATAAGGCTACCATCCATTGGAGTAAAAAAAATATCCACAATAGACTACCTTCTGTAATGACAAGGCTAGCATTCATTGGAGTAACAAAAATTTGAACAAAAGACTACCTTCCATAATGACTAGGCTACCATCCATTGGAGTAACAAAAATCTCAAAAATAGAGTACCTTCCATAATGACAAGGCTACCATCCATTGGAGTAACAAAAATCTCGACAACAGACTAGCTTCCATAAGGACAAGGCTACCAACCATTGGAGTAACAAAAATCTCGACAACAGACTACCTTTCATAATGTCAAGGCTACCACACATTGGAGTAATAGATATCTCAATGACAAACTATCTTCCATAATGACAAGGCTACCATCCATTGGAGTAAAAAAAATTTCAACAACAAACTACCTTCCATAATGACAAGGCTACCACCCATTGGAGTAAAAAAGATATCTATATTATACTACCTTCCATAATGATAAGGCTACCATCCATTGGAGTAACAAAAATATCCACAACAGACTACCTTCTGTAATGACAAGGCTACCATTCATTGGAGTAACAAAAATTTGAACAAAAGACTACCTTCCATAATGACAAGGCTACCATCCATTGGAGTAACAAAAATCTCGACAATAGAGTACCTTCCATAATGACAAGGCTACCATCCATTGGAGTAACAAAAATCTCGACAACAGACTAGCTTCCATAAGGACATGGCTACCAACCATTGGAGTAACAAAAATATCGACAACATAATACCTTCCATAATGACAAAGTTACCATCCATTGGAATAACAAAAATCACGAAAATAGACTACCTTCCATAATGACAAGGCTATCATCCAAAGGAATAACAAAAATCTAGACAACAAATTACCTTCCATAATGACAAGGCTACCATCCATTGGACTAACAAAAATTCCGACAAGAGACTATCTTCCATAATGACAAGGCTACCATCTAATGGAATAACAAAATTCTCGACAACAGACTACCTTCCATAATGTCAAAGCTACCACACATTGGAGTAACAAATATCTCAATGACAAACTACCTTCCATAATGACAAGGCTACCATCCATTGGAGTAAAAAAAATTTCGAAACAAACTACCTTCCATAATGACAAGGCTACCACCCATTGGAGTAAAAAAGATATCTATATTATACTACCTTCCATAATGATAAGGCTACCATCCATTGGAGTAAAAAAAATATCCACAATAGACTACCTTCTGTAATGACAAGGCTAGCATTCATTGGAGTAACAAAAATTTGAACAAAAGACTACCTTCCATAATGACTAGGCTACCATCCATTGGAGTAACAAAAATCTCAAAAATAGAGTACCTTCCATAATGACAAGGCTACCATCCATTGGAGTAACAAAAATCTCGACAACAGACTAGCTTCCATAAGGACAAGGCTACCAACCATTGGAGTAACAAAAATCTCGACAACAAACTACCTTTCATAATGTCAAGGCTACCACACATTGGAGTAATAGATATCTCAATGACAAACTATCTTCCATAATGACAAGGCTACCATCCATTGGAGTAAAAAAAATTTCGACAACAAACTACCTTCCATAATGACAAGGCTACCACCCATTGGAGTAAAAAAGATATCTATATTATACTACCTTCCATAATGATAAGGCTACCATCCATTGGAGTAACAAAAATATCCACAACAGACTACCTTCTGTAATGACAAGGCTACCATTCATTGGAGTAACAAAAATTTGAACAAAAGACTACCTTCCATAATGACAAGGCTACCATCCATTGGAGTAACAAAAATCTCGACAATAGAGTACCTTCCATAATGACAAGGCTACCATCCATTGGAGTAACAAAAATCTCGACAACAGACTAGCTTCCATAAGGACATGGCTACCAACCATTGGAGTAACAAAAATATCGACAACATAATACCTTCCATAATGACAAAGTTACCATCCATTGGAATAACAAAAATCACGAAAATAGACTACCTTCCATAATGACAAGGCTATCATCCAAAGGAATAACAAAAATCTAGACAACAAATTACCTTCCATAATGACAAGGCTACCATCCATTGGAGTAACAAAAATTCCGACAAGAGACTATCTTCCATAATGACAAGGCTACCATCTAATGGAATAACAAAATTCTCGACAACAGACTACCTTCCATAATGTCAAGGCTACCACACATTGGAGTAACAAATATCTCAATGACAAACTACCTTCCATAATGACAAGGCTACCATCCATTGGAGTAAAAAAAATTTCGAAACAAACTACCTTCCATAATGACAAGGCTACCACCCATTGGAGTAAAAAAGATATCTATATTATACTACCTTCCATAATGATAAGGCTACCATCCATTGGAGTAAAAAAAATATCCACAATAGACTACCTTCTGTAATGACAAGGCTAGCATTCATTGGAGTAACAAAAATTTGAACAAAAGACTACCTTCCATAATGACTAGGCTACCATCCATTGGAGTAACAAAAATCTCGACAATAGAGTAACTTCCATAATGACAAGGCTACCATCCATTGGAGTAACAAAAATCTCGACAACAGACTAGCTTCCATAAGGACAAGGCTACCAACCATTGGAGTAACAAAAATCTCGACAACCGACTACCTTTCATAATGTCAAGGCTACCACACATTGGAGTAATAGATATCTCAATGACAAACTATCTTCCATAATGACAAGGCTACCATCCATTGGAGTAAAAAAAATTTCGACAACAAACTACCTTCCATAATGACAAGGCTACCACCCATTGGAGTAAAAAAGATATCTATATTATACTACCTTCCATAATGATAAGGCTACCATCCATTGGAGTAACAAAAATATCCACAACAGACTACCTTCTGTAATGACAAGGCTACCATTCATTGGAGTAACAAAAATTAGAACAAAAGACTACCTTCCATAATGACAAGGCTACCATCCATTGGAGTAACAAAAATCTCGACAATAGAGTACCTTCCATAATGACAAGGCTACCATCCATTGGAGTAACAAAAATCTCGACAACAGACTAGCTTCCATAAGGACATGGCTACCAACCATTGGAGTAACAAAAATATCGACAACATAATACCTTCCATAATGACAAAGTTACCATCCATTGGAATAACAAAAATCACGAAAATAGACTACCTTCAATAATGACAAGGCTATCATCCAAAGGAATAACAAAAATCTAGACAACAAACTACCTTCCATAATGACAAGGCTACCATCCATTGGAGTAAAAAAAATTCCGACAAGAGACTACCTTCCATAATGACAAGGCTACCATCCAATGGAATAACAAAATTCTCGACAATAGACTACCTTTCATAATGTCAAGGCTACCACACATTGGAGTAACATATATCACAATTACAAACTACCTTTCATAATGACAAGGCTACCATCCATTGGAGTAAAAAAAATTTCGACAACAAACTACCTTCCATAATGACAAGGCTTCCACCCATTGGAGTAAGAAAGATATCTATATTTTACTACCTTCAATAATGATAAGGCTACCATCCATTGGAGTAACAAAAATATCCAAAATAGACTATCTTCTGTAATGATAAGGCTACCATTCATCGGAGTAACAAATTTGAACAAAAGACTACCTTCCATAATGACAAGGCTACCATCCATAGGAGTAACAAAAATCTTGACAATAGAGTACCTTCCATAATGACAAGGCTACCATCCATTGGAGTAACAAAAATCTCGACAACAGACTAGCTTCCATAAGGACAAGGCTACCAACCATTGGAGTAACAAAAATCTCGACAACAGTCTACCTTCCATAATGACAAAGTTTCCATCCATTGGATTAACAAAAATCACGAAAATAGACTACCTTCCATAATGACAAGGCTATCATCCAAAGGAATAACAAAAATCTAGACAACAAACTACCTTCCATAATGACAAGGCTACCATCCATTGGAGTAACAAAAATTCCGACAAGAGACTATCTTCCATAATGACACGGCTACCATCTAATGGAATAACAAAATTCTCGACAACAGACTACCTTCCATAATGTCAAGGCTACCACACATTGGAGTAACAAATATCTCAATGACAAACTACCTTCCATAATGACAAGGCTACCATCCATTGGAGTAAAAAAAATTTCGAAACAAACTACCTTCCATAATGACAAGGCTACCACCCATTGGAGTAAAAAAGATATCTATATTATACTACCTTCCATAATGATAAGGCTACCATCCATTGGAGTAAAAAAAATATCCACAATAGACTACCTTCTGTAATGACAAGGCTAGCATTCATTGGAGTAACAAAAATTTGAACAAAAGACTACCTTCCATAATGACTAGGCTACCATCCATTGGAGTAACAAAAATCTCAAAAATAGAGTACCTTCCATAATGACAAGGCAACCATCCATTGGAGTAACAAAAATTTCGACAACAGACTAGCTTCCATAAGGACACGGCTACCAACCATTGGAGTAACAAAAATATCGACAACAGACTACCTTTCATAATGTCAAGGCTACCACACATTGGAGTAATAGATATCTCAATGACAAACTATCTTCCATAATGACAAGGCTACCATCCATTGGAGTAAAAAAAATTTCAACAACAAACTACCTTCCATAATGACAAGGCTACCACCCATTGGAGTAAAAAAGATATCTATATTATACTACCTTCCATAATGATAAGGCTACCATCCATTGGAGTAACAAAAATATCCACAACAGACTACCTTCTGTAATGACAAGGCTACCATTCATTGGAGTAACAAAAATTTGAACAAAAGACTACCTTCCATAATGACAAGGCTACCATCCATTGGAGTAACAAAAATCTCGACAATAGAGTACCTTCCATAATGACAAGGCTACCATCCATTGGAGTAACAAAAATCTCGACAACAGACTAGCTTCCATAAGGACATGGCTACCAACCATTGGAGTAACAAAAATATCGACAACATAATACCTTCCATAATGACAAAGTTACCATCCATTGGAATAACAAAAATCACGAAAATAGACTACCTTCCATAATGACAAGGCTATCATCCAAAGGAATAACAAAAATCTAGACAACAAATTACCTTCCATAATGACAAGGCTACCATCCATTGGAGTAACAAAAATTCCGACAAGAGACTATCTTCCATAATGACAAGGCTACCATCTAATGGAATAACAAAATTCTCGACAACAGACTACCTTCCATAATGTCAAAGCTACCACACATTGGAGTAACAAATATCTCAATGACAAACTACCTTCCATAATGACAAGGCTACCATCCATTGGAGTAAAAAAAATTTCGAAACAAACTACCTTCCATAATGACAAGGCTACCACCCATTGGAGTAAAAAAGATATCTATATTATACTACCTTCCATAATGATAAGGCTACCATCCATTGGAGTAAAAAAAATATCCACAATAGACTACCTTCTGTAATGACAAGGCTAGCATTCATTGGAGTAACAAAAATTTGAACAAAAGACTACCTTCCATAATGACTAGGCTACCATCCATTGGAGTAACAAAAATCTCAAAAATAGAGTACCTTCCATAATGACAAGGCTACCATCCATTGGAGTAACAAAAATCTCGACAACAGACTAGCTTCCATAAGGACAAGGCTACCAACCATTGGAGTAACAAAAATCTCGACAACATACTACCTTTCATAATGTCAAGGCTACCACACATTGGAGTAATAGATATCTCAATGACAAACTATCTTCCATAATGACAAGGCTACCATCCATTGGAGTAAAAAAAATTTCGACAACAAACTACCTTCCATAATGACAAGGCTACCACCCATTGGAGTAAAAAAGATATCTATATTATACTACCTTCCATAATGATAAGGCTACCATCCATTGGAGTAACAAAAATATCCACAACAGACTACCTTCTGTAATGACAAGGCTACCATTCATTGGAGTAACAAAAATTTGAACAAAAGACTACCTTCCATAATGACAAGGCTACCATCCATTGGAGTAACAAAAATCTCGACAATAGAGTACCTTCCATAATGACAAGGCTACCATCCATTGGAGTAACAAAAATCTCGACAACAGACTAGCTTCCATAAGGACATGGCTACCAACCATTGGAGTAACAAAAATATCGACAACATAATACCTTCCATAATGACAAAGTTACCATCCATTGGAATATCAAAAATCACGAAAATAGACTACCTTCCATAATGACAAGGCTATCATCCAAAGGAATAACAAAAATCTAGACAACAAATTACCTTCCATAATGACAAGGCTACCATCCATTGGAGTAACAAAAATTCCGACAAGAGACTATCTTCCATAATGACAAGGCTACCATCTAATGGAATAACAAAATTCTCGACAACAGACTACCTTCCATAATGTCAAGGCTACCACACATTGGAGTAACAAATATCTCAATGACAAACTACCTTCCATAATGACAAGGCTACCATCCATTGGAGTAAAAAAAATTTCGAAACAAACTACCTTCCATAATGACAAGGCTACCACCCATTGGAGTAAAAAAGATATCTATATTATACTACCTTCCATAATGATAAGGCTACCATCCATTGGAGTAAAAAAAATATCCACAATAGACTACCTTCTGTAATGACAAGGCTAGCATTCATTGGAGTAACAAAAATTTGAACAAAAGACTACCTTCCATAATGACTAGGCTACCATCCATTGGAGTAACAAAAATCTCGACAATAGAGTACCTTCCATAATGACAAGGCTACCATCCATTGGAGTAACAAAAATCTCGACAACAGACTAGCTTCCATAAGGACAAGGCTACCAACCATTGGAGTAACAAAAATCTCGACAACAGACTACCTTTCATAATGTCAAGGCTACCACACATTGGAGTAATAGATATCTCAATGACAAACTATCTTCCATAATGACAAGGCTACCATCCATTGGAGTAAAAAAAATTTCGACAACAAACTACCTTCCATAATGACAAGGCTACCACCCATTGGAGTAAAAAAGATATCTATATTATACTACCTTCCATAATGATAAGGCTACCATCCATTGGAGTAACAAAAATATCCACAACAGACTACCTTCTGTAATGACAAGGCTACCATTCATTGGAGTAACAAAAATTTGAACAAAAGACTACCTTCCATAATGACAAGGCTACCATCCATTGGAGTAACAAAAATCTCGACAATAGAGTACCTTCCATAATGACAAGGCTACCATCCATTGGAGTAACAAAAATCTCGACAACAGACTAGCTTCCATAAGGACATGGCTACCAACCATTGGAGTAACAAAAATATCGACAACATAATACCTTCCATAATGACAAAGTTACCATCCATTGGAATAACAAAAATCACGAAAATAGACTACCTTCCATAATGACAAGGCTATCATCCAAAGGAATAACAAAAATCTAGACAACAAACTACCTTCCATAATGACAAGGCTACCATCCATTGGAGTAAAAAAAATTCCGACAAGAGACTACCTTCCATAATGACAAGGCTACCATCCAATGGAATAACAAAATTCTCGACAATAGACTACCTTTCATAATGTCAAGGCTACCACACATTGGAGTAACATATATCACAATTACAAACTACCTTTCATAATGACAAGGCTACCATCCATTGGAGTAAAAAAAATTTCGACAACAAACTACCTTCCATAATGACAAGGCTTCCACCCATTGGAGTAAGAAAGATATCTATATTTTACTACCTTCAATAATGATAAGGCTACCATCCATTGGAGTAACAAAAATATCCAAAATAGACTACCTTCTGTAATGATAAGGCTACCATTCATCGGAGTAACAAATTTGAACAAAAGACTACCTTCCATAATGACAAGGCTACCATCCATTGGAGTAACAAAAATCTTGACAATAGAGTACCTTCCATAATGACAAGGCTACCATCCATTGGAGTAACAAAAATCTCGACAACAGACTAGCTTCCATAAGGACAAGGCTACCAACCATTGGAGTAACAAAAATCTCGACAACAGTCTACCTTCCATAATGACAAAGTTTCCATCCATTGGATTAACAAAAATCACGAAAATAGACTACCTTCCATAATGACAAGGCTATCATCCAAAGGAATAACAAAAATCTAGACAACAAACTACCTTCCATAATGACAAGGCTACCATCCATTGGAGTAACAAAAATTCCGACAAGAGACTATCTTCCATAATGACACGGCTACCATCTAATGGAATAACAAAATTCTCGACAACAGACTACCTTCCATAATGTCAAGGCTACCACACATTGGAGTAACAAATATCTCAATGACAAACTACCTTCCATAATGACAAGGCTACCATCCATTGGAGTAAAAAAAATTTCGAAACAAACTACCTTCCATAATGACAAGGCTACCACCCATTGGAGTAAAAAAGATATCTATATTATACTACCTTCCATAATGATAAGGCTACCATCCATTGGAGTAAAAAAAATATCCACAATAGACTACCTTCTGTAATGACAAGGCTAGCATTCATTGGAGTAACAAAAATTTGAACAAAAGACTACCTTCCATAATGACTAGGCTACCATCCATTGGAGTAACAAAAATCTCAAAAATAGAGTACCTTCCATAATGACAAGGCTACCATCCATTGGAGTAACAAAAATTTCGACAACAGACTAGCTTCCATAAGGACACGGCTACCAACCATTGGAGTAACAAAAATATCGACAACAGACTACCTTTCATAATGTCAAGGCTACCACACATTGGAGTAATAGATATCTCAATGACAAACTATCTTCCATAATGACAAGGCTACCATCCATTGGAGTAAAAAAAATTTCGACAACAAACTACCTTCCATAATGACAAGGCTACCACCCATTGGAGTAAAAAAGATATCTATATTATACTACCTTCCATAATGATAAGGCTACCATCCATTAGAGTAACAAAAATATCCACAACAGACTACCTTCTGTAATGACAAGGCTACCATTCATTGGAGTAACAAAAATTTGAACAAAAGACTACCTTCCATAATGACAAGGCTACCATCCATTGGAGTAACAAAAATCTCGACAATAGAGTACCTTCCATAATGACAAGGCTACCATCCATTGGAGTAACAAAAATCTCGACAACAGACTAGCTTCCATAAGGACATGGCTACCAACCATTGGAGTAACAAAAATATCGACAACATAATACCTTCCATAATGACAAAGTTACCATCCATTGGAATAACAAATATCACGAAAATAGACTACCTTCCATAATGACAAGGCTATCATCCAAAGGAATAACAAAAATCTAGACAACAAATTACCTTCCATAATGACAAGGCTACCATCCATTGGAGTAACAAAAATTCCGACAAGAGACTATCTTCCATAATGACAAGGCTACCATCTAATGGAATAACAAAATTCTCGACAACAGACTACCTTCCATAATGTCAAGGCTACCACACATTGGAGTAACAAATATCTCAATGACAAACTACCTTCCATAATGACAAGGCTACCATCCATTGGAGTAAAAAAAATTTCGAAACAAACTACCTTCCATAATGACAAGGCTACCACCCATTGGAGTAAAAAGGATATCTATATTATACTACCTTCCATAATGATAAGGCTACCATCCATTGGAGTAAAAAAAATATCCACAATAGACTACCTTCTGTAATGACAAGGCTAGCATTCATTGGAGTAACAAAAATTTGAACAAAAGACTACCTTCCATAATGACTAGGCTACCATCCATTGGAGTAACAAAAATCTCGACAATAGAGTACCTTCCATAATGACAAGGCTACCATCCATTGGAGTAACAAAAATCTCGACAACAGACTAGCTTCCATAAGGACAAGGCTACCAACCATTGGAGTAACAAAAATCTCGACAACCGACTACCTTTCATAATGTCAAGGCTACCACACATTGGAGTAATAGATATCTCAATGACAAACTATCTTCCATAATGACAAGGCTACCATCCATTGGAGTAAAAAAAATTTCGACAACAAACTACCTTCCATAATGACAAGGCTACCACCCATTGGAGTAAAAAAGATATCTATATTATACTACCTTCCATAATGATAAGGCTACCATCCATTGGAGTAACAAAAATATCCACAACAGACTACCTTCTGTAATGACAAGGCTACCATTCATTGGAGTAACAAAAATTTGAACAAAAGACTACCTTCCTTAATGACAAGGCTACCATCCATTGGAGTAACAAAAATCTCGACAATAGAGTACCTTCCATAATGACAAGGCTACCATCCATTGGAGTAACAAAAATCTCGACAACAGACTAGCTTCCATAAGGACATGGCTACCAACCATTGGAGTAACAAAAATATCGACAACATAATACCTTCCATAATGACAAAGTTACCATCCATTGGAATAACAAAAATCACGAAAATAGACTACCTTCCATAATGACAAGGCTATCATCCAAAGGAATAACAAAAATCTAGACAACAAACTACCTTCCATAATGACAAGGCTACCATCCATTGGAGTAAAAAAAATTCCGACAAGAGACTACCTTCCATAATGACAAGGCTACCATCCAATGGAATAACAAAATTCTCGACAATAGACTACCTTTCATAATGTCAAGGCTACCACACATTGGAGTAACATATATCACAATCACAAACTACCTTTCATAATGACAAGGCTACCATCCATTGGAGTAAAAAAAATTTCGACAACAAACTACCTTCCATAATGACAAGGCTTCCACCCATTGGAGTAAGAAAGATATCTATATTTTACTACCTTCAATAATGATAAGGCTACCATCCATTGGAGTAACAAAAATATCCAAAATAGACTACCTTCTGTAATGATAAGGCTACCATTCATCGGAGTAACAAATTTGAACAAAAGACTACCTTCCATAATGACAAGGCTACCATCCATTGGAGTAACAAAAATCTCGACAATAGAGTACCTTCCATAATGACAAGGCTACCATCCATTGGAGTAACAAAAATCTCGACAACAGACTAGCTTCCATAAGGACAAGGCTACCAACCATTGGAGTAACAAAAATCTCGACAACCGACTACCTTTCATAATGTCAAGGCTACCACACATTGGAGTAATAGATATCTCAATGACAAACTATCTTCCATAATGACAAGGCTACCATCCATTGGAGTAAAAAAAATTTCGACAACAAACTACCTTCCATAATGACAAGGCTACCACCCATTGGAGTAAAAAAGATATCTATATTATACTACCTTCCATAATGATAAGGCTACAATCCATTGGAGTAACAAAAATATCCACAACAGACTACCTTCTGTAATGACAAGGCTACCATTCATTGGAGTAACAAAAATTTGAACAAAAGACTACCTTCCTTAATGACAAGGCTACCATCCATTGGAGTAACAAAAATCTCGACAATAGAGTACCTTCCATAATGACAAGGCTACCATCCATTGGAGTAACAAAAATCTCGACAACAGACTAGCTTCCATAAGGACATGGCTACCAACCATTGGAGTAACAAAAATATCGACAACATAATACCTTCCATAATGACAAAGTTACCATCCATTGGAATAACAAAAATCACGAAAATAGACTACCTTCCATAATGACAAGGCTATCATCCAAAGGAATAACAAAAATCTAGACAACAAACTACCTTCCATAATGACAAGGCTACCATCCATTGGAGTAAAAAAAATTCCGACAAGAGACTACCTTCCATAATGACAAGGCTACCATCCAATGGAATAACAAAATTCTCGACAATAGACTACCTTTCATAATGTCAAGGCTACCACACATTGGAGTAACATATATCACAATCACAAACTACCTTTCATAATGACAAGGCTACCATCCATTGGAGTAAAAAAAATTTCGACAACAAACTACCTTCCATAATGACAAGGCTTCCACCCATTGGAGTAAGAAAGATATCTATATTTTACTACCTTCAATAATGATAAGGCTACCATCCATTGGAGTAACAAAAATATCCAAAATAGACTACCTTCTGTAATGATAAGGCTACCATTCATCGGAGTAACAAATTTGAACAAAAGACTACCTTCCATAATGACAAGGCTACCATCCATTGGAGTAACAAAAATCTTGACAATAGAGTACCTTCCATAATGACAAGGCTACCATCCATTGGAGTAACAAAAATCTCGACAACAGACTAGCTTCCATAAGGACAAGGCTACCAACCATTGGAGTAACAAAAATCTCAACAACAGTCTACCTTCCATAATGACAAAGTTGCCATCCATTGGATTAACAAAAATCACGAAAATAGACTACCTTCCATAATGACAAGGCTATCATCCAAAGGAATAACAAAAATCTAGACAACAAACTACCTTCCATAATGACAAGGCTACCATCCATTGGAGTAACAAAAATTCCGACAAGAGACTATCTTCCATAATGACAAGGCTACCGTCTAATGGAATAACAAAATTCTCGACAACAGACTAGCTTCCATAATGTCAAGGCTACCACACATTGGAGTAACAAATATCTCAATGACAAACTACCTTCCATAATGACAAGGCTACCATCCATTGGAGTAAAAAAAAATTCGAAACAAACTACCTTCCATAATGACAAGGCTACCACCCATTGGAGTAAAAAAGATATCTATATTATACTACCTTCCATAATGATAAGGCTACCATCCATTGGAGTAAAAAAAATATCCACAATAGACTACCTTCTGTAATGACAAGGCTAGCATTCATTGGAGTAACAAAAATTTGAACAAAAGACTACCTTCCATAATGACTAGGCTACCATCCATTGGAGTAACAAAAATCTCAAAAATAGAGTACCTTCCATAATGACAAGGCTACCATCCATTGGAGTAACAAAAATTTCGACAACAGACTAGCTTCCATAAGGACACGGCTACCAACCATTGGAGTAACAAAAATATCGACAACAGACTACCTTTCATAATGTCAAGGCTACCACAAATTGGAGTAATAGATATCTTAATGACAAACTATCTTCCATAATGACAAGGCTACCATCCATTGGAGTAAAAAAAATTTCGACAACAAACTACCTTCCATAATGACAAGGCTACCACCCATTGGAGTAAAAAAGATATCTATATTATACTACCTTCCATAATGATAAGGCTACCATCCATTGGAGTAACAAAAATATCCACAACAGACTACCTTCTGTAATGACAAGGCTACCATTCATTGGAGTAACAAAAATTTGAACAAAAGACTACCTTCCATAATGACAAGGCTACCATCCATTGGAGTAACAAAAATCTCGACAATAGAGTACCTTCCATAATGACAAGGCTACCATCCATTGGAGTAACAAAAATCTCGACAACAGACTAGCTTCCATAAGGACATGGCTACCAACCATTGGAGTAACAAAAATATCGACAACATAATACCTTCCATAATGACAAAGTTACCATCCATTGGAATAACAAATATCACGAAAATAGACTACCTTCCATAATGACAAGGCTATCATCCAAAGGAATAACAAAAATCTAGACAACAAATTACCTTCCATAATGACAAGGCTACCATCCATTGGAGTAACAAAAATTCCGACAAGAGACTATCTTCCATAATGACAAGGCTACCATCTAATGGAATAACAAAATTCTCGACAACAGACTACCTTCCATAATTTCAAGGCTACCACACATTGGAGTAACAAATATCTCAATGACAAACTACCTTCCATAATGACAAGGCTACCATCCATTGGAGTAAAAAAAATTTCGAAACAAACTACCTTCCATAATGACAAGGCTACCACCCATTGGAGTAAAAAAGATATCTATATTATACTACCTTCCATAATGATAAGGCTACCATCCATTGGAGTAAAAAAAATATCCACAATAGACTACCTTCTGTAATGACAAGGCTAGCATTCATTGGAGTAACAAAAATTTGAACAAAAGACTACCTTCCATAATGACTAAGCTACCATCCATTGGAGTAACAAAAATCTCGACAATAGAGTACCTTCCATAATGACAAGGCTACCATCCATTGGAGTAACAAAAATCTCGACAACAGACTAGCTTCCATAAGGACAAGGCTACCAACCATTGGAGTAACAAAAATCTCGACAACCGACTACCTTTCATAATGTCAAGGCTACCACACATTGGAGTAATAGATATCTCAATGACAAACTATCTTCCATAATGACAAGGCTACCATCCATTGGAGTAAAAAAAATTTCGACAACAAACTACCTTCCATAATGACAAGGCTACCACCCATTGGAGTAAAAAAGATATCTATATTATACTACCTTCCATAATGATAAGGCTACCATCCATTGGAGTAACAAAAATATCCACAACAGACTACCTTCTGTAATGACAAGGCTACCATTCATTGGAGTAACAAAAATTTGAACAAAAGACTACCTTCCATAATGACAAGGCTACCATCCATTGGAGTAACAAAAATCTCGACAATAGAGTACCTTCCATAATGACAAGGCTACCATCCATTGGAGTAACAAAAATCTCGACAACAGACTAGCTTCCATAAGGACATGGCTACCAACCATTGGAGTAACAAAAATATCGACAACATAATACCTTCCATAATGACAAAGTTACCATCCATTGGAATAACAAAAATCACGAAAATAGACTACCTTCCATAATGACAAGGCTATCATCCAAAGGAATAACAAAAATCTAGACAACAAACTACCTTCCATAATGACAAGGCTACCATCCATTGGAGTAAAAAAATTCCGACAAGAGACTACCTTCCATAATGACAAGGCTACCATCCAATGGAATAACAAAATTCTCGACAATAGACTACCTTTCATAATGTCAAGGCTACCACACATTGGAGTAACATATATCACAATCACAAACTACCTTTCATAATGACAAGGCTACCATCCATTGGAGTAAAAAAAATTTCGACAACAAACTACCTTCCATAATGACAAGGCTTCCACCCATTGGAGTAAGAAAGATATCTATATTTTACTACCTTCAATAATGATAAGGCTACCATCCATTGGAGTAACAAAAATATCCACAATAGACTACCTTCTGTAATGATAAGGCTACCATTCATCGGAGTAACAAATTTGAATAAAAGACTACCTTCCATAATGACAAAGCTACCATCCATTGGAGTAACAAAAATCTTGACAATAGAGTACCTTCCATAATGACAAGGCTACCATCCATTGGAGTAACAAAAATCTCGACAACAGACTAGCTTCCATAAGGACAAGGCTACCAACCATTGGAGTAACAAAAATCTCGACAACAGTCTACCTTCCATAATGACAAAGTTGCCATCCATTGGATTAACAAAAATCACGAAATAAGACTACCTTCCATAATGACAAGGCTATCATCCAAAGGAATAACAAAAATCAAGACAACAAACTACCTTCCATAATGACAAGGCTACCATCCAATGGAGAAACAAAAATTCCGACAAGAGACTACCTTCCATAATGACAAGGCTACCATCCAATGGAATAACATAATTCTCGACAACAGACTACCTTCCATAATGTCAAGGCTACCACACATTGGAGTAATAAATATCTCAATGACAAACTATCTTCCATAATGACAAGGCTACCATCCATTGGAGTAAAAAAAATTTCGAAACAAAATACCTTCCATAATGACAAGGCTACCACCCATTGGAGTAAAAAAGATATCTATATTATACTACCTTCCATAATGATAAGGCTACCATCCATTGGAGTAACAAAAATATCCACAACAGACTACCTTCTGTAATGACAAGGCTACCATTCATTGGAGTAACAAAAATTTGAGCAAAAGACTACCTTCCATAATGACAAGGCTAAGATCCATGGGAGTAACAAAAATCTCAACAATAGAGTAACTTCCATAATGAAAAGGCTACCATCCATTGGAGTAACAAAAATCTCGACAACAGACTAGCTTCCATAAGGACACGGCTACTAACCATTGGAGTAACAAAAATATCGACAACAGAATACCTTCCATAATGACAAAGTTACCATCCATTGGAATAACAAAAATCACGAAAATAGACTACCTTCCATAATGACAAGGCTATCATCCAAAGGAATAACAAAAATCTAGACAACAAACTACCTTCCATAATGACAAGGCTACCATCCATTGGATTAACAAAAATTCCGACAAGAGACTACCTTCCATAATGACAAGGCTACCATCCAATGGAATAAAAAAATTCTCCATAACAGACTACCTTCCATAATGTCAAGGCTACCACACATTGGAGTAACAGATATCTCAATGACAAACTACCTTCCATAATGACAAGGCTACAATCCATTGGAGTAAAAAAAATTTCGACAACAAACTACCTTCCATAATGACAAGGCTACCACCCATTGGAGTAAAAAAGATATATATATTAAACTACCTTCCAAAATGATAAGGCTACCATCCATTGGAATAACAAAAATATCCACAATAGACTACCTTCTGTAAAGACAAGGCTACCATTCATCGGAGTAACAAAAATTTGAACAAAAGACTACCTTCCATAATGACAAGGCTACCATCCATTGGAGTAACAAAAATCTTGACAATAGAGTACCTTCGATAATGACATGGCTACCATCCATTGGAGTAACAAAAATCTCGACAACACACTAGCTTCCATAAGGACAAGGCTACCGACCATTGGAGTAAAATAAATCTCGACAACAGACTACCTTCCATAATGACAAAGTTACCATCCATTGGAATAACAAAAATCACGAAAATAGACTACCTTCCATAATTACAAGGCTATCATCCAAAGGAATAACAAATATCTAGACAACAAACTACCTTCCATAATGACAAGGCTACCATCCATTAGAGTAAAAAAAATTCCAACAAGAGAATACCTTCCATAATGACAAGGCTACCATCCAATGGAATACCAAAATTCTCAACAACAGACTACCTTTCATAATGTCAAGGCTACCACACATTGGAGTAACAGATATCTCAATGACATACTACCTTCCATAATGATAAGGCTACCATCCATTGGAGTAAAAAAAAAATCGACAACAAACTACCTTCCATAATGACAAGGCTACCACCCATTGGAGTAAAAAAGATATCTATATTATACTACCTTCCGTAATGATAAGGCTACCATCCATTCGAATAACAAAAATATCCACAATAGACTACCTTCTGTAAAGACAAGGCTACCATTCATCGGAGTAACAAAAATTTGAAAAAAAGACTACCTTCCATAATGACAAGGCTACCATCCATTGGAGTAACAAAAATCTTGACAATAGAGTACCTTCGATAATGACATGGCTACCATCCATTGGAGTAACAAAAATCTCGACAAGACACTAGCTTCCATAAGGACAAGGCTACCGACCATTGGAGTAACATAAATCTCGACAACAGACTACCTTACATAATGACAAAGTTACCATCCATTGGAATAACAAAAATCACGAAAATAGACTACCTTCCATAATTACAAGGCTATCATCCAAAGGAATAACAAAAATCTAGACAACAAACTACCTTCCATAATGACAAGGATACCATCCATTAGAGTAAAAAAAATTCCAACAAGAGAATACCTTCCATAATGACAAGGCTACCATCCAATGGAATACCAAAATTCTCAACAACAGACTACCTTCCATAATGTCAAGGCTACCACACATTGGAGTAACAGATATCTCAATGACAAACTACCTTCCATAATGATAAGGCTACCATCCATTGGAGTAAAAAAAATTTCGACAACAAACTACCTTCCATAATGACCAGTATACCACCCATTGGAGTAAAAGAGATATCTATATTTTACTACCTTCCATAATTATAAGGCTACCATCCATTGGAGTAACAAAATTATCCACAACAGACTACCTTCTATAATGACAAGGCTACCATTCATTGGAGTAACAAAAATTTGAACAAAAGACTACCTTCCATAATGACAAGGCTACCATCCATTGGAGTAACAAAAATCATAACGACAAACAACCTTCTATAATGACAAGGCTACCATCCATTGGAGTAACAAAAATATCCACAATAGAGTACCTTCCATAATGACAAGGCTACCATCCATTGGAGCAACAAAAATCTCGACAACAGACTAGCTTCCATAAGGACACGGCTACCAACCATTCGAGTAACAAAAATCTCGACAACAGACTACCTTCGATAATGACAAAGTTACCATCCATTAGAATAACAAAAATCACGAAAATAGACTACCTTCCATAATTACAAGGCTATCATCCAAAGGAATAACAAAAATCTAGACAACAAACTACCTTCCATAATGACAAGGCTACCATCCATTGGAGTAACAAAAATTCCGACAAGAGACTACCTTCCATAATGTCTAGGCTACCATCCAATGGAATAACAAAATTCTCGACAATAGACTACCTTCCATAATGTCAAGGCTATCCCACATTGGAGTAACAGATATCTCAATGACAAACTACCTTCCATAATGACAAGGCTACCATCCATTGGAGTAAAAAAAAAATCGACAACAAACTACCTTCCATAATGACAAGGCTACCACCCATTGGAGTAAAAAAGATATCTATATTATACTACCTTCCGTAATGATAAGGCTACCACCCATTGGAGTAACAAAAATATCCATAATAGACTACCTTCTGTAATGACAAGGCTACCATTCATCGGAGTAAGAAAAATTTGAAAAAAAGACTACCTTCCATAATGACAAGGCTACCATCCATTGGAGTAACAAAAATCTCGACAATAGAGTACCTTCCATAATTACAAGGCTACCATCCATTGGAGTAACAAAAATCTCGACAACAGACTAGCTTCCATAAGGACAAGGCTACCAACCATTGGAGTAACAAAAATCTCGACAACAGACTACCTTCCATAATGACAAAGTTACCATCCATTGGAATAACAAAAATCACGAAAATAGACTACCTTCCATAATGACAAGGCTATCATCCAAAGGAATAACAAAAATCTAGACAACAAACTACCTTCCTTAATGACAAGAATACCATCCATTAGAGTAACAAAAATTCCGCCAAGAGACTACCTTCCATAATGACAAGGCTACCATCTAATGGAATAACAAAATTGTCGACAACAGACTACCTTCCATAATGTCAAGGCTACCACACATTGGAGTAACAGATATCTCAATGACAAACTACCTTCCATAATGACAAGGCTACCATCCATTGGAGTAAAAAAAATTTCGACAACAAACTACCTTCCATAATGACAAGGCTACCACCCATTGGAGTAAAAAAGATATCTATATTATACTACCTTCCATAATGATAAGGCTACCATCCATTGGAGTAACAAAAATATCCACAACAGACTACCTTCTGTAATGACAAGGCTACCATTCATTGGAGTAACAAAAATTTGAACAAAACACTACCTTCCATAATGACAAGGCTACCATCCATTGGAGTAACAAAAATCATAACGACAAACAACCTTTCATAATGACAAGGTTACCATCCATTGGAGTAACAAAAATCTCGACAATAGAGTACCTTTCACAATGACAAGGCTACCATCCATTGGAGTAACAAAAATCTCGACAACAGACTAGCTTCCATAAGGACAAGGCTACCAACCATTGGAATAACAAAAATCTCGACAACAGACTACCTTCCATAATGACAAAGTTACCATCCATTGGAATAACAAAAATCACGAAAATAGATTACCTTCCATAATGACAAGGCTATCATCCAAAGGAATAACAAAAATCTAGACAACAAACTACCTTCCATAATGACAAGGCTACCATCCATTGGAGTAAAAAAAATTCCGACAAGAGACTACCTTCCATAATGCAAGGCTACCATCCAATGGAATAACAAAATTCTCGACAACAGACTACCTTCCATATAGTCAAGGCTACCACACATTGGAGTAACAAAAATTCCGACAAGAGACTACCTTCCATAATGTCTAGGCTACCATCCAATGGAATAACAAAATTCTCGACAACAGACTACATTCCATATTGTCAAGGCTATCCCACATTGGAGTAACAGATATCTCAATGACAAACTACCTTCCATAATGACAAGGCTACCATCCATTGGAGTAAAAAAAAATTCGACAACAAACTACCTTCCATCATGACAAGGCTACCACCCATTGGAGTAAAAAAGATATCTATATTATACTACCTTCCATAATGATAAAGCTACCACCCATTGGAGTAACAAAAATATCCACAATAGACTACCTTCTGTAATGACAAGGCTACCATTCATCGGAGTAACAAAAATTTGAACAAAAGACTACCTTCCATAATGACAAGGCTACCATCCATTGGAGTAACAAAAATCTCGACAATAGAGTACCTTCCATAATTACAAGGCTACCATCCATTGGAGTAACAAAAATCTCGACAACAGACTAGCTTCCATAAGGACAAGGCTACCAACCATTGGAGTAACAAAAATCTCGACAACAGACTACCTTCCATAATGACAAAGTTACCATCCATTGGAATAACAAAAATCACGAAAATAGACTACCTCCATAATGACAAGGCTATCATCCAAAGGAATAACAAAAATCTAGACAACAAACTACCTTCCATAATGACAAGGCTACCATCCATTAGAGTAACAAAAATTCCGCCAAGAGAATACCTTCCATAATGACAAGGCTACCATCTAATGGAATAACAAAATTCTCGACAACAGACTACCTTCCATAATGTCAAGGCTACCACACATTGGAGTAACAGATATCTCAATGACAAACTACCTTCCATAATGACAAGGCTACCATCCATTGGAGTAAAACAGATTTCGACAACAAACTACCTTCCATAATGACAAGGCTACCACCCATTGGAGTAAAAAAGATATCTATATTATAATACCTTCCTTAATGATAAGGCTACCATCCATTGGAGTAAAAAAAATATCCACAATAGACTACCATTTGTAATGACAAGGCTACCATTCATTGGAGTAACACAAATTTGAACAAAAGACTACCTTCCATAATGACAAGGCTACCATCCATTTGAGTAACAAAAAAATCCACAATAGAGTACCTTCCATAATGACAAGGCTACCATCCATTGGAGTAACAAAAATCTCGACAACAGAGTAGCTTCCATAAGGACAAGGTTACCAACCATTGGAGTAACAAAAATCACGACAACAGACTACCTTCCATAATGATAAACTTACCATCCATTGGAATAACAAAAATCACGAAAATAGACTACCTTCCATAATTACAAGGCTATCATCCAAAGGAATAACAAAAATCTAGACAACAAACTACCTTCCATAATGACAAGGCTACCATCCATTAGAGTAACCAAAATTCTGCCAAGAGACTACCTTCCATAATGACAAGGCTACCATCTAATGGAATAACAAAATTCTCGACAACAGACTACCTTCCATAATGTCAAGGCTACCACACATTGGAGTAACAGATATCTCAATGACAAACTATCTTCCATAATGACAAGGCTACCATCCATTGGAGTCAAAAAAATTTCGACAACAAACTACCTTCCATAATGACAAGGCTACCACCCATTGGAGTAAAAAAGATATCTATATTATACTACCTTCCATAATGATAAGGCTACAATCCATTGGAGTAACAAAAATATCCACAACAGACTACCTTCTGTAATGACAAGGCTACCATTCATTGGAGTAACAAAAATTTGAACAAAACACTACCTTCCATAATGACAAGGCTACCATCCATTGGAGTAACAAAAATCATAACGACAAACAACCTTTCATAATGACAAGCTTACCATCCATTGGAGTAACAAAAATCTCGACAATAGAGTACCTTCCACAATGACAAGGCTACCATCCATTGGAGTAACAAAAATCTCGACAACAGACTAGCTTCCATAAGGACAAGCCTACCAACCATTGGAGTAACAAAAATCTCGACAACAGACTACCTTCCATAATGACAAAGTTACCATCCATTGGAATAACAAAAATCACGAAAATAGATTACCTTCCATAATGACAAGGCTATCATCCAAAGGAATAACAAAAATCTAGACAACAAACTACCTTCCATAATGACAAGGCTACCATCTATTGGAGTAAAAAAAATTCCGACAAGAGACTACCTTCCATAATGCAAGGCTACCATCCAATGGAATAACAAAATTCTCGACAACAGACTACCTTCCATAATGTCAAGGCTACCACACATTGGAGTAACAGATATCTCAATGACAAACTACCTTCCATAATGACAAGGCTACCATCCATTGGAGTAAAAAAAAATTTGACAACAAACTACCTTCCATAATGACAAGGCTACCACCCATTGGAGTAAAAAAGATATCTATATTATAATACCTTCCTTAATGATAAGGCTACCATCCATTGGAGTTAAAAAAATATCCACAATAGACTACCATTTGTAATGACAAGGCTACCATTCATTGGAGTAACACAAATTTGAACAAAAGACTACCTTCCATAATGACAAGGCTACCATCCATTTGAGTAACAAAAATATCCACAATAGAGTACCTTCCATAAGGACAAGGCTACCATCCATTGGAGTAACAAAAATCTCGACAACAGAGTAGCTTCCATAAGGACAAGGTTACCAACCATTGGAGTAACAAAAATCACGACAACAGACTACCTTCCATAATGACAAAGTTACCATCCATTGGAATAACAAAAATCACGAAAATAGACTACCTTCCATAATTACAAGGCTATCATCCAAAGGAATAAAAAAAATCTAGACAACAAACTACCTTCCATAATGACAAGGCTACCATCCGTTGGAGTAACAAAAATTCCGACAAGAGACTACCTTCCATAATGACTAGGCTACCATCCAATGGAATAACAAAATTCTCGACAACAGACTACCTTCCATAATGTCAAGGCTACCACGCATTGGAGTAACAGATATCTCAATGACAAACTACCTTCCATAATGACAAGGCTACCATCCATTGGAGTAAAAAAAATTTCGACAACAAACTACCTTCCATAATGACAAGGCTACCACCCATTGGAGTAAAAAAGATATCTATATTATACTACCTTCCATAATGATAAGGCTACCATCCATTGGAGTAACAAAAATATCCACAACAGACTACCTTCTGTAATGACAAGGCTACCATTCATTGTAGTAACAAAAATTTGAACAAAACACTACCTTCCATAATGACAAGGCTACCATCCATTGGAGTAACAAAAATCATAATGACAAACAACCTTTCATAATGACAAGGCTACCATCCATTGGAGTAACAAAAATCTCGACAACAGACTAGCTTCGATAAGGACAAGGCTACCAACCATTGGAGTAACAAAAATCTCGACAACAGACTACCTTCCATAATGACAAAGTTACCATCCATTGGAATAACAAAAATCACGAAAATAGACTACCTTCCATAATGACAAAGTTACCATCCATTGGAATAACAAAAATAACGAAAATAGACTACCTTCCATAATGACAAGGCTATCATCCAAAGGAATAACAAAAATCTAGATAACAAACTACCTTCCATAATGACAAAGTTACCATCTATTGGAATAACAAAAATCACGAAAATAGACTACCTTCCATAATGACAAGGCTATCATCCAAAGGAATAACAAAAATCTAGACAACAAACTACCTTCCATAATGACAAGGCTACCATCCATTGGAGTAAAAAAAATTCCGACAAGAGACTACCTTCCATAATGACTAGGCTACCATCCAACGGAATAACAAAATTCTCGACAACAGACTACCTTCCATAATGGCAAGGCTACCACACATTGGAGTAACAGATATCTCAATGACAAACTACCTTCCATAATGACAAGGCTACCATCCATTGGAGTAAAAAAAAATTCGACAACAAACTACCTTACATAATGACAAGTCTACCACCCATTGGAGTAAAAAAGATATCTATATTATACTACCTTCCATAATGATAAGGCTACCATCCATTGGAGTAACAAAAATATCCACAACAGACTACCTTCTGTAATGACAAGGCTACCATTCATTGTAGTCACAAAAATTTGAACAAAACACTACCTTCCATAATGACAAGGCTACCATCCATTGGAGTAACAAAAATCATAATGACCAAAAACCTTTCATAATGACAAGGCCACCATCCATTAGAGTAAAAAAATTCTCGACAACAGACTAGCTTCGATAACGACAACGCTACCAACCAATGGAGTAACAAAAATCTCGACAATAGACTACCTTCCATAATGACAAAGTTACCATCCATTGGAATAACAAAAATCACGAAAATAGACTACCTTCCATAATGACAAAGTTACCATCCATTGGAATAACAAAAATCACGAAAATAGACTACCTTCAATAATGACAAGGCTATCATCCAAAGGAATAACGAAAATCTAGACAACAAACTACCTTCCATAATGACAAGGCTACCATCCATTGGAGTAACAATAATTCCGACAAGAGACTACCTTCCATAATGACAAGGCTACCATCCAATGGAATAATAAAATTCTCGACAACAGATTACCTTCCATAATGTGAAGGCTACCACACATTGGAGTAACAGATATCTTAATGACAAACTACCTTCCATAATGACAAGGCTACCATCCATTGGAGTAAAAAAAATTTCGACAACAAACTACCTTCCATAATGACAAGGCTACCACCCGTTGGACTAAAAAAGATATCTATATTATACTACCTTCCATAATGATAAGGCTACCATCCATTGGAGTAAAAAAAATATCCATAATAGACTACCTTTTGTAATGACAAGGCTACCATTCATTGGAGTAACACAAATTTGAACAAAAGACTACCTTCCATAATGACAAGGATACCATCCATTGGAGTAACAAAAATATCCACAATAGAGTACCTTCCATAATGACAAGGCTACCATCCATTGGAGTAACAAAAATCTCGACAACAGACTAGCTTCCATAAGGACAAGGCTACCAACCATTGGAGTAACAAAAATCACGACAACAGACTACCTTCCATAATGACAAAGTTACCATCTATTGGAATAACAAAAATCACGAAAATAGACTACCTTCCATAATGACAAGGCTATCATCCAAAGGAATAACAAAAATCTAGACAACAAACTACCTTCCATAATGACAAGGCTACCATCCATTGGAGTAACAAAACTCTCGACAACAGACTAGCTTCGATAACGACAAGGCTACCAACCATTGGAGTAACAAAAATGTCGACAACAGACTACCTTCCATAATGACAAAGTTACCATCCATTGGAATAACAAAAATCACGAAAATAGACTACCTTCCATAATGACAAAGTTACCATCCATTGGAATAACAAAAATAACGAAAATAGACTACCTTCCATAATGACAAGGCTATCATCCAAAGGAATAACAAAAATCTAGATAACAAACTACCTTCCATAAGGACAAGGCTACCATCCATTGGAGTAACAAAAATTCCGACAAGAGACTACCTTCCATAATGACAAGGCTACCATCCAATGGAATAACAAAATTCTCGAGAACAGATTACCTTCCATAATGTGAAGGCTACCACACATTGGAGTAACAGATATCTCAATGACAAAGTACCTTCCATAATGACAAGGCTACCATCCATTGGAGTAAAAAAAAATTCGACAACAAACTACCTTCCATAATGACAAGGCTACCACCCGTTGGACTAAAAAAGATATCTATATTATACTACCTTCCATAATGATAAGGCTACCATCCATTGGAGTAAAAAAAATATCCATAATAGACTACCTTTTGTAATGACAAGGCTACCATTCATGGGAGTAACACAAATTTGAACAAAAGACTACCTTCCATAATGACAAGGATACCATCCATTGGAGTAACAAAAATATCCACAATAGAGTACCTTCCATAATGACAAGGCTACCATCCATTGGAGTAACAAAAATCTCGACAACAGACTACCTTCCATAAGGACAAGGCTACCAACCATTGGAGTAACAAAAATCTCGACAATAGACTACCTTCCATAATGACAAAGTTACCATCTATTGGAATAACAAAAATCACGAAAATAGACTACCTTCCATAATGACAAGGCTATCATCCAAAGGAATAACAAAAATCTAGACAACAAACTACCTTCCATAATGACAAGGCTAACATCCATTGGAGTAACAAAAATTCCGACAAGAGACTACCTTCCATAATGACAGGCTACCATCCAATGGAATAACAAAATTCTCGACAAAAGACTACCTTCCATAATGTCAAGGCTACCACACATTGGAGTAACAGATATCTCAATGACAAACTACCTTCCATAATGACAAGGCTACCATCCATTGGAGTACAAAAAATTCGACAACAAACTACCTTCCATAATGACAAGGCTACCACCCATTGGAGTAAAAAAGATATCTATATTATAATACCTACCTTAATGATAAGGCTACCATCCACTGGAGTAAAAAAAATATCCATAATAGACTACCATTTGTAATGACAAGGCTACCATTCATTGGAGTTACACAAATTTGAACAAAAGACTACCTTCCATAATGACAAGGCTACCATCCATTGGAGTAACAAAAATATCCACAATAGAGTACCTTCCATAATGACAAGGCTACCATCCATTAGAGTAACAAAAATCTCGACAACCGAGTAACTTCCATAAGGACAAGGCTACCAACCATTAGAGTAACAAAAATCTCGACAACAGACTACCTTCCATAATGACAAAGTTACCATCCATTGGAATAACAAAAATCACGAAAATAGACTACCTTCCATAACTACAAGGCTATCATCCAAAGGAATAACAAAAATCTAGATAACAAACTACCTTCCATAATGACAAGGCTACCATCCATTGGAGTAACAAAAATTCTGACAAGAGACTACCTTCCATAATGACTAGGCTACCATCCAATGGAATAATAAAATTCTCGACAACAGACTACCTTCCATAATGTCAAGGCTACCACACATTGGAGTAACAGATATCTCAATGACAAACTACCTTCCATAATGACAAGGCTACCATCCATTGGAGTAAAAAAAATTTCGACAACAAACTACCTTCCATAATGACAAGGCTACCACCCATTGGAGTAAAAAATATATCTATATTATACTATCTTCCATAACGATAAGGCTACCATCCATTGGAGTAACAAAAATATCCACAACAGACTACCTTTTGTAATGACAAGGCTACCATTCATTGGAGTAACAAAAATTTGAACAAAACACTACCTTCCATAATGACTAGGCTACCATCCATTGGAGTAACAAAAATCATAACGACAAACATCCTTTCATAATGACAAGGCTACCATCCATTGGAGTAACAAAAATCTCGACAACAGACTAGCTTCGATAAGGACAAGGCTACCAACCATTGGAGTAACAAAAATCTCGACAACAGACTACCTTCCATAATGACAAAGTTACCATCCATTGGAATAACAAAAATCACAAAAATAGACTACCTTCCATAATGACAAGGCTACCATCCATTGGAGTAAAAAAATTTCGACAACAAACTACCTTCCATAATGACAAGGCTACCACCCATTGGAGTAAAAAAGATATCTATATTATATTACCTTCCATAATAATAAGGCTACCATCCATTGGAGTAAAAAAAATATCCAGAATAGACTACCTTTTGTAATGACAAGGCTACCATTCATTGGAGTAACACAAATTTGAACAAAAGACTACCCTCCATAATGACAAGGCTACCATCCATTGGAGTAACAAAAATATCCACAATAGAGTACCTTCCATAATGAAAAGGCTACCATCCATATTGGAGTAACAAATATCTCGACAATAAACTAACTTCCATAAGGACAAGGCTACCAACCATTGGAGTAACAAAAATCTCGACAACAGACTACCTTCCATAATGACAAAGTTACCATCCATTGGAATAACAAAAATCACGAAAATAGACTACCTTCCATAATTACAAGGCTATCATCCAAAGGAATAACAAAAATCTAGACAACAAACTACCTTCCATAATGACAAGGCATACATCCATTGGAGTAAACAAAATTCCGACAAGAGACTACCTTCCATAATGACTAGGCTACCATCCAATGGAATAACAAAGTTCTCGACAACAGACTACCTTCCATAATGTCAAGGCTACCATCCATTAGAGTAAAAAAAATTTCGACAACAAAAATACCTTCCATAATGACAAGGATACCACCCATTGGAGTAAAAAAGATATCTATATTATACTACCTTCCATAATGATAAGGCTACCATCCATTGGAGTAACAAAAATATCCATAATAGACTACCTTCTGTAATGACAAGGCTACCATTCATTGGAGTAACAAAAATTTGAACAAAAGACTACCCTCCATAATGACAAGGCTACCATCCATTGGAGTAACAAAAATATCCACAATAGAGTACCTTCCATAATGACAAGGCTACCATCCATTGGAGTAACAAAAATCTCGACAACAAAGTAGCTTCCATAAGGACAAGGCTACCAACCATTGGAGTAACAAAATTCTCGACAACAGACTACCTTCCATAATGACAAAGTTACCATCCATTAGAATAACAAAAATCACGAAAATAGACTACCTTCCATAATTACAAGGCTATCATCCAAAGGAATAACAAAAATCTAGACAACAAACTACCTTCCATAATGACAAGGCTACCATCCATTGGAGTAACAAAAATTCCGACAAGAGACTACCTTCCATAATGACTAGGCTACCATCCAATGGAATAACAAAATTCTCGACAACAGACTACCTTCCATAATGTCAAGGCTACCACACATTGGAGTATCAGATATCTCAATGACAAACTACCTTCCATAATGACAAGGCTACCATCCATTGGAGTAAAACAAATTTCGACAACAAAATACCTTCCATAATGACAAGGCTACCACCCATTGGAGTAAAAAAGATATCTATATTATACTACCTTCCATAATGATAAGGCTACCATCCATTGGAGTAACTAAAATATCCACAATAGACTACCTTCTGTAATGACAAGGCTACCATTCATTGGAGTAACAAAAATTTGAACAAAAGACTACCTTCCATAATGACAAGGCTACCATCCATTGGAGTAACAAAAATATCCACAATAGAGTACCTTCCATAATGACAAGGCTACCATCCATTGGAGTAACAAAAATCTCGACAACAGACTAGCTTCCATAAGGACAAGGCTACCAACCATTGGAGTAACAAAAAATCTCGACAACAGACAACTTTCCATAATGACAAAGTTACCATCCATTGGAATAACAAAAATCACGAAAATAGACTACCTTCCATAATGACAAGGCTGTCATCCAAAGGAATAACAAAAATCTAGACAACAAACTACCTTCCATAATGACAAGGCTATCATCCATTGGAGTAACAAAAATTCCGACAAGAGACTACCTTCCATAAAGTCAAGGCTACCACACATTGGAGTAACAGATATCTCAATGACAAACTACCTTCCATAATGACAAGGCTACCATCCATTGGAGTAAAAAGAAATTCGACAACAAACTACCTTCCATAATGACAAGGCTACCACCCATTGGAGTAAAAAAGATATCTATATTATACTACCTTCCATAATGATAAGTCTACCATCGATTGGAGTAACAAAAATATTTATAACAGACTACCTTTTGTAATGACAAGGCTAGCATTCATTGGAGTAACAAAAATTTGAACAAAAGACTACCTTCTATAATGACAAGGCTACCATCCATTGGAGTAACAAAAATCATAACGACAAACGACCTTCCATAATGACAAGGCTACCATCCATTGGAGTAACAAAAATCTCAACAATAGAGTACCTTCCATAATGACAAGGCTACCATCCATTGTGGTAACAAAAATCTCGACAACAGACTAGCTTTCATAAGGACAAGGCTAGCAACCATTGGAGTAACAAAAATCTCGACAACAGACTACCTTCCATAATGACAAAGTTACCATCCATTGGAATAACAAAAATCACGAAAATAGACTACCTTCCACAAAGACAAGGCTATCATCCAAAGGAATAACAAAAATCTAGACAACAAACTACCTTCCATAATGACAAGGCTACCATCCATTGGAGTAATAAAAATTCAGACAAAAGACTACCTTCCATAATGACAAGGCTACCATCCAATGGAATAACAAAATTCTGGAGTAATAGATATCTCAATGACAAACTACCTTCCATAATGACAAGGCTACCATCCATTGGAGTAAAAAAAATTTCGACAACAAACTACCTTCCATAACGACAAGGCTACCACCCATTGGAGTAAAAAAGATATCTATATTATACTACCTTTCATAGTGATAAGGCTACCATCCATTTGTGTAACAAAAATATCCACAACAGACTACCTTCTGTAATGACAAGGCTTCCATTCATTGGAGTAACAAAAATTTGAACAAAACACTACCTTCCATAATGACAAGGCTACCATCCATTGGAGTAACAAAAATCATAACGACAAACAACCTTTCATAATGACAAGGCTACCATCCATTGGAGTAACAAAAATCTCGACAACAGACTACCTTCGATAAGGACAAGGCTACCGACCATTGGAGTAACAAAAATCTCGACAACAAACTACCTTCCATAATGACAAAGTTACCATCCATTGGAATAACAAAAATCACGAAAATAGACTACCTTCCATAATGACAAAGTTACCATCCATTGGAATAACAAAAATCACGAAAATAGACTACCTTCCATAATGACAAGGCTATCATCCAAAGGAATAACAAAAATATAGACAACAAACTACCTTCCATAACGACAAGGCTACCATCCATTGGAGTAACAAAAATTCCGACAAGAGACTACATTCCATAATGACAAGGCTACCATCCAATGGAATAACAAAATTCTCGACAACAGACTACCTTCCATAATGTCAAGGCTACCACACATTGGAGTAACAGATATCTCAATGACAAACTACCTTCCATAATGACAAGGCTACCATCCATTGGAGTAAAAAAAATTTCGACAACAAACTACCTTCCATAATGACAAGGCTACCACCCATTGGAGTAAAAAAGATATCTATATTATACTACCTTCCATAATGATAAGACTACCATCCATTGGAGTAAAAAAAATATCCACAATAGACTACCTTTTGTAATGACAAGGCTACCATTCATTGGAGTAACACAAATTTGAACAAAAGACTACCTTCCATAATGACAAGGCTACCATCCATTGGAGTAACAAAAATACCCATAATAGAGTACCTTCCATAATGACAAGGCTACCATCCATTGGAGTAACAAAAATCTCGACAACAGACTAGCTTCCATAAGGACAAGGCTACCAACCATTGGAGTAACAAAAATCTCGACAACAGACTACCTTCCATAATGACAAAGTTACCATCCATTGGAATAACAAAAATCACGAAAGTAGACTACCTTCCATAATTACAAGGCTATCATCCAAAGGAATAACAAAAATCTAGACAACAAACATCCTTCCATAATGCAAGGCTACAATCCATTGGAGTAAAAAAAATTCCGACAACAGACTACCTTCCATAATGACTAGCCTACCATCCAATGGAATAACCAAATTCTTGACAACAGACTACCTTCCATAATGTCAAGGCTACCACACATTGGAGTAACAGATATCTCAATGACAAACTACCTTCCATAATAACAAGGCTACCATCCATTGGAGTAAAAAAAATTTCGACAACAAACTACCTTCCATAATGACAAGGCTACCACCCATTGGAGTAAAAAAGATATCTATATTATACTACCTTCCATAATGATAAGGCTACCATCCATTGGAGTAAAAAAAATATCCACAATAGACTACCTGTTGTAATGATAAGGCTACCATTCATTGGAGTAAGACAAATTTGAACAAAAGACTACCTTCCATAATGACAAGGCTACCATCCATTGGAGTAACAAAAATCTCAACAATAGAGTACCTTCCATAATGACAAGGCTACCATCCATTGGAGTAATAAAAATCTCGACAACAGACTAGCTTCCATAAGGACAATGCTACCAACCATTGGAGTAACAAAAATCTCGACAACAAACTGCCTTCCATAATGACAAAGTTACCATCCATTGGAATAACAAAAATCACGAAAATAGACTACCTTCCATAATGACAAGGCTATCATCCAAAGGAATAACAAAAATCTAGACAACAAACTACCTTCTATAATGACAAGGCTACCATCCATTGGAGTAACAAAAATTCCGACAAAATACTACCTTCCATAATGACTAGGCTACCATCCAATGGAATAACCAAATTCTCGACAACAGACTACCTTCCATAATGTCAAGGTTACCACACATTGGAGTAATAGATATCTCAATGACAAACTACCTTCCATAATGAGAAGGCTACCATCCATTGGAGTAAAAAAAATTTCGACAACAAAAATACCTTCCATAATGACAAGGCTTCCACCCATTGGAGTAAAAAAGATATATATATTATACTACCTTCCATAATGATAAGGCTACCATCCATTGGAGTAAAAAAAATATCCACAATAGACTACCTTTTGTAATGACAAGGCTACCATTCATTGGAGTAACACAAATTTGAACAAAAGACTACCTTCCATAATGACAAGGATACCATCCATTGGAGTAACAAAAATACCCATAATAGAGTACCTTCCATAATGACAAGGCTACCATCCATTGGAGTAACAAAAATCTCGATAACAGACTAGCTTCCATAAGGACAAGGCTACCAACCATTGGAGTAACAAAAATCTCGACAACAGACTACCTTCCATAATGACAAAGTTACCATCCATTGGAATAACAAAAATCACGAAAGTAGACTACCTTCCATAATTACAAGGCTATCATCCAAAGGAATAACAAAATTCTAGACAACAAACTACCTTCCATAATGCAAGGCTACCATCCATTGGAGTAAAAAAAATTCCGACAACAGACTACCTTCCATAATGACTAGGCTACCATCCAATGGAATAAACAAATTCTCGACAACAGACTACCTTCCATAATGTCAAGGCTACCACACATTGGAGTAACAGATATCTCAATGACAAACTACCTTCCATAATGACAAGGCTACCATCCATTGGAGTAAAAAAAATTTCGACAACAAACTACCTTCCATAATGACAAGGCTACCACCCATTGGAGTAAAAAAGATATCTATATTATACTACCTTCCATAATGATAAGGCTACCATCCATTGGAGTAAAAAAATATCCACAATAGACTACCTTTTGTAATGATAAGGCTACCATTCATTGGAGTAAGACAAATTTGAACAAAAGACTACCTTCCATAATGACAAGGCTACCATCCATTGGAGTAACAAAAATCTCAACAATAGAGTACCTTCCATAATGACAAGGCTACCATCCATTGGAGTAATAAAAATCTCGACAACAGACTAGCTTCCATAAGGACAATGCTACCAACCATTGGAGTAACAAAAATCTCGACAACAAACTGCCTTCCATAATGACAAAGTTACCATCCATTGGAATAACAAAAATCATGAAAATAGACTACCTTCCATAATGACAAGGCTATCATCCAAAGGAATAACAAAAATCTAGACAACAAACTACCTTCTATAATGACAAGGCTACCATCCATTGGAGTAACAAAAATTCCGACAAAATACTACCTTCCATAATGACTAGGCTACCATCCAATGGAATAACCAAATTCTCGACAACAGACTACCTTCCATAATGTCAAGGTTACCACACATTGGAGTAATAGATATCTCAATGACAAACTACCTTCCATAATGAGAAGGCTACCATCCATTGGAGTAAAAAAAATTTCGACAACAAAAATACCTTCCATAATGACAAGGCTTCCACCCATTGGAGTAAAAAAGATATATATATTATACTACCTTCCATAATGATAAGGCTACCTTCCATTGGAGTAAAAAAAATATCCACAATAGACTACCTTTTGTAATGACAAGGCTACCATTCATTAGAGTAACACAAATTTGAACAAAAGACTACCTTCCATAATGACAAGGATACCATCCATTGGAGTAACAAAAATACCCATAATAGAGTACCTTCCATAATGACAAGGCTACCATCCATTGGAGTAACAAAAATCTCGATAACAGACAAGCTTCCATAAGGACAAGGCTACCAACCATTGGAGTAACAAAAATCTCGACAACAGACTACCTTCCATAATGACAAAGTTACCATCCATTGGAATAACAAAAATCACGAAAGTAGACTACCTTCCATAATTACAAGGCTATCATCCAAAGGAATAACAAAATTCTAGACAACAAACTACCTTCCATAATGCAAGGCTACCATCCATTGGAGTAAAAAAAATTCCGACAACAGACTACCTTCCATAATGACTAGGCTACCATCCAATGGAATAAACAAATTCTCGACAACAGACTACCTTCCATAATGTCAAGGCTACCACACATTGGAGTAACAGATATCTCAATGACAAACTACCTTCCATAATGACAAGGCTACCATCCATTGGAGTAAAAAAAATTTCGACAACAAACTACCTTCCATAATGACAAGGCTACCACCCATTGGAGTAAAAAAGATATCTATATTATACTACCTTCCATAATGATAAGGCTACCATCCATTGGAGTAAAAAAATATCCACAATAGACTACCTTTTGTAATGATAAGGCTACCATTCATTGGAGTAACACAAATTTGAACAAAAGACTACCTTCCATAATGACAAGGCTACCATCCATTGGAGTAACAAATATCTCAACAATAGAGTACCTTCCATAATGACAAGGCTACCATCCATTGGAGTAATAAAAATCTCGACAACAGACTAGCTTCCATAAGGACAATGCTACCAACCATTGGAGTAACAAAAATCTCGACAACAAACTGCCTTCCATAATGACAAAGTTACCATCCATTGGAATAACAAAAATCACGAAAATAGACTACCTTCCATAATGACAAGGCTATCATCTAAAGGAATAACAAAAATCTAGACAACAAACTACCTTCTATAATGACAAGGCTACCATCCATTGGAGTAACAAAAATTCCGACAAAATACTACCTTCCATAATGACTAGGCTACCATCCAAAGGAATAACCAAATTCTCGACAACAGACTACCTTCCATAATGTCAAGGTTACCACACATTGGAGTAATAGATATCTCAATGACAAACTACCTTCCATAATGAGAAGGCTACCATCCATTGGAGTAAAAAAAATTTCGACAACAAAAATACCTTCCATAATGACAAGGCTTCCACCCATTGGAGTAAAAAAGATATCTATATTATACTACCTTCCATAATGATAAGGATACCATCCATTGGAGTAACAAAAATATCCACAATAGACTACCTTTTGTAATGACAACGCTACCATTCATTGGAGTAACAAAAATTTGAACAAAAGACTACCTTCCATAATGACAAGGCTACCATCCATTGGAGTAACAAAAATATCCACAATAGAGTACCTTTCATAATGACAAGGCTACCATCCATTGGAGTAACAAAAATCTTGACAACATACATACTTCCATAAGGACAAGGCTACCAACCATTGGAGTAACAAAATTCACGACAACCGACTACCTTCCATAATGACAAAGTTACCATCCATTAGAATAACAAAAATCACGAAAATAGACTACCTTCCATAATTACAAGGCTATCATACAAAGGAATAACAAAAATCTAGACAACAAACTACCTTTCATAATAACAAGGTTACCATCCATTGGAGTAACAAAAATTCCGACAAGAGACTACCTTCCATAATGACTAGGCTACCATCCAATGGAATAACAAAATTCTCGATAACAGACTACCTTCCATAATGTCAAGGCTACCACACATTGGAGTAACAGATATCTCAATGACAAACTACCTTCCATAATGACAAGGCTACCATCCATTGGAGTAAAAAAAATTTCGACAACAAACTACCTTCCATAATGACAAGGCTACCACCCATTGGAGTAAAAAAGATATCTATATTATACTACCTTCCATAATGATAAGGCTACCATCCATTGGAGTAACAAAAATATCCATAATAGACTACCTTCTGTAATGACAAGGCTACCATTCATTGGTGTAACAAAAATTTGAACAAAAGACTACCTTCGATAATGACAAGGCTACCATCCATTGGAGTAACAAAAATCATAACGACAAAAAACCTTCCATAATGACAAGGCTACCATCCATTGGAGTAACAAAAATCTCAACAATAGAGTACCTTCCATAATGACAAGTCTACCATCCATTGGAGTAACAAAAATCTCGATAACAGACTAGCTTCCATAAGGACAAGGTTACCAACCATTGGAGTAACAAAAATCTCGACAACAAACTACCTTCCATAATGACAAAGTTACCATCCATTGGAATAACAAAAATCACGAAAATAGACTACCTTCCATAATGACAAGGCTATCATCCAAAGGAATAACAAAAATCTAGACAACAAACTACCTTCCATAATGACAAGGCTACCATCCATTGGAGTAACAAAAATTCCGACAAAATACTACCTTCCATAATGACAAGGCTACCATCCAATGGAATAACAAAATTCTCGACAACAGACTACCTTCCATAATGTCAAGGCTACCACACATTGGAGTAACAGATATCCCAATGACAAACTACCTTCCATAATGACAAGGCTACCATCCATTAGAGTAAAAAAAAAATCGACAACAAACTACCTTCCATAATGACAAGGCTACCACCCATTGGAGTAAAAAAGATATCTATATTATACTACCTTCCATAATGATAAGGCTACCATCCGTTGGAGTAAAAAAAATATCTATAACAGACTACCTTTTGTAATGACAAGGCTAGCATTCATTGGAGTAACAAAAATTGGAACAAAAGACTACCTTCCATAATGACAAGGCTACCATCCATTGGAGTAACAAAAATCATAACGACAAACAACCTTCCATAATGACAAGGCTACCATCCATTGGAGTAACAAAAATCATAACGACAAACAACCTTCCATAATGACAAGGCTACCATCCATTGGAGTAACAAAAATCTCAACAATAGAGTACCTTCCATAATGACAAGGCTACCATCCATTGGAGTAACAAAAATCTCAACAACAGACTAGCTTCCATATGGACAATGCTACCAACCATTGGAGTAACAAAAATCTCGACAACAAACTGCCTTCCATAATGACAAAGTTACCATCCATTGGAATAACAAAAATCACGAAAATAGACTACCTTCCATAATGACAAGGCTATCATCCAAAGGAATAACAAAAATCTAGACAACAAACTACCTTCTATAATGACAAGGCTACCATTCATTGGAGTAACAAAAATTCCGACAAAATACTACCTTCCATAATGATAAGGCTACGATCCAATGGAATAACAAAATTCTCGACAACAGACTACCTTCCATAATGTCAAGGCTACCACACATTGGAGTAAAAAATATCTCAATGACAAACTACCTTCCATAATGACAAGGCTACCATCCATTGGAGTAAAAAAAAATTTGACAACAAACTACCTTCCATAATGACAAGGCTACCACCCATTGGAGTAAAAAAGATATTTATATTATACTACCTTCCATAATGATAAGGCTAACATCCATTGGAGTAAGAAAAATATCCACAACAGACTACCTTCTGTAATGACAAGGCTACCATTCATTGGAGTAACAAAAATTAGAACAAAACACTACCTTCCATAATGATAAGGCTACCATCCATTGGAGTAACAAAAATCATAACGACAAACAACCTTCCATAATGACAAGGCTACCATCCATTGGAGTAACAAAAATCTCGACAATAGAGTACCTTCCATAATGACAAGGCTACCATCCTTTGGAGTAACAAAAATCTCGACAACAGACTAGCTTCCAAAAGGACAAGGCTACTAACCAATGGAGTAACAAAAATCTCGATAACAGACTACCTTCCATAATGACAAAGTTACCATCCATTAGAATAACAAAAATCAAGAAAATAGACTACCTTCCATAATGACAAGGCTATCATCCAAAGGAATAACAAAAATCTAGACAACAAACTACCTTCCATAACGACAAGGCTACCATCCATTGGAGTAACAAAAATTCCGACAAGAGACTACCTTCCATAATGACAAGGCTACCATCCAATGGAATAACAAAATTTTCGACAACAGACTACCTTCCATAATGTCAAGGCTACCACACATAAGAGTAACAAATATCTCAATGACAAAGTACCTTCCATAATGACAAGGCTACCATCCATTGGAGTCAAAAAAATTTCGACAACAAACTACCTTCCATAATGACAAGGCTACCACCCATTGGAGTAAAAAAGATATATATATATATATATATATATATATATATATATATATATATATATATATATATATATATATATATATATATATATATATATATATATATATATATATATATTATACTACCTTCCATAATGATAAGGCTACCATCCATTGGAGTAACACAAATATCCACAATAGACTACCTTCTGTAATGACAAGGCTACCATTCATTGGAGTAACAAAAATTTAAACAAAACACTACCTTCCATAATGACAAGGCTACCATCCATTGGAGTAACAAAAATCTCGACAATAGAGTACCTTCCATAATGACAAGGCTACCATCCATTGGAGTAACAAAAATCTCGACAACAGACTAGCTTCCATAAGGACAAGGCTATCAACCATTGGAGTAACAAAAATCTCGACAACAGACTACCTTCCATAATGACAAGGCTATCATCCATTGGAATAACAAAAATCACGAAAATAGACTACCTTCCATAATGACAAGGCTATCATCCAAAGGAATAACAAAAATCTAGACAATAAACTACCTTCCATAATGACAAGGCTACCATCCATTGGAGTAACAAAAATTCCGACAAGAGACTACCTTCCATAATGACAAGGCTACCATCCAATGGAATAACAAAATTCTCGATAACAGACTACCTTCCATAATTTCAAGGCAACCACACATTGGAGTAACAGATATATCAATGACAAACTACCTTCCATAGTGACAAGGCTACCATCCATTGGAGTAAAAAAAATTTGGACAACAAACTACCTTCAATAATGACAAGGCTACCACCCATTGGAGTAAAAAAGATATTTATATTATACTACCTTCCATAATGATAAGGCTAACATCCATTGGAGTAACAAAAATATCCACAACAGACTACCTTCTGTAATGACAAGGCTACCATTCATTGGAGTAACAAAAATTTGAACAAAACACTACCTTCCATAATGGCAAGGCTACCATCCATTGGAGTAACAAAAATCATAACGACTAACAACCTTCCATAATGACAAGGCTACCATCCATTGGAGTAACAAAAATATCGACAATAGAGTACCTTCCATAATGACAAGGCTACCATCCATTTGAGTAATAAAAATCTCGACAATAGACTACATTTCATAATGACAAGGCTACCATCCATTGGAGTAACAAAAATCTCGACAACAGACTACCTTCCATAATGACAAGGCTATCATCCATTGGAGTAACAAAAATATCGACAACAGAGTACCTTCCATAATGACAAGGCTACCATCCAATGGAATAACAAAAATCACGACAACAAACTACCTTCCATAATGACAAGGCTACCATCCATTGTAGTTACAAAAATATTAACAACAGACTACCTTCCATAATGACAAGGCTACCATCAAACGGAATAACAAAATTCTCGACAATAGACTACCTTCCATAATGACAAGGCTACCACACATTGGAGTAACAGATATCTCAATGACAAACTACCTTCCATAATGACAAGGCTACCACCCATTGGAGTAAAAAAAATTTCGACAACAAACTACCTTCCATAATGACAAGGCTACCACCCATTGGAGTAAAAAAGATATCTATATTATACTACCTTCCATAATGATAAGGCTACCATCCATTGGAGTAACAAAAATATCGACAACAGACTACCTTCTGTAATGACAAGGCTACCATCCAATGGAGTAACAAAAATCTGAACAAAAGACTACCTTCCATAATGACAAGGCTACCATCCATTGGAGTAACAGAAATCATAATGACAGACTACATTCCATAATGAAAAGACTACCATCCATTGGAGTAACAAAAATCTCGACAACAGACTACCTTCCATAGTGACAAGGCTACCATCCATTGGAGTAACAAAAATCTGGACAACAGACTACCTTCCATAATGACAAGGCTACCACCCATTGGAATAACAAAAATCTCGACAATAAAGTACCTTCCATAATGACAAGGTTACCATACATTGGAATAACAAAAATCTTGACATCAGACTACCTTCCATAATGACAAGGCTACCATCCAATGGAATAACAAAAATCTTGACAACACACTACCTTCCATAATGACAAGGCTACCATCAATGGGATTAACAAAAATCTGAACATCATACTAGCTTCCATAATGACAAGGCTACCACACATTGGAGTAACAAATATCTCAACGACTAACTACCTTCAATAATGACAAGGATACCTTCCATTGCAGTAAAAAAAATATCGACAACAGACTACCTTTCATAATGAAAAGGAAACCATCCATTAGAGTAACAAAACTCTCGACAACAAACTTGCTTCCATAATGACAAGGCTACCACACATTGGAGTAACAAATATCTCAACGACAAACTACCTTCCATAATTACAAGGCTACAATCCATTGGAGTAACAAAAATATCGACAACAGACTACCTTCTATAATGAAAAGGATACCATCCATTGGAGTAACAAAAATCTCGACAGCAACCTACATTCCATAATGACAAAGTACCATCCATTGGAATAACAAAAATCGCGAAAACAAACTAACTTCCATAATCACAAGGCTAGCATCCATTGGAGTAACAAAAACATCGACAATAGACTACCTTCCATAATGACAAGGCTACATCCGTTAGAGTAACAAAAATCTCGACAATAGACTAGCTTCCATAAGGACAAGGCTACCATCCATTGGAGTAACAAAAATCTCGACAATAGACTACATTCCATAATGACAAAGTTACCATCCATTGGAATAACAAAAATCACGAAAATTTACTACCTTCCATAATGACAAGACTACCATCCAATGGAATAACAAAATTCCCGACAACAGACTACCTTCCATAATGACAAGGCTACCACACATTGGAGTAACAAATATCTCAATGACAAACTACCTTCCATAATGACAAGGCTACCATCCAATGGAGTAAAAAAAATATCGACAACATACTACCTTCCATAATGACAAGGCTACCACCCATTGGAGTAAAAAATATATCTATATTATACTACCTTCCCTAATGATAAGGCTACCATCCATTGGAGTAACAAAAATATCCACAACAGACTACCTTCTATAATGACAAGGCTACCATTCATTGGAGTAACAAAAATCTTAACAAAAGACTACCTTCCATTATGACAAGGCTACCATCCATTGGAGTAACAAAAATCATAACGACAAACAGCCTTCCATAATGACAAGACTACCATCCATTGGACTAACAAAAATCATGACAAAAGACTACCTTCCATAATGACAAGGCTACCATCCATTGGAGTAATAAAAATATCAACAACGGACTAATTTCCAGAATGACAAGGCTACCATCCATTGTAGTCTTAAAAATATCGACAACAGACTACCTTCCATAATGACAAGGCTACCATACATTGGAGTAACAAAAATCACGACAACAGACTACCTTTCATAATGACAAGGCTACCATCCATTGGAGTAACAAAAATATCGACAACAAAGTACCTTCCATAATTACAAAGCTACCATCCATTTGAGTAACAAAAATCTCGACAATAGACTACCTTCCATAATGACAAGGCTACAATCCATTGAAGTAACAAAAATATTGACAGCAGACTACGTCCCATAATGACAAGGCTACCATTCATTGGAGTAACAAAAATCTCGACAACAGACTACCTTCCATAATGACAAAGATACCATTCATTGGAGTATAAAAATCTCGTCAACAGACTACCTTCCATAATGATAAGGTTACAATCCATTAGAATAACAAAAATCTCGACATTAGACTGTTAGAACAAAGTTTGAATCTACTACCCTAAGTTTAAGTTTTGATGATAACAAAATGAAAGGATATATTAATTATGTCATTCATATAAGAACTATTTGCTACCTAAAATATTAACTTCTATTTTGCAGAAACTCTGATAGGTATCAGCAAGTACATCTTAATCAGCATCAGAATATTGGTTATCAACGTCAGCATCGGAAGATGCTATATCAGAATACTAGAATCAGAAGAACAATTCACGTGTATGCTGAAGCTTGATGAACAGAACTGCGCTCAACACTCTGATAAAGACAACAACAGTTCATCAGCACTTAAGCAGAGTCAGAATGAAGCCAAGCCTGAACACGCTTTAAGTAGCAACGGTATTGTGCATTCAAAGCGAATTATTACCAACGGCATCATTCCAGACAAGATCTGCTCAATAAGGAAAGTTTGTTATTGGCATTGAATCAAGAATATTGCTCCAACGTTCAACAAATTCAGTGCTATATAAACAACACAATGAAGATTGAATTGGCTAATGCTCTACATCATATTACACGCCTAAAAGCTAATCATCATCTTCCTTCTCTCAGTTTGCTAAACGCTTCATATTTCCTTACTCAATATTTTAGCAATCTAGTTTCAATAAGCTTAAATTGTGTAACATCACAGTTGTGATACTGTTTTGTAGAAAACGTTCACACACTTAGATTTCTCTTCTTTGTAAGAAAGTGTTACCTTGACAAACCGGGTTGTGGTTTGCATCAAGAAGGCTTTAGCAATGGTTAAAGCAGATTGTAATATTCAGTTGAATATAGTGGATTAAGACCTCGTTGGAGAGAGGCGAAATCACCTTGACGGGTGGACTGGAGTAGTTTGAGATCAAACGAACCAGGATAAAAATATCTTGTTCATTGCATTGATTTTCAGTTTTACAATTCAACCCCCCATCTTGTGTTTTTCACTTCTTCAATTGGCATCAGAGCGCCTGGTTCTGAGCTAAAACACTTAACCGTGTCAGTACAAGATCCAGCGTCAGAAAAACACAATGGCAGGAAATTATTCTCACACCAGCAATGACAACCATGAAGACAAAGACAGATTCAGCGGGAAACCTCCAGTCTTTGATGGAGAAAACTTTGATTACTGGAAAGACAGAATTGAAAGCTTCTTTCTGGCACATGATGCTGATCTGTGGGATATGGTGACAGATGGATACACGCACCCTTTGAATGCAAGAGTTCAGAAGATTGATAGGAAAACAATGTCTGACCAACAAAAGCATGACTTCAAGAATCACCACAAGGCCAGAACCATCCTTCTCAGCGCCATCTCGTATGCTGAATATGAAAAGATCTCCAACAGAGACACAACAAAGAACATCTTTAACTCACTCAGAATGACGCATGAGGGCAACGTTCAGGTCAAAGAAACTAAAGCTCTGGCGCTCATTCAGAAGTATGAGGCGTTCAAAATAGAAGAAAGTGAATCCATTGAAACAATGTTCTCAAGATTCTAGATTCTGGTAGCTGGTCTCAAGGTTCTGGACAAAGGCTACTCTACTGCTGATCACGTTAAGAAAATCATCAGAAGTTTACCCAAGCAGTGGAGGCCAATGGTTACAGCTCTGAAGCTAGCAAAAGATCTCAACAAAATTTCTCTGGAGGAACTTATCAGCTCCCTCAGTAGTCATGAGATAGAGCTAGAAGCTGATGAACCCTAGAAGTAAGGTAAGCCTTTAGCATTAAAATCTAACAAAAAATCTGAGTCTAAAGTTTTGCAGGCAGTTGAAGAAACATCTGATGGATCCTCATCAGAAGAAGACGAACTCTCCCTCATCTCCAGAAGAGTGAATCAACTATGGAAGAAGAGGCAAAGGAAGTTCAGGAATCCCAGAAGATCTGATCAGAACGAGTCTTCTTCCAGATACAGATGGATAGATTCTTCCTCTGGATACAGAAGATCTGAAGGATCCTCAGGAAGCAGAAAGCCAAACACCAAGGACATCATCTGCTATGAGTGCAATGAGCAAGGATACTACAAGAGTGACTGCCCAAAGCTTCAGAGGGAAAAGCCCAAAAAGAAGTTTGGAAGAGAAAAGAAGAAAAGTCTCATGGCTACATGGGATGACTCTGACTCGTCTGAAGCTGACTCGGAATCAGATGATGAGAGAGCCAACATAGCTCTCATGGCCAACATTTCAGAAGATAGTGAAGCTTCTGAATCAGACTCAGAATCAGATATTGAAGAGGTATTTCCTGACTTTGCTGTTAATTTTATCAAGGCTGAACTTGCTGAAAGCCTTAATCAAATTCTGGAAAGGTATCAGCAGATTAGAGTTAAATTCAGAGACCTGAAAAGGAATCTTGAATCTGACTCTAATAAGACTGAGAGTCTTAAATTGGAGAATTCTGAGCTGAGAATTAAAATTTCAAAATTAGAAAATACCTTATAAAACTCTCAGAAGGAACCAATTTCTGAAACTCCCAGCAACGCTGATGAGATCATCAAGGAGTATGAACACAGTTTCCAGAAGTTCCTTGCTAAAAGCATAGATAGAAGCAAAATGGCTTCAATGATCTATGGAGTTAGCAGAAACGACAGGAAGGGAATAGGATACCAAGGTAAGGTTCCTACACCAAAGAATGTCATGGATTTAACCATTAAACACACTCCTCTAAATTCACATTTTGTGTATGGTCACACACATGATATTAAATACACTAGCAGTAAGTACTCTGTGAAACCAAAATTCAACCAGAGTTTTGGTAAATCTAACAAATCAGGACCCAAGAAAATCAGGGTACCTAAGGATAAAATAATACATGTTGCAGATATCTTTAGCAGCAAATCAGAAACCCCAGTCATGGTACCTGGACTCTGGCTGCTCGCGACACATGACGGGAAGAAGGCATATGTTCCAAAGCCTGGAACTTAAGCCTGGAGGCCACGTTGGCTTTGGAGGCAATCAGAGGGGAAAGATCATTGGCTCTGGAACTGTAGGTAATGGAAATCTTCCCTCTATTAATAATGTTCCGCTATTAGATGGATTAATGTATAACTTGTTATCCATAAGTTAATTAAGTGATAACGGTTATGATATAATCTTTAATCAAAAATCATGTAAAGCTGTTAGTTAGAAAGATGGGACTATCCTGTTTAATGGAAAGAGGAAAAACAACATTTACAAAATCAAACTTTCTGAACTGAAAAGTCAAAATGTAAAGTGCCTTCTGTCTGTTAACAACGAGCAGTGGATCTGGCACAGAAGATTGGGGCATGTTAGTATGAGAAGAATATCTCAGATTAACAAACTCAATCTGGTCAGAGGACTTCCTAATTTGAAGTTCAATTCAGATGCTATGTGTGAAGCATGTCAGAAAGGAAAGTTTGCAAAACCTTCTTTTAAATCTAAAAATGTTGTTTCTACCTCTAAGACATTAGAACTTCTGCACATTGACTTGTTTGGACCAGTTAAAACTGCTTCAGTCAGTGGCAAGAAGTATGGGTTAGTAATCATAGATGACTATAGCAGATGGACATGGGTAAAGTTCTTAAGACACAAGGACGAGTCACACTCTGTGTTTGGTACCTTCTGTAAACAAAGACTTTGAAAACAAAGACTTTGAGTCATTCTTTAATGACAGAGGCATTCTGCATGATTTCTCTTGTCCTAGAACTCCCCAACAAAATGGAGTTATAGAACGAAAGAACAGAACATTGCAAGAAATGGCCAGAACCATGATCAATGAGACAAACGTTGCTAAGATCTTCTGGGCAGAGGCAATAAACACAGCGTGCTACATTCAGAATAGGATCTCAATAAGACCTATTCTGGAAAAGACTCCATATGAATTGTGGAAGAATAGAAAGCCCAACATTTCATATTTTCATCCATTTGGATGTACCTATTTTATGTTAAATACAAAGAATTATTTGAACAAGTTTGACTCTATAGCACAGAAGTGTATTATGTTAGGATACTCTGAACGCTCAAGAGGGTACAGAGTATACAATACAGAAACACATATTGTGGAAGAATCAATCAGTGTTTGTTTTGATGATAAGCTTGACTCTAAAAAGTCAAAGCAGAATGATGTTTTTGCAGGTATGGAAATTGAATTTACAGGTTCTGAAGACAAGTCATCAGAAGCTCTCAACACAGACACTCCTTCAACGTCTGAAAGGAGCACTGCCAGCAATCCTACAACAACTGCTGATTAACCTCAGAAGAGATTACCCAGAAGCAGCTTGGATCACCCAGAAGAGACTATCTTAGGAAGAAAGGAAGATCCAATCAGAACAAGAGCAAGCTTCAGAAACTCTGAAGAAACCCTCATGGGACTTGTGTCTCTGATTGAACCTTCTTCTATTGATGAAGAACTTTTGGATAATGACTGGATTCTGGCAATGCAAGAAGAGCTGAATCAGTTCACCAGAAATGACGTATGGGATCTTGTTCCCAGACGAAAAGGATTCAATGTCATTGGAACAAGATGGGTCTTCAGAAACAAGCTAAATGAACAAGGTGAAGTCATCAGAAACAAAGCACGACTGGTTGCACAAGGTTATAGTCTGCAAGAGGGGATAGACTATACAGAAACCTTTGCCCCAGTCGCCAGGTTAGAGTCTATCAGACTTTTAATTTCATTTGTTGTTAATAGAGGCATCACTCTGTATCAGATGGATATCAAGAGTGCATTCTTAAATGGTTATATAGAAGAAGAGGTTTATGTGCACCAACCCCCTGGTTTTGAAAATACAAAACATCTAGAACATGTTTTCAAACTAAAGAAGTCACTATATGGTCTGAAACAAGCTCCCAGAGCTTGGTATGAAAGACTAAGTAACTTTCTGTTAGAAAATGGATTCACCAGAGGGAAGGTGGACACTCCCTTATTCTGTAAATCAGTTAAGAATGACATCTTAGTCTGTCAAATTTATGTTGATGATATTACCTTTGGTTCTACTAATCCTTCTCTTGGAAGAAAATTTGCTAAGTGTATGCAGGAAGAATTTGAGATGAGCCTCATGGGGGAACTGAAATTCTTTCTAGGAATTCAGATCAATCAAACTCCAGAGGGAACTTACATTCATCAGAGCAAATACATCAGAGATCTTCTGAAGAAATTTGACCTCTCAGAATGTAAGCCATCAAAGATTCCAATGCATCCCACGTGCATTCTGGAAAGAGAAGAGGTAAGCAAAAAGGTAGAACAGAAAGTCTACAGAGGTATGATTGGTTCTCTCCTTTATCTGACAACTTCAAGACCTGATATATTATTCAGCGTATGTATTTGTGCTAGATTCCAATCAGATCCTAGAGAATCTCACTTAACAGTTATTAAGAGAATTTTCAAGTATCTGAAAGGTACTACTAATCTGGGTGTGTTTTATAGAAAATCTAGTGATTACAGTTTAGTAGGCTACTGCGATGCTGACTTTGCTGGAGACAGAGTGGAGCGTAAAAGTACTTCTGGAAGCTGCCAGTTTCTGGGAGAAAATCTGATCTCTTGGTCCAGCAAAAGGCTATCCACAATTGCGCTATCAACAGCAGAAGCTGAGTACATAGCAGCAGCAGGATGTAGCACACAAATGCTCTGGATGAAAAGTCAGCTTGAAGACTTCCAGATTTTTGAGAGTAACATCCCTATACTCTGTGACAATACTTCTGCTATTTGCTTAAGTAAGAATCCTATTTTACATTCTAGAGCTAAGCATATAGAAATAAAACATCATTTCATTAGGGACTATATTCAGAAAGGAATTTTGAACTTATAATTTATAGATACAGACCATCAATGGGCTGACATCTTCACTAAACCCCTTTCTGAAGATAGGTTCAATTTCATTCTGAAACATCTCAGCATGAAAATCTGCCCAGAGTGAAAATGATTTAATTCCATATATTTATCTTCAGATTGTATTTGTTTTACTGTGAACTTCTGATCAATCTCTTTTCAGAAAGATAGAACATGCAGATTGTATCAGATGCTAGTCTTAAAGATTTGAGCGTTTCAGCTCAAAGATAGACATGCTGATCACTAAATCAAACAAGTGTCATCCAATCATCAGCAAATCTCTGAAGAAGAACGCGTGCATGCTTCTGAGAAGGCAAAACGCTGATTGGGTGCATTGAGACACATGTCTGGTAACCGTTTTAAGTATCTTTCTCAAATCCCCCAAAATCAGCAAGCATTAAATGAAAGTAATCATGTTTTTAAAACGTAATCATGATTTTATTTCTCTCTCTTGAAAACGTTTACACTTTCAAAATATTCTGAATCCTATTTAAGAACGTTAATTTCTCACATTAATCTTTTACAGTTTCTCATTATCTCTCAAATATTTTTCTGCATTCTCTCTGTGTTCATCTCTTTCAATCTTAAACCTTTTTTTCTCAGTTTCTTAGAAAAACCCTAAGTGTGAACATGGCAACCTCCAGCAGTGCTTCTGCAGGTTCTCAGAAGAAAGCTTCCTCTGAACAGTACCAAGTTCCATTCAGAACACTCCTTACTCCAGTGAAGAATCTTGAAGTGTTATCTGAACTAATTATTGATTTTGGCAGTCTGAAAGAGAATGGTTTTGATTTAACAGAAGAAGTTAGGGCACAGAAATGGGAAAGGTATTTAGACAGGTTGGTTGGACCAACATTCCCAACGTTAGTCAAGGAGTTCTGGATTCATGCAACTTCTTCAACACATCAAGTCACCTCCTACATAATGGGGAAGAAGATTGTGATCACTGAGGATCACATAGCAAAGTTGATTGGTTAGAGTGGCGGTGGCGTCCGCTGTATTGACATGGCTGAAAGATGCTCTGACATTGGTGTCATAGCAGAACAGATTTTCACCCTTGGGTGCCCAGCAGCAAAATCAGAGACCTCAAGGATCACCACAGAGTTTGGGCGAAGATAATTCATGGGTGTTTTAATCATAGGAAGCCAACTAGTTCCCCTGATTACATAAATATAGATCAGCAGTTTATGATCTATTTTATCAATCAGAAGGTAAAAATCAACTTGGCTCATTTTCTGTTTAATCACCTTAGAACAAGCGTGAAGGAAACCAGGGAAGAAGAAAGAACAAAGAGGGATTGGATACCCTTTGTAAGGCTGATATCAGATATTCTGACTGAGAATAGGCTGATAGAGCACCTGATAGAAGCTCAAGAGTTAAGCACCATTGAACCAACGGTTGGGAAGCCTCTGAACACGAAGAATCTGAAGAAAATGAAGTTAATAGAGAATATCAGAAAGGAACCCAGCATTACTCCCACTGCTGACATCACCAGCAGAAGAGTCCCACTGAGTGACTTTCCTTTATTTTCTGAGATAGAATCTAAACCAGTGGTGGTTCTCAGATATTTAGACGCGTGCAAGGCTGATGGTACAAATCCCAAGCTCAACATCAAAGACCTGCACCAACCTCAACCAGAAGTTACACTGAAGAAGACGAAGAAAAGGAAGGCCCCTTCAGAAGGAACATCCCAGCAAACACCCAAGAAAAGAGGTAACTTATCTGCTGCTTCTGTTTTAAATTCTTCTACTATTCCAACATCTGTCCCAACTCCAGCTTCTCATAGAATCCCAATCCCTATCCCAACAATAGATGAAAATGAACCAGAAGATGACCCCTCTGAGGCACTACAACTCAGAAGACCCCGCACCAAACATCCAAACCAACAATTTCAACAACATCAGCAATTGACAAAGTGCTGTCTGACATTGATCAACATGCCTCTGATCACCCCTCCAATAATCCAAACTCTGAACCACAAATTGTCCACTCTCCTCAACCAGAACAACCTCTCTCACCCATTCCAGAAGAACCACATATTCCTGAACAACCAGAAATTCCTCCTCCTTCTCCACAACCAGCAATTCCTTCTCCCTCTTCTCAACCAGAAATTCATCCACCATCACCTCAACATGAGTTTCATCATTCTGAAACTCCATCTCCTCCATCTCCTGAACCTCATTCTCCTCAATCATCTGAGCCACAACCTCTGGAAATCCAGCTGCCATGTGGAACAACAGTAACCATGGCCCAGCTGCCATCCTCGCCAGAATCTACACCACCAAACACTCCCAAAACCCCAAACAGTCCAATCATTATCTCTGATTCTCCCACTCCATCTCCAAAACAAACAGCTCCCAAACAAAACACAGAAAACCCCAGCAGGACCTTCATAGATTTAACAATCCTTGACCGTCTTGCTGATCTGAAAAATAAAATAGCCATTCCAAAACCAAAACAGCCGGATGTTGGGTCTGGTATTATGAATTTTGAAACAGGTTTGCAGCAGTGGATTGCTTCTCTGAAGCAAGTCTGTCCTAGAATGATTGATCCAGCTGCCTCTGACCAGCTCTGGTCACAATTCAGAATTTGGGTACGTGCTGAAGCTCTAAAATTGCAAGACATCAACTATGAGCAAGCACAGCAGAATTTCAGCAAGCTTCTGAATGAAGTTGGAAGTCAGCTGCTGAAAGAAGACGTGCTCCTTCTGGATAGTGAGCCATGGTCTGATAAGCGTCCAGATTCAAAGGTGCAACCAGAAGAAGACCAGACTATTCAAGCTGAAGCCAGTCAAGCTGAAGATGTTGCAGAAAGCTCTCAGAAGCTCCCTACTTCTGATGTTTCTCAAGCTGCCATGGACAGGCAGACTCTGGAAGAGCTAAAGCTGAATGATATCCGTCTGCAGCAAAGGATGGATGAAAATGACCAGAAGATGAAAGAAAGGATGGATGTGCAGCATAGCAAGATAGACACAGTAGTCAGCATGGTGCACAAGCAGAATGAGACTACTGATCAGATCAAAGCAATGCTGGAGACTCTGTTCACATGCCTTCCTCCCCAACCTTATATTTTCATTCATGCCATTTTCATGTTTTCTTTGCATATCTTCTGTACTGTTTTGTTTGGTTATGAACTTTTTAATATGACAAGTTTTTATGCTCTAATTGTTTTAGCACTTCACTTACACTTTTTGATTGCTGACAAAAAGGGGGAGAATAAGAAAGATATTTTTTCAATAACGGATTACTGAGACATAAAATCTCAGACATTCTAACTCTGATATACTTGAATATGTTTTCTATTTTTGCTTAAGTCTACAGGTACAAGAATGATCTCTAACTCACTGAAGAATAAAGCTATAATACTCTGATCCAACGCAAAGCTCTGATAAAGCTCTGACATTCTGATCTGAAAGCTCTACTCTGATATTCTGATCTAAAGCTTATGATAGTCAAAGCTCTGATATTCTGATGATCAAAGAAAGACAATAAAGATCTGATCCTGAAGATCTCTTGGAATTAAAAAGGGAAGTAATAAATTCAGGGGGAGATCTCTCAACTCTGATATCTCCTTATCCCTTATCTTTGATAACTTCTTACTCTGATACATCTTATCATTTAGTTATCTCTGATACTTCTTCACGTTATTTTCCATTAAAAATATCTAGTTTTTGTCATCATCAAAAAGGGGGAGATTGTTAGAACAAAGTTTGAATCTACTACCCTAAGTTTAAGTTTTGATGATAACAAAATGAAAGGATATATTAATTATGTGATACATATAAGAACTATTTGCTACCTAAAATATTACCTTCTGTTTTACAGAAACTCTGATAGGTATCAGCAAGTACATCTTAATCAGCATCAGAATATTGGTTATCAACGTCAGCATCAGAAGATGCTATATCAGAATACCAGAATCAAAAGAACAATTCACGCGTATGCTGAAGCTTGATGAACAGAACTGCACTCAACACTCTGATAAAGACAACAACAGTTCATCAGCACTTAAGCAGAGTCAGAATGAAGCCAAGCCAGAACACACTTTAAGTAGCAACGGTACTGTGCATTCAAAGCGAATTATTACCAACGACATCATTCCAGACAAGATCTGCTCAATAAGGAAAGTTTATTATTGGCATTGAATCAAGAATATTTCTCCAACGTTCAACAAATTCAGTGCTATATAAACAACACAACGAAGAATGAATTGGCTAATGCTCTACATCATATTACACACCTAAAAGCTAATCATCATCTTCCTTCTCTCAGTTTGCTAAACGCTTCATATTTCCTTACTCAGTATTTTAGCAATCTAGTTTCAATAAGCTTAAATTGTGTAACATCACAGTTGTGATACAGTTTTGTAGAAAACATTCACACACTTAGATTTCTCTTCTTTGTAAGAAAGTGTTACCTTGACAAACCGGGTTGTGGTTTGCATCAAGAAGGCTTTAGCAGTGGTTAAAGCAGATTGTAATATTCAGTTGAATATAGTGGATTAAGACCTCGTTGGAGAGAGGCGAAATCACCTTGACGGGTAGACTGGAGTAGTTTGAGATCAAACGAACCAGGATAAAAATATCTTGTTCATTGCATTGATTTTCAGTTTTACAATTCAACCCCCCTTCTTATGTTTTTCACTTCTTCATAGACTACCTTCCATAATGACAAGGCTACCATCCAACGGAATAACAAAATTCTCGACAACAAACTACCTTCCATAATGACAAGGCTACCACACATTGGAGAAGCATATATCTCAATGGAAAACTACCTTTCATAATGACAAGGCTACCATCCATTGGAGTAAAAAAAATATCGACAACAAACTACCTTCCATAATGACAAGGCTACCACCCATTGGAGTAAAAAAGATATCTATATCATTCTACATTCTATAATGATAAGGCTACCATCCATTGGAGGAACAAACACATGGACAACAGACTACCTTCTGTAATGACAAGGCTACCATCCAATGGAGTAATATAAATATGAACAAAAGACTACCTTCCATAATGACAAGGCTACCATCCATTGGAGTAACAGAAATCATAACGACAGACTACCTTCCATAATGAAAAGACTACCATCCATTAGAGTAATAAAAATCTCGACAACAGACTACATTTCATAATGACAAGGCTACCATCCATTGGAGTAACGAAAATCTCGACAACAGACTACCTTCCATAATGACAAGGCTACCATCCATTGGAGTAACAAAAATATCGACAACAGAGTACCTTCCATAATGACAAGGCTACCATCCAATGGAATAACAAAAATCACGACAACAAACTACCTTCCATAATGACAAAGCTACCATCCATTGTAGTTACAAAAATATCAACAACAGACTACCTTCCATAATGACAAGGCTACCATCAAACGGAATGACAAAATTCTCGACAACAGACTACCTTCCATAATGACAAGGCTACCACACATTGGAGTAACAGATATCTCAATGACAATCTACCTTCCATAATGACAAGGATACCACCCATTGGAGTAATAAAGATATCTATATTATACTACCTTCCATAATGATAAGTCTACCATCCATTGGAGTAACAAAAATATCGACAACAGACTATCTTCTGTAATGACAAGGCTACCATCCAATGGAGTAACAAAAATCTGAACAAAAGACTACCTTCCATAATGACAAGGCTACCATCCATTGGAGTAACAGAAATCATAACGACATACTACCTTCCATAATGAAAAGACTACCATCCATTGGAGTAACAAAAATCTCGACAACAGACTACCTTCCATAGTGACAAGGCTACCATCCATTGGAGTAACAAAAATCTTAACAACAGACTACCTTCCATAATGACAAGGCTACCATCCATGGGAGTAACAAAAATATCGACAACTGAGTACCTTCCATAATGAAAAGGCTATCATCCATTGGAATAACAAAAATCTCGACAATAAAGTACCTTCCATAATGACAAGGCTCCCATCCAATGGAATAACAAAAATCTTGACATCAGACTACCTTCCATAATGACAAGGCTCCCATCCAATGGAATAACAAAAATCTCGACAACAGACTACCTTCCATAATGACAAGGCTACCATCAATTGGATTAACAAAAATCTGAACATCATACTAGCTTCCATAATGACAAGGCTACCACACATTGGAGTAACAAATATCTCAACGACTAACTACCATCCATAATGACAAGGATACCTTCCATTGCAGTAACAAAAATATCGACAACACACTACCATTCATAATGAAAAGGAAACCATCCATTGGAGTAACAAAACTATCGACAACAAACTCTATTCCATAATGACAAGGCTACCACACATTGGAGTAACAAATATCTCAACGACAAACTACCTTCCATAATTACAAGGCTACCATCCATTGGAGTAACAAAAATATCGACAACAGACTACCTTCTATAATGAAAAGGATACCATCCATTGGAGTAACAAAAATCTCGACAGCAACCTACATTCCATAATGACAAAGTACCATCCATTGGAATAACAAAAATCACGAAAACAAACTAACTTCCATAATCACAAGGCTAGCATCCATTGGAGTAACAAAAACATCGACAACAGACTACCTTCCATAATGACAAGGCTACCATCCAATGGAATAACAAAAATCCCAACAACAGACTACCTTCCATAATGACAAGGCTACCACACATTGGAGTAACAAATATCTCAATGACAAACTACCTTCCATAATGACAAGGCTACCATCCATTGAGTAACAAAAATCATAAAGACAAACAGCCTTCCATAATGACAAGACTACCATCCATTGGAGTAACAAAAATCTTGACAACAGACTACCTTCCATAATGACAAGGCTACCATCCATGGGAGTAACAAAAATATCGACAACTGAGTACCTTCCATAATGACAGGGCTATCATCCATTTGAATAACAAAAATCTCGACAATAAAGTACCTTCCATAATGACAAGGTTACCATACATTGGAATAACAAAAATCTTGACATCAGACTACCTTCCATAATGACAAGGCTCCCATCCAATGGAATAACGAAAATCTCGACAACAGACTACCTTCCATAATGACAAGGCTACCATCAGTTGGATTAACAAAAATCTGAACATCATACTAGCTTCCAAAATGACAAGGCTACCACACATTGGAGTAACAAATATCTCAACGACTAACTACCAACCATAATGACAAGGATACCTTCCATTGTAGTAACAAAAATATCGACAACACACTACCTTTCATAATGAAAAGGAAACCATCCATTGGAGTAACAAAACCATCGACAACAAACTATATTCCTTAATGACAAGGCTACCACACATTGGAGTAACAAATATCTCAACGACAAACTACCTTCCATAATTACAAGGCTACCATCCATTGGAGTAACAAAAATATCGACAACAGACTATCTTCTATAATGAAAAGGATACCATCCATTGGAGTAACAAAAATCTCGACAGCAACCTACATTCCATAATGACAAAGTACCATCCATTGGAATAACAAAAATCACGAAAACAAACTAACTTCCATAATCACAAGGCTAGCATCCATTGGAGTAACAAAAACATCGACAACAGACTACCTTCCATAATGACAAGGCTACCATCCAATGGAATAACAAAAATCCCAACAACAGACTACCTTCCATAATGACAAGGTTACCACACATTGGAGTAACAAATATCTCAACATACTACCTTCCATAATGACAAGGCCACCACCCATTGGAGTAAAAAATATATCTATATTATACTACCTTCCCTAATGATAAGGCTACCATCCATTGGAGTAACAAAAATATCCATAACAGACTACCTTCTGTAATGACAAGGCTACCATTCATTGGAGTAACAAAAATCTGAACAAAAGACTACCTTCCATAATGACAAGGCTACCATCCATTGAGTAACAAAAATCATAACGACAAACAGCCTTCCATAATGACAAGACTACCATCCATTGGAGTAAGAAAAATCTCGACAACAGACTACCTTCCATAATGACAAGGCTACCATCCATTGGAGTAATAAAAATATCAACAACGGACTAATTTCCAGAATGACAAGGCTACCATCAATTGTAGTTACAAAAATATCGACAACAAACTACCTTCCATAATGACAAGGCTACCATCCATTGGAGTAACAAAAATCTCGACAACAGACTACCTTTCATAATGACAAGGCTTCCATCCATTGGAGTAACAAAAATATCGACAACAGAGTACCTTCCATAATGACAAAGCTACCATCCATTTGAGTAACAAAAATCTCGACAATAGACTACCTTCCATAATGACAAGGCTACAATCCATTGAAGTAACAAAAATATTGACAACAGACTATGTCCCATAATGACCAGGCTACCATTCATTGGAGTAACAAAAATCTCGACAACAGACTACCTTCCATAATGACAAGGATACCATCCATTGGAGTATAAAAATCTCGACAACAGACTACCTTCCATAATGATAAGGTTACAATCCATTAGAATAACAAAAATCTCGACATTAGACTACCTTCCATAATGACAAGGCTACCATCCAACGGAATAACAAAATTCTCGACAACAAACTACCTTCCATAATGACAAGGCTACCACACATTGGAGAAACAGATATCTCAATGGCAAACTACCTTTCATAATGACAAGGCTACCATCCATTGGAGTAAAAAAAATATCGACAACAAACTACCTTCCATAATGACAAGGCTACCACCCATTGGAGTAAAAAAGATATTTATATCATTCTACATTCCATAATGATAAGGCTACCATCCATTGGAGGAACAAACACATGGACAACAGACTACCTTGTGTAATGATAAGGCTACCATCAAATGGAGTAACAAAAATATGAACAAAAGACTACCTTCCATAATGACAAGGCTACCATCCATTGGAGTAACAGAAATCATAACGACAGATTACCTTCCATAATGAAAAGACTACCATCCATTGGAGTAATAAAAATCTCGACAATAGACTACATTTCATAATGACAAGGCTACCATCCATTGGAGTAACAAAAATCTCGACAACAGACTACCTTCCATAATGATAAGGCTACCATCCATTGGAGTAACAAAAATATCGACAATAGAGTACCTTCCATAATGACAAGGCTACCATCCATGGAATAACAAAAATCTCGACAACAAACTACCTTCCATAATGACAAGGCTACCATCCATTGAAGTTACAAAAATATCAACAACAGACTACCTTCCATAATGACAAGGCTACCATCAAACGGAATAACAAAATTCTCGACAACAGACTACCTTCCATAATCACAAGGCTACCACACATTGGAGTAACAGATATGTCAATGACAATCTACCTTCCATAATGACAATGCTACGACCCATTGGAGTAAAAAAGATATCTATATTATACTACCTTCCATAATGATAAGGCTACCATCCATTGGAGTAACAAAAATATCGACAACAGACTACCTTCTGTAATGACAAGGCTACCATCCAATGGAGTAAGAATAATCTCGACAGACTACCTTCCATAATGAAAAGACTACCATCCATTGGAGTAACAGAAATCATAACGACAGACTACCTTCCATTATGAAAAGACTACCATCCATTGGAGTAACAAAAATCTCGACAACAGACTACCTTCCATAGTGACAAGGCTACCATCCATTGGAGTAACAAAAATCTTGACAACAGACTACCTTTCATAATGACAAGGCTACCATCCATTGGAGTAACAAAAATATCGACAACAAAGTACCTTCCATAATGACAAGGCTACCATCCATTGGAATAACAAAAATCTCGACAATAAAGTACATTCAATAATGACAAGGTTACCATACATTGGAATAACAAAAATCTTGACATCAGACTACCTTCCATAATGACAAGGCTCCCATCCAATGGAATAACAAAAATCTCGACAACAGACGACCTTCCATAATGACAAGGCTACCATCAATTGGATTAACAAAAATCTGAACATCATACTAGCTTCCATAATGACAAGGCTACCACACATTGGAGTAACAAATATCCAAACGACTAACTACCATCCATAATAACAAGGATACCTTCCATTGCAGTAACAAAAATATCAACAACACACTACCTTTCATAATGAAAAGGAAACCATCCATTGGAGTAACAAAACTCTCGACTACAAACTCTATTCCATAATGACAAGGCTACCACACATTGGAGTAACAAATATCTCAACAATAAACTACCTTCGATAATTACAAGGCTACCATCCATTGGAGTAACAAAAATATCGACAACAGACTACCTTCTATAATGAAAAGGATACCATCCATTGGAGTAATAAAAATCTCGATAGCAACCTACATTCCATAATGACAAAGTACCATCCATTGGAATAACAAAAATCACGAAAACAAACTAACTTCCATAATCACAAGGCTAGCATCCATTAGAGTAACAAAAACATTGACAATAGACTACCTTCCATAATGACAAGGCTACCATCCATTGAGTAACAAAAATCATAACGACAAACAACCTTCCATAATGACAAGACTACCATCCATTGGAATAACAAAAATCTCGACAACAGACTACCTTCCATAATGACAAGGCTACCATCCATTGGAGTAATAAAAATATCAACAACGGACTAATTTCCAGAATGACTAGGCTACCATCAATTGTAGTTACAAAAATATCGACAACAAACTACCTTCCATAATGACAAGGCTACCATCCATTGGAGTAACAAAAATCTCGACAACACACTACCTTTCATAATGACAAGGCTTCCATCCATTGGAGTAACAAAAATCTCGACAACAGACTACCTTTCATAATGTCAAGGCTTCCATCCATTTGAGTAACAAAAATCTCGACAATAGACTACCTTCCATAATGACAAGGCTTCAATCCATTGAAGTAACAAAAATATTGACAACAAACTATGTCCCATAATGACCAGGCTACCATTCATTGGAGTAACAAAAATCTCGACAACAGACTACCTTCCATAATGACAAGGATACCATCCATTGGAGTATAAAAATCTCGACAACAGACTACCTTCCATAATGATAAGGTTACAATCCATTAGAATATCAAAAATCTCGACATTAGACTACCTTCCATAATGACAAGGCTACCATCCAACGGAATAACAAAATTCTCGACAACAAACTACCTTCCATAATGACAAGGCTACCACACATTGGAGAAACATATATCTCAATGGCAAACTACCTTTCATAATGACAAGGCTACAATCCATTGGAGTAAAAAAAATATTGACAACAAACTACCTTCCATAATGACAAGGCTACCACCCATTGGAGTAAAAAAGATATCTATATCATTCTACATTCCATAATGATAAGGCTACCATCCATTGGAGGAACAAACACATGGACAACAGACTACCTTGTGTAATGACAAGGCTACCATCCAATGGAGTAACAAAAATATGAACAAAAGACTACCTTCCATAATGACAAGGCTACCATCCATTGGAGTAACAGAAATCATAACGACAGACTACCTTCCATAATGAAAAGACTACCATCCATTGGAGAAACAGAAATCATAACGACAGACTACCTTCCATAATGAAAAGACAACCATCCATTGGAGTAACAAAAATCTCGACAACAGACTACCTTCCTTAGTGACAAGGCTACCATCCATTGGAGTAACAAAAAGTTTGACAACAGACTACCTTCCATAATGACAAGGCTACCATCCATTGGAGTAACAAAAATATCGACAATAGAGTACCTTCCATAATGACAAGGCTACCATCCATTGGAATAACAAAAATCTCGACAATAAAGTACCTTCCATAATGACAAGGTTACCATACATTGGAATAACAAAAATCTTGACATCAGACTACCTTCCATAATGACAAGGCTACCATCTAATGGAATAACAAAAATCTCGACAACAAACTACCTTCCATAATGACAAGGCTACCATCAATTGGATTAACAAAAATCTGAACATCATACTAGCTTCCATAATGACAAGGCTACCACACATTGGAGTAACAAATATCTCAACGACTAACTACCTTCCATAATGACAAGGCTACCTTCCATTGCAGTAACAAAAATATCGACAACAGACTATCTTTCATAATGAAAAGGAAAACATCCATTGGAGTAACAAAACTCTCGACAACAAACTTGCTTCCATAATGACAAGGCTACCACACATTGGAGTAACAAATATCTCAACGACAAACTACCTTCCATAATTACAAGGCTACCATCCATTGGAGTAACAAAAATATCGACAACAAACAACCTTCTATAATGAAAAGGATACCATCCATTGGAGTAACAAAAATCTCGACAGCAACCTACATTCCATAATGACAAAGTACCATCCATTGGAATAAAAAAAATCATGAAAACAAACTAACATCCATAATCACAAGGCTAGCATCCATTGGAGTAACAAAAACATCGACAACAGACTACCTTCCATAATGACAAGGCTACATCCATTAGAGAAACAAAAATCTCAACAATAGACTAGCTTCCATAAGGACAAGGCTACCATCCATTGGAGTAACAAAAATCTCGACAACAGACTACCTTCCATAATGACAAAGTTACCATCCATTGGAATAACAAAAATCACGAAAATTTACTACCTTCCATAATGACAAGGCTACCATCCAATGGAATATCAAAATTCCTGACAACAGACTACCTTCCATAATGAGAAGGCTACCACACATTGGAGTAACAAATATCTCAATGACAAACTACCTTCCATAATGACAAGGCTACCATCCATTGGAGTAACAAAAATCTCGACAACAGACTACCTTCCATAATGACAAGGCTACCATCCATTGGAGTAATAAAAATATCAACAACGGACTAATTTCCAAAATGACAAGGCTACCATCCATTGTAGTTACAAAAATATCGACAACAGACTACCTTCCATAATGACAAGGCTACCATCCATTGGAGTAACAAAAATCTCGACAACAAACTACCTTCCATAATGACAAAGTTACCATCCATTGGAATAACAAAAAACAAGAAAAATGACTACCTTCCATAATGACAAGGCTACCATCCAATGGAATAACAAAATTATCGACAACAGACTACCTTCCATAATGACAAGGCTACCACACATTGGAGTAACAAAAATATCGACAACAAAGTACCTTCCATAATGACAAAGCTACCATCCATTTGAGTAAAAAAATCTCGACAACAAACTACCTTCTATAATGACAAGGCTACCATCCATTGTAGTTACAAAAATATCAACAACAGACCACCTTCCATAATGACAAGGCTACCATCAAACGGAATAACAAAATTCTCGACAATAGACTACCTTCCATAATGACAAGGCTACCACACATTGGAGTAACAGATATCTCAATGACAATCTACCTTCCATAATGACAAGGCTACCACCCATTGGAGTAAAAAAGATATCTATATTATACTACCTTCCATAATGATAAGGCTACCATCCATTGGAGTAACAAAAATATCGACAACATACTACCTTCTGTAATGACAAGGCTACCATCCAATGGAGTAACAATAATCTCGACAGACTACCTTCCATAATGAAAAGACTACCATCCATTGGAGAAACAGAAATCATAACGACAGACTACCTTCCATAATGAAAAGATTACCATCCATTGGAGTAACAAAAATCTCGACAACAGACTACCTTCCATAGTGACAAGGCTACCATCTATTGGAGTAACAAAAATCTTGACAACAGACTACCTTCCATAATGACAAGGCTACCATCCATTGGAGTAACAAAAATATCGACAACAGAGTACCTTCCATAATGACAAGGCTACCATCCATTGGAATAACAAAAATCTCGACAATAAAGTACCTTCCATAATGACAAGGTTACCATACATTGGAATAACAAAAATCTTGACATCAGACTACCTTCCATAATGACAAGGCTACCATCTAATGGAATAACAAAAATCTCGACAACAAACTACCTTCCATAATGACAAGGCTACCATCAATTGGATTAACAAAAATCTGAACATCATACTAGCTTCCATAATGACAAGGCTACCACACATTGGAGTAACAAATATCTCAATGACTAACTACCTTCCATAATGACAAGGATACCTTCCATTGCAGTAACAAAAATATCGACAACAGACTACCTTTCATAATGAAAAGGAAAACATCCATTGGAGTAACAAAACTCTCGACAACAAACTTGCTTCCATAATGACAAGGCTACCACACATTGGAGTAACAAATATCTCAACGACAAACTACCTTCCATAATTACAAGGCTACCATCCATTGGAGTAACAAAAATATCGACAACAAACAACCTTCTATAATGAAAAGGATACCATCCATTGGAGTAATAAAAATCTCGACAGCAACCTACATTCCATAATGACAAAGTACCATCCATTGGAATAAAAAAAATCACGAAAACAAACTAACATCCATAATCACAAGGCTAGCATCCATTGGAGTAACAAAAACATCGACAACAGACTACCTTCCATAATGACAAGGCTACATCCATTAGAGAAACAAAAATCTCAACAATAGACTAGCTTCCATAAGGACAAGGCTACCATCCATTGGAGTAACAAAAATCTCGACAACAGACTACCTTCCATAATGACAAAGTTACCATCCATTGGAATAACAAAAATCACGAAAATTTACTACCTTCCATAATGACAAGGCTACCATCCAATGGAATAACAAAATTCCTGACAACAGACTACCTTCCATAATGACAAGGCTACAATCCATTGGAGTAAAAAAAATATTGACAACAAACTACCTTCCATAATGACAAGGCTACCACCCATTGGAGTAAAAAAGATATCTATATCATTCTACATTCCATAATGATAAGGCTACCATCCATTGGAGGAACAAACACATGGACAACAGACTACCTTGTGTAATGACAAGGCTATCATCCAATGGAGTAACAAAAATATGAACAAAAGACTACCTTCCATAATGACAAGGCTACCATCCATTGGAGTAACAGAAATCATAACGACAGACTACCTTCCATAATGAAAAGACTACCATCCATTGGAGAAACAGAAATCATAACGACAGACTACCTTCCATAATGAAAAGACAACCATCCATTGGAGTAACAAAAATCTCGACAACAGACTACCTTCCTTAGTGACAAGGCTACCATCCATTGGAGTAACAAAAAGTTTGACAACAGACTACCTTCCATAATGACAAGGCTACCATCCATTGGAGTAACAAAAATATCGACAATAGAGTACCTTCCATAATGACAAGGCTACCATCCATTGGAATAACAAAAATCTCGACAATAAAGTACCTTCCATAATGACAAGGTTACCATACATTGGAATAACAAAAATCTTAACATCAGACTACCTTCCATAATGACAAGGCTACCATCTAATGGAATAACAAAAATCTCGACAACAAACTACCTTCCATAATGACAAGGCTACCATCAATTGGATTAACAAAAATCTGAACATCATACTAGCTTCCATAATGACAAGGCTACCACACATTGGAGTAACAAATATCTCAACGACTAACTACCTTCCATAATGACAAGGCTACCTTCCATTGCAGTAACAAAAATATCGACAACAGACTATCTTTCATAATGAAAAGGAAAACATCCATTGGAGTAACAAAACTCTCGACAACAAACTTGCTTCCATAATGACAAGGCTACCACACATTGGAGTAACAAATATCTCAACGACAAACTACCTTCCATAATTACAAGGCTACCATCCATTGGAGTAACAAAAATATCGACAACAAACAACCTTCTATAATGAAAAGGATACCATCCATTGGAGTAACAAAAATCTCGACAGCAACCTACATTCCATAATGACAAAGTACCATCCATTGGAATAAAAAAAATCATGAAAACAAACTAACATCCATAATCACAAGGCTAGCATCCATTGGAGTAACAAAAACATCGACAACAGACTACCTTCCATAATGACAAGGCTACATCCATTAGAGAAACAAAAATCTCAACAATAGACTAGCTTCCATAAGGACAAGGCTACCATCCATTGGAGTAACAAAAATCTCGACAACAGACTACCTTCCATAATGACAAAGTTACCATCCATTGGAATAACAAAAATCACGAAAATTTACTACCTTCCATAATGACAAGGCTACCATCCAATGGAATATCAAAATTCCTGACAACAGACTACCTTCCATAATGAGAAGGCTACCACACATTGGAGTAACAAATATCTCAATGACAAACTACCTTCCATAATGACAAGGCTACCATCCATTGGAGTAACAAAAATCTCGACAACAGACTACCTTCCATAATGACAAGGCTACCATCCATTGGAGTAATAAAAATATCAACAACGGACTAATTTCCAAAATGACAAGGCTACCATCCATTGTAGTTACAAAAATATCGACAACAGACTACCTTCCATAATGACAAGGCTACCATCCATTGGAGTAACAAAAATCTCGACAACAAACTACCTTCCATAATGACAAAGTTACCATCCATTGGAATAACAAAAAACAAGAAAAATGACTACCTTCCATAATGACAAGGCTACCATCCAATGGAATAACAAAATTATCGACAACAGACTACCTTCCATAATGACAAGGCTACCACACATTGGAGTAACAAAAATATCGACAACAAAGTACCTTCCATAATGACAAAGCTACCATCCATTTGAGTAAAAAAATCTCGACAACAAACTACCTTCTATAATGACAAGGCTACCATCCATTGTAGTTACAAAAATATCAACAACAGACCACCTTCCATAATGACAAGGCTACCATCAAACGGAATAACAAAATTCTCGACAATAGACTACCTTCCATAATGACAAGGCTACCACACATTGGAGTAACAGATATCTCAATGACAATCTACCTTCCATAATGACAAGGCTACCACCCATTGGAGTAAAAAAGATATCTATATTATACTACCTTCCATAATGATAAGGCTACCATCCATTGGAGTAACAAAAATATCGACAACATACTACCTTCTGTAATGACAAGGCTACCATCCAATGGAGTAACAATAATCTCGACAGACTACCTTCCATAATGAAAAGACTACCATCCATTGGAGAAACAGAAATCATAACGACAGACTACCTTCCATAATGAAAAGATTACCATCCATTGGAGTAACAAAAATCTCGACAACAGACTACCTTCCATAGTGACAAGGCTACCATCTATTGGAGTAACAAAAATCTTGACAACAGACTACCTTCCATAATGACAAGGCTACCATCCATTGGAGTAACAAAAATATCGACAACAGAGTACCTTCCATAATGACAAGGCTACCATCCATTGGAATAACAAAAATCTCGACAATAAAGTACCTTCCATAATGACAAGGTTACCATACATTGGAATAACAAAAATCTTGACATCAGACTACCTTCCATAATGACAAGGCTACCATCTAATGGAATAACAAAAATCTCGACAACAAACTACCTTCCATAATGACAAGGCTACCATCAATTGGATTAACAAAAATCTGAACATCATACTAGCTTCCATAATGACAAGGCTACCACACATTGGAGTAACAAATATCTCAATGACTAACTACCTTCCATAATGACAAGGATACCTTCCATTGCAGTAACAAAAATATCGACAACAGACTACCTTTCATAATGAAAAGGAAAACATCCATTGGAGTAACAAAACTCTCGACAACAAACTTGCTTCCATAATGACAAGGCTACCACACATTGGAGTAACAAATATCTCAACGACAAACTACCTTCCATAATTACAAGGCTACCATCCATTGGAGTAACAAAAATATCGACAACAAACAACCTTCTATAATGAAAAGGATACCATCCATTGGAGTAATAAAAATCTCGACAGCAACCTACATTCCATAATGACAAAGTACCATCCATTGGAATAAAAAAAATCACGAAAACAAACTAACATCCATAATCACAAGGCTAGCATCCATTGGAGTAACAAAAACATCGACAACAGACTACCTTCCATAATGACAAGGCTACATCCATTAGAGAAACAAAAATCTCAACAATAGACTAGCTTCCATAAGGACAAGGCTACCATCCATTGGAGTAACAAAAATCTCGACAACAGACTACCTTCCATAATGACAAAGTTACCATCCATTGGAATAACAAAAATCACGAAAATTTACTACCTTCCATAATGACAAGGCTACCATCCAATGGAATAACAAAATTCCTGACAACAGACTACCTTCCATAATGACAAGGCTACCACACATTGGAGTAAAAAATATCTCAATGACAGACTACCTTCCATAATGACAAGGCTACCATCCATTGGAGTAACAAAAATCTCGACAACAGACTACCTTCCATAATGACAAGGCTACCATCCATTGGAGTAATAAAAATATCAACAACGGACTAATTTCCGGAATGACAAGGCTACCATCCATTGTAGTTACAAAAATATCGACAACAGACTACCTTCCATAATGACAAGGCTACCATCCATTGGAGTAACAAAAATCACGACAACAGACTACCTTTCATAATGACAAGGCTACCATCCATTGGAGTAACAAAAATATCGAAAACAGAGTACCTTCCATAATGACAAAGCTACCATCCATTTGAGTAACAAAAATCTCGACAACAAACTACCTTCCATAATGACAAAGCTACCATCCATTGTAGTTACAAAAATATCAACAACAGACTACCTTCCATAATGACAAGGCTACCATCAAACGGAATAACAAAATTCTCGACAACAGACTACCTTCCATAATGACAAGGCTACCACACATTGGAGTAACAGATATCTCAATGACAATCTACCTGCCATAATGACAAGGCTACCACCCATTGGAGTAAAAAAGATATCTATATTATACTACCTTCCATAATGATAAGGCTACCATCCATTGGAGTAACAAAAATATCGACAACAGACTACCTTCTGTAATGACAAGGCTACCATCCAATGGAGTAACAATAATATCGACAGACTACCTTCCATAATGACAAGGCTACCATCCATTGGAGTAACAAAAATCATAACGACAGACTACCTTCCATAATGAAAAGACTACCATCCAATGGAGTAACAAAAATCTCAACAACAGACTACCTTCCATAGTTACAAGGCTACCATCCATTGGAGTAACAAAAATCTTGACAACAGACTACCTTCCATAATGACAAGGCTACCATCCATTGGAGTAACAAAAAATCGACAACAGAGTACCTTCCATAATGACAAGGCTACCGTCTATTGGAATAACAAAAATCTCGACAATAAAGTACCTTCCATAATGACAAGGTTACCATACATTGGAATAACAAAAATCTTGACATCAGACTACCTTCCAAAATGACAAGGCTACCATCTAATGGAATAACAAAAATCTCGACAACAAACTACCTTCCATAATGACAAGGCTACCATCAATTGGATTAAAGAAAATATGAACATCATACTAGCTTCCATAATGACAAGGCTACCACACATTGGAGTAACAAATATCTCAACGACTAACTACCTTCCATAATGACAAGGATACCTTCCATTGCAGTAACAAAAATATCTTTCATAATGAAAAGGAAACCATCCATTGGAGTAACAAAACTCTCGACAACAAACTTGCTTCCATAATGACAAGGCTACCACACATTGGAGTAACAAATATCTCAACGACAAACTACATTCCATAATTACAAGGCTAACATCCATTGGAGTAACAAAAATATCGACAACAGACTACCTTCTATAATGAAAAGGATACCATCCATTGGAGTAACAAAAATCTCGACAGCAACCTACATTCCATAATGACAAAGTACCATCCATTAGAATAACAAAAATCACGAAAACAAACTAACTTCCATAATCACAAGGCTAGCATCCATTGGAGTAACAAAAACATCGACAACAGACTACCTTCCATAATGACAAGGCTACATCCATTAGAGTAACAAAAATCTCAACAATAGACTAGCTTCCATAAGGACAAGGCTACCATCCATTGGAGTAACAAAAATCTCGACAACAGACTACCTTCCATAATGACAAAGTTACCATCCATTGGAATAACAAAAATCACGAAAATTTACTACCTTCCATAATGACAAGGCTACCATCCAATGGAATAACAAAATTCCCGACAACAGACTACCTTCCATAATGACAAGGCTACCACACATTGGAGTAACAAATATCATAATGACAAACTACCTTCCATAATGACAAGGCTACCATCCATTGGAGTAACAAAAATCTCGACAACAGACTACCTTCCATAATGTCAAGGCTACCATCCATTGGAGTAATAAAAATATCAACAACGGACTAATTTCCAGAATGACAAGGCTACCATCCATTGTAGTTACAAAAATATCGACAACAGACTACCTTCCATAATGACAAGGCTACCATCCATTGGAGTAACAAAAATCTCGACAACAGACTACCTTTCATAATGACAAGGCTACCATCCATTGGAGTAACAAAAATATCGACAACAGAGTACCTTCCATAATGACAAAGCTACCATCCATTTGAGTAACAAAAATCTCGACAATAGACTACCTTCCATAATGACAAGGCTACAATCCATTGAAGTAACAAAAATATTGACAACAGACTACGTCCCATAATGACAAGGCTACCATCCATTGGAGTAACAAAAATCTTGACAACAGACTACCTTCCATAATGACAAGGCTACCACACATTGGAGTAACAGATATCTCAATGACAATCTACCTTCCGTAATGACAAGGCTACCACCCATTGGAGTAAAAATGATATCTATATTATACTACCTTCCATAATGATAAGGCTACCATCCATTGGAGTAACAAAAATATCGACAACAGACTACCTTCTGTAATGACAAGGCTACCATCCAATGGAGTAACAATAATCTCGACAGACTACCTTCCATAATGACAAGGCTACCATCCATTGGAGTAATAGAAATCATAACGACAGACTACCTTCCATAATGAAAAGACTACCATCCATTGGAGTAACAAAAATCTCGACAACAGACTACCTTCCATAGTGACAAGGCTAATATCCATTGGAGTAACAAAAATCTTGACAACAGACTACCTTCCATAATGACAAGGCTACCATCCATTGGAGTAACAAAAATATCGACAATAGAGTACCTTCCATAATGACAAGGCTACCATCCATTGGAATAACAAAAATCTCAACAATAAAGTACCTTCCATAATGACAAGGTTACCATACATTGGAATAACAAAAATCTTGACATCAGACTACCTTCCATAATGATAAGGCTACCATCCAATGGAATAACAAAACTCTCGACAACAGACTACCTTCCATAATGACAAGGCTACCATCAATTGGATTAACAAAAATCTGAACATCATACTAGCTTCCATAATGACAAGGCTACCACACATTGGAGTACCAAATATCTCAACGACTAACTACCTTCCATAATGACAAGGATACCTTCCATTGCAGTAACAAAAATATCGACAACAGACTACCTTTCATAATAAAAAGGAACCATCCATTGGAGTAACAAAACTCTAGACAACAAACTTGCTTCCATAATGACAAGGCTACCATCCAATGGAGTAACAAAAATATGAACAAAAGACTACCTTCCATAATGATAAGGCTACCATCCATTGGAGTAACAGAAATCATAACGACAGACTACCTTCCGTAATGAAAAGACTACCAGCCATTGGAGTAACAAAAATTTCGACACAGACTACCTTCCATAATGACAAGGCTACCATCCTTTGGAGTAATAAAAATATCAACAACGGAGTAATTTCCAGAATGACAAGGCTACCATCCATTATAGTAACAAAAATATCGACAACAGACTACCTTCCATAATGACAAGGCTACCATCCATTGGAGTAACAAAAATCTCGACAACAGACTACCTTTCATAATGACAAGGTTACCATCCATTGGAGTAACAAAAATATCCACAATAGAGTACCTTCCATAATGACAAAGCTATCATCCATTGGAGTAACAAAAATCTCGACAATAGACTACCTTCCATAATGACAAGGATACAATCCATTGAAGTAACAAAAATATTGACAACAGACTACGTCCCATAATGACAAGGCTATCATTCATTGGAGTAACAAAAATCTCGACAACATACTACCTTCCATAATGACAAGGATACCATCCATTGGAGTATAAAAATCTCGACAACAGACTACCTTCCATAATGATAAGGTTACAATCCATTAGAATAACAAAAATCTCGACATCAGTCTACCTTCCATAATGACAAGGCTACCATCCAACGGAATAACAAAATTCTCGACAACCGATTACCTTCCATAATGACAAGTCTACCACACATTGGAGTAACAGATATCTCAATGACAAACTACCTTTCATAATGACAAGGCTACCATCCATTGGATTAAAAAAATATCGACAACAAACTACATTCCATTATGACAAGGCTACCACCCATTGGAGTAAAAAAGATATCTATATCATTCTACCTTCCATAATGATAAGGCTACCATCCATTGGAGGAACAAAACCATTGACAACAAACTACCTTATGTAATGACAAGGCAAACATCCAATGGAGTAACAAAAATATGAACAAAAGACTACCTTCCTTAATGACAAGGCTACCATCCATTGGAGTAATAGAAATCATAACGACAGACTACCTTCCATAATGATAAGACTACCATCCATTGGAGTAACAAAAATCTCGACAACAGACTACCTTCCATAATGACAAGGCTACCATCCATTGGAGTAACAAAAATATCGACAACAGAGTACCTTCCATAATGACAAAGCTACCATCCATTGGAGTAACAAAAACTCGAAAATATACTACCTTCCATAGTGACAAGGCTACCATCCATTGGAGTAACAAAAATCTTGACAACAGACTACCTTCCATAATGACAAGGCTATTATCCATTGGAGTAACAAAAATATCGACAATAGAGTACCTTCCATAATGACAAGGCTACCATCCATTGGAGTAACAAAAATCTCGACAATAGACTACCTTCCATAATGACAAGGCTACCATCCATTGGAATAACAAAAATCCTGACATCAGACTACCTTCCATAATGACAAGGCTACCATCCAATGGAATAATAAAAATCTCAACAACAGACTACCTTCTATAATGACAAGGCTACCATCCATTGGATTAACAAAAATATGAACATCAGACTAGCTTCCATAATGACAAGGCTACCACATATTGGAGTAACAGATATCTCAACGACTACATACCTTCCATAATGACAAGGCTACCTTCCATTGGAGTAACAAAAATATCAACAACAGACTACCTTTAATAATTAATAGGAAACCATCCATTGGACTAACAAAAATCTCGACAACAAACTTGCTTCCATAATGACAAGGCTTCCACACATTGGAGTAACAAATATCTCAACGACAAACTACCTTCCATAATAACAAGGCTAACATCCATTGGAGAAACAAAAATATCGACAACAAACTACCTTCTATAATGACAAGGATACCATCCATTGGAGTAATAAAAATCTCGACAACAACCTACATTCCATAATGACAAAGTACCATCCAATGGAATAACAAAAATCACGAAAACAAACTAACTTCCATAATCACAAGGCTAACATCCATTGGAGTAACAAAAACATCGACAACAGACTACCTTCCATAATGTCAAGGCTACATCCATTAGAGTAACAAAAATCTCGACAACAGACTAGCTTCCATAAGGACAAGGCTACCATCCATTGGAGTAACAAAAATCTCGACAACAAACTACCTTCCATAATGACAAATTTACCATCCATTGGAATAACAAAAAACACGAAAATTGACTACCTTCCATAATGACAAGGCTACCATCCAATGGAATAACAAAATTATCGACAACAGACTACCTTCCATAATGACAAGGCTATCACACATTGGAGTAACAGATATCTCAATGACGAACTACCTCCATAATGACAAGGCTACCATCCATTTGAGTAAAATAAATATTGACAACATACTACCTTCCATAATGACAAGGCTACCACCCATTGGAGTGAAAAAGATATCTATATTATACTTCCTTCCCTAATGATAAGGCTACCATCCATTGGAGTAACAAAAATATCAACAACAGACTACCTTCTGTAATGATAAGGCTACCATTCATTGGAGTAACAAAAATCTGAACAAAAGACTACCTTCCATAATGACAAGGATACCATCCATTGGAGTAACAAAAATTATAACGACAAACAACCTTCCATAATGACAAGGATACAATCCATTGGAGTAACAAAAATCTCGACAACAGACTACCTTCCATAATGACAAGGCTACCATCCATTGGAGTAATAAAAATATCAACAACGGACTAATTTCCAGAATGACAAGGCTACCATCCATTGTAGTAACAAAAATATCGACAACAGACTACCTTCCATAATGAAAATACTACCATCCATTGGAGTAACAAAAATCTCGACAATAGACTACCTTTCATAATGACAAGGCTACCATCCATTGGAGTAACAAAAATATCGACAATAGAGTACCTTCCATAATGACAAAGCTACCATCCATTGGAGTAACAAAAATCTCGACAATAGACTACCTTCCATAATGACAAGGCTACAATCCATTGAAGTAACAAAAATATTGACAACAGACTACGTCCCATAATGACAAGGCTACCATTCATTAAAGTAACAAAAATCTTGACAACAGACTTCCTTCCATAATGACAAGGATACCATCCATTGGAGTATAAAAATCTCGACAACAGACTACCTTCCATAATGATAAGGTTACAATCCATTAGAATAACAAAAATCTCGACATCAGAATACCTTCCATAATGACAAGGCTACCATCCAACGGGATAACAAAATTCTCGACAACAGACTACCTTCCATATTGACAAGGCTACCACACATTGGAGTAACAGATATCTAAATGACAAACTACCTTTCATAATGACAAGGCTATTATTCATTGGAGTAAAAAAAATATCGACAACAAACTACCTTCCATAATGACAAGGCTACCACCCATTGGAGTAAAAAACATATGTATATCATTCTACCTTCCATAATGATAAGGCTAATATCCATTGGAGGAACAAACTTATGGACAACAGACTACCTTCTGTAATGACAAGGATACCATCAACTGGAGTAACAAAAATATGAATAAAAGACTACCTTCCATAATGACAAGGCTACCATCCAATGGAGTAACAAAAATCATAACGACAGACTTTCTTCCATAATGAAAAGACTACCATCCATTGGAGTAACAAAAATCTCGACAACAGACTACCTTCCATAATGACAAGGTTACCATCCATTAGAGTAATAAAAATATCAACAACAGAGTAATTTCCAGAATGACAAGGCTACCATCCATTGTAGTAACAAAAATATCGACAACAGACTACCTTCCATAATGACAAGGCTACCATCCATTGGAGTAACAAAAATCTCAACAACAAACTACCTTTCGTAATGACAAGGCTACCATCCATTGAGGTAACAAAAATATCGACAACAGAGTACCTTCCATAATGACAAAGCTACCATCCATTGGAGTAACAAAAATCTCGACAATAGACTACCTTCCATAATGAAAAGGATACAATCCATTGAAGTAACAAAAATATTGACAACAGACTACGTCCCATAATGACAAGGCAACCATTCATTGAAGTAACAAAAATCTTGACAACAAACTTCCTTCCATAATGACAAGGATACCATCCATTGGAGTAACAAAAATCTCGACAACAGACTACCTTCCATAATAACAAGGCTACCATCCATTGGAGTAATAAAAATATCAACAACGGACTAATTTCCAGAATGACAAGGCTACCATCCATTGTAGTAACAAAAATATCGACAACAGACTACCTTCCATAATGAAAAGACTACCATCCATTGGAGTAACAAAAATCTCGACAATAGACTACCTTTCATAATGACAAGGCTACCATCCATTGGAGTAACAAAAATATCGACAACAGAGTACCTTCCATAATGACAAAGCTACCATCCATTGGAGTAACAAAAATCTCAACAATAGACTACCTTCCATAATGACAAGGCTACAATCCATTGAAGTAACAAAAATATTGACAACAGACTACGTCCCATAATGACAAGGCTACCATTCATTAAAGTAACAAAAATCTTGACAACAGACTTCCTTCCATAATGATAAGGATACCATCCATTGGAGTATAAAAATCTCGACAACAGATTACCTTCCATAATGATAAGGTTACAATCCATTAGAATAACAAAAATCTCGACATCAGAATACCTTCCATAATGACAAGGCTACCATCCAACGGGATAACAAAATTCTCGACAACAGACTACCTTCCATATTGACAAGGCTACCACACATTGGAGTAACAGATATCTAAATGACAAACTACCTTTCATAATGACAAGGCTACTATTCATTGGAGTAAAAAAAATATCGACAACAAACTACCTTCCATAATGACAAGGCTACCACCCATTGGAGTAAAAAACATATGTATATCATTCTACCTTCCATAATGATAAGGCTAATATCCATTGGAGGAACAAACTTATGGACAACAGACTACCTTCTGTAATGACAAGGATACCATCCATTGGAGTAACAAAAATATGAATAAAAGACTACCTTCCATAATGACAAGACTACCATCCAATGGAGTAACAAAAATCATAACGACAGACTACCTTCCATAATGAAAAGACTACCATCCATTGGAGTAACAAAAATCACGACAACAGACTACCTTCCATAATGACAAGGCTACCATCCATTGGAGTAATAAAAATATTAACAACGGAGTAATTTCCAGAATGACAAGGCTACCATCCATTGTAGTAACAAAAATATCGACAACAGACTACCTTCCATAATGACAAGGCTACCATCCATTGGAGTAACAAAAACCTCGACAACAGACTACCTTTCGTAATGACAAGGCTACCATCCATTGAGGTAACAAAAATATCGACAACAGAGTACCTTCCATAATGACAAAGCTACCATCCATTGGAGTAACAAAAATCTCGACAATAGACTACCTTCCATAATGAAAAGGATTCAATCCATTGAAGTAACAAAAATATTGACAACAGACTACGTCCCATAATGACAAGGCAACCATTCATTGAAGTAACAAAAATCTTGACAACAGACTACCTTCCATAATGACAAGGATACCATCCATTGGAGTATAAAAATCTCGACAACAGACTACCTTCCATAATGATAAGGTTACAATCTATTAGAATAACAAAAATCTCGACATCAGACTACCTTCCATAATGACAAGGCTACCATCCAACGGAATAACAAAATTCTCGACAATAGACTACCTTCCCTAATGACAAGGATACCACACATTAGAGTAACAGATATCTCAATGACAAACTACCTTTCATAATGACAAGGCTACCATCCATTGGAGTAAAAAAAATATCGACAACAAACTAACTTCCATAATGACAAGGCTACCACCCATTGGAGTAAAAAGATATGTATATCATTCTACCTTCCATAATGACAAGGCTACCATCCATTGGAGTAACAAAAATATCGACAACAGAGTACCTTCCATAATGACAAAGCTACCATCCATTGGAGTAACAAAAATCTCGACAATAGACTACCTTCCATAATGACAAAGCTACAATCCATTGAAGTAACAAAAATATTGACAACAGACTACGTCCCATAATGACAAGGCTACCATTCATTGAAGTAACAAAAATCTTGACAACATACTACCTTCCATAATGACAAGGATACCATCCATTGGAGTATAAAAATCTCGACAACAGACTACCTTCCATAATGACAAGGTTACAATCCATTAGAATAACAAAAATCTCGACATCAAACTACCTTCCATAATGACAAGGCTACCATCCAACGGAATAACAAAATTCTTGACAACAGACTACCTTCCATAATGACAAGGCTACAACACATTGGAGTAACAGATATCTCAATGACAAACTACATTTCATAAAGACAAGGCTACCATCCATTGGAGTAAAAAAAATATTGACAACAAACTACCTTCCATAATGACAAGGCTACCATCCATTGGAGTAAAAAAAATATCGACAACAAACTAACTTCCATAATGACAAGGCTACCACCCATTGGAGTAAAAAAGATATGTATATCATTCTACCTTCCATAATGACATAGCTACCATCCATTGGAGTAACAAAAATATCGACAACAGAGTACCTTCCATAAAGACAAAGCAACCATCCATTGGAGTAACAAAAATCTCGACAATAGACTACCTTCCATAATGACAAAGCTACAATCCATTGAAGTAACAAAAATATTGACAACAGACTACGTCCCATAATGACAAGGCTACCATTCATTGAAGTAACAAAAATCTTGACAACAGACTACCTTCAATAATGACAAGGATACCATCCATTGAAGTATAAAAATCTCGACAACAGACTACCTTCCATAATGACAAGGTTACAATCCATTAGAATTACAAAAATCTCGACATCAAACTACCTTCCATAATGACAAGGCTACCATCCAACGAAATAACAAAATTCTCGACAACAGACTACCTTCCATAATGACAAGGCTACCACACATTGGAGTAACAGATATCTCAATGACAAACTACCTTTCATAAAGACAAGGCTACCATCCATTGGAGTAAAAAAAATATTGACAACAAACTACCTTCCATAATGACAAGGCTACCACCCATTGGAGTAAAGAAGATATGTATATCATTCTACCCTCCATAATGATAAGGCTACCATCCATTGGAGGAACAAACTCATGGACAACAGACTACCTTCTGTAATGACAAGGATACCATCCAATGGAGTAACAAAAATATGAATAAAAGACTACCTTCCATAATGACATGGCTACCATCCATTGGAGTAACAAAAATCATAACGACAGACTACCTTCCATAATGAAAAGACTACCATCCATTGGAGTAACAAAAATCTCGACAACAGACTACCTTCCATAATGACAAGGCTACCATCCATTGGAGTAATAAAAATATCAACAACGGAGTAATTTTCAGAATAACAAGGCTACCATCCATTGAGGTAACAAAAATATCGACCACAGACTACCTTCCATAATGACAAAGCTACCATCCATTGGAGTAACAAAAATCTCGACAATAGACTACCTTCCATAATGAAAAGGATTCAATCCATTGAAGTAACAAAAATATTGACAACAGACTACGTCCCATAATGACAAGGCAACCATTCATTGAAGTAACAAAAATCTTGACAACAGACTACCTTCCATAATGACAAGGATACCATCCATTGGAGTATAAAAATCTCGACAACAGACTACCTTCCATAATGATAAGGTTACAATCCATTAGAATAACAAAAATCTCGACATCAGACTACCTTCCATAATGACAAGGCTACCATCCAACGGAATAACAAAATTGTCGACAATAGACTACCTTCCCTAATGACAAGGATACCACACATTGGAGTAACAGATATCTCAATGACAAACTACCTTTCATAATGACAAGGCTACCATCCATTGGAGTAAAAAAAATATCGACAACAAACTAACTTCCATAATGACAAGGCTACCACCCATTGGAGTAAAAAGATATGTATATCATTCTACCTTCCATAATGACAAGGCTACCATCCATTGGAGTAACAAAAATATCGACAACAGAGTACCTTCCATAATGACAAAGCTACCATCCATTGGAGTAACAAAAATCTCGACAATAGACTACCTTCCATAATGACAAAGCTACAATCCATTGAAGTAACAAAAATATTGACAACAGACTACGTCCCATAATGACAAGGCTACCATTCATTGAAGTAACAAAAATCTTGACAACAGACTACCTTCCATAATGACAAGGATACCATCCATTGGAGTATAAAAATCTCGACAACAGACTACCTTCCATAATGACAAGGTTACAATCCATTAGAATAACAAAAATCTCGACATCAAACTACCTTCCATAATGACAAGGCTACCATCCAACGGAATAACAAAATTCTCGACAACAGACTACCTTCCATAATGACAAGGCTACAACACATTGGAGTAACAGATATCTCAATGACAAACTACATTTCATAAAGACAAGGCTACCATCCATTGGAGTAAAAAAAATATTGACAACAAACTACCTTCCATAATGACAAGGCTACCATCCATTGGAGTAAAAAAAATATCGACAACAAACTAACTTCCATAATGACAAGGCTACCACCCATTGGAGTAAAAAAGATATGTATATCATTCTACCTTCCATAATGACATAGCTACCATCCATTGGAGTAACAAAAATATCGACAACAGAGTACCTTCCATAAAGACAAAGCAACCATCCATTGGAGTAACAAAAATCTCGACAATAGACTACCTTCCATAATGACAAAGCTACAATCCATTGAAGTAACAAAAATATTGACAACAGACTACGTCCCATAATGACAAGGCTACCATTCATTGAAGTAACAAAAATCTTGACAACAGACTACCTTCAATAATGACAAGGATACCATCCATTGGAGTATAAAAATCTCAACAACAGACTACCTTCCATAATGACAAGGTTACAATCCATTAGAATTACAAAAATCTCGACATCAAACTACCTTCCATAATGACAAGGCTACCATCCAACGGAATAACAAAATTCTCGACAACAGACTACCTTCCATAATGACAAGGCTACCACACATTGGAGTAACAGATATCTCAATGACAAACTACCTTTCATAAAGACAAGGCTACCATCCATTGGAGTAAAAAAAATATTGACAACAAACTACCTTCCATAATGACAAGGCTACCACCCATTGGAGTAAAGAAGATATGTATATCATTCTACCCTCCATAATGATAAGGCTACCATCCATTGGAGGAACAAACTCATGGACAACAGACTACCTTCTGTAATGACAAGGATACCATCCAATGGAGTAACAAAAATATGAATAAAAGACTACCTTCCATAATGACATGGCTACCATCCATTGGAGTAACAAAAATCATAACGACAGACTACCTTCCATAATGAAAAGACTACCATCCATTGGAGTAACAAAAATCTCGACAACAAACTACCTTCCATAATGACAAGGCTACCATCCATTGGAGTAATAAAAATATCAACAACGGAGTAATTTTCAGAATAACAAGGCTACCATCCATTGTAGTAACAAAAATATCGACCACAGACTACCTTCCATAATGACAAGGCTACCATCCATTGGAGTAACAAAAATCTCGACAATAGACTACCTTCCATAATGAAAAGGATTCAATCCATTGAAGTAACAAAAATATTGACAACAGACTACGTCCCATAATGACAAGGCAACCATTCATTGAAGTAACAAAAATCTTGACAACAGACTACCTTCCATAATGACAAGGATACCATCCATTGGAGTATAAAAATCTCGACAACAGACTACCTTCCATAATGATAAGGTTACAATCCATTAGAATAACAAAAATCTCGACATCAGACTACCTTCCATAATGACAAGGCTACCATCCAACGGAATAACAAAATTCTCGACAATAGACTACCTTCCCTAATGACAAGGATACCACACATTGGAGTAACAGATATCTCAATGACAAACTACCTTTCATAATGACAAGGCTACCATCCATTGGAGTAAAAAAAATATCGACAACAAACTAACTTCCATAATGACAAGGCTACCACCCATTGGAGTAAAAAGATATGTATATCATTCTACCTTCCATAATGACAAGGCTACCATCCATTGGAGTAACAAAAATATCGACAATAGAGTACCTTCCATAATGACAAAGCTACCATCCATTGGAGTAACAAAAATCTCGACAATAGACTACCTTCCATAATGACAAAGCTACAATCCATTGAAGTAACAAAAATATTGACAACAGACTACGTCCCATAATGACAAGGCTACCATTCATTGAAGTAACAAAAATCTTGACAACAGACTACCTTCCATAATGACAAGGATACCATCCATTGGAGTATAAAAATCTCGACAACAGACTACCTTCCATAATGACAAGGTTACAATCCATTAGAATAACAAAAATCTCGACATCAAACTACCTTCCATAATGACAAGGCTACCATCCAACGGAATAACAAAATTCTCGACAACAGACTACCTTCCATAATGACAAGGCTACAACACATTGGAGTAACAGATATCTCAATGACAAACTACATTTCATAAAGACAAGGCTACCATCCATTGGAGTAAAAAAAATATTGACAACAAACTACCTTCCATAATGACAAGGCTACCATCCATTGGAGTAAAAAAAATATCGACAACAAACTAACTTCCATAATGACAAGGCTACCACCCATTGGAGTAAAAAAGATATGTATATCATTCTACCTTCCATAATGACATAGCTACCATCCATTGGAGTAACAAAAATATCGACAACAGAGTACCTTCCATAAAGACAAAGCAACCATCCATTGGAGTAACAAAAATCTCGACAATAGACTACCTTCCATAATGACAAAGCTACAATCCATTGAAGTAACAAAAATATTGACAACAGACTACGTCCCATAATGACAAGGCTACCATTCATTGAAGTAACAAAAATCTTGACAACAGACTACCTTCAATAATGACAAGGATACCATCCATTGGAGTATAAAAATCTCGACAACAGACTACCTTCCATAATGACAAGGTTACAATCCATTAGAATTACAAAAATCTCGACATCAAACTACCTTCCATAATGACAAGGCTACCATCCAACGGAATAACAAAATTCTCGACAACAGACTACCTTCCATAATGACAAGGCTACCACACATTGGAGTAACAGATATCTCAATGACAAACTACCTTTCATAAAGACAAGGCTACCATCCATTGGAGTAAAAAAAATATTGACAACAAACTACCTTCCATAATGACAAGGCTACCACCCATTGGAGTAAAGAAGATATGTATATCATTCTACCCTCCATAATGATAAGGCTACCATCCATTGGAGGAACAAACTCATGGACAACAGACTACCTTCTGTAATGACAAGGATACCATCCAATGGAATAACAAAAATATGAATAAAAGACTACCTTCCTTAATGACATGGCTACCATCCATTGGAGTAACAAAAATCATAACGACAGACTACCTTCCATAATGAAAAGACTACCATCCATTGGAGTAACAAAAATATCGACAACAGACTACCTTCCATAATGACAAGGCTACCATCCATTGGAGTAATAAAAATATCAACAACGGAGTAATTTTCAGAATAACAAGGCTACCATCCATTGTAGTAACAAAAATATCGACCACAGACTACCTTCCATAATGACAAGGCTACCATCCATTGGAGTAACAAAAATCTCGACAACAGACTACCTTTCATAATGACAAGGCTACCATCCATTAGAGTAAAAAAAATATTGACAATATAGTACCTTCCATAATGACAAAGATACCATCCATTGGAGTAACAAAAATCTCGACAATAGACTACCTTCCATAATGACAAGGCTACAATCCATTGAAGCAACAAAAATATTGACAACAGACTACGTCCCATAATGACAAGGTTACCATTCATTAAAGTAACAAAAATCTTGACAACAGACTACCTTCCATAATGACAAGGATACCATCCATTGGAGTATAAAAATCTCGACAACAGACTACCTTCCATAATGATAAGGTTACAATCCATTAGAATAACAAAAATCTCGACATCAGACTACCTTCCATAATGACAAGGCTACCATCCAACGGAATAACAAAATTCTCGACAATAGACTACCTTCCCTAATGACAAGGCTACCACACATTGGAGTAACAGATATCTCAATGACAAACTACCTTATATAATGACAAGGCTACCATCCATTGGAGTAAAAAAAATATCGACAACAAACTAACTTCCATAATGACAAGGCTACCACCCATTGGAGTAAAAAACATATGTATATCATTCTACCTTCCATAATGATAAGGCTACCATCCATTGGAGGAACAAACTCATGGACAACAGACTACCTTCTGTAATGACAAGGATACCACACATTGGAGTAACAGATATCTCAATGACAAACTACCATTCATAAAGACAAGGCTACCATCCATTGGAGTAAAAAAAATATTGACAACAAACTACCTTCCATAATGACAAGGCTACCACCCATTGGAGTAAAAAAGATATGTATATCATTCTACCTTCCATAATGATAAGGCTACCATCCATTGGAGGAACAAACTCATGGACAACAGACTACCTTATGTAATGACAAGGATACCATCCAATGGAGTAACAAAAATATGAATAAAAGACTACCTTCCATAATGACATGGCTACCATCCATTGGAGTAACAAAAATCATAACGACAGACTACCTTCAATAATGAAAAGACTACCATCCATTGGAGTAACAAAAATCTCGACAACAGACTACCTTCCATAATGACAAGGCTACCATCCATTGGAGTAATAAAAATATCAACAACGGAGTAATTTTCAGAATAACAAGGCTACCATCCATTGTAGTAACAAAAATATCGACCACATACTACCTTCCATAATGACAAGGCTACCATCCATTGGAGTAACAAAAATCTCGACAACAGACTACCTTTCATAATGACAAGGCTACCATCCATTGGAGTAACAAAAATATCGACAACAGAGTACCTTCCATAATGACAAAGCTACCATCAATTGGAGTAACAAAAATCTCGACAATAGACTACCTTCCATAATGACAAGTCTACAATCCATTGAAGTAACAAAAATATTGACAACAGACTACGTCCCATAATGACAAGGCTACCATTCATTGAAGTAACAAAAATCTTGACAACAGACTACTTTCTATAATGACAAGGATACCATCCATTGGAGTATAAAAATCTCGACAGCAGACTACCTTCCATTATGACAAGGCTATCACCCATTGGAGTACAAAAGATATCTATATCATTCTACCTTCCATAATGATAAGGCTACCATCCATTGGAGGAACAAAATCATGGACAACAGACTACCTTCTGTAATGACAAGGCTACCACCCATTGGAGTAAAAAAGATATGTATATCATTCTACCTTCCATAATGATAAGGCTACCATCCATTGGAGGAACAAACTCATGGAAAACAGACTACCTTCTGTAATGACAAGGCTACCATCCAATGGAGTAACAAAAATATGAATAAAAGACTACCTTCCATAATGACAAGGCTACCATCCATTGGAGTAACAAAAATCATAACGACAGACTACCTTCCATAATGAAAAGACTACCATCCATTGGAGTAACAAAAATCTCGAGAACAGATTACCTTCCATGATGACAAGTCTACCATCCATTGGAGTAATAAAAATATCAACAATGGAGTAATTTCCAGAATGACAAGGCTACCATCCATTGTAGTAACAAAAATATCGACAACAGACTACCTTCCATAATGACAAGGCTACCATTCATTAGTGTAACAAAAATCTCGACAATAGACTACCTTTCGTAATGACAAGGCTACCATCCATTGGAGTAACAAAAATATCGACAATAGAGTACCTTCCGTAATGACAAAGATACCATCCATTGGAGTAACAAAAATCTCGACAACAGACTACCTTCCATAATGACAAGGCTACAATCCATTGAAGTAACAAAATTATTGACAACAGACTACGTCCCATAATGACAAGGCTACCATTCATTGAAGTAACAAAAATCTTGACAACAGACTACCTTCCATAATGACAAGGATACCATCCATTGGAGTATAAAAATCTCGACAACAGACTACCTTCCATAATGACAAGGTTACAATCCATTAGAATAACAAAAATCTCGACATCAAACTACCTTCCATAATGACAAGGCTACCATCCAACGGAATAACAAAATTGTCAACAACAGACTACCTTCAATAATGACAAGGCTACCACACATTGGAGTAACAGGTATCTCAATGACAAACTACCTTTCATAATAACAAGGCTACCATCAATTGGAGTAAAAAAAATATGGACAACAAACTACCTTCCATAATGACAAGGCTACCACCCATTGGAGTAAAAAATATATCTATATCATTCTACCTTCTGTAATGACAAGGCTACCATCAAATGGAGTAACAAAAATATGAATAAAAGACTACCTTCCATAATGACAAGGTTACCATCCATGGAGTAACAAAAATCATAACGACAGACTACCTTCCATAATGAAAATACTACCATCCATTGGAGTAATAAAAATCTCGACAACAGACTACCTTCCATGATGACAAGGCTACCATCCATTGGAGTAATAAAAATATCCACAACGGAGTAATTTCCAGAATGACAAGGCTACCATCCATTGTAGTAACAAAAATATCGACAACAGACTACCTTCCATAATGACAAGGCTACCATTCATTGGTGTAACAAAAATCTCGACAACAGACTACCTTTCGTAATGACAAGGCTACCATCCATTGGAGTAACAAAAATATCGACAACAGAGTACCTTCCATAATGACAAAGCTACCATCCATTGGAGTAACAAAAATCTCGACAATAGACTACCTTCCATAATGACAAGGCAACAATCCATTGAAGTAACAAAAATATTGACAACAGACTATGTCCCATAATGACAAGGCTACCATTCATTGAAGTAACAAAAATCTTGACAACAGACTACCTTCCATAATGACAAGGATACCATCCATTGGAGTATAAAAATCTCAACAACAGACTACCTTCCATAATGACAAGGTTACAATCCATTAGAATAACAAAAATCTCGACATCAAACTACCTTCCATAATGACAAGGAAACCATCCAACGGAATAACAAAATTCTCGACAACAGACTACCTTTCATAATGACAAGGCTACCACACATTGGAGTAACAGATATCACAATGACAAACTACCTTTCATAATGACAAGGATACCATCAATTGGAGTAAAAAAATTTCGACAACAAACTACCTTCCATAATGACAAGGCTACCACCCATTGTAGTAAAAAAGATATCTATATCATTCTACCTTCCATAATGATAAGGCTACCATCCATTGGAGGAACAAACTCATGGACAACAGACTACCTTCTGTAATGACAAGGCTACCATCCAATGGAGTAACAAAAATATGAATAAAAGACTACCTTCCATAATTACAAGGCTACCATCCATTGGAGTAACAGAAATCATAACGACAGACTACCTTCCATAATGAAAAGACTACCATCCATTGGAGTAATAAAAATCTCGACAATAGACTACCTTTCATAATGACAAGGCTACCATCCATTCGAGTAATAAAAATATCAACAACGGAGTAATTTCCAGAATGACAAGGCTACCATCCATTGTAGTAACAAAAATATCGACAACTGACTACCTTCCATAATGACAAGGCTACCATTCATTGGTGTAACAAAAATCTCGACAACAGACTACCTTTCGTAATGACAAGGCTACCATCCATTGGAGTAATAAAAATATCAACAACGGAGTAATTTCCAGAATGACAAGGCTACCATCCATTGTAGTAACAAAAATATCGACAATAGACTACCTTCCATAATGACAAGGCTACCATTCATTGGTGTAACAAAAATGTCGACAACAGACTACCTTTCGTAATGACAAGGCTACCATCCATTGGAGTAACAAAAATATCGACAACAAAGTACCTTCCATAATGACAAAGCTACCATCCATTGGAGTAACAAAAATCTCGACAATAGACTACCTTCCATAATGACAAGGCTACAATCCATTGAAGTAACAAAAATATTGACAACAGACTATGTCCCATAATGACAAGGCTACCATTCATTGAAGTAACAAAAATCTTGACAACATACTACCTTCTATAATGACAAGGATACCATCCATTGGAGTATAAAAATCTCGAAAACAGACTACCTTCCATAATGACAAGGTTACAATCCATTAGAATAACAAAAACCTCGACATCAAACTACCTTCCATAATGACAAGGCTACCATCCAACGGAATAACAAAATTCTCGAGAACAGACTACCTTCCATAATGACAAGGCTACCACACATTGGAGTAACAGATATCACAATGACAAACTACCTTTCATAATGACAAGGATACCATCAATTGGAGTAAAAAAATTTCGACAACAAACTACCTTCCATAATGACAAGGCTACCACCATTATAGTAAAAAAGATATCTATATCATTCTACCTTCCGTAATGATAAGGCTACCATCCATTGGAGGAACAAACTCATGGACAACAGACTACCTTCTGTAATGACAAGGCTACCATCCAATGGAGTAACAAAAATATGAATAAAAGACTACCTTCCATAATGACAACGCTACCATCCATTGGAGTAACAGAAATCATAACGACATACTACCTTCCATAATGAAAAGACTACCATCCATTGGAGTAACAAAAATCTCGACAACAGACTACCTTTCATAATGACAAGGCTACCATCCATTCGAGTAATAAAAATATCAACAACGGAGTAATTTCCAGAATGACAAGGCTACCATCCATTGTAGTAACAAAAATATCGACAACAGACTACCTTCCATAATGACAAGGCTACCATTCATTGGTGTAAAAAAAATCTCGACAACAGACTACCTTTCGTAATGACAAGGCTACCATCCATTGGAGTAAGAAAAATATCGACAATAGAGTACCTTCCATAATGACAAAGCTACCATCCATTGTAGTAACAAAAATCTCGACAATAGACTACCTTCCATAATGACAAGGCTACAATCCATTGAAGTAACAAAAATATTGACAACAGACTACGTCCCATAATCACAAGGCTACCATTCATGGAAGTAACAAAAATCTTGACAACAGACTACCTTCCATAATGAAAAGGATACCATCCATTGGAGTATAAAAATCTCGACAACAGACTACCTTCCATAATGATAAGGTTATAATCCATTAGAATAACAAAAATCTCAACATCAGATTACCTTCCATAATGACAAGGCTACCATCCAACGGAATAAAAAAATTCTCGACAACAGACTACCTTCCATAATGACAAGGCTACCACACATTGGAGTAACATATATATCAATGACAAACTACCTTTCATAATGACAAGGCTACCATCCATTTCAGTAAAAAAAATATCAACAACAAACTACCTTCCATAATGACAAGGCTACCACCCATTGGAGTAAAAAAGATATGTATATCATTCTACCTTCCATAATGATAAGGCTACCATCCATTAGAGGAACAAACTCATGGACAACAGACTACCTTCTGTAATGACAAGGCTACCATCCAATGGAGTAACAAAAATATGAGTAAAAGACTACCTTCCATAATTACAAGGCTACCATCCATTGGAGTAACAAAAATCATAACGACAGACTACCTTCTATAATGAAAATACTACCATCCATTGGAGTAACAAAAATCTCGACAACAGACTACCTTCCATGATGACAAGGCTACCATCCATTGGAGTAAAAAAAATATCGACAACAAACTACCTTCCATAATGACAAGGCTACCATCCATTGGAGTAAAAAAGATATCTATATCATTCTACCTTCAAATAATGATAAGGCTACCATCCATTGTAGGAACAAAAACATTGACAACAAACTACCTTCTGTAATGACAAGGCTACCATCCAATGGAGTAACAAAAATATGAACAAAAGACTACCTTCCATAATGACAAGGCTACCATCCATTGGAGTAACAAAAATCTCGACAATAGACTACCTTCCATAATGAGAATGCTACAATCCATTGAGGTAACAAAAATATTGACAACAGACTACGTCCCATAATGACAAGGCTACCATTCATTGAAGTAACAAAAATCTTGACAACAGACTACCTTCCATAATGACAAGGATACCATCCATTGGAGTATAAAAATCTCGACAACAGACTACCTTCCATAATGAAAGGTTACAATCCATTAGAATAACAAAAATCTCGACATCAAACTACCTTCAATAATGACAAGGCTACCATCCAACGGAATAACAAAATTCTCGACAACAGACTACCTTCCATAATGACAAGGCTACCACACATTGGAGTAACAGATATCTCAATGACAAACTACCTTTCATAATGACAAGGCTACCACCCATTGGAGTAAAAAAGATATCTATATCATTCTACCTTCCATAATGATAAGGCTACCATCCATTGGAGGAACAAAAACATTGACAACAGACTACCTTCTGTAATGACAAGGCTACCATCCAATGGAGTAACAAAAATATGAACAAAAGACTACCTTCCATAATGACAAGGCTACCATCCATTGGAGTAACAGAAATCTTAACGACATACTACCTTCCATAATGAAAAGACTACCATCCATTGGAGTAACAAAAATCTCGACAACAGACTACCTTCCATAATGACAAGGCTACAATCCATTGGAGTAACAAAAATATCGACAATAGAGTACCTTCCATAATGACAAAGCTACCATCCATTGTAGTAACAAAAATCTCGACAATAGACTACCTTCCATAATGACAAGGCTACAATCCATTGAAGTAACAAAAATATTGACAACAGACTACGTCCCATAATCACAAGGCTACCATTCATGGAAGTAACAAAAATCTTGACAACAGACTACCTTCCATAATGAAAAGGATACCATCCATTGGAGTATAAAAATCTCGACAACAGACTACCTTCCATAATGATAAGGTTATAATCCATTAGAATAACAAAAATCTCAACATCAGATTACCTTCCATAATGACAAGGCTACCATCCAACGGAATAAAAAAATTCTCGACAACAGACTACCTTCCATAATGACAAGGCTACCACACATTGGAGTAACATATATATCAATGACAAACTACCTTTCATAATGACAAGGCTACCATCCATTTCAGTAAAAAAAATATCAACAACAAACTACCTTCCATAATGACAAGGCTACCACCCATTGGAGTAAAAAAGATATGTATATCATTCTACCTTCCATAATGATAAGGCTACCATCCATTAGAGGAACAAACTCATGGACAACAGACTACCTTCTGTAATGACAAGGCTACCATCCAATGGAGTAACAAAAATATGAGTAAAAGACTACCTTCCATAATTACAAGGCTACCATCCATTGGAGTAACAAAAATCATAACGACAGACTACCTTCTATAATGAAAATACTACCATCCATTGGAGTAACAAAAATCTCGACAACAGACTACCTTCCATGATGACAAGGCTACCATCCATTGGAGTAAAAAAAATATCGACAACAAACTACCTTCCATAATGACAAGGCTACCACCCATTGGAGTAAAAAAGATATCTATATCATTCTACCTTCAAATAATGATAAGGCTACCATCCATTGTAGGAACAAAAACATTGACAACAAACTACCTTCTGTAATGACAAGGCTACCATCCAATGGAGTAACAAAAATATGAACAAAAGACTACCTTCCATAATGACAAGGCTACCATCCATTGGAGTAACAAAAATCTCGACAATAGACTACCTTCCATAATGAGAATGCTACAATCCATTGAGGTAACAAAAATATTGACAACAGACTACGTCCCATAATGACAAGGCTACCATTCATTGAAGTAACAAAAATCTTGACAACAGACTACCTTCCATAATGACAAGGATACCATCCATTGGAGTATAAAAATCTCGACAGCAGACTACCTTCCATAATGAAAGGTTACAATCCATTAGAATAACAAAAATCTCGACATCAAACTACCTTCAATAATGACAAGGCTACCATCCAACGGAATAACAAAATTCTCGACAACAGACTACCTTCCATAATGACAAGGCTACCACACATTGGAGTAACAGATATCTCAATGACAAACTACCTTTCATAATGACAAGGCTACCACCCATTGGAGTAAAAAAGATATCTATATCATTCTACCTTCCATAATGATAAGGCTACCATCCATTGGAGGAACAAAAACATTGACAACAGACTACCTTCTGTAATGACAAGGCTACCATCCAATGGAGTAACAAAAATATGAACAAAAGACTACCTTCCATAATGACAAGGCTACCATCCATTGGAGTAACAGAAATCTTAACGACATACTACCTTCCATAATGAAAAGACTACCATCCATTGGAGTAACAAAAATCTCGACAACAGACTACCTTCCATAATGACAAGGCTACAATCCATTGGAGTAATAAAAATATCAACAACGGACTAATTTCCAGAATGACAAGGCTACCATTCATTGTAGTAACAAAAATATCGACAACAGACTACCTTCCATAATGACAAGGCTACCATTCATTGGTGTAACAAAAATCTCGACAACAGACTACCTTTCGTAATGACAAGGCTACCATCCATTGGAGTAACAAAAATATCGACAATAGAGTACCTTCCATAATGACAAAGCTACCATCCATTGGAGTAACAAAAATCTCGACAATAGACTACCTTCCATAATGACAAGGCTACAATCCATTGAAGTAACAAAAATATTGACAACAGACTACGTCCCATAATCACAAGGCTACCATTCATTGAAGTAACAAAAATCTTGACAACAGACTACCTTCCATAATGAAAAGGATACCATCCATTGGAGTATAAAAATCTCGACAACAGACTACCTTCCATAATGATAAGGTTATAATCCATTAGAATAACAAAAATCTCAACATCAGATTACCTTCCATAATGACAAGGCTACCATCCAAGGGAATAAAAAAATTCTCGACAACAGACTACCTTCCATAATGACAAGGCTACCACACATTGGAGTAACATATATATCAATGACAAACTACCTTTCATAATGACAAGGCTACCATCCATTTCAGTAAAAAAAATATCAACAACAAACTACCTTCCATAATGACAAGGCTACCACCCATTGGAGTAAAAAAGATATGTATATCATTCTACCTTCCATAATGATGAGGCTACCATCCATTAGAGGAACAAACTCATGGACAACAGACTACCTTCTGTAATGACAAGGCTACCATCCAATGGAGTAACAAAAATATGAGTAAAAGACTACCTTCCATAATGACAAGGCTACCATCCATTGGAGTAACAAAAATCATAACGACAGACTACCTTCTATAATGAAAATACTACCATCCATTGGAGTAACAAAAATCTCGACAACAGACTACCTTCCATGATGACAAGGCTACCATCCATTGGAGTAAAAAAAATATCGACAACGAACTACCTTCCATAATGACAAGGCTACCACCCATTGGAGTAAAAAAGATATCTATATCATTCTACCTTCAAATAATGATAAGGCTACCATCCATTGTAGGAACAAAAACATTGACAACAAACTACCTTCTGTAATGACAAGGCTACCATCCAATGGAGTAACAAAAATATGAACAAAAGACTACCTTCCATAATGACAAGGCTACCATCCATTGGAGTAACAAAAATCTCGACAATAGACTACCTTCCATAATGACAAGGCTACAATCCATTGAGGTAACAAAAATATTGACAACAGACTACGTCCCATAATGACAAGGCTACCATTCATTGAAGTAACAAAAATCTTGACAACAGACTACCTTCCATAATGACAAGGATACCATCCATTGGAGTATAAAAATCTCGACAATAGACTACCTTCCATAATGAAAGGTTACAATCCATTAGAATAACAAAAATCTCGACATCAAACTACCTTCAATAATGACAAGGCTACCATCCAACGGAATAACAAAATTCTCGACAACAGACTACCTTCCATAATGACAAGGCTACCACACATTGGAGTAACAGATATCTCAATGACAAACTACCTTTCATAATGACAAGGCTACCACCCATTGGAGTAAAAAAGATATCTATATCATTCTACCTTCCATAATGATAAGGCTACCATCCATTGGAGGAACAAAAACATTGACAACAGACTACCTTCTGTAATGACAAGGCTACCATCCAATGGAGTAACAAAAATATGAACAAAAGACTACCTTCCATAATAACAAGGCTACCATCCATTGGAGTAACAGAAATCTTAACGACAGACTACCTACCATAATGAAAAGACTACCATCCATTGGAGTAACAAAAATCTCGACAACAGACTACCTTCCATAATGACAAGGCTACAATCCATTGGAGTAATAAAAATATCAACAACGGACTAATTTCCAGAATGACAAGGCTACCATCCATTGGAGTAACAAAAATATCGACAACAGACTATCTTCCATAATGACAAGGCTACCAACCATTGGAGTAATAAAAATATCAACAAGGGAGTGATTTCCGGAATGACAAGGCTACCATCCATTGTAGTAACAAAAATATTGACAACAGACTACCTTCCATAATGACAAGGCTACCATCCATTGGAGTAACAAAAATATCGACAACAGACTACCTTTCATAATGACAAGGCTACCATCCATTGGAGTAAAAAAAAATTGACAATAGAGTACCTTCCATAATGAGAAGGTTACAATCCATTATAATAACAAAAATATCGACATCAAACTACCTTCCATAATGACAAGGCTACCATCCAACGGAATAACAAAGTTCTCGACAACAGACTAGCTTCCATAATGACAAGGCTACCACACATTGGAGTAACAGATATCTCAATGACAAACTACCTTTCATAAAGACAAGGCTACCATCCATTGGAGGAAAAAAGATATCTATATCATTCTACCTTCCATAATGATAAGGCTACCATCCATTGGAGGAACAAAATAATGGACAACAGACTACCTTCTGTAATGACAAGGCTACCATCCAATGGAGTAACAAAAATATGAACAAAAGACTACCTTCCATAATGACAAGGCTACCATCCATTGGAGTAACAGAAATCATAACGACAGACTACCTTCCATAATGAAAAGACTACCATCCATTGGAGTAAAAAAATTCTCGACAACAGACTACCTTCCATAATGACAAGGCTACCAACCATTGGAGTAATAAAAATATCAACAACGGAGTGATTTCCGGAATGACAAGGCTACCATCCATTGTAGTAACAAAAATATTGACAACAGACTACCTTCCATAATGACAAGGCTACCATCCATTGGAGTAACAAAAATCTCGACAACAGACTACCTTTCATAATGACAAGGCTACCATCCATTGGAGTAAAAAAAATATCGACAATAGAGTACCTTCCATAATGACAAGGTTACAATCCATTATAATAACAAAAATATCAACATCAAACTACCTTCCATAATGACAAGGCTACCATCCAACGGAATAACAAAATTCTCGACAACAGACTAGCTTCCATAATGACAAGGCTACCACACATTGGAGTAACAGATATCTCAATGACAAACTACCTTTCATAAAGACAAGGCTACCATCCATTGGAGTAAAAAAAATATCTACAACAAACTACCTTCCATAATGACAAGGCTACCACCCATTGGAGTAAAAAAGATATCTATATCATTCTACCTTCCATAATGATAAGGCTACCATCCATTGGAGGAACAAAATAATGGACAACAGACTACCTTCTGTAATGACAAGGCTACCATCCAATGGAGTAACAAAAATATGAACAAAAGACTACCTTCCATAATGAAAAGGCTACCATCCATTGGAGTAACAGAAATCATAACGACAGACTACCTTCCATAATGAAAAGACTACCATCCATTGGAGTAACAAAAATCTCGACAACAGACTACCTTCCATAATGACAAGGCTACCAACCATTGGAGTAATAAAGATATCAACAACGGAGTGATTTCCGGAATGACAAGGCTACCATCCATTGTAGTAACAAAAATATTGACAACAGACTACCTTCCATAATGACAAGGCTACCATCCATTGGAGTAACAAAAATCTCGACAACAGACTACCTTTCATAATGACAAGGCTACCATCCATTGGAGTAAAAAAAATATCGACAATAGAGTACCTTCCATAATGACAAAGCTACCATCCATTGGAGTAACAAAAATCTCGACAATAGACTACCTTTCATAATGACAAGGCTACAATCCATTGAAGTAACAAAAATATTGACAATAGACTACGTCCCATAATGACAAGGCTACCATTCATTGGAGTAATAAAAATATCGACAACAGACTACCTTCCATAATGACAAGGTTACAATCCATTAGAATAATAAAAATCTCGACATCAGACTACCTTCCATATTGACAAGGCTACCATCCAACGGAATAACAAAATTCTCGAAAACATACTACCTTCCATAATGACAAGGCTACCACACATTGAAGTAAGAGATATCTCAATGACAAACTACCTTTCATAATGACAAGGCTACCATCCATTGGAGTAAAAAAAATATCGACAACAAACTACCTTCCATAATGACAAGGCTACCACCCATTGGAGTAAAAAAGATATCTATATCATTCTACCTTCCATAATGATAAGGCTACCATCCATTGGAGGAACAAAATAATGGACAACAGACTACCTTCTGTAATGACAAGGCTACCATCCAATGGACTAACAAAAATATGAACACAAGATTACCTTCCATAATGACAAGGCTACCATCCATTGGAGTAACAGAAATCATAACGACAGACTACCTTCCATAATGAAAAGACTACCATCCATTGGAGTAACTAAAATCTCAACAATAGACTACCTTCCATAATGACAAGGCTACCATCCATTGGAGTAATAAAAATATCAACAACGGAGTGATTTCCAGAATGACAAGGCTACCATCCATTGTAGTAACAAAAATATCGACAACAGACTACCTTCCATAATGACAAGGCTACCATCCATTGGAGTAACAAAAATCTCGACAACAAACTACCTTTCATAATGACAAGGCTACCATCCATTGGAGTAACAAAAATCTCGACAATAGAGTACCTTCCATAATGACAAGGTTACAATCCATTATAATAACAAAAATATCGACATCAAACTACCTTCCATAATGACAAGGCTACCATCCAACGGAATAACAAAATTCTCGACAACAGACTAGCTTCCATAATGACAAGGCTACCACACATTGGAGTAACAGATATCTCAATGAAAAACTACCTTTCATAAAGACAAGGATACCATCCATTGGAGTAAAAAAAATATCTACAACAAAATACCTTCCATAATTACAAGGCTACAACCCATTGGAGTAAAAAAGATATCTATATCATTCTACCTTCCATAATGATAAGGCTACCATCCATTGGAGGAACAAAATAATGGACAACAGACTACCTTCTGTAATGACAAGGCTACCATCCAATGGAGTAACAAAAATATGAACAAAAGACTACCTTCCATAATGACAAGGCTACCATCCATTGGAGTAACAGAAATCATAACGACAGACTACATTCCATAATGAAAAGACTACCATCCATTGGAGTAACAAAAATCTCGACAACAGACTACCTTCCATAATGACAAAGCTACCAACCATTGGAGTAATAAAAATATCAACAACGGAGAGATTTCCGGAATGACAAGGCTACCATCTATTGTAGTAACAAAAATATTGACAACAGACTACCTTACATAATGACAAGGCTACCATCCATTGGAGTAACAAAAATCTCGACAACAGACTACCTTTCATAATGACAAGGCTACCATCCATTGGAGTAAAAAAAATATCGACAATAGAGTACCTTCCATAATGACAAGGTTACAATCCATTATAATAACAAAAATATCGACATCAAACTACCTTCCAAATGACAAGGCTACCATCCAACGGAATAACAAAATTCTCGACAACAGACTAGCTTCCATAATGACAAGGCTACCACACATTGGAGTAACAAATATCTCAATGACAAACTACCTTTCATAAAGACAAGGCTACCATCCATTGGAGTAAAAAAAATATCTACAACAAACTACCTTCCATAACGACAAGGCTACCACCCATTAGAGTAAAAAAGATATCTATATCATTCTACCTTCCATAATGATAAGGCTACCATCCATTGGAGGAACAAAATAATGGACAACAGACTACCTTCTGTAGTGACAAGGCTACCATCCAATGGAGTAACAAAAATATGAACAAAAGACTACCTTCCATAATGAAAAGGCTACCATCCATTGGAGTAACAGAATTCATAACGACAGACTACCTTCCATAATGAAAAGACTACCATCCATTGGAGTAACAAAAATCTCGACAACAGACTACCTTCCATAATGACAAGGCTACCAACCATTGGAGTAATAAAAATATCTACAACGGAGTGATTTCCGGAATGACAAGGCTACCATCCATTGTAGTAAAAAAAATATTAACAACAGACTACCTTACATAATGACAAGGCTACCATCCATTGGAGTAACAAAAATCTCGACAACAGACTACCTTTCATAATGACAAGGCTACCATCCATTGGAGTAAAAAAAATATCGACAATAGAGTACCTTCCATTATAACAAGGTTACAATCCATTATAATAACAAAAATATCGACATCAAACTACCTTCCATAATGACAAGGCTACCATCCAACGGAATAACAAAATTCTCGACAACAGACTAGCTTCCATAATGACAAGGCTACCACACATTGGAGTAACAGATATCTCAATGACAAACTACCTTTCATAAAGACAAGGCTACCATCCATTGGAGTAAAAAAAATATCTACAACAAACTACCTTCCATAATGACAAGGCTACCGCCCATTGGAGTAAAAAAGATATCTATATCATTCTACCTTCCATAATGATAAGGCTACCATCCATTGGAGGAAGAAAATAATGGACAACAGACTACCTTCTGTAGTGACAAGGCTACCATCCAATGGAGTAACAAAAATATGAACAAAAGACTACCTTCCATAATGAAAAGGCTACCATCCATTGGAGTAACAGAAATCATAACGACAGACTACCTTCCATAATGAAAAGACTACCATCCATTGGAGTAACAAAAATCTCGACAACAGACTACCTTCCATAATGACAAGGCTACCAACCATTGGAGTAATAAAAATATCTACAACGGAGTGATTTCCGGAATGACAAGGCTACCATCCATTGTAGTAACAAAAATATTGACAACAGACTACCTTACATAATGACAAGGCTACCATCCATTGGAGTAACAAAAATCTCGACAACAGACTACCTTTCATAATGACAAGGCTACCATCCATTGGAGTAAAAAAAATATCGACAATAGAGTACCTTCCATAATAACAAGGTTACAATCCATTATAATAACAAAAATATCGACATCAAACTACCTTCCATAATGACAAGGCTACCATCCAACGGAATAACAAAATTCTCGACAACAGACTAGCTTCCATAATGACAAGGCTACCACACATTGGAGTAACAGATATCTCAATGACAAACTACCTTTCATAAAGACAAGGCTACCATCCATTGGAGTAAAAAAAATATCTACAACAAAATACCTTCCATAATTACAAGTCTACAACCCATTGGAGTAAAAAAGATATCTATATCATTCTACCTTCCATAATGATAAGGCTACCATCCATTGGAGGAACAAAATAATGGACAACAGACTACCTTCTGTAATGACAAGGCTACCATCCAATGGAGTAACAAAAATATGAACAAAAGACTACCTTCCATAATGACAAGGCTACCATCCATTGGAGTAACAGAAATCATAACGACAGACTACATTCCATAATGAAAAGACTACCATCCATTGGAGTAACAAAAATCTCGACAACAGACTACGTTCCATAATGACAAGGCTACCAACCATTGGAGTAATAAAAATATCAACAACGGAGTGATTTCCGGAATGACAAGGCTACCATCCATTGTAGTAACAAAAATATTGACAACAGACTACCTTACATAATGACAAGGCTACCATCCATTGGAGTAACAAAAATCTCGACAACAGACTACCTTTCATAATGACAAGGCTACCATCCATTGGAGTAAAAAAAATATCGACAATAGAGTACCTTCCATAATGACAAGGTTACAATCCATTATAATAACAAAAATATCGACATCAAACTACCTTCCATAATGACAAGGCTACCATCCAACGGAATAACAAAATTCTCGACAACAGACTAGCTTCCATAATGACAAGGCTACCACACATTGGAGTAACAAATATCTCAATGACAAACTACCTTTCATAAAGACAAGGCTACCATCCATTGGAGTAAAAAAAATATCTACAACAAACTACCTTCCATAACGACAAGGCTACCACCCATTAGAGTAAAAAAGATATCTATATCATTCTACCTTCCATAATGATAAGGCTACCATCCATTGGAGGAACAAAATAATGGACAACAGACTACCTTCTGTAGTGACAAGGCTACCATCCAATGGAGTAACAAAAATATGAACAAAAGACTACCTTCCATAATGAAAAGGCTACCATCCATTGGAGTAACAGAAATCATAACGACAGACTACCTTCCATAATGAAAAGACTACCATCCATTGGAGTAACAAAAATCTCGACAACAGACTACCTTCCATAATGACAAGGCTACCAACCATTGGAGTAATAAAAATATCTACAACGGAGTGATTTCCGGAATGACAAGGCTACCATCCATTGTAGTAACAAAAATATTGACAACAGACTACCTTACATAATGACAAGGCTACCATCCATTGGAGTAACAAAAATCTCGACAACAGACTACCTTTCATAATGACAAGGCTACCATCCATTGGAGTAAAAAAAATATCGACAATAGAGTACCTTCCATAATAACAAGGTTACAATCCATTATAATAACAAAAATATCGACATCAAACTACCTTCCATAATGACAAGGCTACCATCCAACGGAATAACAAAATTCTCGACAACAGACTAGCTTCCATAATGACAAGGCTACCACACATTGGAGTAACAGATATCTCAATGACAAACTACCTTTCATAAAGACAAGGCTACCATCCATTGGAGTAAAAAAAATATCTACAACAAACTACCTTCCATAATGACAAGGCTACCACCCATTGGAGTAAAAAAGATATCTATATCATTCTACCTTCCATAATGATAAGGCTACCATCCATTGGAGGAACAAAATAATTGACAACAGACTACCTTCTGTAGTGACAAGGCTACCATCCAATGGAGTAACAAAAATATGAACAAAAGACTACCTTCCATAATGACAAGGCTACCATCCATTGGAGTAACAGAAATCATAACGACAAACTACCTTCCATAATGAAAAGACTACCATCCATTGGAGTAACAAAAATCTCTACAACAGACTACCTTCCATAATGACAAGGCTACCAACCATTGGAGTAATAAAAATATCAACAACGGAGTGATTTCCGGAATGACAAGGCTACCATCCATTGTAGTAACAAAAATATTGACAACAGACTACCTTCCATAATGACAAGGCTACCATCCATTAGAGTAACAAAAATCTCGACAATAGACTACCTTTCATAATGACAAGGCTACCATCCATTGGAGAAAAAAAAATATCGACAATAGAGTACCTTCCATAATGACAAAGCTACCATCCATTGGAGTAACAAAAATCTCGACAATAGACTACCTTCCATAATGACAAGGCTACAATCCATTGAAGTAACACAAATATTGACAACAGACTACGTCCCATAATGACAAGGCTACCATTCATTGGAGTAATAAAAATCTCGACAACAGACTACCTTCCATAATGACAAGGTTATAATCCATTAGAATAATAAAAATCTCGACATCAGACTACCTTCCATAATGACAAGGCTACCATCCAACGGAATAACAAAATTCTCGACAACATACTACCTTCCATAATGACAAGGCTACCACACATTGAAGTAAGAGATATCTCAATGACAAACTACCTTTCATAATGACAAGGCTACCATCCATTGGAGTAAAAAAATATCGACAACAAACTACCTTCCATAATGACAAGGCTACCACCCATTGGAGTAAAAAAGATATCTATATCATTCTACCTTCCATAATGATAAGGCTACCATCCATTGGAGGAACAAAATAATGGACAACAGACTACCTTCTTTAATGACAAGGCTACCATCCAATGGACTAACAAAAATATGAACAAAAGATTACCTTCCATAATGACAAGGCTACCATCCATTGGAGTAACAGAAATCATAACGATAGACTACCTTCCATAATGAAAAGACTACCATCCATTGGAGTAACTAAAATCTCGACAACAGACTACCTTCCATAATGTCAAGGCTACCATCCATTGGAGTAATAAAAATATCAACAACGGAGTGATTTCCAGAATGACAAGGCTACCATCCATTGTAGTAACAAAAATCTCGACAACAAACTACCTTTCATAATGACAAGGCTACCATCCATTGGAGTAACAAAAATCTCGACAATAGAGTACCTTCCATAATGACAAGGTTTCAATCCATTAGAATAACAAAAATATCGACATCAAACTACCTTCCATAATGACAAGGCTACCATCCAACGGAATAACAAAATTCTCGACAACAGACTAGCTTCCATAATGACAAGGCTACCATCAAACGGAATAACAAAAATCTCGACATCAGACTACCTTCCATAATGACAAGGCTACCACACATTGGAGTAACAAATATCTCAATGACAATATACCTTCCATAATGACAAGGCTACCATCCATTGGAGTAAAAAAAATATCGACCAAAAACTACCTTCCATAATGACAAGGCTACCACCCATTGGAGTAAAAAAGATATCTATATTATACTACCTTCCATAATGATAAGGCTACCATCCATTGGAGTAACAAAAATATCGACAACAGGCTACCTTTTGTAATGACAAGGCTACCATCCGATGGAGTAACAGAAATCATAACGCCATAATACCTTCCATAATGATAAGGCCACCATCCATTGGAGTAACAAAAATCTTGACAACAGACTACCTTCCATAATGACAAGGCTACCATCCATTGGAGTGACAAAAATATCGATAATAGAGTACCTTTCATAATGTAAAGGCTACCATCCATTGGAGTAACAAAAATCTCGACAATAGAGTACCTTCCATAATGACAAGGTTACCATACATTTGAATAACAAAAATCCTGACATCAAACTACCTTACATAATGACAAGGCTACCGTCCAATGGAATAACAAAAATCTCGACAATAGAGTACCTTCCATAATGACAAGGTTACCATCCAAACGAATAACAAAAATCTCGACAACAGACTACCTTCCATAATGAAAAGGCTACCATCCATTATAGTAACAAAAATATCGACAATAGACTACCTTCCATAATGACAAGGCTACCATCCATTGGAGTAACAAAAATCTCGACAACAGACTACCATTCATAATGACAAGGCTACCATCCATTGGAGAAAAAAAAATATCGATAACAGAGTACCTTCCATAATGACAAAGCTACCATCCATTGGAGTAACAAAAATCTCGATAATAGACCACCTTCCATAATGACAAGGCTACAATCCATTGAAGTAACAAAAATATTGACAACAGACTACGTCCCATAATAACAAGGCTACCATTCATTGGAGTAACAAAAATCTCGACAATAGACTACCTTCCATAATGACAAGGATACCATCCAACGGAATAACAAAATTCTCGACAACAGACTAGCTTCCATAATGACAAGGCTACCACATATTGGAGTAACAGATATCTCAATGACAAACTACCTTTCATAAAGACAAGGCTACCATCCATTGGAGTAAAAAAAATATCTACAACAAAATACCTTCCATAATTACAAGGCTACAACCCATTGGAGTAAAAAAGATATCTATATCATTCTACCTTCCATAATGATAAGGCTACCATCCATTGGAGGAACAAAATAATGGACAACAGACTACCTTCTGTAATGACAAGGCTACCATCCAATGGAGTAACAAAAATATGAACAAAACACTACCTTCCATAATGACAAGGCTACCATCCATTGGAGTAACAGAAATCATAACGACAGACTACATTCCATAATGAAAAGACTACCATCCATTGGAGTAACAAAAATCTCGACAACAGACTACCTTCCATAATGACAAGGCTACCAACCATTGGAGTAATAAAAATATCAACAACGGAGTGATTTCCGGAATGACAAGGCTACCATCCATTGTAGTAACAAAAATATTGACAACAGACTACCTTACATAATGACAAGGCTACCATCCATTGGAGTAACAAAAATATCGATAATAGAGTACCTTTCATAATGTAAAGGCTACCATCCATTGGAGTAACAAAAATCTCGACAATAGAGTACCTTCCATAATGACAAGGTTACCATACATTTGAATAACAAAAATCCTGACATCAAACTACCTTACATAATGACAAGGCTACCGTCCAATGGAATAACAAAAATCTCGACAATAGAGTACCTTCCATAATGACAAGGTTACCATCCAAACGAATAACAAAAATCTCGACAACAGACTACATTCCATAATGAAAAGGCTACCATCCATTATAGTAACAAAAATATCGACAATAGACTACCTTCCATAATGACAAGGCTACCATCCATTGGAGTAACAAAAATCTCGACAACAGACTACCATTCATAATGACAAGGCTACCATCCATTGGAGAAAAAAAATATCGATAACAGAGTACCTTCCATAATGACAAAGCTACCATCCATTGGAGTAACAAAAATCTCGATAATAGACCACCTTCCATAATGACAAGGCTACAATCCATTGAAGTAACAAAAATATTGACAACAGACTACGTCCCATAATAACAAGGCTACCATTCATTGGAGTAACAAAAATCTCGACAATAGACTACCTTCCATAATGACAAGGATACCATCCATTGGAGTATAAAAATCTCGACAACAGACTACCTTCCATAATGACAAGGCTAACATCAAACGGAATAACAAAATTCTCGACAACAGACTACCTTCCATAATGACAAGGCTACCACACATTGGAGTAACAGAGATCTCAATGACAATCTACCTTCCATAATGACAAGGCTATCATCCATTGGAGTAAAAAAAATATCAACAAAAAACTACCTTCCATAATGACAAGGGTACCACCCATTGGAGTAAAAAAGATATCTATATTATACTACCTTCTATAATGATAAGGCTACCATCCATTGGAGTAACAAAAATATCGACAACAGACTACATTCTGTAATGAAAAGGCTACCATGCAATGGAGTAACAAAAATTTGAACAAAAGACTACCTTCCATAAGGACAAGGCTACCATCCATTAGAGTAACAAAAATCATAACGATAGACTACCTTCCATAAGGACAAGGCTACCATCCATTGGAGTAATAAAAATATCAACAACGGAGTAATTTCCAGAATGACAAGGCTACCATCCATTGTAGTAACAAAAATATCGACAACAGAGTACCTTCCATAATGACAAAGCTACCATCCATTGGAGTAAGAAAAATCTCGACAACAGACTACCTTCCATAATGACAAGGCAATAATCCATTGAAGTAATAAAAATATTGACAACAGACTACGTCCCATAATGACAAGGCTACCATTCATTGAAGTAACATAAATCTTGACAATAGACTACCTTCCATAATGTTAAGGATACCATCCATTGGAGTATAAAAATCTCGACAACAGACTATCTTCCATAATGACAAGGTTACAATCCATTAGAATAACAAAAATCTCGACATCAAACTACCTTCCATAATGACAAGGCTAACATCCAACGGAATAACAAAATTCTCGACAACAGACTACCTTCCATAATGACAAGGCTACCACACGTTGGAGTAACAAATATCTCAATGACAAACTACCTTTCATAATGACAAGGCTACCATCCATTGGAATAAAAAAAATATCGACAACAAACTACCTTCCATAATGACAAGGCTACCACCCATTGGAGTAAAAAAGATATTTATATCATTCTACCTTCCATAATGATAAGGCTACCATCCATTGGAGGAACAAACTCATGGACAACAGACTACCTTCTCTAATGACAAGGCTACCATCCAATGGAGTAACAAAAATATGAATAAAAGACTACCTTCCATAATGACAAGGCTACCATCCATTGGAGTAACAGAAATCATAACGACAGACTACCTTCCATAATGAAAAGACTACCATCCATTGGAGTAACAAAAATCTCGACAACAGACTACCTTTCATAATGACAAGGCTACCATCCATTGGAGTAATAAAAATATTAACAACGGAGTAATTTCCAGAATGACAAGGCTACCATCCATTGTAGTAACAAAAATATCGACAACAGAGTACCTTCCATAATGACAAGGCTACTTTCCATTGGAGTAACAAAAATTTCGACAATAAAGTACCTTCCATAATGACAAGGTTACCATACATTGGAATAACAAAAATCCTGACATCAGACTACCTTCCATAATGACAAGGTTACCATCCAATGGAATAACAAAAATCTCGACAACAGACTACCTTCCATAATGAGAAGGCTACCATCCATTGTATTAACAAAAATATCGACAACAGACTACCTTCCATAATGACAAGGCTACCATCCATTGGAGTAACAAAAATCTCGAGAAAAGACTACCATTCATAATGACAAGGCTGGTCCATTGGAGTAACAAAAATATCGACAACAGAGTACCTTCTATAATGACAAAGCTACCATCCATTGGAGTAACAAAAATCTCGACAATAGACTACCTTCCATAATGACAAGGCTACAATCCATTGAAGTAACAAAAATATTGACAACAGACTACGTCCCATAATGACAAGGCTACCATCCATTAGAGTAACAAAAATCTCGACAATAGAGTACCTTTCATAATGACAAGGTTACAATACATTGCAATAAAAAAAATCCTGACATCAGACTACCTTCCATAATGACAAGGCTACCAGCCATTGTAGTAACAAAAATATCGACAATAGACTACCTTCCATAATGACAAGGCTACCATCCATTGGAGTAACAAAAATCTCGACAACAGACTACCATTCATAATGATAAGGCTACCATGCATTGGAGAAACAAAAATATCGACAACAGAGCACCTTCCATAATGACAAAGCTACCATCCATTGGAGTAACAAAAATCTAGACAACAGACTACCTTCCATAATGACAAGGCTACAATCCATTGAAGTAACAAAAATATCGACAACAGACTACGTCCCACAATAACAAGGCTACCTTACATTGGAGTAACAAAAATCTCGACAACAGACTACCTTCCATAATTACATGGATACAATCCATTGGAGTATAAAAATCTCGACAACAGACTACCTTCCATAATGACAACGCTAACATCAAACGGAATAACAAAATTCTCGACAACAGACTACCTTCCATAATGACAAGGCTACCACACATTGGAGTAACAGATATCTCAATCACAATCTACCTTCCATAATGACAAGGCTACCATCTATTGGAGTAAAAAAATATCGACAAAAAACTACCTTCCATAATGACAAGGCTACCACCCATTGGAGTAAAAAAGATATCTATATTATACTACCTTCCATAATGATAAGGCTACCATCCACTGGGGTAACAAAAATATCGACAACAGACTATATTCTATAATGACAAGGCTACCATCCAATGGAGTAACAAAAATCTGAACAAAAGACTACCTTCCATAAGGACAAGGCTACCATCCATTGGAGTAACAGAAATCATAACGACAGACTACCTTCCATAATGAAAAGACTACCATCCATTGGAGTAACAAAAATCTCGAAAATAGACTACCTTCCATAATGACAAGGCTACCATCCATTAGAGTAACAAAAATCTCGACAATAGAGTACCTTTCATAATGACAAGGTTACAATACATTGCAATAAAAAAAATCCTGACATCAGACTACCTTCCATAATGACAAGGCTACCAGCCATTGTAGTAACAAAAATATCGACAATAGACTACCTTCCATAATGACAAGGCTACCATCCATTGGAGTAACAAAAATCTCGACAACAGACTACCATTCATAATGATAAGGCTACCATGCATTGGAGAAACAAAAATATCGACAACAGAGCACCTTCCATAATGACAAAGCTACCATCCATTGGAGTAACAAAAATCTAGACAACAGACTACCTTCCATAATGACAAGGCTACAATCCATTGAAGTAACAAAAATATCGACAACAGACTACGTCCCACAATAACAAGGCTACCTTACATTGGAGTAACAAAAATCTCGACAACAGACTACCTTCCATAATTACATGGATACAATCCATTGGAGTATAAAAATCTCGACAACAGACTACCTTCCATAATGACAACGCTAACATCAAACGGAATAACAAAATTCTCGACAACAGACTACCTTCCATAATGACAAGGCTACCACACATTGGAGTAACAGATATCTCAATCACAATCTACCTTCCATAATGACAAGGCTACCATCTATTGGAGTAAAAAAATATCGACAAAAAACTACCTTCCATAATGACAAGGCTACCACCCATTGGAGTAAAAAAGATATCTATATTATACTACCTTCCATAATGATAAGGCTACCATCCACTGGGGTAACAAAAATATCGACAACAGACTATATTCTATAATGACAAGGCTACCATCCAATGGAGTAACAAAAATCTGAACAAAAGACTACCTTCCATAAGGACAAGGCTACCATCCATTGGAGTAACAGAAATCATAACGACAGACTACCTTCCATAATGAAAAGACTACCATCCATTGGAGTAACAAAAATCTCGAAAATAGACTACCTTCCATAATGACAAGGCTACCATCCATCGGAGTAAGAAAAATATCGACAACAGAGTACCTTCCATAATGACAAGGCTACCATCCATTGGAGTAACAAAAATATCAACAATAGAGTACCTTCCATAATGACAAGGCTACCTTCCATTGGAGTAACAAAAATGTCGACAATAGAGTACCTTCTATAATGACAAGGTTACCATGCATTGGAATAACAAAAATCTTGACATCACACTACCTTCCATAATGACTAGGCTACCATCCATTGGAGTAACAAAAATATCGACAACAGACTACCTTCTATAATGAATAGGCTACCATCCATTGTAGTAACAAAAATATCGACAACAGACTACCTTCCATAATGGCAAGGCTACCATCCATTGGAGTAACAAAATTCTCGACAACAGACTACCATTCATAATGACAAGGCTGGTCCATTGGAGTAACAAAAATATCGACAACAGAGTACCTTCCATAATGACAAAGCTACCATCCATTGGAGTAACAAAAATCTCGACAAATGACTACCTTCCATAATGACAAGGCTACAATCCATTGAAGTATCAAAAATATTGACAATAGACTACGTCCCATAATGACAAGGCTACCATTCATTGGAGTAACAAAAATCTCGACAACAGACTACCTTCCATAATTACAAGGCTACCATCCATTAGAGTAACAAAAATCTCGACAACAAACTACCTTCCATAATGACAAGGCTACCATCCATTGGAGTAACAAAAATATCGACAATAGAGTACCTTCAATAATGACAAGGCTACCTTCCATTGGAGTAACAAAAATATCGACAATAGAGTAACTTCCATAATGACAAGGTTACCATACATTGGAATAAAAAAAATCCTGACATCAAACTACCTTCCATAATGACAAGGCTACCAGCCATTGTAGTAACAAAAATATCGACAATAGACTAACTTCCATAATGACAAGGCTACCATCCATTGGAGTAACAAAAATCTCGACAACAGACTACCATTCATAATGACAAGGCTACCATGCATTGGAGAAACAAAAATATCGACAACAGAGTACCTTCCATAATGACAAAGCTACCATCCATTGGAGGAACAAAAATCTCCACAACAGACTACCTTCCATAATGACAAGGCTACAATCCATTGAAGTAACAAAAATATCGACAACAGACTACGTCCCACAATAACAAGGCTACCTTACATTGGAGTAACACAAATCTCGACAACAGACTACCTTCCATAATGACATGGATACAATCCATTGGAGTATAAAAATATCGACAACAGACTACCTTCCATAATGACAAGGCTAACATTAAACGGAATAACAAAATTCTCGACAACAGACTACCTTCCATAATGACAAGTCTACCATCCATTTTAGTAACAAAAATATGAACAACATACTACCTTCCATAATGACAAGGATACCATCCATTGTAGTAACAAAAATCTCGACAACAGACTACCTTCCATAATGTCAAGGCTACCATCCATTGGAGTAACAAAAATCACAATGATAGACTACCCCATAATGAAAAGGCTACCATCCATTAGAGTAACAAAAAATGGGACAACTGACTACCTTCAATAATGACAAGGCTACCATCCATCCATTGGAGTAACAAAAATCTCGACAACAGACTACCTTTCAGAAAGATAAGGCTACCATCCATTGGAGTAAGAAAGATATCGACAACAAACTACCTTCCATAATGACAAGGCTACCATCCATTGATGTAACCAAGATATAGACAACAGACTACCTTCCATAATGAAAAGGCTCCCATCCAATGGAGTGACAAAAATCTCGACAATAGACTATCTTCCATAATGACAAGGCTACAATCCATTGGAGTAACAAAAATCTCGACAACAGACTATCGTCTATAATGGCAAGGCTACCATCCATTGTAGTAACAAAAATCTCGACAACAGACTACCTTCCATAATGACAAGGCTACCATCCAATGTAGTAACAAAAACCTCGACAACAGACTACCTTCCATAATGACAAGTCTACCATCCATTGGAGTATCAAAAATCTGAACAACAGACTACCTTCCATAATGACAAGGCTACCATCCATTGTAGTAACAAAAATCTCGACAATAGACTACCTTCCTTAATGACAAGGCTACCATCCATTAGAGTAACAAAAATCTGGATAATAGCCTACCTTCCATAATGACAAGGCTACCATATATTGGAGTAACAAAAATCACGACAACAAACTACCTTCCATAATGACAAGGCTACCATCCATTCTAGTAACAAAAATCTCGACAACAGACTACCTTCCATACTGACAAGGCTACCATCCATTGTAGTAACAAAGATATCGATAACATACTACCTTCCCTAATGACAAGGCCACCATCCATTAGAGTAACAAAAATCACGACAACAAACTACCTTCCATAATAACAAGGCTACCATCCATTGAAATAACAAAAATATTGACAACATAATACCTTCCATAATGATAAGGCTTCCATCCAATGGAGTAACAAAAATATCGACAACAGACTACCTTCCATAATGACAAGTCTACCATCTATTGGAGTAACAAAAATCTGAACAATAAACTACCTTCCATAATGACAAGGCTACCATCCATTGGAGTAACATAAATCACAATGATAGACTACCTACATTAATGACAAGGCTACCATCCATTAGAGTAACAAAAAATGGGACAACAGACTACCTTCAATAATGACAAGGCTACCATCCATCCATTGGAGTACCAAAAATCTCGACAATAGTCTACCTTCCATAATGACAAGGCTACCATCCATTGGAGTAAGAAAGATATCGACAACAAACTACCTTCCATAATGACAAGGCTACCATCCATTGGAGTAACAAAGATATCGACAACATACTACCTTCCATAATGACAAGGCTACCATCAATTGTAGTAACAAAAATCTTGACAACAGACTACCTTCCATAATGACAAGGCTACCATCCATTGGAGTAACAAAATTCTCGATACCAGACTACAATCCATAATGACTAGGCTACCATCCATTGGAGTAACAAAAATATCGACAACAGACTACCTTCCATAATGAGAAGGCTACCATCCATTGTAGTAACAAAAATCTCGACAATAGACTACCTTCCTTAATGACAAGGCTACCATCCTTTGGAGTAACAAAATTCTCGATAACAGACTACCTTGCATAATGACTAGGCTACCATCCATTGGAGTAAGAAAGATATCGACAACGGACTACCTTTCATAATGACAAGGATACCATCCATTAGAATAACAAAAATCTCGACAACAAACTAACTTTCATAATGACAAGGATACCATCCATTGGAGTAACAAAAATCTCGTCAACAGACTACCTTCCATAATGACTAGGCTACCATCCATTGGAGTAACAAAAATATCGACAACATACTACCTTCCATAATGACAAGGCTTCCATCCAATGGAGTAAAAAAAATCTCGTCAATAGACTATCTTCCATAATGACAAGGCTACAATCCATTGGAGTAACAAAAATATCGACAGCTGACTACCGTCCATAATGGCAAGGCTACCATCCATTGTAGTTACAAAAATCTCAACAACAGACTACCTTCCATAATGACAAGGCTACCATCCATTAGAGTAACAAAAATATCGACAATAGAGTACCTTCCATAATGACAAGGCTACCTTCCATTGGAGTAACAAAAATATCGACAATAGACTACCTTCCATAATGACAAGGCTACCATCCATTGGAGTAACAAAAATCTCGACAACAGACTACCATTCATAAGGACAAGGCTACCATGCATTGGAGAAACAAAAATATCGACAACAGAGTACCTTCCATAATGACAAAGCTACCATCCATTGGAGTAACAAAAATCTCGACAACATACTACCTTCCATAATGACAAGGCTACAATCCATTGAAGTAACAAAAATATCGACAACAGACTACGTCCCACAATAACAAGGCTACCTTAAATTGGAGTAACAAAAATCTCGACAACAGACTACCTTCCATAATGACATGGATAAAATCCATTGGAGTATAAAAATGTCGACAACAGACTACCTTCCATAATGACAAGGCTAACATCAAACGGAATAACAAAATTCTCGACAACAGACTACCTTCCATAATGACAAGGCTACCACACATTGGAGTAACAGATATCTTAATCACAATCTACCTTCCATAATGACAAGGCTACCATCCATTGGAGTAAAAAAAATATCGACAAAAAACTACCTTCCATAATAACAAGGCTACCACCCATTGGAGTAAAAAAGATATCTATATTATACTACCTTCCATAATGATAAGGCTACCATCCATTGGGGTAACAAAAATATCGACAACAGACTACATTCTATAATGACAAGGCTACCATCCAATGGAGTAACAAAAATCTGAACAAAAGACTACCTTCCATAAGGACAAGGCTACCATCCATTGGAGTAACAGAAATCATAACGACAGACTACCTTCCATAATGAAAAGACTACCATCCATTGGAGTAACAAAAATCTCGAAAATAGACTACCTTCCATAATGACAAGGCTACCATCCATTGGAGTAACAAAAATCTTGACAACAGACTACCTTCCATAATGACAAGGCTACCATCCATTGGAGTAACAAAAATATCGACAACAAAGTACCTTCCATAATGACAAGGCTACCATCCATTGGAGTAACAAAAATATCGACAACAGAGTACCTTCCATAATGACAAGGATACCTTCCATTGGAGTAACAAAAATCTCGACAATAGAGTACCTTCCATAATGACAAGGCTACCTTCCATTGGAATAACAAAAATCTTGACATCAGACTACCTTCCATAATGACAAGGTTACCATCCAATGGAATAACAAAAATCTCGACAACAGAATACCTTCCATAATGAATAGGCTACCATCCATTGTAGTAACAAAAATATCGACAACAGACTACCTTCCATAATGACAAGGCTACCATCCATTGGAGTAAAAAAAATCTCAGCAACAGACTACCATTCATAATGACAAGGTTGGTCCATTGGAGTAACAAAAATATCGACAACAGAGTACCTTCCATAATGACAAAGCTACCATCCATTGGAGTAACAAAAATCTCGACAATAGACTACCTTCCATAATGACAAGGCTACAATCCATTGAAGTATAAAAAATATTGACAACAGACTACGTCCCATAATGACAAGGCTACCATTCATTGGAGTAACAAAAATCTCGACAACAGACTACCTTCCATAATGACAAGGCTACCATCCATTAGAGTAACAAAAATCTCGACAACAAACTACCTTCCATAATGACAAGGCTACCATCCATTGGAGTAACAAAAATTTCGACAATAGAGTACCTTCCATAATGACAAGGCTACCATCCATTGGAGTAACAAAAATCTCGACAATAGAGTACCTTCCATAATGACAAGGTTACCATACATTGGAATAACAAAAATCCTGACATCAGACTACCTTCCATAATGTCAAGGCTACCAGCTATTGTAGTAACCAAAATATCGACAATAGACTACCTTCCATAATGACAAGGCTAACATCCATTGGAGTAAGAAAAATCTCGACAACAGACTACCATTCATAATGACAAGGCTACCATCCATTGGAGAAACAAAAATATCGACAACAGAGTGCCTTCCATAATGACAAAGCTACCATCCATTGGAGTAACAAAAATCTCGACAATAGACTACCTTCCATAATGACAAGGCTACAATCCATTGAAGTAACAAAAATATTGACAACAGACTACCTCCTATAATAACAAGGCTACCATTCATTGGAGTAACAAAAATCTCGACAACAGACTACCTTCCATAATGACAAGGATACCATCCATTGGAGTATAAAAATCTCGACAACAGACTACCTTCCATAATGACAAGGCTAACATCAAACGGAATAACAAAATTCTCGACAACAGACTACCTTCCATAATGACAAGGCTACCACACATTGTAGTAACAGATATCTCAATGACAATCTACCTTCCATAATGACAAGGCTACCATCCATTGGAGTAAAAAAAATATCGACAAAAAACTACCTTCCATAATGACAAGGCTACCACCCATTGGAGTAAAAAAGATATCTATATTATACTACCTTCCATAATGATAAGGCTACCATCCATTGGAGTAACAAAAATATCGACAACAGACTACATTCTATAATGACAAGGGTACCATCCAATGGAGTAACAAAAATCTGAACAAAAGACTACCTTCCATAAGGACAAGGCTACCATCCATTGGAGTAACAGAAATCATAACGACAGACTACCTTCCATAATGAAAAGACTACCATCCATTGGAGTAACAAAAATCTCGAAAATAGACTACCTTCCATAATGACAAGGCTACCATCCATTGGAGTAACAAAAATCTTGACAACAGACTACCTTCCATAATGACAAGGCTACCATCCAATAGAGTAACAAAAATATCAAAAACAGACTACCTTCCATAATGACAAGGGTACCATCCATTGGAGTAACAAAAATATCGACAACAGAGTACCTTCCATAATGAAGAGGCTACCTTCCATTGGACTAACAAAAATCTCGACAACAGACAACCTTCCATAATGACAAGGTTACCATACATTGGAATAAAAAAAATCCGGACATCAGACTACCTTCCATAATGACAAGGTTACCATCCAATGGAATAATAAAAATCTCGACAACAGACTACCTTCCATAATGAAAAGGCTACCATCCTTTGTAGTAACAAAAATATCGACAACAGACTACCTTCCATAATGACAAGGCTACCATCCATTGGAGTAACAAAAATCTCGACAATAGACTACCATTCATAAGGACAAGCTTGGTCCATTGGAGTAACAAAAATATCGACAACAGAGTACCTTCCATAATGACAAAGCTACCATCCATTGGAGTAACAAAAATCTCGACAATAGACTACCTTCCATAATGACAAGGCTACAATCCATTGAAGTAACAAAAATATTGACAACAGACTACGTCCCATAATAACAAGTCTACCATTCATTGGAGTAAAAAAAATCTCGAAAACAGACTACCTTCTATAATGACAAGGATACCATCCATTGGAGTATAAAAATCTCGACAACACACTACCTTCCATAATGACAAGGCTACCATACATTGGAGTAACAGATATCTCAATGACAATCTACCTTCCCTAATGACAAGGCTAACATCCATTGGAGTAAAAAAAAAATTGAAAAAAAACTACCTTCCATAATGACAAGGCTACCACCCATTGGAGTAAAAAAGATATCTATATTATACTACCTTCCATAATGATAAGGCTACCATCCATTGGAGTAACAAAAATATCGACAACAGACTACATTCTATAATGACCAGGGTACCATCCAATGGAGTAACAAAAATCTGATCAAAAAACTACCTTCCATAAGGACAAGGCTACCATCCATTGGAGTAACAGAAATCATAACGATAGACTACCTTCCATAATTAAAAGACTACCATCCATTGGAATAACAAAAATCTCGAAAATAAACTACCTTCCATAATGACAAGGCTACAATCCATTGGAGTAACAAAAATCTTGACAACAGACTACCTTCCATAATGACAAGGCTACCATCCATTAGAGTAACAAAAATATCGAAAACAGACTACCTTCCATAATGACAAGGCTACCATCCATTGGAGTAACAAAAATATCGACAACAGAGTACCTTCCATAATGAAGAGGCTACCTTCCATTGGAGTAACAAAAATATCGACAATAGAGTACCTTCCATAATGACAAGGTTACCATACATTAGAATAACAAAAATCCGGACATCAGACTACCTTCCATAATCACAAGGTTACCATCCAATGGAATAACAAAAATCTCGACAACAGACTACCTTCCATAATGAAAAGGCTACCATCCATTGTAGTAACAAAAATATCGACAACAGACTACCTTCCATAATGACAAGGCTACCATCCATTGGAGTAACAAAAATCTCGACAATAGACTACCATTCATAAGGACAAGCTTGGTCCATTGGAGTAACAAAAATATCGACAACAGAGTACCTTCCATAATGACAAAGCTACCATCCATTGGAGTAACAAAAATCTCGACAATAGACTACCTTCCATAATGACAAGGCTACAATCCATTGAAGTAACAAAAATATTGACAACAGACTACGTCCCATAATAACAAGTCTACCATTCATTGGAGTAACAAAAATCTCGAAAACAGACTACCTTCTATAATGACAAGGATACCATCCATTGGAGTATAAAAATCTCGACAACACACTACCTTCCATAATGACAAGGCTACCATACATTGGAGTAACATATATCTCAATGACAATCTACCTTCCATAATGACAAGGCTACCATCCATTGGAGTAAAAAAAATATCGACAAAAAACTACCTTCCATAATGACAAGGCTACCACCCATTGGAGTAAAAAAGATATCTATATTATACTACCTTCCATAATGATAAGGCTACCATCCATTGGAGTAACAAAAATATCGACAACAGACTACATTCTATAATGACCAGGGTACCATCCAATGGAGTAACAAAAATCTGAACAAAAGACTACCTTCCATAAGGACAAGGCTACCATCCATTGGAGTAACAGAAATCATAACGACAGACTACCTTCTATAATGAAAAGACTACCATCCATCCGAGTAACAAAAATCTCGAAAATAGACTACCTTCCATAATGACAAGGCTACCATCCATTGGAGTAACAAAAATCTTTACAACAGACTACCTTCCATAATGACAAGGCTACCATCCATTAGAGTAACAAAAATATCGAAAACAGACTACCTTCAATAATGACAAGGCTACCATCCATTGGAGTAACAAAAATATCGACAACAGAGTACCTTCCATAATGAAGAGGCTACCTTCCATTGGAGTAACAAAAATCTCGACAATAGAGTACCTTCCATAATGACAAGGTTACCATACATTGGAATAACAAAAATCTGGACATCAGACTACCTTCCATAATGACAAGGTTACCATCCAATGGAATAACAATAATCTCGACAACAGACTACCTTCCATAATGAAAAGGCTACCATCCATTGTAGTAACAAAAATATCGACAACAAACTACCTTCCATAATGACAAGGCTACCATCCATTGGAGTAACAAAAATCTCAACAATAGACTACCATTCATAATGACAAGCTTGGTCCATTGGAGTAACAAAAATATCGACAACAGAGTACCTTCCATAATGACAAAGCTACCATCCATTGGAGTAACAAAAATCTCGACAATAGACTACCTTCCATAATGACAAGGCTACAATCCATTGAAGTAACAAAAATATTGACAACAAACTACGTCCCATAATAACAAGTCTACCATTCATTGGAGTAACAAAAATCTCGAAAACAGACTACCTTCCATAATGACAAGGATACCATCCATTGGAGTATAAAAATCTCGACAACACACTACCTTCCATAATGACAAGGCTACCATACATTGGAGTAACATATATCTCAATGACAATCTACCTTCCATAATGACAAGGCTACCATCCATTGGAGTAAAAAAAATATCGACAAAAAACTACCTTCCATAATGACAAGGCTACCAGCCATTGGAGTAAAAAAGATATCTATATTATACTACCTTCCATAATGATAAGGCTACCATCCATTGGAGTAACAAAAATATCGACAACAGACTACATTCTATAATGACAAGGGTACCATCCAATGGAGTAACAAAAATATGAACAAAATAATACCTTCCATAAGGACAAGGCTCCCATCCATTGGAGTAACAGAAATCATAACGACAGACTACCTTCCATAATGAAAAGACTACCATCCATCGGAGTAACAAAAATCTCGAAAATAGACTACCTTCCATAATGACAAGGCTACCATCCATTGGAGTAACAAAAATATTGACAACAGACTACCTTCCATAATGACAAGGCTACCATCCATTAGAGTAACAAAAATATCGAAAACAGACTACCTTCCATAATGACAAGGCTACCATCCATTGGAGTAACAAAAATATCGACAACAGAGTACCTTCCATAATGAAGAGGCTACCTTCCATTGGAGTAACAAAAATCTCGACAACAGACAACCTTCCATAATGACAAGGTTACCATACATTGGAATAAAAAAAATCCGGACATCAGACTACCTTCCATAATGACAAGGTTACCATCCAATGGAATAATAAAAATCTCGACAACAGACTACCTTCCATAATGAAAGAGCTACCATCCTTTGTAGTAACAAAAATATCGACAACAGACTACCTTCCATAATGACAAGGCTACCATCCATTGGAGTAACAAAAATCTCGACAATAGACTACCATTCATAAGGACAAGCTTGGTCCATTGGAGTAACAAAAATATCGACAACAGAGTACCTTCCATAATGACAAAGCTACCATCCATTGGAGTAACAAAAATCTCGACAATAGACTACCTTCCATAATGACAAGGCTACAATCCATTGAAGTAACAAAAATATTGACAACAGACTACGTCCCATAATAACAAGTCTACCATTCATTGGAGTAACAAAAATCTCAAAAACAGACTACCTTCCATAATGACAAGGATACCATCCATTGGAGTATAAAAATCTCGACAACACACTACCTTCCATAATTACAAGGCTACCATACATTGGAGTAACAGATATCTCAATGACAATCTACCTTCCATAATGACAAGGCTAACATCCATTGGAGTAAAAAAAAAATCGAAAAAAAACTACCTTCCATAATGACAAGGCTACCACCCATTGGAGTAAAAAAGATATCTATATTATACTACCTTCCATAATGATAAGGCTACCATCCATTGGAGTAACAAAAATATCGACAACAGACTACATTCTATAATGACCAGGGTACCATCCAATGGAGTAACAAAAATCTGATCAAAAAACTACCTTCCATAAGGACAAGGCTACCATCCATTGGAGTAACAGAAATCATAACGACAGACTACCTTCCATAATTAAAAGACTACCATCCATCGGAGTAACAAAAATCTCGAAAATAGACTACCTTCCATAATGACAAGGCTACCATCCATTGGAGTAACAAAAATATTGACAACAGACTACCTTCCATAATGACAAGGCTACCATCCATTAGAGTAACAAAAATATCGAATACAGACTACCTTCCATAATGACAAGGCTACCATCCATTGGAGTAACAAAAATATCGACAACAGAGTACCTTCCATAATGAAGAGGCTACCTTCCATTGGAGTAACAAAAATCTCGACAACAGACAACCTTCCATAATGACAAGGTTACCATACATTGGAATAAAAAAAATCCGGACATCAGACTACCTTCCATAATGACAAGGTTACCATCCAATGGAATAATAAAAATCTCGACAACAGACTACCTTCCATAATGAAAGAGCTACCATCCTTTGTAGTAACAAAAATATCGACAACAGACTACCTTCCATAATGACAAGGCTACCATCCATTGGAGTAACAAAAATCTCGACAATAGACTACCATTCATAAGGACAAGCTTGGTCCATTGGAGTAACAAAAATATCGACAACAGAGTACCTTCCATAATGACAAAGCTACCATCCATTGGAGTAACAAAAATCTCGACAATAGACTACCTTCCATAATGACAAGGCTACAATCCATTGAAGTAACAAAAATATTGACAACAGACTACGTCCCATAATAACAAGTCTACCATTCATTGGAGTAACAAAAATCTCAAAAACAGACTACCTTCTATAATGACAAGGATACCATCCATTGGAGTATAAAAATCTCGACAACACACTACCTTCCATAATTACAAGGCTACCATACATTGGAGTAACAGATATCTCAATGACAATCTACCTTCCATAATGACAAGGCTAACATCCATTGGAGTAAAAAAAAAATCGAAAAAAAACTACCTTCCATAATGACAAGGCTACCACCCATTGGAGTAAAAAAGATATCTATATTATACTACCTTCCATAATGATAAGGCTACCATCCATTGGAGTAACAAAAATATCGACAACAGACTACATTCTATAATGACCAGGGTACCATCCAATGGAGTAACAAAAATCTGATCAAAAAACTACCTTCCATAAGGACAAGGCTACCATCCATTGGAGTAACAGAAATCATAACGATAGACTACCTTCCATAATTAAAAGACTACCATCCATTGGAATAACAAAAATCTCGAAAATAAACTACCTTCCATAATGACAAGGCTACAATCCATTGGAGTAACAAAAATCTTGACAACAGACTACCTTCCATAATGACAAGGCTACCATCCATTAGAGTAACAAAAATATCGAAAACAGACTACCTTCCATAATGACAAGGCTACCATCCATTGGAGTAACTAAATATCGACAACAGAGTACCTTCCATAATGAAGAGGCTACCTTCCATTGGAGTAACAAAAATCTCGACAATAGAGTACCTTCCATAATGACAAGGTTACCATACATTGGAATAACAAAAATCTGGACATCAGACTACCTTCCATAATGACAAGGTTACCATCCAATGGAATAACAAAAATCTCGACAACAGACTACCTTCCATAATGAAAAGGCTACCATCCATTATAGTAACAAAAATATCGACAACAGACTACCTTCCATAATGACAAGGCTACCATCCATTGGAGTAACAAAAATCTCGACAATAGACTACCATTCATAATGACAAGCTTAGTCCATTGGAGTAACAAAAATATCGACAACAGAGTACCTTCCATAATGACAAAGCTACCATCCATTGGAGTAACAAAAATCTCGACAATAGACTACCTTCCATAATGACAAGGCTACAATCCATTGAAGTAACAAAAATATTGACAACAGACTACGTCCCATAATAACAATTCTACCATTCATTGGAGTAACAAAAATCTCGACAACAGACAACCTTCCATAATGACAAGGATACGATCCATTGGAGTATAAAAATCTCGACAACACACTACCTTCCATAATGACAAGGCTACCATACATTGGAGTAACAGATATCTCAATGACAATCTACCTTCCATAATGACAAGGCTACCATCCATTGGAGTAAAAAAAATATCCACAAAAAACTACCTTCCATAATGACAAGGCTACCAGCCATTGGAGTAAAAAAGATATCTATATTATAGTACCTTCCATAATGATAAGGCTACCATCCATTGGAGTAACAAAAATATCGACAACAAACTACATTCTATATTGACAAGGCTACCATCCAATGGAGTAACAAAAATATGAACAAAATAATACCTTCCATAAGGACAAGGCTCCCATCCATTGGAGTAACAGAAATCATAACGACAGACTACCTTCCATAATGAAAAGACTACCATCCATCGGAGTAACAAAAATCTCGAAAATAGACTACCTTCCATAATGACAAGGCTACCATCCATTGGAGTAACAAAAATATTGACAACAGACTACCTTCCACAATTACAAGGCTACCATCCATTAGAGTAACAAAAATATCGAAAAGAGACTACCTTCCATAATGACAAGGCTACCATCCATTGGAGTAACAAAAATATCGACAATAGAGTACCTTCCATAATGAAGAGGCTACCTTCCATTGGAGTAACAAAAATCTCGACAATAGAGTACCTTCCATAATGACAAGGTTACCATACATTGGAATAACAAAAATCCGGACATCAGACTACCTTCCATAATGACAAGGTTACCATCCAATGGAATAACAAAAATCTCGACAACAGACTACCTTCCATAATGAAAAGGCTACCATCCATTGTAGTAACAAAAATATCGACAACAGACTACCTTCCATAATGACAAGGCTACCATCCATTGGAGTAACAAAAATCTCGACAATAGACTACCATTCATAAGGACAAGCTTGGTCCATTGGAGTAACAAAAATATCGACAACAGAGTACCTTCCATAATGACAAAGCTACCATCCATTGGAGTAACAAAAATCTCGACAATAGACTACCTTCCATAATGACAAGGCTACAATCCATTGAAGTAACAAAAATATTGACAACAGACTACGTCCCATAATAACAAGTCTACCATTCATTGGAGTAACAAAAATCTCGAAAACAGACTACCTTCTATAATGACAAGGATACCATCCATTGGAGTATAAAAATCTCGACAACACACTACCTTCCATAATGACAAGGCTACCATACATTGGAGTAACATATATCTCAATGACAATCTACCTTCCATAATGACAAGGCTACCATCCATTGGAGTAAAAAAAATATCGACAAAAAACTACCTTCCATAATGACAAGGCTACCACCCATTAGAGTAAAAAAGATATCTATATTATACTACCTTCCATAATGATAAGGCTACCATCCATTGGAGTAACAAAAATATCGACAACAGACTACATTCTATAATGACAAGGGTACCATCCAATGGAGTAACAAAAATCTGAACAAAAGACTACCTTCCATAAGGACAAGGCTACCATCCATTGGAGTAACAGAAATCATAACGACAGACTACCTTCTATAATGAAAAGACTACCATCCATCCGAGTAACAAAAATCTCGAAAATAGACTACCTTCCATAATGACAAGGCTACCATCCATTGGAGTAACAAAAATCTTTACAACAGACTACCTTCCATAATGACAAGGCTACCATCCATTAGAGTAACAAAAATATCGAAAACAGACTACCTTCCATAATGACAAGGCTACCATCCATTGGAGTAACAAAAATATCGACAACAGAGTACCTTCCATAATGAAGAGGCTACCTTCCATTGGAGTAACAAAAATCTCGACAATAGAGTACCTTCCATAATGACAAGGTTACCATACATTGGAATAACAAATATCTGGACATCAGACTACCTTCCATAATGACAAGGTTACCATCCAATGGAATAACAAAAATCTCGACAACAGACTACCTTCCATAATGAAAAGGCTACCATCCATTGTAGTAACAAAAATATCGACAACAAACTACCTTCCATAATGACAAGGCTACCATCCATTGGAGTAACAAAAATCTCAACAATAGACTACCATTCATAATGACAAGCTTGGTCCATTGGAGTAACAAAAATATCGACAACAGAGTACCTTCCATAATGACAAAGCTACCATCCATTGGAGTAACAAAAATCTCGACAATAGACTACCTTCCATAATGACAAGGCTACAATCCATTGAAGTAACAAAAATATTGACAACAGACTACGTCCCATAATAACAATTCTACCATTCATTGGAGTAACAAAAATCTCGACAACAGACAACCTTCCATAATGACAAGGATACGATCCATTGGAGTATAAAAATCTCGACAACACACTACCTTCCATAATGAGAAGGCTACCATGCATTGGAGTAACAGATATCTCAATGACAATCTACCTTCCATAATGACAAGGCTACCATCCATTGGAGTAAAAAAAATATCGACAAAAAACTACCTTCCATAATGACAAGGCTACCAGCCATTGGAGTAAAAAAGATATCTATATTATACTACCTTCCATAATGATAAGGCTACCATCCATTGGAGTAACAAAAATATCGACAACAGACTACATTCTATAATGACAAGGGTACCATCCAATGGAGTAACAAAAATATGAACAAAATAATACCTTCCATAAGGACAAGGCTCCCATCCATTGGAGTAACAGAAATCATAACGACAGACTACCTTCCATAATGAAAAGACTACCATCCATCGGAGTAACAAAAATCTCGAAAATAGACTACCTTCCATAATGACAAGGCTACCATCCATTGGAGTAACAAAAATATTGACAACAGACTACCTTCCATAATGACAAGGCTACCATCCATTAGAGTAACAAAAATATCGAAAACAGACTACCTTCCATAATGACAAGGCTACCATCCATTGGAGTAACAAAAATATCGACAACAGAGTACCTTCCATAATGAAGAGGCTACCTTCCATTGGAGTAACAAAAATCTCGACAACAGACAACCTTCCATAATGACAAGGTTACCATACATTGGAATAAAAAAAATCCGGACATCAGACTACCTTCCATAATGACAAGGTTACCATCCAATGGAATAATAAAAATCTCGACAACAGACTACCTTCCATAATGAAAGAGCTACCATCCTTTGTAGTAACAAAAATATCGACAACAGACTACCTTCCATAATGACAAGGCTACCATCCATTGGAGTAACAAAAATCTCGACAATAGACTACCATTCATAAGGACAAGCTTGGTCCATTGGAGTAACAAAAATATCGACAACAGAGTACCTTCCATAATGACAAAGCTACCATCCATTGGAGTAACAAAAATCTCGACAATAGACTACCTTCCATAATGACAAGGCTACAATCCATTGAAGTAACAAAAATATTGACAACAGACTACGTCCCATAATAACAAGTCTACCATTCATTGGAGTAACAAAAATCTCGAAAACAGACTACCTTCTATAATGACAAGGATACCATCCATTGGAGTATAAAAATCTCGACAACACACTACCTTCCATAATGACAAGGCTACCATACATTGGAGTAACAGATATCTCAATGACAATCTACCTTCCATAATGACAAGGCTAACATCCATTGGAGTAAAAAAAAAATCGAAAAAAAACTACCTTCCATAATGACAAGGCTACCACCCATTGGAGTAAAAAAGATATCTATATTATACTACCTTCCATAATGATAAGGCTACCATCCATTGGAGTAACAAAAATATCGACAACAGACTACATTCTATAATGACCAGGGTACCATCCAATGGAGTAACAAAAATCTGATCAAAAAACTACCTTCCATAAGGACAAGGCTACCATCCATTGGAGTAACAGAAATCATAACGATAGACTACCTTCCATAATTAAAAGACTACCATCCATTGGAATAACAAAAATCTCGAAAATAAACTACCTTCCATAATGACAAGGCTACAATCCATTGGAGTAACAAAAATCTTGACAACAGACTACCTTCCATAATGACAAGGCTACCATCCATTAGAGTAACAAAAATATCGAAAACAGACTACCTTCCATAATGACAAGGCTACCATCCATTGGAGTAACAAAAATATCGACAACAGAGTACCTTCCATAATGAAGAGGCTACCTTCCATTGGAGTAACAAAAATCTCGACAATAGAGTACCTTCCATAATGACAAGGTTACCATACATTGGAATAACAAAAATCTGGACATCAGACTACCTTCCATAATGACAAGGTTACCATCCAATGGAATAACAAAAATCTCGACAACAGACTACCTTCCATAATGAAAAGGCTACCATCCATTGTAGTAACAAAAATATCGACAACAGACTACCTTCCATAATGACAAGGCTACCATCCATTGGAGTAACAAAAATCTCGACAATAGACTACCATTCATAATGACAAGCTTAGTCCATTGGAGTAACAAAAATATCGACAACAGAGTACCTTCCATAATGACAAAGCTACCATCCATTGGAGTAACAAAAATCTCGACAATAGACTACCTTCCATAATGACAAGGCTACAATCCATTGAAGTAACAAAAATATTGACAACAGACTACGTCCCATAATAACAATTCTACCATTCATTGGAGTAACAAAAATCTCGACAACAGACAACCTTCCATAATGACAAGGATACGATCCATTGGAGTATAAAAATCTCGACAACACACTACCTTCCATAATGACAAGGCTACCATACATTGGAGTAACAGATATCTCAATGACAATCTACCTTCCATAATGACAAGGCTACCATCCATTGGAGTAAAAAAAATATCGACAAAAAACTACCTTCCATAATGACAAGGCTACCAGCCATTGGAGTAAAAAAGATATCTATATTATAGTACCTTCCATAATGATAAGGCTACCATCCATTGGAGTAACAAAAATATCGACAACAAACTACATTCTATATTGACAAGGCTACCATCCAATGGAGTAACAAAAATATGAACAAAATAATACCTTCCATAAGGACAAGGCTCCCATCCATTGGAGTAACAGAAATCATAACGACAGACTACCTTCCATAATGAAAAGACTACCATCCATCGGAGTAACAAAAATCTCGAAAATAGACTACCTTCCATAATGACAAGGCTACCATCCATTGGAGTAACAAAAATATTGACAACAGACTACCTTCCATAATTACAAGGCTACCATCCATTAGAGTAACAAAAATATCGAAAACAGACTACCTTCCATAATGACAAGGCTACCATCCATTGGAGTAACAAAAATATCGACAATAGAGTACCTTCCATAATGAAGAGGCTACCTTCCATTGGAGTAACAAAAATCTCGACAATAGAGTACCTTCCATAATGACAAGGTTACCATATAATGGAATAACAAAAATCCGGACATCAGACTACCTTCCATAATGACAAGGTTACCATCCAATGGAATAACAAAAATCTCGACAACATACTACATTCCATAATGAAAAGGCTACCATCCATTGTAGTAACAAAAATATCGACAACAGACTACCTTCCATAATGACAAGGCTACCATCCATTGGAGTAACAAAAATCTCGACAATAGACTACCATTCATAATGACAAGCTTAGTCCATTGGAGTAACAAAAATATCGACAACAGAGTACCTTCCATAATGACAAAGCTACCATCCATTGGAGTAACAAAAATCTCGACAATAGACTACCTTCCATAATGACAAGGCTAAAATCCATTGAAGTAACAAAAATATTGACAACAGACTACGTCCCATAATAACAATTCTACCATTCATTGGAGTAACAAAAATCTCGACAACAGACAACCTTCCATAATGACAAGGATACGATCCATTGGAGTATAAAAATCTCGACAACACACTACCTTCCATAATGACAAGGCTACCATACATTGGAGTAACAGATATCTCAATGACAATCTACCTTCCATAATGACAAGGCTACCATCCATTGGAGTAAAAAAAATATCGACAAAAAACTACCTTCCATAATGACAAGGCTACCAGCCATTGGAGTAAAAAAGATATCTATATTATAGTACCTTCCATAATGATAAGGCTACCATCCATTGGAGTAACAAAAATATCGACAACAAACTACATTCTATATTGACAAGGCTACCATCCAATGGAGTAACAAAAATATGAACAAAATAATACCTTCCATAAGGACAAGGCTCCCATCCATTGGAGTAACAGAAATCATAACGACAGACTACCTTCCATAATGAAAAGACTACCATCCATCGGAGTAACAAAAATCTCGAAAATAGACTACCTTCCATAATGACAAGGCTACCATCCATTGGAGTAACAAAAATATTGACAACAGACTACCTTCCATAATTACAAGGCTACCATCCATTAGAGTAACAAAAATATCGAAAACAGACTACCTTCCATAATGACAAGGCTACCATCCATTGGAGTAACAAAAATATCGACAATAGAGTACCTTCCATAATGAAGAGGCTACCTTCCATTGGAGTAACAAAAATCTCGACAATAGAGTACCTTCCATAATGACAAGGTTACCATACATTGGAATAACAAAAATCCGGACATCAGACTACCTTCCATAATGACAAGGTTACCATCCAATGGAATAACAAAAATCTCGACAACATACTACATTCCATAATGAAAAGGCTACCATCCATTGTAGTAACAAAAATATCGACAACAGACTACCTTCCATAATGACAAGGCTACCATCCATTGGAGTAACAAAAATCTCGACAATAGACTACCATTCATAATGACAAGCTTAGTCCATTGGAGTAACAAAAATATCGACAACAGAGTACCTTCCATAATGACAAAGCTACCATCCATTGGAGTAACAAAAATCTCGACAATAGACTACCTTCCATAATGACAAGGCTACAATCCATTGAAGTAACAAAAATATTGACAACAGACTACGTCCCATAATAACAAGTCTACCATTCATTGGAGTAACAAAAATCTCGACAACACAAAACCTTCCATAATGACAAGGATACCATCCATTGGAGTATAAAAATCTCGACAACACACTACCTTCCATAATGACAAGGCTACCATACATTGGAGTAACAGATATCTCAATGACAATCTACCTTCCATAATGACAAGGCTACCATCCATTGGAGTAAAAAAAATATCGACAAAAAACTACCTTCCATAATGACAAGGCTACCACCCATTGGAGTAAAAAAGATATCTATATTATACTACCTTCCATAATGATAAGGCTACCATCCATTGGAGTAACAAAAATATCGACAACAGACTACATTCTATAATGACAAGGGTACCATCCAATGGAGTAACAAAAATCTGAACAAAAGACTACCTTCCATAAGGACAAGGCTACCATCCATTGGAGTAACAGAAATCATAACGACAGACTACCTTCTATAATGAAAAGACCATCCATCCGAGTAACAAAAATCTCGAAAATAGACTACCTTCCATAATGACAAGGCTACCATCCATTGGAGTAACAAAAATCTTTACAACAGACTACCTTCCATAATGACAAGGCTACCATCCATTAGAGTAACAAAAATATCGAAAACAGACTACCTTCCATAATGACAAGGCTACCATCCATTGGAGTAACAAAAATATCGACAACAGAGTACCTTCCATAATGAAGAGGCTACCTTCCATTGGAGTAACAAAAATCTCGACAATAGAGTACCTTCCATAATGACAAGGTTACCATACATTGGAATAACAAAAATCTGGACATCAGACTACCTTCCATAATGACAAGGTTACCATCCAATGGAATAACAAAAATCTCGACAACAGACTACCTTCCATAATGAAAAGGCTACCATCCATTGTAGTAACAAAAATATCGACAACAAACTACCTTCCATAATGACAAGGCTACCATCCATTGGAGTAACAAAAATCTCAACAATAGACTACCATTCATAATGACAAGCTTGGTCCATTGGAGTAACAAAAATATCGACAACAGAGTACCTTCCATAATGACAAAGCTACCATCCATTGGAGTAACAAAAATCTCGACAATAGACTACCTTCCATAATGACAAGGCTACAATCCATTGAAGTAACAAAAATATTGACAACAAACTACGTCCCATAATAACAATTCTACCATTCATTGGAGTAACAAAAATCTCGACAACAGACAACCTTCCATAATGACAAGGATACGATCCATTGGAGTATAAAAATCTCGACAACACACTACCTTCCATAATGACAAGGCTACCATACATTGGAGTAACAGATATCTCAATGACAATCTACCTTCCATAATGACAAGGCTACCATCCATTGGAGTAAAAAAAATATCGACAAAAAACTACCTTCCATAATGACAAGGCTACCAGCCATTGGAGTAAAAAAGATATCTATATTATACTACCTTCCATAATGATAAGGCTACCATCCATTGGAGTAACAAAAATATCGACAACAAACTACATTCTATATTGACAAGGCTACCATCCAATGGAGTAACAAAAATATGAACAAAATAATACCTTCCATAAGGACAAGGCTCCCATCCATTGGAGTAACAGAAATCATAACGACAGACTACCTTCCATAATGAAAAGACTACCATCCATCGGAGTAACAAAAATCTCGAAAATAGACTACCTTCCATAATGACAAGGCTACCATCCATTGGAGTAACAAAAATATTGACAACAGACTACCTTCCATAATTACAAGGCTACCATCCATTAGAGTAACAAAAATATCGAAAACAGACTACCTTCCATAATGACAAGGCTACCATCCATTGGAGTAACAAAAATATCGACAATAGAGTACCTTCCATAATGAAGAGGCTACCTTCCATTGGAGTAACAAAAATCTCGACAATAGAGTACCTTCCATAATGACAAGGTTACCATACATTGGAATAACAAAAATCCGGACATCAGACTACCTTCCATAATGACAAGGTTACCATCCAATGGAATAACAAAAATCTCGACAACATACTACATTCCATAATGAAAAGGCTACCATCCATTGTAGTAACAAAAATATCGAAAACAGACTACCTTCCATAATGACAAGGCTACCATCCATTGGAGTAACAAAAATCTCGACAATAGACTACCATTCATAATGACAAGCTTAGTCCATTGGAGTAACAAAAATATCGACAACAGAGTACCTTCCATAATGACAAAGCTACCATCCATTGGAGTAACAAAAATCTCGACAATAGACTACCTTCCATAATGACAAGGCTACAATCCATTGAAGTAACAAAAATATTGACAACAGACTACGTCCCATAATAACAAGTCTACCATTCATTGGAGTAACAAAAATCTCGACAACACAAAACCTTCCATAATGACAAGGATACCATCCATTGGAGTATAAAAATCTCGACAACACACTACCTTCCATAATGACAAGGCTACCATACATTGGAGTAACAGATATCTCAATGACAATCTACCTTCCATAATGACAAGGCTACCATCCATTGGAGTAAAAAAAATATCGACAAAAAACTACCTTCCATAATTACAAGGCTACCACCCATTGGAGTAAAAAAGATATCTATATTATACTACCTTCCATAATGATAAGGCTACCATCCATTGGAGTAACAAAAATATCGACAACAGACTACATTCTATAATGACAAGGGTACCATCCAATGGAGTAACAAAAATCTGAACAAAAGACTACCTTCCATAAGGACAAGGCTACCATCCATTGGAGTAACAGAAATCATAACGACAGACTACCTTCTATAATGAAAAGACTACCATCCATCCGAGTAACAAAAATCTCGAAAATAGACTACCTTCCATAATGACAAGGCTACCATCCATTGGAGTAACAAAAATCTTTACAACAGACTACCTTCCATAATGACAAGGCTACCATCCATTAGAGTAACAAAAATATCGAAAACAGACTACCTTCCATAATGACAAGGCTACCATCCATTGGAGTAACAAAAATATCGACAACAGAGTACCTTCCATAATGAAGAGGCTACCTTCCATTGGAGTAACAAAAATCTCGACAATAGAGTACCTTCCATAATGACAAGGTTACCATACATTGGAATAACAAAAATCCGGACATCAGACTACCTTCCATAATGACAAGGTTACCATCCAATGGAATAACAAAAATCTCGACAACAGACTACCTTCCATAATGAAAAGGCTACCATCCATTGTAGTAACAAAAATATCGACAACAAACTACCTTCCATAATGACAAGGCTACCATCCATTGGAGTAACAAAAATCTCAACAATAGACTACCATTCATAATGACAAGCTTGGTCCATTGGAGTAACAAAAATATCGACAACAGAGTACCTTCCATAATGACAAAGCTACCATCCATTGGAGTAACAAAAATCTCGACAATAGACTACCTTCCATAATGACAAGGCTACAATCCATTGAAGTAACAAAAATATTGACAACAAACTACGTCCCATAATAACAATTCTACCATTCATTGGAGTAACAAAAATCTCGACAACAGACAACCTTCCATAATGACAAGGATACGATCCATTGGAGTATAAAAATCTCGACAACACACTACCTTCCATAATGACAAGGCTACCATACATTGGAGTAACAGATATCTCAATGACAATCTACCTTCCATAATGACAAGGCTACCATCCATTGGAGTAAAAAAAATATCGACAAAAAACTACCTTCCATAATGACAAGGCTACCAGCCATTGGAGTAAAAAAGATATCTATATTATACTACCTTCCATAATGATAAGGCTACCATCCATTGGAGTAACAAAAATATCGACAACAAACTACATTCTATATTGACAAGGCTACCATCCAATGGAGTAACAAAAATATGAACAAAATAATACCTTCCATAAGGACAAGGCTCCCATCCATTGGAGTAACAGAAATCATAACGATAGACTACCTTCCATAATGAAAAGACTACCATCCATCGGAGTAACAAAAATCTCGAAAATAGACTACCTTCCATAATGACAAGGCTACCATCCATTGGAGTAACAAAAATATTGACAACAGCCTACCTTCCATAATTACAAGGCTACCATCCATTAGAGTAACAAAAATATCGAAAACAGACTACCTTCCATAATGACAAGGCTACCATCCATTGGAGTAACAAAAATATCGACAATAGAGTACCTTCCATAATGAAGAGGCTACCTTCCATTGGAGTAACAAAAATCTCGACAATAGAGTACCTTCCATAATGACAAGGTTACCATACATTGGAATAACAAAAATCCGGACATCAGACTACCTTCCATAATGACAAGGTTACCATCCAATGGAATAACAAAAATCTCGACAACAGACTACATTCCATAATGAAAAGGCTACCATCCATTGTAGTAACAAAAATATCGACAACAGACTACCTTCCATAATGACAAGGCTACCATCCATTGGAGTAACAAAAATCTCGACAATAGACTACCATTCATAATGACAAGCTTAGTCCATTGGAGTAACAAAAATATCGACAACAGAGTACCTTCCATAATGACAAAGCTACCATCCATTGGAGTAACAAAAATCTCGACAACAGACAACCTTCCATAATGACAAGGATACGATCCATTGGAGTATAAAAATCTCGACAACACACTACCTTCCATAATGACAAGGCTACCATACATTGGAGTAACAGATATCTCAATGACAATCTACCTTCCATAATGACAAGGCTACCATCCATTGGAGTAAAAAAAATATCGACAAAAAACTACCTTCCATAATGACAAGGCTACCAGCCATTGGAGTAAAAAAGATATCTATATTATACTACCTTCCATAATGATAAGGCTACCATCCATTGGAGTAACAAAAATATCGACAACAAACTACATTCTATATTGACAAGGCTACCATCCAATGGAGTAACAAAAATATGAACAAAATAATACCTTCCATAAGGACAAGGCTCCCATCCATTGGAGTAACAGAAATCATAACGACAGACTACCTTCCATAATGAAAAGACTACCATCCATCGGAGTAACAAAAATCTCGAAAATAGACTACCTTCCATAATGACAAGGCTACCATCCATTGGAGTAACAAAAATATTGACAACAGACTACCTTCCATAATTACAAGGCTACCATCCATTAGAGTAACAAAAATATCGAAAACAGACTACCTTCCATAATGACAAGGCTACCATCCATTGGAGTAACAAAAATATCGACAATAGAGTACCTTCCATAATGAAGAGGCTACCTTCCATTGGAGTAACAAAAATCTCGACAATAGAGTACCTTCCATAATGACAAGGTTACCATACATTGGAATAACAAAAATCCGGACATCAGACTACCTTCCATAATGACAAGGTTACCATCCAATGGAATAACAAAAATCTCGACAACAGACTACCTTCCATAATGAAAAGGCTACCATCCATTGGAGTAACAAAAATCTCAACAATAGACTACCATTCATAATGACAAGCTTGGTCCATTGGAGTAACAAAAATATCGACAACAGAGTCCCTTCCATAATGACAAAGCTACCATCCATTGGAGTAACAAAAATCTCGACAATAGACTACCTTCCATAATGACAAGGCTACAATCCATTGAAGTAACAAAAATATTGACAACAAACTACGTCCCATAATAACAAGTCTACCATTCATTGGAGTAACAAAAATCTCGACAACAGACAACCTTCCATAATGACAAGGATACCATCCATTGGAGTATAAAAATCTCGACAACACACTACCTTCCATAATGACAAGGCTACCATACATTGGAGTAACAGATATCTCAATGACAATCTACCTTCCATAATGACAAGGCTACCATCCATTGGAGTAAAAAAAATATCGACAAAAAACTACCTTCCATAATGACAAGGCTACCACCCATTGGAGTAAAAAAGATATCTATATTATACTACCTTCCATAATGATAAGGCTACCATCCATTGGAGTAACAAAAATATCGACAACAGACTACATTCTATAATGACAAGGGTACCATCCAATGGAGTAACAAAAATCTGAACAAAAGACTACCTTCCATAAGGACAAGGCTACCATCCATTGGAGTAACAGAAATCATAACGACAGACTACCTTCTATAATGAAAAGACTACCATCCATCCGAGTAACAAAAATCTCGAAAATAGACTACCTTCCATAATGACAAGGCTACCATCCATTGGAGTAACAAAAATCTTTACAACAGACTACCTTCCATAATGACAAGGCTACCATCCATTAGAGTAACAAAAATATCGAAAACAGACTACCTTCCATAATGACAAGGCTACCATCCATTGGAGTAACAAAAATATCGACAACAGATTACCTTCCATAATGAAGAGGCTACCTTCCATTGGAGTAACAAAAATCTCGACAATAGAGTACCTTCCATAATGACAAGGTTACCATGCATTGGAATAACAAAAATCTGGACATCAGACTACCTTCCATAATGACAAGGTTACCATCCAATGGAATAACAAAAATCTCGACAACAGACTACCTTCCATAATGAAAAGGCTACCATCCATTGTAGTAACAAAAATATCGACAACAAACTACCTTCCATAATGACAAGGCTACCATCCATTGGAGTAACAAAAATCTCAACAATAGACTACCATTCATAATGACAAGCTTGGTCCATTGGAGTAACAAAAATATCGACAACAGAGTACCTTCCATAATGACAAAGCTACCATCCATTGGAGTAACAAAAATCTCGACAATAGACTACCTTCCATAATGACAAGGCTACAATCCATTGAAGTAACAAAAATATTGACAACAAACTACGTCCCATAATAACAATTCTATCATTCATTGGAGTAACAAAAATCTCGACAACAGACAACCTTCCATAATGACAAGGATACGATCCATTGGAGTATAAAAATCTCGACAACACACTACCTTCCATAATGACAAGGCTACCATACATTGGAGTAACAGATATCTCAATGACAATCTACCTTCCATAATGACAAGGCTACCATCCATTGGAGTAAAAAAAATATCGACAAAAAACTACCTTCCATAATGACAAGGCTACCAGCCATTGGAGTAAAAAAGATATCTATATTATACTACCTTCCATAATGATAAGGCTACCATCCATTGGAGTAACAAAAATATCGACAACAAACTACATTCTATATTGACAAGGCTACCATCCAATGGAGTAACAAAAATATGAACAAAATAATACCTTCCATAAGGACAAGGCTCCCATCCATTGGAGTAACAGAAATCATAACGACAGACTACCTTCCATAATGAAAAGACTACCATCCATCGGAGTAACAAAAATCTCGAAAATAGACTACCTTCCATAATGACAAGGCTACCATCCATTGGAGTAACAAAAATATTGACAACAGACTACCTTCCATAATTACAAGGCTACCATCCATTAGAGTAACAAAAATATCGAAAACAGACTACCTTCCATAATGACAAGGCTACCATCCATTGGAGTAACAAAAATATCGACAATAGAGTACCTTCCATAATGAAGAGGCTACCTTCCATTGGAGTAACAAAAATCTCGACAATAGAGTACCTTCCATAATGACAAGGTTACCATACATTGGAATAACAAAAATCCGGACATCAGACTACCTTCCATAATGACAAGGTTACCATCCAATGGAATAACAAAAATCTCGACAACAGACTACATTCCATAATGAAAAGGCTACCATCCATTGTAGTAACAAAAATATCGACAACAGACTACCTTCCATAATGACAAGGCTACCATCCATTGGAGTAACAAAAATCTCGACAATAGACTACCATTCATAATGACAAGCTTAGTCCATTGGAGTAACAAAAATATCGACAACAGAGTACCTTCCATAATGACAAAGCTACCATCCATTGGAGTAACAAAAATCTCGACAACAGACAACCTTCCATAATGACAAGGATACGATCCATTGGAGTATAAAAATCTCGACAACACACTACCTTCCATAATGACAAGGCTACCATACATTGGAGTAACAGATATCTCAATGACAATCTACCTTCCATAATGACAAGGCTACCATCCATTGGAGTAAAAAAAATATCGACAAAAAACTACCTTCCATAATGACAAGGCTACCAGCCATTGGAGTAAAAAAGATATCTATATTATACTACCTTCCATAATGATAAGGCTACCATCCATTGGAGTAACAAAAATATCGACAACAAACTACATTCTATATTGACAAGGCTACCATCCAATGGAGTAACAAAAATATGAACAAAATAATACCTTCCATAAGGACAAGGCTCCCATCCATTGGAGTAACAGAAATCATAACGACAGACTACCTTCCATAATGAAAAGACTACCATCCATCGGAGTAACAAAAATCTCGAAAATAGACTACCTTCCATAATGACAAGGCTACCATCCATTGGAGTAACAAAAATATTGACAACAGACTACCTTCCATAATTACAAGGCTACCATCCATTAGAGTAACAAAAATATCGAAAACAGACTACCTTCCATAATGACAAGGCTACCATCCATTGGAGTAACAAAAATATCGACAATAGAGTACCTTCCATAATGAAGAGGCTACCTTCCATTGGAGTAACAAAAATCTCGACAATAGAGTACCTTCCATAATGACAAGGTTACCATACATTGGAATAACAAAAATCCGGACATCAGACTACCTTCCATAATGACAAGGTTACCATCCAATGGAATAACAAAAATCTCGACAACAGACTACCTTCCATAATGAAAAGGCTACCATCCATTGGAGTAACAAAAATCTCAACAATAGACTACCATTCATAATGACAAGCTTGGTCCATTGGAGTAACAAAAATATCGACAACAGAGTACCTTCCATAATGACAAAGCTACCATCCATTGGAGTAACAAAAATCTCGACAATAGACTACCTTCCATAATGACAAGGCTACAATCCATTGAAGTAACAAAAATATTGACAACAAACTACGTCCCATAATAACAAGTCTACCATTCATTGGAGTAACAAAAATCTCGACAACAGACAACCTTCCATAATGACAAGGATACCATCCATTGGAGTAAAAAAATTTCGACAACACACTACCTTCCATAATGACAAGGCTACCATACATTGGAGTAACAGATATCTCAATGACAATCTACCTTCCATAATGACAAGGCTACCATCCATTGGAGTAAAAACAATATCGACAAAAAACTACCTTCCATAATGACAAGGCTACCACCCATTGGAGTAAAAAAGATATCTATATTATACTACCTTCCATAATGATAAGGCTACCATCCATTGGAGTAACAAAAATATCGACAACAAACTACATTCTATATTGACAAGGCTACCATCCAATGGAGTAACAAAAATATGAACAAAATACTACCTTCCATAAGGACAAGGCTCCCATCCATTGGAGTAACAGAAATCATAACGACAGACTACCTTCCATAATGAAAAGACTACCATCCATTGGAGTAACAAAAATCTCGAAAATAGACTACCTTCCATAATGACAAGGCTACCATCCATTGGAGTAACAAAAATATTGACAACAGACTACCTTCCATAATTACAAGGCTACCATCCATTAGAGTAACAAAAATATCGAAAACAGACTACCTTCCATAATGACAAGGCTACCATCCATTGGAGTAACAAAAATATCGACAATAGAGTACCTTCCATAATGAAGAGGCTACCTTCCATTGGAGTAACAAAAATCTCGACAATAGAGTACCTTCCATAATGACAAGGTTACCATACATTGGAATAACAAAAATCCTGACATCAGACTACCTTCCATAATGTCAAGGTTACCATCCAATGGAATAACAAAAATCTCGACAACAGATTACCTTCCATAATGAAAAGGCTACCATCCATTGTAGTAACAAAAATATCGACAACATACTACCTTCCATAATGACAAGGCTACCATCCATTGGAGTAACAAAAATCTCGACAATAAACTACCATTCATAACGACAAGCTTGGTCCATTGGAGTAACAAAAATATCGACAACAGAGTACCTTCCATAATGACAAAGCTACCATACATTGGAGTAACAAAAATCTCGACAATAGACTACCATCCATAATGACAAGGCTACAATCCAATGAAGTAACAAAGATATTGACAACAGACTACGTCCCATAATAACAAGTCTACCATTCATTGGAGTAACAAAAATCTCGACAACAGACTACCTTCCATAATGACAAGGATACCATCCATTGGAGTATAAAAATCTCGACAACACACTACCTTCCATAATGACAAGGCTAACATCAAACGGAATAACAAAATTCTCGACAACAGACTACCTTCCATAATGACAAGGCTACCACACATTGGAGTAACAGATATCTCAATGACAATCTACCTTCCATAATGACAAGGCTACCACCCATTGGAGTAAAAAAGATATCTATATTATACTACCTTCCATAATGATAAGGCTTCCATCCACTGGAGTAACAAAAATATCGACAACAGACTACATTCTATAATGACAAGGCTACCATCCAATGGAGTAACAAAAATATGAACAAAAGACTACCTTCCATAAGGACAAGGCTACCATCCATTGGAGTAACAGAAATCATAACGACAGACTACCTTCCATAATGAAAAGACTACCATCCATCGGAGTAACAAAAATCTCGAAAATAGACTACCTTCTATATTGACAAGGCTACCATCCATTGGAGTAACAAAAATCTTGACAACAGACTACCTTCCATAATGACAAGGCTACCACCCATTAGAGTAACAAAAATCTTGAAAACAGACTACCTTCCATAATGACAAGGCTACCATCCATTGGAGTAACAAAAATATCGACAACAGAGTACCTTCCATAGTGAAGAGGCTACCTTCCATTGGAGTAACAAAAATCTCGACAATAGAGTACCTTCCATAATGAAGAGGCTACCTTCCATTGGAGTAACAAAAATCTCGACAATAGAGTACCTTCCATAATGACAAGGTTACCATACATTGGAATAACAAAAATCCGGACATCAGACTACCTTCCATAATGACAAGGTTACCATCCAATGGAATAACAAAAATCTCGACAACAGACTACCTTCCATAATGAAAAGGCTACCATCCATTGTAGTAACAAAAATATCGACAACAAACTACCTTCCATAATGACAAGGCTACCATCCATTGGAGTAACAAAAATCTCAACAATAGACTACCATTCATAATGATAAGCTTGGTCCATTGGAGTAACAAAAATATCGACAATAGAGTACCTTCCATAATGACAAAGCTACCATCCATTGGAGTAACAAAAATCTCGACAATAGACTACCTTCCATAATGACAAGGCTACAATCCATTGAAGTAACAAAAATATTGACAACAAACTACGTCCCATAATAACAAGTCTACCATTCATTGGAGTAACAAAAATCTCGACAACAGACAACCTTCCATAATGACAAGGATACCATCCATTGGAGTATAAAAATCTCGACAACACACTACCTTCCATAATGACAAGGCTACCATACATTGGAGTAACAGATATCTCAATGACAATCTACCTTCCATAATGACAAGGCTACCATCCATTGGAGTAAAAAAAATATCGACAAAAAACTACCTTCCATAATGACAAGGCTACCAGCCATTGGAGTAAAAAAGATATCTATATTATACAACCTTCCATAATGATAAGGCTACCATCCATTGGAGTAACAAAAATATCGACAACAAACTACATTCTATATTGACAAGGCTACCATCCAATGGAGTAACAAAAATATGAACAAAATACTACCTTCCATAAGGACAAGGCTCCCATCCATTGGAGTAACAGAAATCATAACGACAGACTACCTTCCATAATGAAAAGACTACCATCCATCGGAGTAACAAAAATCTCGAAAATAGACTACCTTCCATAATGACAAGGCTACCATCCATTGGAGTAACAAAAATATTGACAACAGACTACCTTCCATAATTACAAGGCTACCATCCATTAGAGTAACAAAAATATCGAAAACAGACTACCTTCCATAATGACAAGGCTACCATCCATTGGAGTAACAAAAATATCGACAATAGAGTACCTTCCATAATGAAGAGGCTACCTTCCATTGGAGTAACAAAAATCTCGACAATAGAGTACCTTCCATAATGACAAGGTTACCATACATTGGAATAACAAAAATCCGGACATCAGACTACCTTCCATAATGACAAGGTTACCATCCAATGGAATAACAAAAATCTCGACAACAGACTACCTTCCATAATGAAAAGGCTACCATCCATTGTAGTAACAAAAATATCGACAACAAACTACCTTCCATAATGACAAGGCTACCATCCATTGGAGTAACAAAAATCTCAACAATAGACTACCATTCATAATGACAAGCTTGGTCCATTGGAGTAACAAAAATATCGACAACAGAGTACCTTCCATAATGACAAAGCTACCATCCATTGGAGTAACAAAAATCTCGACAATAGACTACCTTCCATAATGACAAGGCTACAATCCATTGAAGTAACAAAAATATTGACAACAAACTACGTCCCATAATAACAAGTCTACCATTCATTGGAGTAACAAAAATCTCGACAACAGACAACCTTCCATAATGACAAGGATACCATCCATTGGAGTATAAAAATCTCGACAACACACTACCTTCCATAATGACAAGGCTACCATACATTGGAGTAACAGATATCTCAATGACAATCTACCTTCCATAATGACAAGGCGACCATCCATTGGAGTAAAAAAAATATCGACAAAAAACTACCTTCCATAATGACAAGGCTACCAGCCATTGGAGTAAAAAAGATATCTATATTATACAACCTTCCATAATGATAAGGCTACCATCCATTGGAGTAACAAAAATATCGACAACAAACTACATTCTATATTGACAAGGCTACCATCCAATGGAGTAACAAAAATATGAACAAAATACTACCTTCCATAAGGACAAGGCTCCCATCCATTGGAGTAACAGAAATCATAACGACAGACTACCTTCCATAATGAAAAGACTACCATCCATCGGAGTAACAAAAATCTCGAAAATAGACTACCTTCCATAATGACAAGGCTACCATCCATTGGAGTAACAAAAATATTGACAACAGACTACCTTCCATAATTACAAGGCTACCATCCATTAGAGTAACAAAAATATCGAAAACAGACTACCTTCCATAATGACAAGGCTACCATCCATTGGAGTAACAAAAATATCGACAATAGAGTACCTTCCATAATGAAGAGGCTACCTTCCATTGGAGTAACAAAAATCTCGACAATAGAGTACCTTCCATAATGACAAGGTTACCATACATTGGAATAACAAAAATCCGGACATCAGACTACCTTCCATAATGACAAGGTTACCATCCAATGGAATAACAAAAATCTCGACAACAGACTACCTTCCATAATGAAAAGGCTACCATCCATTGTAGTAACAAAAATATCGACAACAAACTACCTTCCATAATGACAAGGCTACCATCCATTGGAGTAACAAAAATCTCAACAATAGACTACCATTCATAATGACAAGCTTGGTCCATTGGAGTAACAAAAATATCGACAACAGAGTACCTTCCATAATGACAAAGCTACCATCCATTGGAGTAACAAAAATCTCGACAATAGACTACCTTCCATAATGACAAGGCTACAATCCATTGAAGTAACAAAAATATTGACAACAAACTACGTCCCATAATAACAAGTCTACCATTCATTGGAGTAACAAAAATCTCGACAACAGACAACCTTCCATAATGACAAGGATACCATCCATTGGAGTATAAAAATCTCGACAACACACTACCTTCCATAATGACAAGGCTACCATACATTGGAGTAACAGATATCTCAATGAAAATCTACCTTCCATAATGACAAGGCTACCATCCATTGGAGTAAAAAAAATATCGACAAAAAAGTACCTTCCATAATGACAAGGCTACCACCCGTTGGAGTAAAAAAGATATCTATATTATACTACTTTCCATAATGATAAGGCTACCATCCATTGGAGTAACAAAAATATCGACAACAAACTACATTCTATATTAACAAGGCTACCATCCAATGGAGTAACAAAAATATGAACAAAATACTACCTTCCATAAGGACAAGGCTCCCATCCATTGGAGTAATAGAAATCATAACGACAGACTACCTTCCATAATGAAAAGACTACCATCCATCGGAGTAACAAAAATCTCGAAAATAGACTACCTTCCATAATGACAAGGCTACCATCCATTGGAGTAACAAAAATATTGACAACAGACTACCTTCCATAATTACAAGGCTACCATCCATTAGAGTAACAAAAATATCGAAAACAGACTACCTTCCATAATGACAAGGCTACCATCCATTGGAGTAACAAAAATATCGACAATAGAGTACCTTCCATAATGAAGAGGCTAGCTTCCATTGGAGTAACAAAAATCTCGACAATAGAGTACCTTCCATAATGACAAGGTTACCATACATTGGAATAACAAAAATCCTGACATCAGACTACCTTCCATAATGTCAAGGTTACCATCCAATGGAATAACAAAAATCTGGACAACAGATTACCTTCCATAATGAAAAGGCTACCATCCATTGTAGTAACAAAAATATCGACAACATACTACCTTCCATAATGACAAGGCTACCATCCATTGGAGTAATAAAAATCTCGACAATAAACTACCATTCATAACGACAAGCTTGGTCCATTGGAGTAACAAAAATATCGACAACAGAGTACCTTCCATAATGACAAAGCTACCATACATTGGAGTAACAAAAATCTCGACAATAGACTACCTTCCATAATGACAAGGCTACAATCCATTGAAGTAACAAAAATATTGACAACAGACTACGTCCCATAATAACAAGTCTACCATTCATTGGAGTAACAAAAATCTCGACAACAGACTACCTTCCATAATGACAAGGATATCATCCATTGGAGTATAAAAATCTTGACAACACACTACCTTCCATAATGACAAGGCTAACATCAAACGGAATAACAAAATTCTCGACAACAGACTACCTTCCATAATGACAAGGCTACCACACATTGGAGTAACAGATATCTCAATGACAATCTACCTTCCATAATGACAAGGCTATCATCCATTGGAGTAAAAAAAATATCGACAAAAAACTACCTTCCGTAATGACAAGGCTACCACCCATTGGAGTAAAAAAGATATCTATATTATACTACCTTCCATAATGATAAGGCTACCATCCACTGGAGTAACAAAAATATCGACAACAGACTACATTCAATAATGACAAGGCTACCATCCAATGGAGTAACAAAAATATGAACAAAAGACTACCTTCCATAAGGACAAGGCTACCATCCATTGGAGTAACAGAAATCATAACGACAGACTACCTTCCATAATGAAAAGACTACCATCCATCGGAGTAACAAAAATCTCGAAAATAGACTACCTTCCATAATGACAAGGCTACCATCCATTGGAGTAACAAAAATCTTGACAATAGACTACCTTCCATAATGACAAGGCTACCACCCATTAGAGTAACAAAAATCTTGAAAACAGACTACCTTCCATAATGACAAGGCTACCATCCATTGGAGTAACAAAAATATCGACAACAGAGTACCTTCCATAGTGAAGAGGCTACCTTCCAATGGAATAACAAAAATCTCGACAACAGACTACCTTCCATAATGAAAAGGCTACCATCCATTGTAGTAACAAAAATATCGACAACAAACTACCTTCCATAATGACAAGGCTACCATCCATTGGAGTAACAAAAATCTCAACAATAGACTACCATTCATAATGACAAGCTTGGTCCATTGGAGTAACAAAAATATCGACAACAGAGTACCTTCCATAATGACAAAGCTACCATCCATTGGAGTAACAAAAATCTCGACAATAGACTACCTTCCATAATGACAAGGCTACAATCCATTGAAGTAACAAAAATATTGACAACAAACTACGTCCCATAATAACAAGTCTACCATTCATTGGAGTAACAAAAATCTCGACAACAGACAACCTTCCATAATGACAAGGATACCATCCATTGGAGTATAAAAATCTCGACAACACACTACCTTCCATAATGACAAGGCTACCATACATTGGAGTAACAGATATCTCAATGACAATCTACCTTCCATAATGACAAGGCTACCATCCATTGGAGTAAAAAAAATATCGACAAAAAACTACCTTCCATAATGACAAGGCTACCAGCCATTGGAGTAAAAAAGATATCTATATTATACTACCTTCCATAATGTTAAGGCTACCATCCATTGGAGTAACAAAAATATCGACAACGAACTACATTCTATATTGACAAAGCTACCATCCAATGGAGTAACAAAAATATGAACAAAATACTACCTTCCATAAGGACAAGGCTCCCATCCATTGGAGTAACAGAAATCATACCGACAGACTACCTTCCATAATGAAAAGACTACCATCCATCGGAGTAACAAAAATCTCGAAAATAGACTACCTTCCATAATGACAAGGCTACCATCCATTGGAGTAACAAAAATATTGACAACAGACTACCTTCCATAATTACAAGGCTACCATCCATTAGAGTAACAAAAATCTTGAAAACAGACTACCTTCCATAATGACAAGGCTACCATCCATTGGAGTAACAAAAATATCGACAATAGAGTACCTTCCATAATGAAGAGGCTACCTTCCATTGGAGTAACAAAAATCTCGACAATAGAGTACCTTCCATAATGACAAGGTTATCATACATTGGAATAACAAAAATCCTGACATCAGACTACCTTCCATAATGTCAAGGTTACCGTCCAATGGAATAACAAAAATCTCGACAACAGATTACCTTCCATAATGAAAAGGCTACCATCCATTGTAGTAACAAAAATATCGACAACATACTACCTTCCATAATGACAAGGCTACCATCCATTGGAGTAACAAAAATCTCGACAATAAACTACCATTCATAACGACAAGCTTGGTCCATTGGAGTAACAAAAATATCGACAACAGAGTACCTTCCATAATGACAAAGCTACCATACATTGGAGTAACAAAAATCTCGACAATAGACTACCTTCCATAATGACAAGGCTACAATCCATTGAAGTAACAAAAATATTGACAACAAACTACGTCCCATAATAACAAGTCTACCATTCATTGGAGTAACAAAAATCTCGACAACAGACTACCTTCCATAATGACAAGGATACCATCCATTGGAGTATAAAAATCTCGACAACACACTACCTTCCATAATGACAAGGCTAACATCAAACGGAATAACAAAATTCTCGACAACAGACTACCTTCCATAATGACAAGGCTACCACACATTGGAGTAATAGATATCTCAATGACAATCTACCTTCCATAATGACAAGGCTACCATCCATTGGAGTAAAAAAAATATCGACAAAAAACTACCTTCCATAATGACAAGGCTACCACCCATTGGAGTAAAAAAGATATCTAGATTATACTACCTTCCATAGTGATAAGGCTACCATCCACTGGAGTAACAAAAATATCGACAACTGACTACATTCTATAATGACAAGGCTACCATCCAATGGAGTAACAAAAATATGAACAAAAGACTACCTTCCATAAGGACAAGGCTACCATCCATTGGAGTAACAGAAATCATAACGACAGACTACCTTCCGTAATGAAAAGACTACCATCCATCGGAGTAACAAAAATCTCGAAAATAGACTACCTTCCATAATGACAAGGCTACCATCCATTGGAGTAACAAAAATCTTGACAACAGACTACCTTCCATAATGACAAGGCTACCACCCATTAGAGTAACAAAAATCTTGAAAACAGACTACCTTCCATAATGACAAGGCTACCATCCATTGGAGTAACAAAAATATCGACAACAGAGTACCTTCCATAGTGAAGAGGCTACCTTCCATTGGAGTAACAAAAATCTCGACAATAGAGTACCTTCCATAATGACAAGGTTACCATACATTGGAATAACAAAAATCCTGACATCAGACTACCTTCCATAATGACAAGGTTACCATCCAATGGAATAACAAAAATCTCGATAACAGACTACCTTCCATAATGAAAAGACTACCATCCATTGTAGTAACAAAAATATCGACAACAGACTACCTTCCATAATGACAAGGCTACCATCCATTGGAGTAAAAAAAATCTCGACAATAGACCACCATTGATAATGACAAGGTTGGTCCATTGGAGTAACAAAAATATCGACAATAGAGTACTTTCCAGAATGACAAAGCTACCATCCATTGGAGTAACAAAAATATCGACAATAGACTACCTTCCATAATGACAAGGCTACAATCCATTGAAGTAACAAAAATATTGACAACAGACTACGTCCCATAATGACAAGGCTACCATTCATTGGAGTAACAAAAATTTCGACAACAGACTACCTTCCATAATGACAAGGATACCATCCATTGGAGTATAAAAATATCGACAACACACTACCTTCCATAATGACAAGGTTACGATCCATTAGAATAACTAAAATCTCGACATTAGACTACCTTCCATAATGACAAGGCTAACATCAAACGGATTTACAAAATTCTCGACAACAGACTACCTTCCATAATGACAAGGCTACCACACATTGGAGTAACAGATATCTCAATGACAATCTACCTTCCATAATGACAAGGCTACCATCCATTGGAGTAAAAAAAATATCGACAAAAAACTACCTTCCATAATGACAAGGCTACCACCCATTGGAGTAAAAAAGATATCTATATTATACTACCTTCCATAATGACAAGGCTACCATCCATTGGAGTAACAAAAATATCGACAACAAACTACATTCTATAATGACAAGGCTACCATCCAATGGAGTAACAAAAACATGAACAAAAGACTACCTTCCATAAGGACAAGGCTACCATCCATTGGAGTAACAGAAATCATAAAGACAGACTACCTTCCGTAATGAAAAGACTACCATCCATCGGAGTAACAAAAATCTCGAAAATAGACTACCTTCCATAATGACAAGGCTACCATCCATTGGAGTAACAAAAATCTTGACAACAGACTACCTTCCATAATGACAAGGCTACCACCCATTAGAGTAACAAAAATCTCGAAAACAGACTACCTTCCATAATGACAAGGCTACCATACATTGGAGTAACAAAAATATCGACAACAGAGTACCTTCCATAATGAAGAGGCTACCTTCCATTGGAGTAACAAAAATCTCGACAATAGAGTACCTTCCATAATGACAAGGTTACCGTACATTGGAATAACAAAAATCCTGACATCAGACTACCTTAAATAATAACAAGGTTACCATCCAATGGAATAACAAAAATCTCGACAACAGACTACATTCCATAATGAAAAGGCTACCATCCATTGTAGTAACAAAAATATCGACAACAGACTACCTTCCATAATGACAAGGCTACCATCCATTGGAGTAACAAAAATCTCGACAATAGACTACCATTCATAATGACAAGGTTGGTCCATTGGAGTAACAAAAATATTGACAACAGAGTACCTTCCATAATGACAAAGCAACCATCCATTGGAGTAACAAAAATCTCGACAATAGACTACCTTCCATAATGACAAGGCTACAATCCATTGAAGTAATAAAAATATTGGCAATAGACTACGTCCCATAATGACAAGGCTACCATTCATTGGAGTAACAAAAATCTCGACAACAGACTACCTTCCATAATGACAAGGATACCATCCATTGGAGTATAAAAATCTTGACAACACACTACCTTCCATAATGACAAGGTTACAATCCATTAGAATAACTAAAATCTCGACATCAGACTACCTTCCATAATGACAAGGCTAACATCAAACGGATTAACAAAATTCTCGACAACATACTACCTTCCATAATGACAAGGCTACCACACATTGGAGTAACAGATATCTCAATGACAATCTACCTTCCATAATGAAAAGGCTACCATCCATTGGAGTAAAAAAAATATCAACAGAAAACTACCTTCCATAATGACAAGGCTACCACCCATTGGAGTAAAAAAGATATCTATATTATACTACCTTCCATAATGATAAGGCAACCATCCATTGGAGTAACAAAAATATCGACAATAGACTACCTTCTGTAATGACAAGGCTACCATCCAATGGAGTAACAAAAATATGAACAAAAGACTACCTTCCATAATGACAAGGCTACCATCCATTGGAGTAACAGAAATCATAACGACAAACTACCTTCCATAATGAAAAGACTACCATCCATTGGAGTAACAAAAATCTCGACAACAGACTACCTTCCATAATGACAAGGCTACCATCCATTGGAGTAACAAAAATCTTGACAATAGACTACCTTCCATAATGACAAGACTACCATCCATTTGAGTAACAAAAATATCGACAATAGAGTACCTTCTATAATGTAAAGGCTACCATCCATTGGAGTAACAAAAATCTAGACAATAGAGTACCTTCCATAATGACAAGGTTACCATACATTGGAATAACAAAAATCCTGACATCAAACTACCTTCCATAATGACAAGGCTGCCATCCAATGGAATAACAAAAATCTCGACAATAGAGTACCTTCCATAACGACAAGGTTACCACACATTGGAATAAAAAAAATCCTGACATCAGACTACCTTCCATAATGACAAGGTTACCATCCAAAGGAATAACAAAAATCTCGACAACAGACTACCATTCATAATGACAAGGGTACCATCCATTGGAGTAACAAAAATATCGACAACATAGTACCTTCCATAATGACAAGGCTACCATCCATCGGAGTAACAAAAATCTCGACAATAGACTACCTTCCATAATGACAAGTCTACAATCCATTGAAGTAACAAAAATATTGACAACAGACAATGTCCCATAATGACAAGGCTACCATTCATTGGAGTAACAAAAATCTCGACAACAGACTACCTTCCATAATGACAAGGATACCATCCATTGGAGTATAAAAATCTCGACAACACACTACCTTCCATAATAACAAGGTTACAATCCATTAGAATAACAAAAATCTTGACATCAGACTACCTTACATAATGACAAGGCTAACATCAAACAGAATAACAAAATTCTCGACAACAGACTACCTTCCATAATGACAAGGCTACCACACATTGGAGTAACAGATATCTCAATGACAATCTACCTTCCATAATGACAAGGCTACCATCCATTGGAGTAAAAAAATATCGACAAAAAACTACCTTCCATAATGACAAGGCTACCACCCATTGGAGTAAAAAAGATATCTATATTATACTACCTTCCATAATGATAAGGCTACCATCCATTGGAGTAACAAAAATATCGACAACAGACTACCTTCAGTAATGACAAGGATACCATCCAATGGAGTAACAAAAATCTCAACAAAAGACTACCTTCCATAAGGAAAAGGCTACCATCCATTGGAGTAACAGAAATCATAACGACAGACTACCTTCCATAATGAAAAGACTACCATTCATTGGAGTAACAAAAATCTCGACACAGACTACCTTCCATAATGACAAGGTTACCATCCAAAGGAATAACAAAAATATCGACAACAGACTATCATTCATAATGACAAGGGTACCATCCATTGGAGTAACAAAAATATCGACAACAGAGTACCTTACATAATGACAAGGATACCATCCATCGGAGTAACAAAAATCTCGACAATAGACTACCTTCCATAATGACAAGGCTAGAATCCATTGAAGTAACAAAAATATTGACAACAGACAATGTCCCATAATGACAAGGCTACCATTCATTGGAGTAACAAAAATCTCGACAACAGACTACCTTCCATAATGACAAGGATACCATCCATTGGAGTATAAAAATCTCGACAACACACTACCTTCCATAATAACAAGGTTACAATCCATTAGAATAACAAAAATCTTGACATCATACTACCTTACATAATGACAAGGCTAACATCAAACGGAATAACAAAATTCTCGACAGCAGACTACCTTCCATAATGACAAGGCTACCACACATTGGAGTAACAGATATCTCAATGACAATCTACCTTCCATAATGACAAGGCTACCATCCATTGGAGTAAAAAAATATCGACAAAAAACTACCTTCCATAATGACAAGGCTACCACCCATTGGAGTAAAAAAGATATCTATATTATACTACCTTCCATAATGATAAGGCTACCATCCATTGGAGTAACAAAAATATCGACAACAGACTACCTTCAGTAATGACAAGGATACCATCCAATGGAGTAACAAAAATCTCAACAAAAGGAAAAGGCTACCATCCATTGGAGTAACAGAAATCATAATGACAGACTACCTTCCATAATGAAAAGACTACCATTCATTGGAGTACCAAAAAACTCGACAACTGACTACCTTCCATAATGACAAGGCTACGATCCATTGGAGTAACAAAAATCTTGACAACAGACTACCTTCCATAATGACAAGGCTACCATCCATTGGAGTAACAAAAATATCGACAACAGAGTACCTTCCATAATGATAAGGCTACCATCCATTGGAGTAACAAAAATCTCGACAATAGAGTACCTTCCATAATGACAAGGTTACCATACATTGGAATACCAAAAATCCTTACATCAGACTACCTTCCATAATGACAAGGTTACCATCCAATGGAATAACAAAAATCTGGACAATAGACTACCTTCCATAATGACAAGGCTACCATCCATTGTAGTAACAAAAATATCGTCAATAGACTACCTTCCATAATGACAAAGCTACCATCCATCGGAGTAACAAAAATCTCGACAATAGACTACCTTCCATAATGACAAGGCTACAATCCATTGAAGTAACAAAAATATTGACAACAGACTACGTCCCATAATGACAAGGCTACCTTTCATTGGAGTAACAAAAATCTCGACAACAGACTACCTTCCATAATGACAAGGATACCATCCATTGGAGTATAAAAATCTCGACAACACACTACCTTCCATAATGACAAGGTTACAATCCATTAGAATAACAAAAATCTTGACATCAGACTACCTTACATAATGACAAGGCTAACATCCAACGGAATAACAAAATTCTCGACAACAGACTACCTTCCATAATGACAAGGCTACCACACATTGGAGTAACAGATATCTCAATGACAATCTACCTTCCATAATGACAAGGCCACCATCCATTGGAGTAAAAAAAATATCGACAAAAAACTCCCTTCCATAATGACAAGGCTACCACCCATTGGAGTAAAAAAGACATCTATACTATACTACCTTCCATAATGATAAGGCTACCATCCATTGGAGTTACAAAAATATCGACAACAGACTACCTTTTGTAATGACAAGGATACCATCCAATGGAGTAACAAAAATCTCAACAAAAGACTACCTTCCATAAGGACAAGGCTACCATCCATTGGAGTAACACAAATCATAACGATAGACTACCTTCCATAATGAAAAGAGTACCATTCATTGGAGTAACAAAAATCTCGACAACAGACTACCTTCCATAATGACAAGGCTACCATCCATTGGAGTAACAAAAATCTCGACAACAGACTACCTTACATAATGACAAGGCTAACATTAAACGGAATAACAAAATTCTCGACAACAGACTACCTTCCATAATGACAAGGCTACCATCCATTTTAGTAACAAAAATATCGACAATAGACTACCTTCCATAATGACAAGGCTACCATCCATTGGAGTAACCAAAATCTCGACAATAGACTACCTTCCATAATGACAAGGCTACAATCCATTGAAGTAACAAAAATATTGACGACAGACTACGTCCCATAATAACAAGGCTACCATTCATTCGAGTAACAAAAATCTCGACAACAGACTACCTTCCATAATGACAACGATACCATCCATTGGAGTATAAAAATCTCGACAACAGACTACCTTCCATAATGACAAGGTTACAATCAATTAGAATAACAAAAATCTCAACATCAGACTACCTTACATAAGGAGAAGGCTAACATCAAACGGAATAACAAAATTCTCGACAACAGACTACCTTCCATAATGACATGGTTACAATCCATTAGAATAACAAAAATCTCGACATCAGACTACCTTACATAATGAAAAGGCTAACATCAAACGGAATAACAAAATTCTCGACAACAGACTACCTTCCATAATGACAAGGCTACCACACATTGGAGTAACAGATATCTCAATGACAATCTACCTTCCATAATGACAAGGCTACCATCCATTGGAGTAAACAAAATATCGACAAAAAACTACCTTCCATAATGACAAGGCTACCACCCATTGGAGTAAAAAAGATATCTATATTATACTTCCTTCCATAATGATAAGGCTACCATCCATTGGAGTAACAAAAATATCGACAACAGACTACCTTCTGTAATGACAAGGATACCATCCAATGGAGTAACAAAAATCTCAACAAAAGACTACCTTCCATAAAGACAAGGCTACCATCCATTGGAGTAACAGAAATCATAACGACAGACTACCTTCCATAATTAAAGGACTACCATTCATTGGAGTAACAAAAATCTCGACAACAGACTACCTTCCATAATGACAAGGCTACCATCCATTGGAGTAACAAAAATCTCGACAACAGACTACCTTCCATAATGACAAGGCTACCATCCATTGGAGTAACAAAAATATCGACAACAGAGTACCTTCCATAATGATAAGGCTACCATCCATTGGAGTAACAAAAATCTAGACAATAGAGTACCTTCCATAATGACAAGGTTACCATACATTGGAATAACAAAAATCCTGACATCAGACTACCTTCCATAATGACAAGGCTACCATCCATTGGAGTAACAAAAATTTCGACAACAGACTACCATTCATAATGACAAGGCTACCATCCATTGGAGTAAAAAAAATATCGACAACAGAGTACCTTCCATAATGACAAAGCTACCATCCATCGGAGTAACAAAAATCTCGACAATAGACTACCTTCCATAATGACAAGGCTACAATCCATTGAAGTAACAAAAATATTGACGACAGACAACGTCCCATAATGACAAGGCTACCATTCATTGGAGTAACAAAAATCTTGACAACAGACTACCTTCCATAATGACAAGGATACCATTCATTGGAGTATAAAAATCTCGACAACAGACTACCTTCCATAATGACAAGGTTACAATCCATTAGAATAACAAAAATCTTGACATCAGACTACCTTACATAATGACAAGGCTACCACCCATTGGAGTAAAAAAGATATCTATATTATACTACCTTCCATAAAGATAAGGCTACCATCCATTGGAGTAACAAAAATATCGACAACAGACTACCTTCTGTAATGACAAGGATACCATCCAAGGGAGTAACAAAAATCTCAACAAAAGACTACCTTCCATAAGGACGAGGCTACCATCCATTGGAGTAACAGAAATCATAACGACAGACTAACTTCCATAATGAAAAGACTACCATTCATTGGAGTAACAAAAATCTCGACAACAGACTACCTTCCATAATGACAAGGCTACCATCCATTGGAGTAACAAAAATCTCGACAACAGACTACCTTCCATAATGACAAGGCTACCATCCATTGGAGTAACAAAAATATCGACAATAGAGGACCTTCCATAATAAAAGGCTACCATCCATTGGAGTAACAAAAATCTCGACAATAGTGTACCTTCCATAATGACAAGGTTACCATACATTGGAATATCAAAAATCCTGACATCAAACTACCTTCCATAATGACAAGGTTATCATCCAATGGAATAACAAAAATCTCGACAATAGACTACCTTCCATAATGACAAGGCTACCATCCATTTTAGTAACAAAAATATCGACAATAGACTACCTTCCATAATGACAAGGCTACCATCCATTGGAGTAACAAAAATATCGACAATAGAGTACCTTCCATAATGACAAAGCTACCATCCATCGGAGTAACAAAAATCTCGACAATAGACTACCTTCCATAATGACAAGGCTACAATCCATTGAAGTAACAAAAATCTCGACAACAGACTACGTCCCATAATGACAAGGCTACCATTCATTGGAGTAACAGAAATCTCGACAACAGACTACCTTCCATAATGACAAGGATACCATCCATTGGAGTATAAAAATCTCGACAACACACTACCTTCCATAATGACAAGGATATAATCCATTAGAATAACAAAAATATTGACATCAGACTACCTTCCATAATGACAAGGCTAACATCAAACGGAATAAAAAAATTATCGACAACAGTCTACCTTCCATAATGACAAGGCTACCACACATTAGAGTAACAAATATCTCAATGACAATCTACCTTCTATAATGACAAGGCTACCATCCATTGGAGTAAATAAAATATCGTCAAAAAACTACCTTCCATAATGACAAGGCTACCACCCATTGGAGTAAAAAAGATATCTATATTATACTACCTTCCATAATGATAAGGCTACCATCCATTGGAGTAACAAAAACATCGACAATAGACAACCTTCTGTAATGACAAGGCTACCATCCAATGGAGTAACAAAAATCTGAACAAAAGACTACCTTCCATAATGACAAGGCTACCATCCATTGGAGTAACAGAAATCATAACGACAGACTACCTTCGATAATGAAAAGACTACCATCCATTGGAGTAACAAAAATCTCGACAACAGACTACCTTTCATAATGACAAGGCTACCATCCATTGGAGTAACAAAAATCTTGACAACCGACTACCTTCCATAATGACAAGGCTACCATCCATTGGAGTAATAAAAATATCGACAATAGAGTACCTTCCATAATGTAAAGGCTACCATCCATTGGAGTAACAAAAATCTCGACAATAGAGTACCTTCCATAATGACAAGGTTACCATACATTGGAATATCAAAAATCCTGACATCAAACTACCTTCCATAATGACAAGGCTACCATCCAATGGAATAACAAAAATCTCGACAATAGAGTACCTTCCATAATGACAAGTTTAACATACATTGGAATAACAAAAATCCTGACATCAGACTACCTTCCATAATGACAAGGTTACCATCCAAAGGAATAACAAAAATCTCGACAACAGACTACCTTCCATAATGACAAGGCTACCATCCACTTAATAACAAAAATAACGACAATAGACGACCTTCCATAATGACATGGCTACCATCCATTGGAGTAACAAAAATCTTGACAATAGACTACCTTCCATAATGTCCAGGCTACAATCCATTGAAGTAACAAAAATATTGACGACAGACTACGTCCCATAATAACAAGGCTACCATTCATTGGAGTAACAAAAATCTCGACAACGGACTACCTTCCATAATGACAAGGATACCATCCATTGGAGTATAAAAATCTCGACAACAGACTACCTTCCATAATGACAAGGTTATAATCTATTAGAATAACAAAAATCTCAACATCAGACTACCTTGCATAATGACAAGGCTAACATCAAACGGAATAACAAAATTCTCGACAACAGACTACCTTCCATAATGACAAGGCTACCACACATTGGAGTAACAGATATCTCGATGACAATCTACCTTCCATAATGACAAGGCTACCATCCATTGGAGTAAAAAAATATCAACAAAAAACTACTTTCCATAATGACAAGGCTACCACCCATTGGAGTAAAAAAGATATCTATATTATACTACCTTCCATAATGATAAGGCTACCATCCATTGGAGTAACAAAAAAATCGACAACAGACTACCTTCTGTAATGACAAGGATACCATCCAATGGAGTAACAAAAATCTCAACAAAAGACTACCTTCCATAAGGACAAGGCTACCATCCATTGGAGTAACAAAAATCATAACGACAGACTACCTTCCATAATGAAAATACTACCATTCATTAGAGTAACAAAAATCTCGACAACAGACTACCTTCCATAATGACAAGGTTACCATCCAATGGAATAACAAAAATCTCGAGAATAGACTACCTTCCATAATGACAAGTCTACCATCCATTGTAGTAACAAAAATATCGACAATAGACAACCTTCCATAATGATAAGGCTACCATCCATTGGAGTAACAAAAATATCGACAACAGACTACCTTCTGTAATGACAAGGATACCATCCAAGGGAGTAACAAAAATCTCAACAAAAGACTACCTTCCATAAGGACTAGGCTACCATCCATTGGAGTAACAGAAATCATAACGACAGACTACCTTCCATAATGGAAAGACTACCATTCATTGGAGTAACAAAAATCTCGACAACAGACTACCTTCCATAATGACAAGGCTACCATCCATTGGAGTAACAAAAATCTCGACAACAGACTACCTTCCATAATGACAAGGCTACCATCCATTGGAGTAACAAAAATATCGACAATAGAGGACCTTCCATAATGTAAAGGCTACCTTCCATTGGAGTAACAAAAATCTCGATAATAGAGTACCTTCCATAATGACAAGGTTACCATAATGACAAGGTTATCATCCATTGGAATAACAAAAATCTCGACAACAGACTACCTTCCATAATGACCAGGCTACCATCCATTTTAGTAACAAAAATATCGACAATAGACTACCTTCCATAATGACAAGGCTACCATCCATTGGAGTAACAAAAATCTCGACAACAGACTACCATTCATAATGACAAGGCTACCATCCATTGGAGTAACAAAAATATCGACAATAGAGTACCTTCCATAAAGACAAAGCTACCATCCATCGGAGTAACAAAAATCTCGACAATAGACTACCTTCCATAATGACAAGGCTACAATCCATTGAAGTAACAAAAATCTCGACAACAGACTACGTCCCATAATGACAAGGCTACCATTCATTGGAGTAACAAAAATCTCGACAACAGACTACCTTCCATAATGACAAGGATACCATCCATTGGAGTATAAAAATCCTGACAACACACAACCTTCCATAATGACAAGGATATAATCCATTAGAATAACAAAAATCTTGACATCAGACTACCTTGCATAATGACAAGGCTAACATCAAACGGAATAACAAAATTCTCGACAACAGTCTACCTTCCATAATGACAAGGCTACCACACATTGGAGTAACACGTATCTCAATGACAATCTACCTTCCATAATGACAAGTCTACCATCCATTGGAGTAAAAAAATATCGACAAAAAACTACTTTCCATAATGACAAGGCTACCACCCATTGGAGTAAAAAAGTTATCTATATTATACTACCTTCCATAATGATAAGGCTACCATCCATTGGAGTAACAAAAAAATCGACAACAGACTACCTTCTGTAATGACAAGGATACCATCCAATGGAGTAACAAAAATCTCAACAAAAGACTACCTTCCATAAGGACAAGGCTACCATCCATTGGAGTAACAAAAATCATAACGACAGACTACCTTCCATAATGAAAATACTACCATTCATTAGAGTAACAAAAATCTCGACAACAGACTACCTTCCATAATGACAAGGTTACCATCCAATGGAATAACAAAAATCTCGAGAATAGACTACCTTCCATAATGACAAGTCTACCATCCATTGTAGTAACAAAAATATCGACAATAGACAACCTTCCATAATGATAAGGCTACCATCCATTGGAGTAACAAAAATATCGACAACAGACTACCTTCTGTAATGACAAGGATACCATCCAAGGGAGTAACAAAAAACTCAACAAAACACTACCTTTCATAAGGACTAGGCTACCATCCATTGGAGTAACAGAAATCATAACGACAGACTACCTTCCATAATGGAAAGACTACCATTCATTGGAGTAACAAAAATCTCGACAACAGACTACCTTCCATAATGACAAGGCTACCATCCATTGGAGTAACAAAAATCTCGACAACAGACTACCTTCCATAATGACAAGGCTACCATCCATTGGAGTAACAAAAATATCGACAATAGAGGACCTTCCATAATGTAAAGGCTACCTTCCATTGGAGTAACAAAAATCTCGATAATAGAGTACCTTCCATAATGACAAGGTTACCATAATGACAAGGTTATCATCCATTGGAATAACAAAAATCTCGACAACAGACTACCTTCCATAATGACCAGGCTACCATCCATTTTAGTAACAAAAATATCGACAATAGACTACCTTCCATAATGACAAGGCTACCATCCATTGGAGTAACAAAAATCTCGACAACAGACTACCATTCATAATGACAAGGCTACCATCCATTGGAGTAACAAAAATATCGACAATAGAGTACCTTCCATAAAGACAAAGCTACCATCCATCGGAGTAACAAAAATCTCGACAATAGACTACCTTCCATAATGACAAGGCTACAATCCATTGAAGTAACAAAAATCTCGACAACAGACTACGTCCCATAATGACAAGGCTACCATTCATTGGAGTAACAAAAATCTCGACAACAGACTACCTTCCATAATGACAAGGATACCATCCATTGGAGTATAAAAATCCTGACAACACACAACCTTCCATAATGACAAGGATATAATCCATTAGAATAACAAAAATCTTGACATCAGACTACCTTGCATAATGACAAGGCTAACATCAAACGGAATAACAAAATTCTCGACAACAGTCTACCTTCCATAATGACAAGGCTACCACACATTGGAGTAACACGTATCTCAATGACAATCTACCTTCCATAATGACAAGTCTACCATCCATTGGAGTAAAAAAATATCGACAAAAAACTACTTTCCATAATGACAAGGCTACCACCCATTGGAGTAAAAAAGTTATCTATATTATACTACCTTCCATAATGATAAGGCTACCATCCATTGGAGTAACAAAAAAATCGACAACAGACTACCTTCTGTAATGACAAGGATACCATCCAATGGAGTAACAAAAATCTCAACAAAAGACTACCTTCCATAAGGACAAGGCTACCATCCATTGGAGTAACAAAAATCATAACGACAGACTACCTTCCATAATGAAAATACTACCATTCATTAGAGTAACAAAAATCTCGACAACAGACTACCTTCCATAATGACAAGGTTACCATCCAATGGAATAACAAAAATCTCGAGAATAGACTACCTTCCATAATGACAAGTCTACCATCCATTGTAGTAACAAAAATATCGAATATAGACAACCTTCCATAATGATAAGGCTACCATCCATTGGAGTAACAAAAATATCGACAACAGACTACCTTCTGTAATGACAAGGATACCATCCAAGGGAGTAACAAAAAACTCAACAAAACACTACCTTTCATAAGGACTAGGCTACCATCCATTGGAGTAACAGAAATCATAACGACAGACTACCTTCCATAATGGAAAGACTACCATTCATTGGAGTAACAAAAATCTCGACAACAGACTACCTTCCATAATGACAAGGCTACCATCCATTGGAGTAACAAAAATCTCGACAACAGACTACCTTCCATAATGACAAGGCTACCATCCATTGGAGTAACAAAAATATCGACAATAGAGGACCTTCCATAATGTAAAGGCTACCTTCCATTGGAGTAACAAAAATCTCGATAATAGAGTACCTTCCATAATGACAAGGTTACCATAATGACAAGGTTATCATCCATTGGAATAACAAAAATCTCGACAACAGACTACCTTCCATAATGACAAGGCTACCATCCATTTTAGCAACAAAAATATCGACAATAGACTACCTTCCATAATGACAAGGCTACCATCCATTGGAGTAACAAAAATCTCGACAACAGACTACCATTCATAATGACAAGGCTACCATCCATTGGAGTAACAAAAATATCGACAATAGAGTACCTTCCATAAAGACAAAGCTACCATCCATCGGAGTACCAAAAATCTCGACAATAGACTACCTTCCATAATGACAAGGCTACAATCCATTGAAGTAACAAAAATCTCGACAACAGACTACGTCCCATAATGACAAGGCTACCATTCATTGGAGTAACAAAAATCTCGACAACAGACTACCTTCCATAATGACAAGGATACCATCCATTGGAGTATAAAAATCCTGACAACACACTACCTTCCATAATGACAAGGATATAATCCATTAGAATAACAAAAATCTTGACATCAGACTACCTTGCATAATGACAAGGCTAACATCAAACGGAATAACAAAATTCTCGACAACAGTCTACCTTCCATAATGACAAGGCTACCACACATTGGAGTAACACGTATCTCAATGACAATCTACCTTCCATAATGACAAGGCTACCATCCATTGGAGTAAAAAAATATCGACAAAAAACTACTTTCCATAATGACAAGGCTACCACCCATTGGAGTAAAAAAGTTATCTATATTATACTACCTTCCATAATGATAAGGCTACCATCCATTGGAGTAACAAAAAAATCGACAACAGACTACCTTCTGTAATGACAAGGATACCATCCAATGGAGTAACAAAAATCTCAACAAAAGACTACCTTCCATAAGGACAAGGCTACCATCCATTGGAGTAACAAAAATCATAACGACATACTACCTTCCATAATGAAAATACTACCATTCATTAGAGTAACAAAAATCTCGACAACAGACTACCTTCCATAATGACAAGGTTACCATCCAATGGAATAATAAAAATCTCGAGAATAGAATACCTTCCATAATGACAAGTCTACCATCCATTGTAGTAACAAAAATATCTACAATAGACAACCTTCCATAATGACAAGGCAACCATCCATTGGAGTAACAAAAATCTCGACAACAGACTACCATTCATAATGACAAGGCTACCATCCCTTGCAGTAACAAAAATATCGACAATAGAGTACCTTTGATAATGACAAAGCTACCATCCATTGGAGTAACAAAAATATCGACAATAGACTACCTTCCATAATGACGAAGGCTACAATCCATTGAAGTAACAAAAATATTGACGACAAACTACGTCCCATAATGACAAGTCTACCATTCATTGGAGTAACAAAAATCTCGACAACAGACTACCTTCCATAATGACAAGGATACCATCCATTGGAGTATAAAAATCTCGACAACAGACTACCTTCCATAATGACAAGGTTACAATCCATTAGAAGAACAAAAATCTCGACATCAGACTACCTTACATAATGACAAGGCTAACATCAAACAGAATAAGAAAATTCTTGACAACAGACTACCTTCCATAATGACAAGGCTACCACACATTGGAGTAACAGATATCTCAATGACAATCTACCTTCCATAATGACAAGGCTACCATCCATTGGAGTAAAAAAATATCGACAAAAAACTACCTTCCATAATGACAAGGCTACCACCCATTCGAGTAAAAAAGATATCTATATTATACTACCTTCCATAATGATAAGGCTACCGTCCATTGGAGTAACAAAAATATCGACAACAGACTACCTTCTGTAATGACAAGGATACCATCCAATGGAGTAACAAAAATCTCAACAAAAGACTACCTTCCATAAGGACAAGGCTACCATCCATTGGAGTAACAAAAATCATAACGACAGACTACCTTCCATAATGAAAAGACTACTATCCATTGGAGTAACAAAAATCTCGACAACAGACTACCTTCCATAATGACAAGGCTACCATCCATTGGAGTAACAAAAATCTCGACAACAGACTACCTTCCATAATGACAAGGCTACCATCCATTGGAGTAACAAACAGACTACCTTCCATAATGACAAGGCTACCATCCATTGGAGTAACAAAAAACTCGACAACAGACTACCTTCTATAATGACAAGGCTACCATCCATTGGACTAACAAAAATATCGACAATAGAGGACCTTCCATAATGTAAAGGCTACCATCCATTGGAGTAACTAAAATCTCGACAATAGAGTACCTTCCATAATGACAAGGTTACCATACATTGGAATATCAAAAATCCTGACATCAAACTACCTTCCATAATGGCAAGGTTATCATCCAATGGAATAACAAAAATCTCGACAACTGACTACCTTCCATAATGACAAGGCTACCATCCATTTTAGTAACAAAAATATCGATAATAGACTACCTTCCATAATGACAAGGCTACCATCCATTGGAGTAACAAAAATCTCGACAAGAGACTACCATTCTTAATGACAAGGCTACCATCCATTGGAGTAACAAAAATATCGACAATAGAGTACCTTCCATAATGACAAAGCTACCATCCATCGGAGTAACAAAAATCTCGACAATAGACTACCTTCCATAATGACAAGGCTACAATCCATTGAAGTAACAAAAATCTCGACAACAGACTACGTCCCATTAAGACAAGGCTACCATTCATTGGAGTAACAAAAATCTCGACAACAGACTACCTTCCATAATGACAAGGATACCATCCATTGGAGTATAAAAATCTCGACAACACACTACCTTCCATAATGACAAGGATATAATCCATTAGAATAACAAAAATCTTGACATCAGACTACCTTCCATAATGACAAGGCTAACATCAAACGGAATAAATAAATTATCGACAACAGTCTACCTTCCATAATGACAAGGCTACCACACATTAGAGTAACAAATATCTCAATGACAATATACCTTCTATAATGACAAGGCTACTATCCATTGGAGTAAATAAAATATCGACAAAAAACTACCTTCCATAATGACAAGGCTACCACCCATTGGAGTAAAAAAGATATCTATATTATACTACCTTCCATAATGATAAGGCTACCATCCATTGGAGTAACAAAAATATCGACAATAGACTACCTTCTGTAATGACAAGGCTACCATCCAATGGAGTAACAAAAATCTGAACAAAAGACTACCTTCCATAATGACAAGGCTACCATCCATTGGAGTAACAGAAATCATAACGACAGACTACCTTCCATAATGAAAAGACTACCATCCATTGGAGTAACAAAAATCTCGACAACAGACTACCTTTCATAATGACAAGGCTACCATCCATTGGAGTAACAAAAATCTTGACAACAGACTACCTTCCATAATGACAAGGCTACCATCCATTGGAGTAGCAAAAATATCGACAATAGAGTACCTTCCGTAATGTAAAGGCTACCATCCATTGGAGTAACAAAAATCTCGACAATAGAGTACCTTCCATAATGACAAGGTTACCATACATTGGAATATCAAAAATCCTGACATCAAACTACCTTCCATAATGACAAGGCTACCATCCAATGGAATAACAAAAATCTCGACAATAGACTACCTTCCATAATGACAAGGCTACCATCCACTTAATAACAAAAATATCGACAATAGACGACCTTCCATAATGATATGGCTACCATCCATTGGAGAAACAAAGATATCGAGAACATACTACCTTCCATAATGACAAGGCTACCATCCATTGGAGTAACAAAAATCACGACAACAAACTACCTTTCATAATGAAAAGGCTACCATCCATTGGAATAACATAAATATCGATAACACATTACCTTCCATAATGACAAGTCTACCATCCAATGGAGTAACAAAAATTTGAACAACACACTATCGTCCTTAATGACAAGTCTACTATCTATTGGAGTAACAAAAATCACAACGACAAACTACCTTCCATAATGACAAGGCTACCATCCATTACAGTAACAAAAATCTCGACAATAAACTACCTTCCATAATGACAAGGCTACCATCCATTGTTGTAACAAAAATCTGGACAACATACTACTTTCCATAATGACAAGGCTACCATCCATTGGAGTAATAGATATCTAGACAACAGACTACCTTCCATAATGACAAGGCTACCATCCATGGGGGTATCAAAAATCTCTACAGCAGACTACCTTCCATAATGACAAGGGTACCATCATTGGAGTAACAAAAATATCAACAAGAGACTACCTTCCTTAATGACAAGGCTACCATCCATTGGAGTAACTAAAATCACAACAACAGACAACCTTTCATAATGACAAGGCTACCATCCATTAGAGTAACAAAAATCACGACAATAGACTACCTTTCATAATGATAATGATACCATCCATTCGAATAAAAAAAATATCGACAACACACTACCTTCCATAATGACAAGGCTACCATCCAACGGAGTAAAAAAATCTCGACAATAGACTACCTTCCATAATGAAAAGTCTACCATCCATTGGAGTAACAAAAATCTAAACAACAGACTATCGTCCTTAATGACAAGGCTACCGTCCATTGGAGTAATAGAAATGAGAATGATAGACTACCTTCCATAATGACAAGGCTACCATCCATTTGAGTAACAAAGATATCAACAACAAACTACCTTCCATAATGACAAGGCTACCATCCATTGGAGTAACCAAAATCATGACAACAAACTACCTTCCATAATGGCAAGGCTACCATCCATTGGAATAACAAAAATCTAGACAACAGACTACCTTCCATAATGACAAGGCTACCATCCATTGTAGTAACGAAATTCTCGACAACAGACTACCTTCCATAATGACAAGCCTACCATCCATTGGAGTAACAAAAATCTCGACAACAGACTACCTTCCATAATAACAAGGCTACCATCCATTGGAGTAACAAAGATATCGACAACAAACTACCTTCCATAATGACAAGGCTACCATCCATTAGAGTAACCAAAATCACGACAACAGACTACCTTTCATAATTACAAGGCTACCATCCATTGGAATAACATAAATATCGATAACACATTACCTTCCATAATGACAAGGCTACCATCCAATGGAGTGAAATAAATCTCGACAATAAACTACCTTCCATAATGACAAGTCTACCATCAATTGGAGTAAAAAAAATCTAAACAACATATTATCGTCCTTAATGACAAGTCTACTATCCATTGGAGTAACAGAAATAACAACGACAAACTACCTTCCATAATGACAAGACTACCATCCATTGGAGTAACAAAGATATCGAAAACATACTACCTTCCATAACGACAAGGCTACCATCCATTGGAATAATAAAAATCACGACACTAGACTACCTTCCAAAATGACATGGCTACCATCCATTGGAATAATAAAAATCTCGACAATAGACTACCTTCCATAATGACAAGGCTACCATCCATTACAGTAACAAAAATCTCGACAACAGACTACCTTCCATAATGACAAGGCTACCATCCATTGTTGTAACAAAAATCTGGACAACAGACTACCTTCAATAATGACAAGGCTACCATCCATTGGAGTAACAAAAATCCCGACAACAGACTACGTTCCATAATGACAAGGCTACCATCCATTGGAGTAACAGATATCTAGACAACAGACTACCTTCCATAATGACAAAGCTACCATCCATAGGGGTATCAAAAATCTCGACAGCAGACTACCTTCCATAATGACAAGGTTACCATCATTGGAGTAACAAAAATATCCACAAGAGACTACCTTCCTTAATGAGAAGGCTACCATCCATTGGAGTAACTAAAATCACGACAACAGACAACCTTCCATAATGACAAGGCTACCATCCATTGGAGTAACAAAAATCACGACAATAGACTACCTTCCATAATGACAATGATACCATCCATTCGAATAACAAAAATATCGACAACACACTACCTTCCATAATGACAAGGCTACCATCCAATGGAGTAAAAAAATCTCGACAATAGACTACCTTCCATAATGAAAAGTCTACCATCCATTGGAGTAACAAAAATCTAAACAACAGACTATCGTCCTTAATGAAAAGGCTACTGTCCATTGGAGTAACAGAAATGAGAATGATAGACTACCTTCCATAATGACAAGGCTACCATCCATTGGAGTAACAAAGATATCGACAACATACTACCTTCCATAATGACAAAGCTACCATCCATTGGAGTAACAAAAATCACGACAACAAACTACCTTCCATAATGGCAAGGCTACCATCCATTGGAATAACAAAAATCTAGACAACACACTACCTTCCATAATGACAAGGCTACCATCCATTGTAGTAACGAAAATCTCGACAACAGACTACCTTCCATAATGACAAGCCTACCATCCATTGGAGTAACAAAAATCTCGACAACCGACTACCTTCCATAATGACAAGGCTACCATCCATTGGAGTAACAAAAATCTGAACAACACACTATCGTCCTTAATGACAAGTCTACTATCCATTGGAGTAACAGAAATCACAACGACAGACTACCTTCCATAATGACAAGACTACCATCCATTGGAGTAACAAAGATATCGACAACATACTACCTTCCATAATGACAAGGCTACCATCCATTGGAGTAACAAAAATCACGACAACAGACTACCTTCCATAATGACAAGGCTACCATCCATTGGAATAACAAAAATCTCAACAACAGACTACCTTCCTTAATGACTAGTCTACCATCCATTGGAGTAACAAAGATAATGACAACTAACTACCTTCCATAACGACATGGCTACAATCCATCGTAGTAACAAAAATCTAGACAACAGACTACATTCCATAATGACAAGGCTACCATCCATTGGAGTAACAAAGATATCGACAACATACTACCTTCCATAATGACAAGGCTACCAGCCATTGGAGTAACAAAAATCACGACAACAGACTACCTTCCAAAATGACAAGTCTACCATCCATTGGAATAACAAAAATCTCGACAACAGACTACCTTCCATAATGACAAGGCTACCATCCATTGTAGTCACAAATATATCGACAACAGACTACCTTCCATAATGACAAGGCTACAATCCATTTGAGTAACAGAAATCACAACGGCAGACCACCTTCCTTAATGACGAGGCTAGCATCCATTGGAGTAACAAAAATCTCGACAACAGACTACCTTCCATAATGACAATGATATCATCCATTCGAATAACAAAAATATCGACAACACACTACCTTCCATAACGACAAGGCTACCATCCAATTGAGTAACAAAAATCTCGACAATAGACTACCTTCCATAATGAAAAGTCTACCATCCATTGGAGTAACAAAAATCTAAACAACAGACTACCGTCTTTAATGACAAGGCTACCATCCATTGGAGTAACAGAAATGAGAATGATAGACTATCTTCCATAATGATAAGGCTACCATCCATTGGAGTAACAAAGATATCGACAACATACTACCTTCCATAATGACAAAGCTACCATCCATTGGAGTAAAAAAGATAATGACAACTAACTACTTTCCATAACGACATGCTACAATCCATCGTAGTAACAAACATCTAGACATCAAACTACCTTCCATAATGACAAGGCTACCATCCATTGGAGTAACAAAAATCACGACAACAGACTACCTTCCATAATCACAAGGCTACCATCCATTGGAATAACAAAAATCTCGACAACAGACTACCTTCCATAATGACAGGGCTACCATCCATTGGAATAACAAAAATATCGACAACAGACTACCTTCCATAATGACAAGGCTACCATCCATTGTAGCACAAAAATCTCGACAACAGACTACCTTCCATAATGACAAGGCTACCATCCATTAGAGCAACAAATATCTCGACAACAGACTACCTTCCATAATGACAAGGCTAAAATCCATTTGAGTAACAAAAATCACAACGGCAGACTACCTTCCTTAATGACAAGGCTAGCATCCATTGGAGTAACAAAAATCTCGACAAAAGACTACCTTCCATAATGACAAGGCTACCATCCATTGCAGTCACACAAATCTCGACAACAGACTACCTTCCATAATGACAAGGCTACCATCCATTAGAGCCACAAATATCTCAACAACAGACTAATTTCCATAATGACAAGGCTATAATACATTTGAGTAACATAAATCACAAAGGAAGACTACCTTCCATAATGACAAAGCTACCATCCATAGGGGTATCAAAAATCTCGACAGCAGACTACCTTCCATAAAGACAAGGGTACCATCATTGGAGTAACAAAAATATCCACAAGAGACTACCTTCCTTAATGACAAGGCTACCATCCATTGGAGTAACAGAAATCACAACGGCAGACTACCTTCCTTAATGACGAGGCTACCATCCATTGGAGTAACAAAAATCACGACAATAGACTACCTTCCATAATGAAAATGATACCATCCATTCGAATAACAAAAATATCGACAACACTATACCTTCCATAATGACAAGGCTACCATCCAATGGAGTAAAAAAATCTCGACAATAGACTACCTTCCATAACGAAAAGTCTACCATCCATTGGAGTAACAAAAATCTAAACAACAGACTATCGTCCTTAATGACAAGGCTACCGTCCATTGGAGTAACAGAAATGAGAATGATAAACTACCTTCCATAATTACAAGGCTACCATCCATTGGAGTAACAAAGATATCGACAACATACTACCTTCAATAATGACAAGGCTACCATCCATTGGAGTAACGAAGATAATGACAACTAACTACCTTCCATAATGACATGGCTACAATCCATCACAGTAACAAAAATCTAGACAACAGACTACCTTCCATATTGACAAGGCTACCATCCATTTTGGAGTAACAAAGATAACGACAACATACTACCTTCCATAATGACAACGCTACCATCCATTGGAGTAACAAAAATCACGACAATAGACTACCTTCCATAATGACAGGGCTACCATCCATTGGAATAACAAAAATCTCGACAACAGACTACCTTCCATAATGACAAGGCTACCATCCATTGTAGCACAAAAATCTCGACAACAGACTACCTCCCATAATGACAAGGCTACCATCCATTAGAGCAACAAATATCTCGACAACAGACTACCTTCCATAATGACAAGGCTACAATCCATTTGAGTAACAAAAATCACAACGGCAGACTACCTTCCTTAATGACAAGGCTAGCATCCATTGGAGTAACAAAAATCTCGACAAAAGACTACCTTCCATAATGACAAGGTTACCATCCATTAGAGTAACAAAAATATCCACAAGATACAACCTTCCATAATGACAAGGCTACCATCCATTGGAGTAACTAAAATCACGACAACAGACTACCTTCCATAATGACAAGGCTACCATCCATTGGAGTAACAAAAATCACAACGGCAGACTACATTGCATAATGACAAAGCTACCATCCATAGGGGTATCAAAAATCTCGACAGCAGACTACCTTCCATAATGACAAGGGTACCATCATTGGAGTAACAAAAATATCCACAAGAGACTACCTTCCTTAATGACAAGGCTACCATCCATTGGAGTAACAAAAATCACGACAATAGACTACCTTCCATAATGACAATGATACAATCCATTCGAATAACAAAAATATCGACAACACAATACCTTCCATAATGACAAGGCTACCATCCAATGGAGTAAAAAAATCTCGACAATAGGCTACCTTCCATAATGAAAAGTCTACCATCCATTGGAGTAACAAAAATCTAAACAACAGACTATCGTCCTTAATGACAAGTCTACCGTCCATTGGAGTAACAGAAATGAGAATGATAGACTACCTTCCATAATTACAAGGCTTCCATCCATTGGAGTAACAAAGATATCGACAACATACTACCTTCAATAATGACAAGGCTACCATCCATTGGAGTAACGAAGATAATGACAACTAACTACCTTCCATAACGACATGGCTACAATCCATCGTAGTAACAAAAATCTAGACAACAGACTACCTTCCATAATGACAAGGCTACCATCCATTTTGGAGTAACAAAGATCACGACAACATACTACCTTCCATAATCACAAGGCTACCATCCATTGGAATAACAAAAATCACGACAACAGACTACCTTCCATAATGACAGGGCTACCATCCATTGGAATAACAAAAATCTCGACAACAGACTACCTTCCATAATGACAAGGCTACCATCCATTGTAGCACAAAAATCTCGACAACAGACTACCTTCCATAATGACAAGGCTACCATCCATTAGAGCAACAAATATCTCGACAACAGACTACCTTCCATAATGACAAGGCTAAAATCCATTTGAGTAACAAAAATCACAACGGCAGACTACCTTCCTTAATGACAAGGCTAGCATCCATTGGAGTAAAAAAAATCTCGACAAAAGACTACCTTCCATAATGACAAGGCTACCATCCATTGCAGTCACACAAATCTCGACAACAGACTACCTTCCATAATGACAAGGCTACCATCCATTGGAGTAACTAAAATCACGACAACAGACTACCTTCCATAATGACAAGGCTACCATCCATTGGAGTAACAAAAATCACAACGGCAGACTACCTTCCATAATGACAAAGCTACCTTCCATAGGGGTATCAAAAATCTCGACAGCAGACTACCTTCCATAATGACAAGGGTACCATCATTGGAGTAACAAAAATATCCACAAGAGACTACCTTCCTTAATGACAAGGCTACCATCCAATGGAGTAACTAAAATCACGACAACAGACAACCTTCCATAATGACAAGGCTACCATCCATTGGAGTAACAAAAATCACGACAACAGACTACCTTCCATAATGACAATGATACCATCCATTCGAATAACAAAAATATCGACAACACAATACCTTCCATAATGACAAGGCTTCCATCCAATGGAGTAAAAAAATCTCGACAATAGACTACCTTCCATAATGAAAAGTCTACCATCCATTGGAGTAACAAAAATCTAAACAACAGACTATCGTCCTTAATGACAAGGCTACCGTCCATTGGAGTAACAGAAATGAGAATGATAGACTACCTTCCATAATTACAAGGCTACCATCCATTGGAGTAACAAAGATATCGACAACATACTACCTTCAATAATGACAAGGCTACCATCCATTGGAGTAACGAAGATAATGACAACTAACTACCTTCCATAATGACATGGCTACAATCCATCGTAGTAACAAAAATCTAGACAACAGACTACCTTCCATAATGACAAGGCTACCATCCATTTTGGAGTAACAAAGAAAACGACAACATACTACCTTCCATAATGACAAGGCTACCATCCATTGGAGTAACAAAAATCACGACAACAGACTACCTTCCATAATGACAGGGCTACCATCCATTGGAATAACAAAAATCTCGACAACAGACTACCTTCCATAATGACAAGGCTACCATCCATTGTAGCATAAAAATCTCGACAACAGACTACCTTCCATAATGACAAGGCTACCATCCATTAGAGCAACAAATATCTCGACAACAAACTACCTTCCATAATGACAAGGCTACAATCCATTTGAGTAACAAAAATCACAACGGCAGACTACCTTCCTTAATGACAAGGCTAGCATCCATTGGAGTAACAAAAATCTCGACAAAAGACTACCTTCCATAATGACAAGGTTACCATCCATTAGAGTAACAAAAATATCCACAAGATACAACCTTCCATAATGACAAGGCTACCATCCATTGGAGTAACTAAAATCACGACAACAGACTACCTTCCATAATGACAAGGCTACCATCCATTGGAGTAACAAAAATCACGACAACAGACTACCTTCCATAATGACAATGATACCATCCATTCGAATAACAAAAATATCGACAAAACACTACCTTCCATAATGACAAGGCTACCATCCAATGGAGTACCAAAAATCTCGATAATAGACTACTTTCCATAATGACAAGGCTACCATCCATTGGAGTAACAGAAATGAGAATGATTGACTACCTTCCATAATGACAAGGCTACCATCCATTGGAGTAACAAACATATCGACAACATACTACCTTCCATAATGACAAAGCTGCCATCAATTGGAGTTACCAAATACACGACAATAGACTACCTTCCATAATGACAAGGCCACCATCCATTGGAATAACAAAAATATCGACAACACACTACCTTCCATAATGACAAGGCTACCATCCGTTAGAGTAAAAAAATCTCGACAACAGACTACCTTCAATAATGACAAGGCTACCATCCATTGGAGAAACAAAGATATCGACAACAAACTACCTTCCATAATGACAAGGCTACCATTCATTGGAGTAACCAAAATCACGACAACAGACTACCTTTCATAATGACAAGGCTACCATCCATTTGAATAACATAAATATCGATAACACATTACCTTCCATAATGACAAGGCTACCATCCAATGGAGTAACATAAATCTCGATAATAAAATACCATCCATAATGACAAGTCTACCATCAATTGGAGTAACAAAAATCTGAACAACACACTATCGTTCTTAATGACAAGTCTACTATCCATTGGAGTAACAGAAATCACAACGACAGACTACCTTCCATAATGAGAAGACTACCATCCCTTGAAGTAACAAAGATATCGACAACATACTACCTTCCATAACGACAAGGCTACCATCCATTGGAGTAACAAAAATCACGACAACAGGCTACCTTCCATAATGACATGGCTACAATCCATTGGAATAACAAAAATCTCGACAACAGACTACCTTCCATAATGACAAGTCTACCATCCATTGTAGTAACAAAAATCTCGACAACAGACTACCTTCCATACTGACAAGGCTACCATCCATTAGAGCAACAAATATCTCGACAATAGACTACCTTCCATAATGACAAGCCTCTAATCCATTTTAGTAACATAAATCCCAACGGCAGACTACCTTTCATAATGACAAGGCTACCATCCATTGGAGTAACAAAAATCTCGACAAAAGACTACCTTCCATAATGACAAGGGTACCATCCATTAGAGTAACAAAAATATCCATAAGATACAACCTTCCATAATGACAAGGCTACCATCCATTGGAGTAACAAAAATCTCGACAAAAAACTACCTTCCATAATGACAAGGCTACCATCCATTGTAGTCACACAAATCTCGACAACAGACTACCTTCCATAATGATAAGGCTACCATCCATTAGAGCCACGAATATCTCGACAACATACTACTTTCCATAATGACAAGGCTACAATGCATTTGAGTAACAGAAATCACAACGGCAGACTACCTTCCATAATGACAAAGCTACCATCCATAGGGGTATCAAAAATCTCAACAGTAGACTACCTTCCACAATGACAAGGGTACCATCATTGGAGTAACAAAAATATCCACAAGAGACTACCTTCCTTAATGACAAGGCTACCATCCATTGGAGTAACTAAAATCACGACAACAGACAACCTTCCATAATGACAAGGCTACCATCCATTGGAGAAACAAAGATATCGACAACAAACTACCTTCCATAATGACAAGGCTACCATCCATTGGAGTAACCAAAATCACGACAACAGACTACCTTTCATAATGACAAGGCTACCATCCATTGGAATAACATAAATATCGATAACACATTACCTTCCATAATGACAAGGCTACCATCCAATTGAGTAACATAAATCTCGATAATAAAATACCATCCATAATGACAAGTCTACCATCAATTGGAGTAACAAAAATCTGAACAACACACTATCGTTCTTAATGACAAGTCTACTATCCATTGGAGTAACAGAAATCACAACGACAGACTACCTTCGATAATGACAAGACTACCATCCCTTGGAGTAACAAAGATATCGACAACATACTACCTTCCATAACGACAAGGCTACCATCCATTGGAGTAACAAAAATCACGACAACAGGCTACCTTCCATAATGACATGGCTACCATCCATTGGAATAACAAAAATCTCGACAACAGACTACCTTCCATAATGACAAGTCTACCATCCATTGTGGTACCAAAAATCTCGACAACAGACTACTTTCCATACTGACAAGGCTACCATCCATTAGAGCAACAAATATCTCGACAGTAGACTACCTTCCATAATGACAAGCCTCTAATCCATTTGAGTAACATAAATCCCAATGGCAGACTACCTTTCATAATGACAAGGCTACCATCCATTGGAGTAACAAAAATCTTGACAAAAAACTACCTTCCATAATGACAAGGCTACCATCCATTGTAGTCACACAAATCTCGACAACAGACTACCTTCCATAATGACAAGGCTACCATCCATTAGAGCCACAAATATCTTGACAACAGACTACCTTCCATAATGACAAGGCTACAATCCATTTGAGTAACAGAAATCACAACGGCAAACTACCTTCCATAATGACAAAGCTACCATCCATAGGGGTATCAAAAATCTCGACAGCAGACTACCTTCCATAATGACAAGGGTACCATCATTGGAGTAACAAAAATATCCACAAGAGACTACCTTCCTTAATGACAAGGCTACCATCCATTGGAGTAACTAAAATCACAACAATAGACAACCTTCCATAATGACAAGGCTACCATCCATTGGAGAAACAAAGATATCGACAACAAACTACCTTCCATAATGACAAGGCTACCATCCATTGGAGTAACCAAAATCACGACAAAAGACTACCTTTCATAATGACAAGGCTACCATCCATTGGAATAACATAAATATCGATAACACATTACCTTCCATAATGACAAGGCTACCATCCAATGGAGTAACATAAATCTCGATAATAAAATACAATCCATAATGACAAGTCTACCATCCATTGGAGTAACAAAAATCACACCGACAGACTACCTTCGATAATGACAAGACTACCATCCCTTGGAGTAACAAAGATATCGACAACATACTACCTTCCATAACGACAAGGCTACCATCCATTGTAGTAACAAAACTCACGACAACAGGCTACCTTCCATAATGACAGGGCTACCATCCATTGGAATAACAAAAATCTCGACAACAGACTACCTTCCATAATGAGAAGTCTACCATCCATTGTAGTAACAAAAATCTCGACAACAGACTACCTTCCATACTGACAAGGCTACCATCCATTAGAGCAACAAATATCTCGACAATAGACTACCTTCCATAATGACAAGCCTCTAATCCATTTGAGTAACATAAATCCCAACGGCAGACTACCTTTCATAATGACAAGGCTACCATCCATTGGAGTAACAAAAATCTCGACAAAAGACTACCTTCCATAATGACAAGGGTACCATCCATTAGAGTAACAAAAATATCCATAAGATACAACTTTCCATAATGACAAGGCTACCATCCATTGGAGTAATTAAAATCACGACAATAGACTACCTTCCATAATGACAAGGCTACCATCCATTGGAGTAACAAAAATCACAACAAAAGACTACCTTCCATAATGACAGGAATACTATCCATTCGAATAACAAAAATATCGACAACACACTACCTTCATTAATGACAAGGCTACCATCCATTATAGTAACAAAAATCTCGACAACAGACTACCTTTCATAATGACAAGGCTACCATCCATTGGAGTAACAAAAATCACGACAACAGGCTACCTTCCATAATGACATGGCTACCATCCATTGGAATAACAAAAATCTCGACAACAGACTACCTTCCATAATGACAAGTCTACCATCCATTGTAGTAACAAAAATCTCAACAACAGACTACCTTCCATACTGACAAGGCTACCATCCATTAGAGCAACAAATATCTCGACAATAGACTACCTTCCATAATGACAAGCCTCTAATCCATTTGAGTAACATAAATCCCAACGGCAGACTACCTTTCATATTGACAAGGCTACCATCCATTGGAGTAACAAAAATCTCGACAAAAGACTACCTTCCATAATGACAAGGGTACCATCCATTAGAGTAACAAAAATATCCATAAGATACAACTTTCAACAATGACAAGGCTACCATCCATTGGAGTAACTAAAATCACGACAACAGACTACCTTCCATAATGACAAGGCTACCATCCATTGGAGTAACAAAAATCACGACAAAAGACTACCTTCCATAATGACAGGAATGCCATCCATTCGAATAACAAAAATATCGACAACACACTACCTTCCATAATGACAAGGCTACCATCCATTATAGTAACGAAAATCTCGACAACATACTACCTTTCATAATGACAAGGCTACCATCCATTGGAGTAACAAAAATCTCGACAACAGACTACCTTCCATAAGGACAAGGCTACCATCCATTGGAATAAAAAAAATATCGACAACACACTACCTTCCATAATGACAAGGCTACCATCCCTTAGAGTAACAAAAATCTCGACAATAGACTACCTTCAATAATGACAAGGCTACCATCCATTAAAGTAACAAAGATATTGAGAACATACTACCTTCTATAATGACAAGGCTACCATCCATTGGAGTAACAAAAATCACGACAACAGACTACCTTTCATAATGAAAAGGCTACCATCCATTGGAATAACATAAATATCGATAACACATTACCTTCCATAATGACAAGGCTACCATCCAATGGAGTAACAAAAATCTCGACAATAAACTACCTTCCATAATGACAAGTCTACCATCCATTGGAGTAACAAAAATTTGAACAACACACTATCGTCCTTAATGACAAGTTTACCATCTATTGGAGTAACAAAAATCACAACGACAGACTACCTTCCATAATGACAAGGCTACCATCCATTACAGCAACAAATTCTCGACAACAGACTACCTTGCATATTGACAAGGCTACCATCCATTGTTGTAACAAAAATCTAGACAACAGACTACCTTCCATAATAACAAGTCTACCATCCATTGGAGTAACAAATATCCCGACAACAAACTACCTTCCATAATGACAAGGCTACCATCCATTGGAGTAACAGATATCTAGACAACAAACTACCTCCCATAATGACAAGGCTACCATCCATTGAGGTATCAAAAATCTCGACAACAGACTACCTTCATAATGACAAGGGTACCATCATTGGAGTAACAAAAATATCCACAAGAGACTACCTTCCTTAATAACAAAGCTACCATCCATTGGAGTAACTAAAATCACGACAACAGACAACCTTCCATAATGACAAGGCTACCATCCATTGGAGTAACAAAAATCACGACAATAGACTACCTTCCATAATGACAATGATACCATCCATTCGAATACAAAAATATCGACAACACACTACCTTCCATAATGACAAGGCTACCATCCAATGGAGTAACAAAAATCTCGACAATAGACTACCTTCCATAATGAAAAGTCTACCATCCATTGGAGTAACAAAAATCTAAACAACAGACTATTGTCCTTAATGACAAGGCTACTATCCATTGGAGTAATAGAAATGAGAATGATAGACTACTTTCCATAATGACAAGGCTACCATCCATTGGAGTAAAAAAGATATCGACAACATACTACCTTCCATAATGATAAAGCTACCATCCATTGCAGTAACAAAAATCACGACAACAGACTACCTTCCATAATGGCAAGGCTACCATCCATTGGAATAACAAAAATCTAGACAACAGACTACCTTCCATAATTACAAGGCTACCATCCATTGGAGTAACAAAAATCTAGACAACAGACTACCTTCCATAATTACAAGCCTACCATCCATTGGAGTAACAAAAATCTAGACAACAGACTACCTTCCATAAGTACAAGGCTACCATCCATTGGAATAACAAAAATATCGACAACACACTACCTTCCATAATGACAAGGCTACCATCCCTTAGAGTAACAAAAATCTCGATAACAGACTACCTTCAATAATGACAAGGCTACCATCCATTGGAGTAACAAAAATATCGACAACAAACTACCTTCCATAATGACAAGGCTACCATCCATAGGAGTAACCAAAATCATGACAACAAACTACCTTTCATAATGACAAGGCTACCATCCATTGGAATAACATAAATATCGATAACACATTACCTTCCATAATGACAAGGCTACAATCCAATGGAGTAAAATAAATCTCGACAATAAACTACCTTCCATAATTACAAGTCTACCATCAATTGGAGTAAAAAAAATATGAACAACATATTATCGTCCTTAAAGACAAGTCTACTATCCATTGGAGTAACAGAAATCACAACGACAGACTACCTTCCATAATGACAAGGCTACCATCCATTGGAGTAACAAAAATCACGACAACAGACTACCTTCCATAATGACATGGCTACCATCCATTGGAATAATAAAAATCTCGACAACAGACTACCTTCCACAATGACAAGGCTACCATCCATTGTAGTAACAAAAATCTCGACAACAGACTACCTTCCATAATGACAAGGTTGTAATCCATTTGAGTAATATAAATCACAACGGCATATTACCTTTCATAATGACAAGGCTACCATCCATTGGAGTAAGAAAAATCTCGACAAAAGACTACCTTCCATAATGACAAGGGTACCATCCATTAGAGTAACAAAAGTATCCATAAGATAATACCTTCCATAATGACAAGGCTACCATCCATTGGAGTAACTAAAATCACGACAACAGACTACCTTCCATAATGACAAGGCTACCATCCATTAAAGTAACAAAAATCACGACAACAGACTACCTTCCATAATGACAGGGATACCATCCATTCGAATAACAAAATTATCGACAACACACTACCTTCCATAATGACAAGGCTACGATCCATTGTAGTAATGAAAATCTCGACAACAGACTACCTTTCATAATGACAAGGCTACCATCCATTGGAGTAACAAAAATCTCGACAACAGACTACCTTCCATAAGGACAAGGCTACCATCCATTGGAATAACAAAAATATCGACAACACACTACCTTCCATAATGACAAGGCTACCATCCCTTAGAGTAAAAAAAATCTCGACAACAGACTACCTTCAATAATGACAAGGCTACCATCCGTTGGAGTAACAAAGATATCGAGAACATATTACCTTCCATAATGACAAGGCTACCATCCATTGGAGTAACAAAAATCACGACAACAAACTACCTTTCATAATGACAAGGATTCCATCCATTGGAATAACATAAATATCGACAATAGATTACCTTCCATAATGATAAGTCTACCACCCATTAGAGTAACAAAAATATGAACAACAGACTACCGTCCTTAATGACAAGGCTACCATCCATTGGAGTAACATAAATGAGAATGATAGACTACCTTCCATAATGACAAGGCTACCATCCATTAGAGTAACAAAGATATCGACAACATACTACCTTCCATAATGACAAAGCTACCATCCATTGGAGTAACAAAATCATGACAACAGACTACCTTCAATAATGAAAAGGCTACCATCCATTGGAATAACAAAAATCTCGACAATAGACTACCTTCCATAATGACAAGGCTACCATCAATTGTAGTAACGAAAATCATGACAACAGACTACCTTCCATAATGACAAGGCTACCATCCATTGGAGTAACAAAAATCTCGACAATAAAATACCTTCCATAATGACAAGTCTACCATCCATTGGAGTAACAAAAATCTGAACAACACACTATCATCCTTAATGACAAGTCTACTATCCATTGGAGTAACAGAAATCACAACGACAGACTACCTTCCATAATGACAAGACTACCATACATTGGAGTAACAAAGATATCGACAACATACTACCTTCCATAATGACAAGGCTACCATCCATTGGAGTAACAAAAATCACGACAATAGACTACCTTCCATAATGAGAAGTCTACCATCCATTGTAGTAACAAAAATCTCGACAACAGACTACCTTCCATACTGACAAGGCTACAATCTATTAGAGCAACAAATATCTCGACAATAGACTACCTTCCATAATGACAAGCCTCTAATTCATTTGAGTAACAAAAATTACAACGGAAAACTACCTTTCATAATGACAAGGCTACCTTCCCTTAAAGTAAAAAAAATCTCGACAAAAGACTACCTTCCTTAATGACAAGGGTACCATCCATTAGAGTAACTAAAATATCCATAAGATACAGCTTTCCATAATGACAAGGCTACCATCCATTGGAGTAATTAAAATCACGACAACAGACTACCTTCCATAATGACAAGGCTACCATCCATTGGAGTAACAAAAATCATGACAAAAGACTACCTTCCATAATGACAGGAATACTATCCATTCGAATAACAAAAATATCGACAACACACTACCTTCATTAATGACAAGGCTACCATCCATTATAGTAACGAAAATCTCGACAACAGACTACCTTCCATAATGACAAGGCTACCATCAATTGTAGTAACAAAAATCACGACAACAGGCTACCTTCCATAATGACATGGCTACCATCCATTGGAATAACAAAAATCTCGACAACAGACTACCTTCCATAATGACAAGTCTACCATCCATTGTAGTAACAAAAATCTGAACAACACACTATCATCCTTAATGACAAGTCTACTATCCATTGGAGTAACAGAAATCATAACGACAGACTACCTTCAATAATGACAAGACTACCATACATTGGAGTAACAAAGATATCGACAACATACTACCTTCCATAATGACAAGGCTACCATCCATTGGAGTAACAAAAATCACGATAATAGACTACCTTCCATAATGAGAAGTCTACCATTCATTGTAGTAACAAAAATCTCGACAACAGACTACCTTCCATACTGACAAGGCTACCATCTATTAGAGCAACAAATATCTCGACAATAGACTACCTTCCATAATGACAAGCCTCTAATCCATTTGAGTAACATAAATCCCAATGGCAGACTACCTTTCATATTGACAAGGCTACCATCCATTGGAGTAACAAAAATCTCGACAAAAGACTACCTTCCATAATGACAAGGGTACCATCCATTAGAGTAACAAAAATATCCATAAGATACAACTTTCAACAATGACAAGGCTACCATCCATTGGAGTAACTAAAATCACGACAACAGACTACCTTCCATAATGACAAGGCTACCATCCATTGGAGTAACAAAAATCACGACAAAAGACTACCTTCCATAATGACAGGAATACCATCCATTCGAATAACAAAAATATCGACAACACACTACCTTCCATAATGACAAGGCTACCATCCATTATAGTAACGAAAATCTCGACAACATACTACCTTTCATAATGACAAGGCTACCATCCATTGGAGTAACAAAAATCTCGACAACAGACTACCTTCCATAAGGACAAGGCTACCATCCATTGGAATAAAAAAAATATCGACAACACACTACTTTCCATAATGACAAGGCTACCATCCCTTAGAGTAACAAAAATCTCGACAATAGACTACCTTCAATAATGACAAGGCTACCATCCATTAAAGTAACAAAGATATCGAGAACATACTACCTTCTATAATGACAAGGCTACCATCCATTGGAGTAACAAAAATCACGACAACAGACTACCTTTCATAATGAAAAGGCTACCATCCATTGGAATAACATAAATATCGATAACACATTACCTTCCATAATGACAAGGCTACCATCCAATGGAGTAACAAAAATCTCGACAATAAACTACCTTCCATAATGACAAGTCTACCATCCATTGGCGTAACAAAAATTTGAACAACACACTATCGTCCTTAATGACAAGTTTACCATCTATTGGAGTAACAAAAATCACAACGACAGACTACCTTCCATAATGACAAGGCTACCATCCATTACAGCAACAAATTCTCGACAACAGACTACCTTGCATAATGACAAGGCTACCATCCATTGTTGTAACAAAAATCTGGACAACAGACTACCTTCCATAATAACAAGTCTACCATCCATTGGAGTAACAAAAATCCCGACAACAAACTACCTTCCATAATGACAAGGCTACCATCCATTGGAGTAACAGATATCTAGACAACAAACTACCTTCCGTAATGACAAGGCTACCATCCATTGAGGTATCAAAAATCTCGACAACAGACTACCTTCATAATGACAAGGGTACCATCATTGGAGTAACAAAAATATCCACAAGAGACTACCTTCCTTAATAACAAAGCTACCATCCATTGGAGTAACTAAAATCACGACAACAGACAACCTTCCATAATGACAAGGCTACCATCCATTGGAGTAACAAAAATCACGACAATAGACTACCTTCCATAATGACAATGATACCATCCATTCGAATACAAAAATATCGACAACACATTACCTTCCATAATGACAAGGCTACCATCCAATGGAGTACCAAAAATCTCGACAATAGACTACCTTCCATAATGAAAAGTCTACCATCCATTGGAGTAACAAAAATCTAAACAACAAACTATTGTCCTTAATGACAAGGCTACTATCCATTGGAGTAATAGAAATGAGAATGATAGACTACCTTCCATAATGACAAGGCTACCATCCATTGGAGTAAAAAAGATATCGACAACATACTACCTTCCATAATGATAAAGCTACCATCCATTGCAGTAACAAAAATCACGACAACAGACTACCTTCCATAATGGCAAGGCTACCATCCATTGGAATAACAAAAATCTAGACAATAGACTACCTTCCATAATGACAAGGCTACCATCCATTGGAGTAACAAAAATCTAGACAACAGACTACCTTCCATAATTACAAGCCTACCATCCATTGGAGTAACAAAAATCTAGACAACAGACTACCTTCCATAAGTACAAGGCTACCATCCATTGGAATAACAAAAATATCGACAACACACTACCTTCCATAATGACAAGGCTACCATCCCTTAGAGTAACAAAAATCTCGATAACAGACTACCTTCAATAATGACAAGGCTACCATCCATTGGAGTAACAAAGATATCGACAACAAACTACCTTCCATAATGACAAGGCTACCATCCATAGGAGTAACCAAAATCATGACAACAAACTACCTTTCATAATGACAAGGCTACCATCCATTGGAATAACATAAATATCGATAACACATTACCTTCCATAATGACAAGGCTACAATCCAATGGAGTAAAATAAATCTCGACAATAAACTACCTTCCATAATTACAAGTCTACCATCAATTGGAGTAAAAAAAATCTGAACAACATATTATCGTCCTTAATGACAAGTCTACTATCCATTGGAGTAACAGAAATCACAACGACAGACTACCTTCCATAATGACAAGGCTACCATCCATTGGAGTAACAAAAATCACGACAACAGACTACCTTCCATAATGACATGGCTACCATCCATTGGAATAATAAAAATCTCGACAACAGACTACCTTCCACAATGACAAGGCTACCATCCATTGTAGTAACAAAAATCTCGACAACAGACTACCTTCCATAATGACAAGGCTGTAATCCATTTGAGTAATATAAATCACAACGGCATATTACCTTTCATAATGACAAGGCTACCATCCATTGGAGTAAGAAAAATCTCGACAAAAGACTACCTTCCATAATGACAAGGGTACCATCCATTAGAGTAACAAAAGTATCCATAAGATACTACATTCCATAATGACAAGGCTACCATCCATTGGAGTAACTAAAATCACGACAACAGACTACCTTCCATAATGACAAGGCTACCATCCATTAAAGTAACAAAAATCACGACAACAGACTACCTTCCATAATGACAGGGATACCATCCATTCGAATAACAAAATTATCGACAACACAATACCTTCCATAATGACAAGGCTACGATCCATTGTAGTAATGAAAATCTCGACAACAGACTACCTTTCATAATGACAAGGCTACCATCCATTGGAGTAACAAAAATCTCGACAACAGACTACCTTCCATAAGGACAAGGCTACCATCCATTGGAATAACAAAAATATCGACAACACACTACCTTCCATAATGACAAGGCTACCATCCCTTAGAGTAAAAAAAATCTCGACAACAGACTACCTTCAATAATGACAAGGCTACCATCCGTTGGAGTAACAAAGATATCGAGAACATATTACCTTCCATAATGACAAGGCTACCATCCATTGGAGTAACAAAAATCACGACAACAAACTACCTTTCATAATGACAAGGATTCCATCCATTGGAATAACATAAATATCGACAATAGATTACCTTCCATAATGATAAGTCTACCATCCATTAGAGTAACAAAAATATGAACAACAGACTACCGTCCTTAATGACAAGGCTACCATCCATTGGAGTAACATAAATGAGAATGATAGACTACCTTCCATAATGACAAGGCTACCATCCATTGGAGTAACAAAGATATCGACAACATACTACCTTCCATAATGACAAAGCTACCATCCATTGGAGTAACAAAATCATGACAACAGACTACCTTCAATAATGAAAAGGCTACCATCCATTGGAATAACGAAAATCTCTTCAATAGACTACCTTCCATAATGACAAGGCTACCATCAATTGTAGTAACGAAAATCATGACAACAGACTACCTTCCATAATGACAAGGCTACCATCCATTGGAGTAAAAAAAATCTAGACAACAGACTACCTTCCATAATTACAAGCCTACCATCCATTGGAGTAACAAAAATCTAGACAACAGACTACCTTCCATAAGTACAAGGCTACCATCCATTGGAATAACAAAAATATCGACAACACACTACCTTCCATAATGACAAGGCTACCATCCCTTAGAGTAACAAAAATCTCGATAACAGACTACCTTCAATAATGACAAGGCTACCATCCATTGGAGTAACAAAGATATCGACAACAAACTACCTTCCATAATGACAAGGCTACCATCCATAGGAGTAACCAAAATCATGACAACAAACTACCTTTCATAATGACAAGGCTACCATCCATTGGAATAACATAAATATCGATAACACATTACCTTCCATAATGACAAGGCTACAATCCAATGGAGTAAAATAAATCTCGACAATAAACTACCTTCCATAATTACAAGTCTACCATCAATTGGAGGAAAAAAAATCTGAACAACATATTATCGTCCTTAATGACAAGTCTACTATCCATTGGAGTAACAGAAATCACAACGACATACTACCTTCCATAATGACAAGGCTACCATCCATTAGAGTAACAAAAATCACGACAACAGACTACCTTCCATAATGACATGGCTACCATCCATTGGAATAATAAAAATCTCGACAACAGACTACCTTCCACAATGACAAGGCTACCATCCATTGTAGTAACAAAAATCTCGACAACAGACTACCTTCCATAATGACAAGGCTGTAATCCATTTGAGTAATATAAATCACAACGGCATATTACCTTTCATAATGACAAGGCTACCATCCATTGGAGTAAGAAAAATCTCGACAAAAGACTACCTTCCATAATGACAAGGGTACCATCCATTAGAGTAACAAAAGTATCCATAAGATACTACATTCCATAATGACAAGGCTACCATCCATTGGAGTAACTAAAATCACGACAACAGACTACCTTCCATAATGACAAGGCTACCATCCATTAAAGTAACAAAAATCACGACAACAGACTACCTTCCATAATGACAGGGATACCATCCATTCGAATAACAAAATTATCGACAACACAATACCTTCCATAATGACAAGGCTACGATCCATTGTAGTAATGAAAATCTCGACAACAGACTACCTTTCATAATGACAAGGCTACCATCCATTGGAGTAACAAAAATCTCGACAACAGACTACCTTCCATAAGGACAAGGCTACCATCCATTGGAATAACAAAAATATCGACAACACACTACCTTCCATAATGACAAGGCTACCATCCCTTAGAGTAAAAAAAATCTCGACAACAGACTACCTTCAATAATGACAAGGCTACCATCCGTTGGAGTAACAAAGATATCGAGAACATATTACCTTCCATAATGACAAGGCTACCATCCATTGGAGTAACAAAAATCACGACAACAAACTACCTTTCATAATGACAAGGATTCCATCCATTGGAATAACATAAATATCGACAATAGATTACCTTCCATAATCATAAGTCTACCATCCATTAGAGTAAAAAAAATATGAACAACAGACTACCGTCCTTAATGACAAGGCTACCATCCATTGGAGTAACATAAATGAGAATGATAGACTACCTTCCATAATGACAAGGCTACCATCCATTGGAGTAACAAAGATATCCACAAGATACAACCTTCCATAATGACAAGGCTACCATCCATTGGAGTAACAAAATCATGACAACAGACTACCTTCAATAATGAAAAGGCTACCATCCATTGGAATAACAAAAATCTCTTCAATAGACTACCTTCCATAATGACAGGGATACCATCCATTCGAATAACAAAAATATCGACAACACACTACCTTCCATAATGACAAGGCTACCATCCAATGGAGTTACAAAAATCTCGACAATAGACTACCTTCCATAATGACAAGTCTACCATCCAATGGAGTAACAAAAATCTGAACAACAGACTACCGTCCTTAATGACAAGGCTACCATCCATCGGAGTAACAAAAATGAGAATGATAGACTACCTTCCATAATGACAAGGCTACCATCCATTAGAGTAACAAAAATCTTGACAAAAGACTACCTTTTATAATGACAAGGCAACCATCCATTGGAATAACAAAAATCTCGACAATAGACTACCTTCCATAATGACAAGGCTACCATCCATTGTAGTAACGAAAATCTTGACAACAGACTACCTTCCATAATGACAAGGCTACCATCTATTAGAGCAACAAATATCTCGACAACAGACTACCTTCCATAATGACAAGGCTCTAATTCATTTGAGTAACAAAAATTACAACGGAAAACTACCTTCCATAATGACAAGGCTACCTTCCCTTAGAGTAACAAAAATCTCGACAATAGACTACCTTCAATAATGACATGGCTACCATCCATTGGAGTAACAAAGATATCGAGAACATACTACCTTCCATAATGACAAGGCTTCCATCCATTGGAGTAACAAAAATCACGACAACAGACTACCTTTCATAACGACAAGGCTACCATCCATTGGAATAACATAAATATCGATAACACATTACCTTCCATAATGACAAGGCTACCATCCAATGGAGTAACAAAAATCTCGACAATAAACTACCTTCCATAATGACAAGTCTACCATCCATTGGAGTAACAAAAATCATAATAACACACTATCATCCTTAATGACAAGTCTACAATCTATTGGAGTAACAGAAATCACAACGACAGACTACCTTCCATAATGACAAGGCTACCATCCATTATAGTAACAAAAATCTCGATAACAGACTACCTTCCATAATGACAAGGCTACCATCCATTGTTGTAACAAAAATATGGACAACAGACTACCTTCCATAATGACAAGGCTACCATCCATTGGAGTAAAAAAAATCACGACAACAGACTTCCTTCCATAATGACAAGGCTACCATACATTGGAATAAGAAAAATCTCGACAACAGACTACCTTCCATAATGACAAGGCTACCATCCATTGGAGTAACAAAAATCACGACAATAGACTACCTTCCATAATGACAAGGCTACCATCCATTGGAATAACAAAAATCTCGACAACAGACTACCTTCCATAATGACAAGGCTACCATCCATTGTAGTAACAAAAATCTCGACAATAGACTACCTTCCATAATGACAAGGCTACCATCCATTAGAGCAACAAATATCTCGACAACAGACTACCTTCCATAATGAAAAGGCTATAATCCATTTGACTAACAGAAATCACAACGGCAGACTACCTTCCATAATGACAAGGCTACCATCCATTGGAGTAACAAAAATCTCGACAAAAGAATACCTTCCATAATGACAAGGCTACCATACATTAGAGCAACAAATATCTCGACGACAGACTACCTTCCATAATGACAAGGCTCTAATCCATTTGAGTAACAGAAATCACAACGGCAAACTACCTTTCATAATGACAAGGCTACCATCCATTGGAGTAACAAAAATCTTGACAAAAGACTACCTTCCATAATGACAAGGGTACCATCCATTAGAGTAACAAAAATATCCACAAGATACAACCTTCCATAATGACAAGGCTACCATCCATTAAAGTAACTAAAATCACGACACCAGACTACCTTCCATAATGACAAGGCTACCATCCATTAGAGTAACAAAAATCACGACAGCAGACTACCTTCCATAATGACAGGGATACCATCCATTCGAATAACAAAAATATCGACAACACACTACCTTCCATAATGACAAGGCTACAATCCAATGGAGTAACAAAAATCTCGACAATAGACTACCTTCCATAATGACAAGTCTACCATCCATTGGAGTAACAAAAATCTAAACAACAGACTACCGTCCTTAATGACAACGCTACCATCCATTGGAGTAACAGAAATGAGAATGATAGACTACCTTCCATAATGACAAGGCTACCATCCATTGGAGTAAAAAAGATATCGACAACATACTACCTTCAATAATGACAAAGCTACCATCCATTGGAGTAACAAAAATCACGACAACAGACTACCTTTTATAATGACAAGGCTACCATCCATTGGAATAACAAAAGTCTCGACAATAGACTACCTTCCATAATGACAAGGCTACCATCCATTGTAGTAACGAAAATCTTGACAATAGACTACCTTCCATAATGACAAGGCTACCATCCATTGGAGTAACAAAAATCTCGATAATAAACTACCTTCCATAATGACAAGTCTACCATCCATTGGAGTAACAAAAATCTTAACAACACACTATCGTCCTTAATGACAAGTCTACTATCCATTGGAGTAACAGAAATCACAACGACAGACTACCTTCCATAATGACAAGACTACCATCCATTGGAGTAACAAAGATATCGACAACATACTACCTTCCATAATGACAAGGCTACCATCCATTGGAGTAACAGAAATCACGACAACAAACTACCTTCCATAATGACAAGGCTACCATCCATTAGAATAACAAAAATATCGACAACACACTACCTTCCCTAATGACAAGGCAACCATCCATTGTAGTCACAAAAATCTCGACAACAGACTACCTTCCATAATGAAAAGGCTACCATCCATTAGAGAAACAAATATCTCGACAACAGACTACCTTCCATAATGACAAGGCTACAATCCATTTGAGTAACAGAAATAACAACGGCAGAATACCTTCCATAATGACAAGGCTACCATCCATTGGAGTAACTAAAATCTTGACAAAAGACTACCTTCCATAATGACAAGGCTACCATCCATTAGAGTAACAAAAATATCCACAAGATACAACCTTCCATAATGACAAGGCTACCATCCATTGGAGTAACTAAAATCACGACACTAGACTACCTTCCATAATGACAAGGCTACAATCCATTAGAGTAACAAAAATCACGACAACAGACTACCTTCCATAATGACAGGGATACCATCCATTCGAATAACAAAAATATCGACAACACACTACCTTCCATAATGACAAGGCTACCATCCAATGGAGTTACAAAAATCTCGACAATAGACTACCTTCCATAATGACAAGTCTACCATCCAATGGAGTAACAAAAATCTGAACAACAGACTACCGTCCTTAATGACAAGGCTACCATCCATCGGAGTAACAGAAATGAGAATGATAGACTACCTTCCATAATGACAAGGCGACCATCCATTAGAGTAACAAAAATCACGACAAAAGACTACCTTTTATAATGACAAGGCTACCATCCATTGGAATAACAAAAATCTCGACAATAGACTACCTTCCATAATGACAAGGCTACCATCCATTGTAGTAACGAAAATCTTGACAATAGACTACCTTCCATAATGACAAGGCTACCATCCATTGGAGTAACAAAAATCTCGATAATAAACTACCTTCCATAATGACAAGTCTACCATCCATTGGAGTAACAAAAATCTTAACAACACACTATCGTCCTTAATGACAAGTCTACTATCCATTGGAGTAACAGAAATCACAACGACAGACTACCTTCCATAATGACAAGACTACCATCCATTGGAGTAACAAAGATATCGACAACATACTACCTTCCATAATGACAAGGCTACCATCCATTGGAGTAACAGAAATCACGACAACAGACTACCTTCCATAATGACAAGGCTACCATCCATTAGAATAACAAAAATATCGACAACAGACTACCTTCCCTAATGACAAGGCAACCATCCATTGTAGTCACAAAAATCTCGACAACAGACTACCTTCCATAATGAAAAGGCTACCATCCATTAGAGAAACAAATATCTCGACAACAGACTACCTTCCATAATGACAAGGCTACAATCCATTTGAGTAACAGAAATAACAACGGCAGACTACCTTCCATAATGACAAGGCTACCATCCATTGGAGTAACTAAAATCTTGACAAAAGACTACCTTCCATAATGACAAGGCTACCATCCATTAGAGTAACAAAAATATCCACAAGATACAACCTTCCATAATGACAAGGCTACCATCCATTGGAGTAACTAAAATCACGACACTAGACTACCTTCCATAATGACAAGGCTACAATCCATTAGAGTAACAAAAATCACGACAACAGACTACCTTCCATAATGACAGGGATACCATCCATTCGAATAACAAAAATATCGACAACACACTACCTTCCATAATGACAAGGCTACCATCCAATGGAGTTACAAAAATCTCGACAATAGACTACCTTCCATAATGACAAGTCTACCATCCAATGGAGTAACAAAAATCTGAACAACAGACTACCGTCCTTAATGACAAGGCTACCATCCATCGGAGTAACAGAAATGAGAATGATAGACTACCTTCCATAATGACAAGGCGACCATCCATTAGAGTAACAAAAATCACGACAAAAGACTACCTTTTATAATGACAAGGCTACCATCCATTGGAATAACAAAACTCTCGACAATAGACTACCTTCCATAATGACAAGGCTACCATCCATTGTAGTAACGAAAATCTTGACAATAGACTACCTTCCATAATGACAAGGCTACCATCCATTGGAGTAACAAAAATCTCGATAATAAACTACCTTCCATAATGACAAGTCTACCATCCATTGGAGTAACAAAAATCTTAACAACACACTATCGTCCTTAATGACAAGTCTACTATCCATTGGAGTAACAGAAATCACAACGACAGACTACCTTCCATAATTACAAGACTACCATCCATTGGAGTAACAAAGATATCGACAACATACTACCTTCCAAAATTACAAGGCTACCATCCATTGGAGTAACAGAAATCACGACAACAGACTACCTTCCATAATGACAAGGCTACCATCCATTAGAATAACAAAAATATCGACAACAGACTACCTTCCCTAATGACAAGGCAACCATCCATTGTATTCACAAGAATCTCGACAACAGACTACCTTCCATAATGAAAAGGCTACCATCCATTAGAGAAACAAATATCTCAACAACAGACTACCTTCCATAATGACAAGGCTACAATCCATTTGAGTAACAGAAATAACAACGGCAGACTACCTTCCATAATGACAAGGCTACCATCCATTGGAGTAACTAAAATCTTGACAAAAGACTACCTTCCATAATGACAAGGCTACCATCCATTAGAGTAACAAAAATATCCACAAGATACAACCTTCCATAATGACAAGGCTACCATCCATTGGAGTAACTAAAATCACGACACCAGACTACCTTCCATAATGACAAGGCTACCATCCATTAGAGTAACAAAAATCACGACAACAGACTACCTTCCATAATGACAGGGATACCATCCATTCGAATAACAAAAATATCGACAACACACTACCTTCCATAATGACAAGGCTACCATCCAATGGAGTTACAAAAATCTCGACAATAGACTACCTTCCATAATGACAAGTCTACCATCCAATGGAGTAACAAAAATCTGAACAACAGACTACCGTCCTTAATGACAAGGCTACCATCCATCGGAGTAACAGAAATGAGAATGATAGACTACCTTCCATAATGACAAGGCTACCATCCATTAGAGTAACAAAAACCACGACAAAAGACTACCTTTTATAATGACAAGGCAACCATCCATTGGAATAACAAAAATCTCGACAATAGACTACCTTCCATAATGACAAGGCTACCATCCATTGTAGTAACGAAAATCTTGACAACAGACTACCTTCCATAATGACAAGGCTACCATCTATTAGAGCAACAAATATCTCGACAACAGACTACCTTCCATAATGACAAGGCTCTAATTCATTTGAGTAACAAAAATTACAACGGAAAACTACCTTCCATAATGACAAGGCTACCTTCCCTTAGAGTAACAAAAATCTCGACAATAGACTACCTTCAATAATGACATGGCTACCATCCATTGGAGTAACAAAGATATCGAGAACATACTACCTTCCATAATGACAAGGCTTCCATCCATTGGAGTAACAAAAATCACGACAACAGACTACCTTTCATAACGACAAGGCTACCATCCATTGGAATAACATAAATATCGATAACACATTACCTTCCATAATGACAAGGCTACCATCCAATGGAGTAACAAAAATCTCGACAATAAACTGCCTTCCATAATGACAAGTCTACCATCCATTGGAGTAACAAAAATCATAATAACACACTATCATCCTTAATGACAAGTCTACAATCTATTGGAGTAACAGAAATCACAACGACAGACTACCTTCCATAATGACAAGGCTACCATCCATTATAGTAACAAAAATCTCGATAACAGACTACCTTCCATAATGACAAGGCTACCATCCATTGTTGTAACAAAAATATGGACAACAGACTACCTTCCATAATGACAAGGCTACCATCCAGTGGAGTAACAAAAATCACGACAACAGACTTCCTTCCATAATGACAAGGCTACCATACATTGGAATAAGAAAATCTCGACAACAGACTACCTTCCATAATGACAAGGCTACCATCCATTGGAGTAACAAAAATCACGACAATAGACTACCTTCCATAATGACAAGGCTACCATCCATTGGAATAAAAAAAATCTCCACAACAGACTACCTTCCATAATGACAAGGCTACCATCCATTGTAGTAACAAAAATCTCGACAATAGACTACCTTCCATAATGACAAGGCAACCATCCATTAGAGCAACAAATATCTCGACAACAGACTACCTTCCATAATGAAAAGGCTATAATCCATTTGACTAACAGAAATCACAACGGCAGACTACCTTCCATAATGACAAGGCTACCATCCATTGGAGTAACAAAAATCTCGACAAAAGAATACCTTCCATAATGAGAAGGCTACCATACATTAGAGCAACAAATATCTCGACGACAGACTACCTTCCATAATGACAAGGCTCTAATCCATTTGAGTAACAGAAATCACAACGGCAAACTACCTTTCATAATGACAAGGCTACCATCCATTGGAGTAACAAAAATCTTGACAAAAGACTACCTTCCATAATGACAAGGGTACCATCCATTAGAGTAACAAAAATATCCACAAGATACAACCTTCCATAATGACAAGGCTACCATCCATTAAAGTAACTAAAATCACGACACCAGACTACCTTCCATAATGACAAGGCTACCATCCATTAGAGTAAAAAAAATCACGACAGCAGACTACCTTCCATAATGACAGGGATACCATCCATTCGAATAACAAAAATATCGACAACACACTACCTTCCATAATGACAAGGCTACAATCCAATGGAGTAACAAAAATCTCGACAATAGACTACCTTCCATAATTACAAGTCTACCATCCATTGGAGTAACAACAATCTAAACAACAGACTACCGTCCTTAATGACAAGGCTACCATCCATTGGAGTAACAGAAATGAGAATGATAGACTACCTTCCATAATGACAAGGCTACCATCCATTGGAGTAAAAAAGATATCGACAACATACTACCTTCAATAATGACAAAGCTACCATCCATTGGAGTAACAAAAATCACGACAACAGACTACCTTTTATAATGACAAGGCTACCATCCATTGGAATAACAAAAATCTCGACAATAGACTACCTTCCATAATGACAAGGCTACCATCCATTGTAGTAACGAAAATCTTGACAATAGACTACCTTCCATAATGACAAGGCTACCATCCATTGGAGTAACAAAAATCTCGATAATAAACTACCTTCCATAATGACAAGTCTACCATCCATTGGAGTAACAAAAATCTTAACAACACACTATCGTCCTTAATGACAAGTCTACTATCCATTGGAGTAACAGAAATCACAACGACAGACTACCTTCCATAATGACAAGACTACCATCCATTGGAGTAACAAAGATATCGACAACATACTACCTTCCATAATGACAAGGCTACCATCCATTGGAGTAACAGAAATCACGACAACAGACTACCTTCCATAATGACAAGGCTACCATCCATTAGAATAACAAAAATATCGACAACAGACTACCTTCCCTAATGACAAGGCAACCATCCATTGTAGTCACAAAAATCTCGACAACAGACTACCTTCCATAATGAAAAGGCTACCATCCATTAGAGAAACAAATATCTCGACAACAGACTACCTTCCATAATGACAAGGCTACAATCCATTTGAGTAACAGAAATAACAACGGCAGACTACCTTCCATAATGACAAGGCTACCATCCATTGGAGTAACTAAAATCTTGACAAAAGACTACCTTCCATAATGACAAGGCTACCATCCATTAGAGTAACAAAAATATCCACAAGATACAACCTTCCATAATGACAAGGCTACCATCCATTGGAGTAACTAAAATCACGACACTAGACTACCTTCCATAATGACAAGGCTACCATCCATTAGAGTAACAAAAATCACGACAACAGACTACCTTCCATAATGACAGGGATACCATCCATTCGAATAACAAAAATATCGACAACACACTACCTTCCTTAATGACAAGGCTACCATCCATCGGAGTAATAGAAATGAGAATGATAGACTACCTTCCATAATGACAAGGCTACCATCCATTAGAGTAACAAAAATCACGACAAAAGACTACCTTTTATAATGACAAGGCTACCATCCATTGGAATAACAAAAATCTCGACAATAGACTACCTTCCATAATGACAAGGCTACCATCCATTGTAGTAACGAAAATCTTGACAACAGACTACCTTCCATAATGACAAGGCTACCATCCATTGGAGTAACAAAAATCTCGACAACAAACTACCTTCCATAATGACAAGGCTACCATCCATTAGAATAACAAAAATCTAGACAACAAACTACTTTCCATAATGACAAGGCTACCATCCATTGGAGTAACAAAAATCTGGACAACAGACTACCTTCCATAATGACAAGGCTACCATCCATTGGAGTAACAAAAATATCAACAAGAGTCTAATTTCCATAATGACAAGGCTACCATCCAATGGAGTAACGAAAATCTCGACAACAGACTACCTTCCATAATGACAAGGCTACCATCCATTGGAGTAACAAAAATCTCGAAAACAGACTACCTTCCGTAATTACTAGGCTACCATCCAGTGGAATAACAAAAATCTCGACAACAGACTAACTTCCATAATGACAAGTCTATACTCCATTGGAGTAACAAAAATCACGACAGTAGAATACCTTCCATAACGAGAAGGCTACCATCCATTGGAATAACAAAAATATAGATAATAAACTACCTTCCATAATGACAAGGCTACCCTCCAATGGAGTAACAAAAATCTCGAGAACACACTACCTTCCATAATGATAAGGCTACCATCCATTGGAGTAACAAAGATATCGACAAAAGACTACCTTTCATAATGACAAGGCTACAATCCATTGTAGTAACAAAAATATCGACAACATACTACCTTCCATAATGACAAGGCTACCATCAATTTTATTAACAAATATCTCGACAATAGACTACCTTCAATAATGACAAGGATACCATCCATTGGAGTAACAAAAATTTCGACAACAGACTACCTTCTATTATAACAAGGCTACCATCCATTAGAGTAACAAAAATTTGGACAACTGACTACCTTCCACAATGACAAGGCTACCATCCATTGGGGAAACAAAAATATCAACAATAGACTACCTTCCATAATGATAAGGCTACCATCCAATGGAGTAACAAAAATCTCGACAACAGACTACCTTCCACAATGACAAGGCTATCATCCAATGGAGTAACAAAAATCTCGAAAATAGACTCCCTTCAATAATGACAAGGCTACCATCCATTGGAGTAACTAAAATCTTGACAACAGACTACCTTCCATAATGACAAGGCTACCATCCATTAGAATAATAAAAATATGGACAACAGACTACGTTGCATAATGACAAGGCTATAATCCATTGTAGTAACAAGAATATCGACAACATACTACCTTCCATAATGACAAGCCTACCATCCATTGTATTAACAAAAATCTCGACAACAAACTACCTTCAATAAAGACAAGGCTACCATCCATTGGAGTAACAAAAATCTCGACAACAAACTACCTTCTATAATGACAAGGCTACCATCCATTAGAGTAACAAAAATCTGGACAACAGACTACCTTCCATAATGACAAGGCTACCATACATTGGAGTAACAAAAATATCAACAAGAGACTACCTTCCATAATGACAAGGCTACCATCCAATGGAGTAAAAAAAATCTCGACAACAGAATACCTTCCATAATGACAAGGTTACCATCCATTGGAGTAACAAAAATCTCGACAACAGACTAACTTCCATAATGACAAAGCTACCATACATTATAGTAACAAAAATCGGAACAACAGACTACCTTCCATAATGACAAGGCTACCATCCATTAGAGTATAGAAAATCACTACAACAGACTACCTTCAATAATGACAAGGCTACCATCTATTGGAGTCACAAAAATCTCGATAACATATTACCTTCCATAATGACAAGGCTACCATCCATTGGAGTAACAAATATCTCGACAACATACTACCTTCCATAATGACAAGGCTACCATCCATTGGAGTAACAAAAATCTCGACAACAGACTACCTTCAATAATTACTAGGCTACCATCCATTGGACTAAAAAAGATATCGACAACAGACTACCTTTCATAATGACAAGGCTACCATCAATTGAAATAACAAAAATCTCGACAACAGACTACCTTCCATGACGACAAGGCTACCATCCATTGGAGTAACAAATATATCAACAAGAGACTACCTTCCGTAATGACAAGGCTACCATCCATTGGAGTAACAAAAATCATGACAACAGACTACCTTCCATAATGACAAGGCTACCATCCATTGGACTAAAAAAGATATCGACAACAGACTACCTTCCATAATGACAAGGCTACAATCCATTGTAGTAACAAAAATCACGACAGCAGACTACCTTCCATAACGAGAAGGCTACCATCCATTGGAATAACAAAAATATAGATAATAGACTACCTTCCATAATAACAAGGCTACCATCCAATGGAGTAACAAAAATCTCGAGAACACACTACCTTCCATAATGATAAGGCTACCATCCATTGGAGTAACAAAGATATCGACAAAAGACTACCTTTCATAATGACAAGGCTACAATCCATTGTAGTAACAAAAATATCGACAACATACTACCTTCCATAATGACAAGGCTACCATCAATTGTATTAACAAAAATCTCGACAATAGACCACCTTCAATAATGACAAGGATACCATCCATTGGAGTAAAAAAAATTTCGACAACAGACTACCTTCTATTATAACAAGGCTACCATCCATTAGAGTAACAAAAATCTGGACAACTGACTACCTTCCACAATGACAAGGCTACCATCCATTGGGGAAACAAAAATATCAACAATAGACTACCTTCCATAATGATAAGGCTAGCATCCAATGGAGTAACAAAAATCTCGACAACAGACTACCTTCCACAATGACAAGGCTATCATCCAATGGAGTAACAAAAATCTCGAAAATAGACTCCCTTCAATAATGACAAGGCTACCATCCATTGGAGTAACAAAAATCTTGACAACAGACTACCTTCCATAATGACAAGGCTACCATCCATTAGAATAATAAAAATATGGACAACAGACTACGTTGCATAATGACAAGGCTATAATCCATTGTAGTAACAAGAATATCGACAACATACTACCTTCCATAATGACAAGGCTACCATCCATTATATTAACAAAAATCTCGACAACAGACTACCTTCAATAAAGACAAGGCTACCATCCATTGGAGTAACAAAAATCTCGACAACAAACTACCTTCTATAATGACAAGGCTACCATCCATTAGAGTAACAAAAATCTGGACAACAGACTACCTTCCATAATGACAAGGCTACCATACATTGGAGTAACAAAAATATCAACAAGAGACTACCTTCCATAATGACAAGGCTACCATCCAATGGAGTAAAAAAAATCTCGACAACAGAATACCTTCCATAATGACAAGGTTACCATCCATTGGAGTAACAAAAATCTCGACAACAGACTAACTTCCATAATGACAAAGCTACCATACATTATAGTAACAAAAATCGGAACAACAGACTACCTTCCATAATGACAAGGCTACCATCCATTGGAGTATAGAAAATCACTACAACAGACTACCTTCAATAATGACAAGGCTACCATCTATTGGAGTCACAAAAATCTCGATAACATATTACCTTCCATAATGACAAGGCTACCATCCATTGGAGTAACAAATATCTCGACAACATGCTACCTTCCATAATGACAAGGCTACCATCCATTGGAGTAACAAAAATCTCGACAACAGACTACCTTCAATAATTACTAGGCTACCATCCATTGGACTAAAAAAGATATCGACAACAGACTACCTTTCATAATGACAAGGCTACCATCAATTGAAATAACAAAAATCTCGACAACAGACTACCTTCCATGACGACAAGGATACCATCCATTGGAGTAACAAATATATCAACAAGAGACTACCTTCCATAATGACAAGGCTACCATCCATTGGAGTAACAAAAATCATGACAACAGACTACCTTCCATAATGACAAGGCTACCATCCATTGGACTAAAAAAGATATCGACAATAGACTACCTTCCATAATGACAAGGCTACCATCAATTGGAGTAACAAAAATCACGACAACAGACTACCTTCCATAACGAGAAGGCTACCATCCATTGGAATAACAAAAATATAGATAATAGACTACCTTCCATAATGACAAGGCTACCATCCAATGGAGTAACAAAAATCTCGAGAACACACTACCTTCCATAATGATAAGGCTACCATCCATTGGAGTAACAAAGATATCGACAAAAGACTACCTCTCATAATGACAAGGCTACAATCCATTGTAGTACCAAAAATATCGACAACATACTACCTTCCATAATGACAAGGCTACCATCAATTGTATTAACAAAAATCTCGACAATAGACTACCTTCAATAATGACAAGGATACCATCCATTGGAGTAACAAAAATTTTGACAACAGACTACCTTCTATTATAACAAGGCTACCATCCATTAGAGTAACAAAACTCTGGACAACTGACTACCTTCCACAATGACAAGGCTACCATCCATTGGGGAAACAAAAATATCAACAATAGACTACCTTCCATAATGATAAGGCTACCATCCAATGGAGTAACAAAAATCTCGACAACAGACTACCTTCCACAATGACAAGGCTATCATCCAATGAAGTAACAAAAATCTCGAAAATAGACTCCCTTCAATAATGACAAGGCTACCATCCATTGGAGTAACAAAAATCTTGACAACAGACTACCTTCCATAATGACAAGGCTACCATCCATTAGAATAATAAAAATATGGACAACAGACTACGTTGCATAATGACAAGGCTATAATCCATTGTAGTAACAAGAATATCGACAACATACTACCTTCCATAATGACAAGGCTACCATCCATTGTATTAACAAAAATCTCGACAACAGACTACCTTCAATAAAGACAAGGCTACCATCCATTGGAGTAACAAAAATCTCGACAACAAACTACCTTCTATAATGACAAGGCTACCATCCATTAGAGTAACAAAAATCTGGACAACAGACTACCTTCCATAATGACAAGGCTACCATACATTGGAGTAACAAAATTATCAACAAGAGACTACCTTCCATAATGACAAGGCTACCATCCAATGGAGTAAAAAAAATCTCGACAACAGAATACCTTCCATAATGACAAGGCTACCATACATTATAGTAACAAAAATCGGAACAACAGACTACCTTCCATAATGACAAGGCTACCATCCATTGGAGTATAGAAAATCACTACAACAGACTACCTTCAATAATGACAAGGCTACCATCTATTGGAGTCACAAAAATCTCGATAACATATTACCTTCCATAATGACAAGGCTACCATCCATTGGAGTAACAAATATCTCGACAACATACAACCTTCCATAATGACAAGGCTACCATCCATTGGAGTAACAAAAATCTCGACAACAGACTACCTTCAATAATTACTAGGCTACCATCCATTGGACTAAAAAAGATATCGACAACAGACTACCTTTCATAATGACAAGGCTACCATCAATTGAAATAACAAAAATCTCGACAACAGACTACCTTCCATGACGACAAGGCTACCATCCATTGGAGTAACAAATATATCAACAAGAGACTACCTTCCATAATGACAAGGCTACCATCCATTGGAGTAACAAAAATCATGACAACAGACTACCTTCCATAATGACAAGGCTACCATCTAGTGGACTAAAAAAGATATCGACAACAGACTACCTTCCATAATGACAAGGCTATAATCCATTGTAGTAACAAAAATATCAACAACATACTACCTTCCATAATGACAAGCCTACCATCCATTGTATTAACAAAAATCTCAACAACAGACTACCTTCCATAATGACAAGGCTACCATCCATTGGAGTAACAAAAATCTCGACAACAAACTACATACTATAATGACAAGGCTACTATCCATTAGAGTAACAAAAATCTAGACAACAAACTACCTTCCATAATGACAAGGCTACCATCCATTGGAGTAACCAAAATCTGGACAACAGACTACCTTCCATAATGACAAGGCTACCATCCATTGGAGTAACAAAAATATCAACAAGAGCCTAATTTCCATAATGACAAGGCTACCATCCAATGGAGTAACAAAAATCTCGACAACAAACTACTTTCCGTAATTACTAGGCTACCATCCAGTGGAATAACAAAAATCTCGACAACAGACTAACTTCCATAATGACAAGGCTACACTCTATTGGAGTAACAAAAATCACGACAACAGACTACCTCCCATAACGAGAAGGCTACTATCCATTGGAATAACAAAAATATAGATAACAGACTACCTTCCATAATGACAAGGCTACCATCCAATGGAGTAACAAAAATCTCGACAACACACTACCTTACATAATGATAAGGCTACCATCCATTGGAGTAACAAAGATATCGACAATAGACTACCTTTCATAATGAAAAGGCTACAATCCATTGTAGTAACAAAAATATCGACAACATACTACCTTCCATAATGACAAGGCTACCATCCATTGTATTAACAAAAATCTCGACAATAGACTACCTTCAATAATAACAAGGCTACCATCCATTGGAGTAACAAAAATATCGACAACAGACTACCTTCTATAATAACAAGGCTACCATCCATTATAGTAACAAAAATCTGGACAATTGACTACCTTCCATATTGACAAGGCTACCATTCATTGGAGTAACAAAAATATCAACAAGAGACTACCTTCCGTAATGACAAGGCTACCATCCAATGGAGTAACAAAAATCTCGACAACAAACTACCTGCCATAATGATAAGGTTATCATCCAATGGAGTAACAAAAATCTGAACAACATACTACCTTCCATAATGACAAGGCTACCATCCTATGGAGTATCAAAAATCACTACAACAGACTACCTTCCATAATGACAAGGCTACCATCTCTTGGAGTCACAAAAATCTCGATAACAGATTACCTTCCATAATGACAAGTCTACCATCCATTGGAGTAACAAATATCTCGACAACATACTACCTTCCATAATGACAAGGCTACCATCCATTGGAGTAAGATAAATCTCGACAACAGACTACCTTAAATAATGACTAGGCTACCATCCATTGGACTAAAAAAGATATCGACAACAGACTACCTTTCATAATGACAAGGCTATCATCAATTGGAATAACAAAAATCTCGACAACAGACTACCTTCCATGACGACAAGGCTACCATCCATTGGAGTAACAAATATATCAACAAGAGTCTACCTTCCATAATGACAAGGCTACCATCCATTGGAGTAACAAAAATCATGACAACAGACTACCTTCCATAATCAAAAGGTTACCATCCATTGGACTAAAAAAGATATTGACAACAGACTACCTTCCATAATGACAAGGCTACAATCCATTGTAGTAACAAAAATATCGACAACATACTACCTTCCATAATGACAAGGCTACCATCCATTGTATTAACAAAAATCTCGACAACAGACTACCTTCCATAATGACAAGGCTACCATCCATTGGAGTAACAAAAATCTCGACAACAAACTACCTACTATAATGACAAGGCTACCATCCATTAGAGTAACAAAAATCTAGACAACAAACTACCTTCCATAATGACAAGGCTACCATCCATTGGAGTAACCAAAATCTGGACAACAGACTACCTTCCATAATGACAAGGCTACCATCCATTGGAGTAACAAAAATATCAACAAGAGCCTAATTTCCATAATGACAAGGCTACCATCCAATGGAGTAACAAAAATCTCGACAACAAACTACTTTCCGTAATTACTAGGCTACCATCCAGTGGAATAACAAAAATCTCGACAACAAACTAACTTCCATAATGACAAGCCTACACTCCATTGGAGTAACAAAAATCACGACAACAGACTACCTCCCATAACGAGAAGGCTATTATCCATTGGAATAACAAAAATATAGATAACAGACTACCTTCCATAATGACAAGGCTACCATCCAATGGAGTAACAAAAATCTCGACAACACCCTACCTTACATAATGATAAGGCTACCATCCATTGGAGTAACAAAGATATCGATAATAGACTACCTTTCATAATGACAAGGCTACAATCCATTATAGTAACAAAAATATCGACAACATACTCCCTTCCATAATGACAAGGCTACCATCCATTGTATTAACAAAAATCTCGACAATAGACTAACTTCAATAATGACAAGGCTACCATCCATTGGAGTAACAAAAATATCGACAACAGACTACCTTCTATAATAACAAGGCTACCATCTGTTATAGTAAGAAAAATCTGGACAACTGACTACCTTCCATAATGACAAGGCTACCATTCATTGGAGTAACAAAAATATCAACAAGAGAATACCTTCCGTAATGACAAGGCTACCATCCAATGGAGTAACAAAAATCTCGACAACAGACTACCTGCCATAATGATAAGGTTATCATCCAATGGAGTAACAAAAATTTGAACAACAGACTACCTTCCATAATGACAAGGCTACCATCCTATGGAGTATCAAAAATCACTACAACAGACTACCTTCCATAATGACAAGGCTACCATCTCTTGGAGTCACAAAAATCTCGATAACAGATTACCTTCCATAATGACAAGGCTACCATCCATTGGAGTAACAAATATCTCGACAACATACTACCTTCCATAATGACAAGGCTACCATCCGTTGGAGTAACAAAAATCTCGACAACAGACTACCTTCAATAATGACTAGGCTACCATCCATTGGACTAAAAAAGATATCGACAACAGACTACCTTTCATAATGACAAGGCTATCATCAATTGGAATAACAAAAATCTCGACAACAGACTACCTTCCATGACGACAAGGCTACCATCCATTGGAGTAACAAATATATCAACAAGAGTCTACCTTCCATAATGACAAGGCTACCATCTATTGGAGTAACAAAAATCATGACAACATACTTCCTTCCATAATCAAAAGGTTACCATCCATTGGACTAAAAAAGATATTGACAACAGACTACCTTCCATAATGACAAGGCTACAATCCATTGTAGTAACAAAAATATCGACAACATACTACCTTCCATAATGACAAGGCTACCATCCATTGTATTAACAAAAATCTCGACAACAGACTACCTTCCATAATGACAAGGCTACCATCCATTGGAGTAACAAAAATCTCGACAACAAACTACCTACTATAATGACAAGGCTACCATCCATTAGAGTAACAAAAATCTAGACAACAAACTACCTTCCATAATGACAAGGCTACCATCCATTGGAGTAACCAAAATCTGGACAACAGACTACCTTCCATAATGACAAGGCTACCATCCATTGGAGTAACAAAAATATCAACAAGAGCCTAATTTCCATAATGACAAGGCTACCATCCAATGGAGTAACAAAAATCTCGACAACAAACTACTTTTCGTAATTACTAGGCTACCATCCAGTGGAATAACAAAAATCTCGACAACAGACTAACTTCCATAATGACAAGGCTACACTCCATTGGATTAACAAAAATCACGACAACAGACTACCTTCCATAACGAGAAGGCTATTATCCATTGGAATAACAAAAATATAGATAACAGACTACCTTCCATAATGACAAGGCTACCATCCAATGGAGTAACAAAAATCTCGACAACACACTACCTTACATAATGATAAGGCTACCATCCATTGGAGTAACAAAGATATCGACAATAGACTACCTTTCATAATGACAAGGCTATAATCCATTATAGTAACAAAAATATCGACAACATACTACCTTCCATAATGACAAGGCTACCATCCATTGTATTAACAAAAATCTCGACAATAGACTACCTTCAATAATGACAAGGCTACCATCCATTGTAGTAACAAAAATATCGACAACAGACTACCTTCTATAATAACAAGGCTACCATCTGTTATAGTAAGAAAAATCTGGACAACTGACTACCTTCCATAATGACAAGGCTACCATTCATTGGAGTAACAAAAATATCAACAAGAGAATACCTTCCGTAATGACAAGGCTACCATCCAATGGAGTAACAAAAATCTCGACCACAGACTACCTGCCATAATGATAAGGTTATCATCCAATGGAGTAACAAAAATTTGAACAACAGACTACCTTCCATAATGACAAGGCTACCATCCTATGGAGTATCAAAAATCACTACAACAGACTACCTTCCATAATGACAAGGCTACCATCTCTTGGAGTCACAAAAATCTCGATAACAGATTACCTTCCATAATGACAAGGCTACCATCCATTGGAGTAACAAATATCTCGACAACATACTACCTTCCATAATGACAAGGCTACCATCCATTGGAGTAACAAAAATCTCGACAACAGACTACCTTCAATAATGACTAGGCTACCATCCATTGGACTAAAAAAGATATCGACAACAGACTACCTTTCATAATGACAAGGCTATCACCAATTGGAATAACAAAAATCTCGACAACAGACTACCTTCCATGACGACAAGGCTACCATCCATTGGAGTAACAAATATATCAACAAGAGTCTACCTTCCATAATGACAAGGCTACCCTCCATTGGAGTAACAAAAATCGTGAAAATAGACTACCTTCCATAATCAAAAGGCTACCATCCATTGGACTAAAAAAGATATTGACAACAGACTAACTTCCATAATGACAAGGCTACAATCCATTGTAGTAACAAAAATATCGACAACATACTACCTTCCATAATGACAAGGCTACCATCCATTGTATTAACAAAAATCTCGACAACAGACTACCTTCCATAATGACAAGGCTACCATCCATTGGAGTAACAAAAATCTCGACAACAAACTACCTACTATAATGACAAGGCTACCATCCATTAGAGTAACAAAAATCTAGACAACAAACTACCTTCCATAATGACAAGGCTACCATCCATTGGAGTAACCAAAATATGGACAACAGACTATCTTCCATAATGACAAGGCTACCATCCATTGGAGTAACAAAAATATCAACAAGAGCCTAATTTCCATAATGACAAGGCTACCATCCAATGGAGTAACAAAAATTTCTACAACAGACTACCTTCCATAATGACAAGGCTACCATCCATTGGAGTAACAAAAATCTCGAAAACAGACTACTTTCCGTAATTACTAGGCTACCATCCAGTGGAATAACAAAAATCTCGACAACAGACTAACTTCCATAATGACAAGGCTACACTCCATTGGAGTAACAAAAATCACGACAACAGACTACCTTCCATAACGAGAAGGCTACTATCCATTGGAATAACAAAAATATAGATAACAGACTACCTTCCATAATGACAAGGCTACCATCCAATGGAGTAACAAAAATCTCGACAACACACTACCTTACATAACGATAAGGCTACCATCCATTGGAGTAACAAAGATATCGACAATAGACTACCTTTCATAATGACAAGGCTACAATCCATTGTAGTAACAAAAATATCGACAACATACTACCTTCCATAATGACAAGGCTACCATCCATTGTATTAACGAAAATCTCGACAATAGACTACCTTCAATAATGACAAGGCTACCATCCATTGGAGTAACAAAAATATTGACAACAGACTACCTTCTATAATAACAAGGCTACCATTCGAATTAGTAACAAAAATCTGGACAACTGACTACCTTCCATAATGACAAGGCTACCATTCATTGGAGTAACAAAAATATCAACAAGAGACTACCTTCGGTAATGACAAGGCTACCATCCAATGGAGTAACAAAAATCTCGACAACAGACTACCTGCCATAATGATAAGGTTATCATCCAATGGAGTAACAAAAATCTGAACAACAGACTACCTTCCATAATGACAAGGCTACCATCCTATGGAGTATCAAAAATCACTACAATAGACTACCTTCCATAATGACAAGGCTACCATCTCTTGGAGTCACAAAAATCTCGATAACAGATTACCTTCCATAATGACAAGGCTACCATCCATTGGAGTAACAAATATCTCGACAACATACTACCTTCCATAATGACAAGGCTACCCTCCATTGGTGTAACAAAAATCTCGACAACAGACTACCTTCAATAATGACTAGGCTACCATCCATTAGACTAAAAAAGATATCGACAACAGACGACCTTTCATAATGACAAGGCTACCATCAATTGGAATAACAAAAATCTCGACAACAGACTACCTTCCATGACAACAAGGCTACCATCCATTGGAGTAACAAATATATCAACAAGAGTCTTCCTTCCATAATGACAAGTCTACCATCCATTGGAGTAACAAAAATCATGACAACAGACTACCTTCCATAATCAAAAGGCTACCATCCATTGGACTGAAAAAGATATCGACAATAGACTACCTTCCATAATGACAAGGCTACCATCCAATGGAGTAACAAAAATCTCGACAACACACTACCTTCCATAATGATAAGGCTACCACCCATTGGAGTAACAAAGATATCGACAATAGACTACCTTTCATAATGACAAGGCTACAATCCATTGTAGTAACAAAAATATCGACAACATACTACCTTCCATAATGACAAGGCTACCACCCATTGGAGTAACAAAAATATCAACAAGAGCCTAATTTCCATAATGACAAGGCTACCATCCCATGGAGTAACAAAAATCTCGACAACAGACTACCTTCCATAATGACAAGGCTACCATTCATTGGAGTAACAAAAATATCAACAAGAGACTACCTTCCGTAATGACAAGGCTACCATCCAATGGAGTAACAAAAATCTCGACAACAAACTACCTTCCATAATGATAAGGTTATCATCCAATGGAGTAACAAAAATCTGAACAACAGACTACCTTCCATAATGACAAGGCTACCATCCTATGGAGTATCAAAAATCACTACAACAGACCACCTTCCATAATGACAAGGCTACCCTCCATTGGTGTAACAAAAATCTCGACAACAAACTACCTTCAATAATGACTAGGCTACCATCCATTGGACTAAAAAAGATATCGACAACAGACTACCTTTCATAATGACAAGGCTACCATCAATTGGAATAACAAAAATCTCGACAACAGACTACCTTCCATGACAACAAGGCTACCATCCATTGGAGTAACAAATATATCAACAAGAGTCTACCTTCCATAATGACAAGGCTACCATCCATTGGAGTAACAAAAATCATGACAACAGACTACCTTCCATAATCAAAAGGCTACAATCCATTGGACTGAAAAAGATATCGACAATAGACTACCTTCCATAATGACAAGGCTACAATCCATTGTAGTAACAAAAATATCGACAACATACTACCTTCCATAATGACAAGGCTACCATCCATTGTATTAACAAAAATATCGACAACAGACTACCTTCCATAATGAGATGGCTACCATCCATTGGAATAAAAAAAATATAGATAATAGACTACCTTCCATAATGACAAGGCTACCATCCAATGGAGTAACAAAAATCTCGACAACACACTACCTTCCATAATGATAAGGCTACCATCCATTGGAGTAACAAAGATATCGACAATAGACTACCTTTCATAATGAGAAGGCTACAATCCATTGTAGTAACAAAAATATCGACAACATACTACCTTCCATAATGACAAGGCTACCGTCCATTGTATTAACAAAAATATCGACAATAGACTACCTTCAATAATGACAAGGCTACCATCCATTGGAGTAACAAAAATCTCGACAACAGACTACCTTCTATAATAACAAGGCTACCATCCATTATAGTAACAAAAATATGGACAACTGACTACCTTCCATAATGACAAGGCTACCATCCATTGGAGTAACAAAAATATCTACAAGAGACTACCTTCCGTAATGACAAGGCTACCATCCAATGGAGTAACAAAAATCTCGACAACAGACACCCTTCCATAATGATAAGGCTATCATCCAATGGAGTAACAAAAATCACGAAAATAGACTCCCTTCAATAATGGCAAGGCTACAATCCATTAGAGTAACAAAAAACATGACAACATACTACCTTCCATAATGACAAGGCTACCATCCATTAGAATAATAAAAATATGGACAACAAACTACCTTCCATAATGACAAGGCTACAATCCGTTGTAGTAACAAAAATATCGACAACATACTACCATCCATAATGACAAGGCTACCATCCATTGTATTAACAAAAATCTGGACAACAGACTACCTTCCATAATGACAAGGCTACCATCCATTGGAGTAACAAAAATATCAACAAGAGACTACCTTCCATAATGACAAGGCTACCATCCAATGGAGTAAAACAAATCTCGACAATAGAAAACCTTCCATAATGAGAAGGTTACAATCTATTGGAATAACAAAAATCTCGACAACAGACAAACTTCCATAATGACAAGGCTACCATACATTATAGTAACAAAAATCTGATAAACAGACTACCTTCCATAATGACAAGGTTACCTTCCATTGGAGTATCAAAAATCACTACAACAGACTACCTTCCATAATGACAAGGCTACCATCTATTGGAGTCACAAAAATCTCGATAACAGATTACCTTCCGTAATGACAAGGCTACCATCCATTTGAGTAACAAAAATCTCGACAACATACTACCTTCCATAATGACAAGGCTACCATCCATTGGAGTAACAAAAATCTCGACAACAGACTACCTTCAATAATGACTAGGCTACCATCCATTAGACTAAAAAAGATATCGACAACAGACTACCTTTCATAATGACAAGGCTACCATCAATTGGAATAACAAAAATCTCGACAACAGACTACCTTCCAAGACGACAAGGCTACCATCCATTGGAGTAACAAATATATCAACAAGAGACTACCTTCCATAATGACAAGGCTACCATCCATTGGAGTAACAAAAATCATGACAACAGACTACATTCCATAATGACCAGGCTACCATCCATTAGAGTAACAAAAATCTCGAAAACAGACTACCTTCCATAATGACAAGGCAACCATACATTATAGTAACAAAAATCTGAACAACATACTACCTTCCATAATGACAAGGCTACCATCCATTGGACTAACAAAAATCACAACAACATACTACCTTCCATAATGACAAGGCTACCATCCATTGTATTAACAAAAATCTCGACAACAGACTACCTTCCATAGTGACAAGTCTACCATCCATTGGAGTAACAAAAATCTCGACAACAAACTACCTTCTATAATTACAAGGCTACAATCCATTAGAGTAACAAAAATCTAGACAACAGACTACCTTCCATAATGACAAGGCTACCATCCATTGGAGTAACAAAAATATCAACAAGAGCCTACTTTCCATAATGACAAGGCTACCATCCAATGGAGTAACAAAAATCTCGACAACAGACTACCTTCCATAATGACAAGGCTACCATCCATTAGAGTAACAAAAATCTCGAAAACAGACTACCTTCCGTAATTACTAGGCTACCATCCAGTGGAATAACAAAAATCTCGACAACAGACTAACTTCCATAATGACAAGGCTACACTCCATTGGAGTAACAAAAATCACGACAACAGACTACCTTCCATAACGAGAAGGTTACCATCCATTGGAATAACAAAAATATAGATAACAGACTACCTTCCATAATGACAAGGCTACCATCCAATGGAGTAACAAAAATCTCGACAACACACTACCTTCCATAATGATAAGGCTACCATCCATTGGAGTAACAAAGATATCGACAATAGACTACCTTTCATAATGACAAGGCTACAATCCATTGTAGTAACAAAAATATCGACAACATACTACCTTCCATAATGACAAGGCTACCATCCATTGTATTAACAAAAACATCGACAACAGACTACCTTCAATAATGACAAGGCTACCATTCATTGGAGTAACAAAAATCTCGACAATAGACTACCTTCTATAATGACAAGGCTACCATCCATTATAGTAACAAAAATCTCGACAACTGACTACCTTCTATAATGATAAGGCTATCATCCAATGGAGTAAAAAAATTCTCCAAAATAGACTCCCTTCAATAATGACAAGGCTACCATCCATTAGAGTAACAAAAATCTTGACAACAGACTACCTTCTATAATGACAAGGCTACCATCCATTAGAATAATAAAAATATGGACAACAGACTACCTTCCATAATGACAAGGCTACAATCCGTTGTAGTAACAAAAATATCGACAACATACTACCATCCATAATGATAAGGCTACCATCCATTGTATTAACAAAAATCTCGACAACAGACTACCTTCAATAATGAGAACAGTACCATCCATTGGAGTAACAAAATTCTCGACAAAAAACTACCTTTTATAATGACAAGGCTACCATCCATTAAAGTAACAAAAATCTGGACAAAAGACTACCTTCCATAATGACAAGGCTATCATCCATTGGAGTAACAAAAATATCAACAAGAGACTACCTTCCATAATGACAAGGCTACCATCCAATGGAGTAACAAAAATCTCGACCTCAAAATACCTTCCATAATGACAAGGTTACCATCCATTGGAGTAACAAAAATCTTGAAAACAGACTACCTTTCATAATGACTAGGCTACCATCCATTGGAATAACAAAAATCTCGACAACAGACTAACTTCCCTAATGACAAGGCTACCATACATTATAGTAACAAAAATCTGAAAAACAGACTACCTTCCAAAATGACAAGGCTACCATCCATTGGAGTATCAAAAATCACTACAACAGACTACCTTCCATAATGACAAGGCTACCATCTATTGGAGTCACTAAAATCTCAATAACATATTACCTTCCATAATGACAAGGCTACCATCCATTGGAGTAACAAAAATCTCGACAACATACTACCTTCCATAATGACAAGGCTACCATACATTGGAGTAATAAAAATCTCGACAACAGACTACCTTCCATAATGACAAGGCTACCATGAATTGGAATAACAAAAATATCGATAACAAACTACCTTCCATGATGACAAGGCTACCATCCATTGGAGTAACAAATATATCAACAAGAGACTACCTTCCATAATGATAAGGCTACCATCCAATGGAGTAACAAAAATCATGACAACAGACTACCTTCCATGATGACAAGGCTACCATCCATTGGAGTAACAAAAATCTCGAAAACAGTCTACCTTCCATAATGACAAGACTACCATACATTATAGTAACAAAAATCTGAACAACATACTACCTTCCATAATGACAAGGCTACCATCCATTAGAGTAACAAAAATTACAACAACAGACTACCTTCCATAATGGCAAGGCTACCATCCATTGGAGTATCAAAAATCTCGATAACAGACTACCTTCCATAATGACAAGGCTACCATCCATTGGAGTAACAAAAATATTGAAAACAGACTCCCTTCGATATTGACAAGGCTACCATCCATTGGAGTAACAAAAATCTTGACAATAGACTACCTTCCATAATGACAACGCTACCATCCATTAGAATAACAAAAATCTGGACAACATACTACCTTCCATAATGACAAGGCTACCATCCATTGCAGTAACAAAAATATCAACAAGAGACTACCTTCCATAATGACAAGGCTACCATCCATTGGAGTAACAAAAATCTCGAAAATAGACTACCTTCCATAAAGACTAGGCTACCGTCCATTGGAATAACAAAAATCTCGACAATAGACTACCTTCCATAATGACAAGGCTAACATACATTATAGTAACAAAAATCTTAACAACAAACTACCTTCCATAATGACAAGACTACCATCCATTGGAGTAACAAAAATATCAACAATAGACTACCTTTTATAATGACAAGGCTAACATCCATTAGAGTAATAAAAATCTCGACAACAGACTACCTTCCATAATGACAAGGCTACCACCCATTAGAGTAACATAGATATCGACAACAAACTACCTTCCATAATGACAAGGCTACCATCCATTGGAATAATAAAAATCTCGACAACAGACTACCTTCCATAATGACAAGGCTACCATCCATTAGAGTAACAAAAATATCGACAACATACTACCTTCCATAATTACAAGGATACCATCCATTGGTGTAACAAAAATCTCGACAACATACTACCTTCCATAATGACAAGGCTACAATCCATTGTAGTAACAAAAATATAGACAACATACTACCTTCCATAATGACAAGGCTACCATCCATTGTATTAACAAAAATCTCGACAATAGACTACCTTCAATAATGACAAGGCTACCAACCATTGGAGTAACAAAAATCTCGACAACAAACTACCTTCTATAATGACAAGGCTACCATCCATTAGAGTAACAAAAATCTGGACAACACACTACCTTGCATAATGACAAGGCTACCATCCATTGGAGTAACAAAAATATCAACAATTGACTACCTTCCATAATGACAAGGCTACCATCCAATGGAGTAACAAAAATCTCGACAACAGACTACCTTCCATAATGATAAGGCTACCATCCATTGGAGTAACCAAAATCTCGAAAACAGACTACTTTCCGTAATTACTAGGCTACCATCCAGTGGAATAACAAAAATCTCGACAACAGACTAACTTCCATAATGACAAGGCTATATTCCATTGGAGTAACAAAAATCACGACAAAAGACTACCTTCCATAACGACAAGGCTACCATCAATGGAGTAACAAAAATCTCGACAACAGACTACCTACCATAATGATAAGGCTACCATCCATTGGAGTAACAAAAATATCGAAAACAAAATACTTTGCATAATACAAACGGTACCATCCATAATGACAAGGCTACCATCCATTAATGTAATAAAAATCTTGACAATAGACTACCTTCTGTAATGACAAGGCTACTATCCATTGGAGTAACAAAAATCTCGACAACAAACTACCTTACATAATGAATAGGCTACCATCCATTGGAGTAACAATGATATCGACAACATACTACCTTTCATAATGACAAGGCTACAATCCATTGTAGTAACAAAAATATCGACAACATACTACCTTCCATAATGACAAGGCTACAATCCATTGTAGTAACAAAAATATCGACAACATACTACCTTCCATAATGACAAGGCTACCATCCATTGTATTAACAAAAATATTGACAATAGACTACCTTCAATAATGACAAGGCTACCATCCATTGGAGTAACAAAAATCTCGACAAAAGACTACCTTCTATAATAACAAGGCTACAATCCATTAGAGTAACAAAAATCTGGACAACTGAGTACCTTCCATAATGACAAGGCTACCATCCATTGGAATAACGAAAATATCAACAAGAGACTACCTTCCATAATGACAAGGCTACCATCCAATGGAGTAACAAAAATCTCGACAACAGACTACCTTCCATAATGACAAGGCTATCATCCAATGGAGTAACAAAAATATAGAAAATAGACTCCCTTCAACAATGACAAGGCTACCATCCATTGGAGTAACAAAAATCTTGACAACAGACTACCTTCCATAATGACAAGGCTACCATCCATTAGAATAACAAAAATATGGACAACAGACTACTTTCCATAATGACAAGGCTACCATCCATTGGAGTAACAAAAATATCAACAAGAGACTACCTTCCATAATGACAAGGCTACTATCCATTGGAGCACCAAAAATCTCGACATCAAAATACCTTCCATAATGACAAGGTTACCATCCATTGGAGTAACAAAAATCTTGAAAATAGACTACCTTTAATAATAACTAGGCTACCATCCATTGGAATAACAAAAATCTCGACAACAGACTAACTTCCACATTGACAAGGCTACCATCCACTGGAGTATCAAAAATATGAACAACAGACTACCTTCCATATTGACAAGGCTACCATCCATTGGAGTATCAAAAATCACTACAACAGACTACGTTCCATAATGACAAGGCTACCATCTATTGGAGTCACTAAAATGTACACAACAGACTACCTTGCATAATACAAACGGTACCATCCTTTATAGTAACAAAAATCTGGACAATTGACTACCTTCCATAATGACAAGGCTACCATTCATTGGAGTAACAAAAATATCAACAAGAGACTACCTTCCGTAATGACAAGGCTACCATCTAATGGAGTAACAAAAATCTCGACAACAGACTACCTTCCATAATGATAAGGCTATCATCCAATGGAGTAACAAAAATCTCGAAAACATATTCCCTTCAATAATGACAAGGCTACATTCCATTAGAGTAACAAAAATCTTGACAACAGACTACCTTCCATAATGACAAGGCTACCATCCATTAGAATAATAAAAATATGGACAACAGACTACCTTCCATAATGACATGGCTACAATCTGTTGTAGTAACAAAAATACCGACAACATACTACCATCCATAATGACAAGGCTACCATCCATTGTATTAACAAAAATGTCGACAACAGTCTACCTTCCATAATGACAAGGCTACCATCCATTGGAGTAACAAAAATCTCGAAAACAGACTACCTTCCGTAATTACTAGGCTACCATCCAGTGGAATAACAAAAATCTCGACAACAGACTAATTTCCATAATGACAAGGCTACACTCCATTGGAGTAACAAAAATCACGACAATAGACTACCTTCCATAACAAGAAGGCTACCATCCATTGGAATAACAAAAATATAGTTAACTGACTACCTTCCATAATGACAAGGCTACCATCCAATGGAGTAACAAAAATCTCGACAACACACTACCTTCCATAATGATAAGGCTACCATCCATTGGAGTAACAAAGATATCGACAATAGACTACCTTTCATAATGAGAAGGCTACAATCCATTGTAGTAACAAAAATATCGACAACATACTACCTTCCATAATGACAAGGCTACCGTCCATTGTATTAAAAAAAATATCGACAATAGACTACCTTCAATAATGACAAGGCTACCATCCATTGGAGTAACAAAAATCTCGACAACTGACTACCTTCCATAATGACAAGGCTACCATCCATTGGAGTAACAAAAATATCTACAAGAGACTACCTTCCGTAATGACAAGGCTACCATCCAATGGAGTAACAAAAATCTCGACAACAGACACCCTTCCATAATGATAAGGCTATCATCCAATGGAGTAACAAAAATCACGAAAATAGACTCCCTTCAATAATGGCAAGGCTACAATCCATTAGAGTAACAAAAAACATGACAACATACTACCTTCCATAATGACAAGGCTACCATCCATTAGAATAATAAAAATATGGACAACAAACTACCTTCCATAATGACAAGGCTACAATCCGTTGTAGTAACAAAAATATCGACAACATACTACCATCCATAATGACAAGGCTACTATCCATTGTATTAACAAAAATCTGGACAACAGACTACCTTCCATAATGACAAGGCTACCATCCATTGGAGTAACAAAAATATCAACAAGAGACTACCTTCCATAATGACAAGGCTACCATCCAATGGAGTAAAACAAATCTCGACAATAGAAAACCTTCCATAATGACAAGGTTACAATCCATTGGAATAACTAAAATCTCGACAACAGACAAACTTCCATAATGACAAGGCTACCATACATTATAGTAACAAAAATCTGATAAACAGACTACCTTCCATAATGACAAGGTTACCTTCCATTGGAGTATCAAAAATCACTACAACAGACTACCTTCCATAATGACAAGGCTACCATCTATTGGAGTCACAAAAATCTCGATAACAGATTACCTTCCGTAATGACAAGGCTACCATCCATTTGAGTAACAAAAATCTCGACAACATACTACCTTCCATAATGACAAGGCTACCATCCATTGGAGTAACAAAAATCTCGACAACAGACTACCTTCAATAATGACTAGGCTACCATCCATTAGACTAAAAAAGATATCGACAACAGACTAACTTTCATAATGACAAGGCTACCATCAATTGGAATAACAAAAATCTCGACAACAGACTACCTTCCAAGACGACAAGGCTACCATCCATTGGAGTAACAAATATATCAACAAGAGACTACCTTCCATAATGACAAGACTACCATCCATTGGAGTAACAAAAATCATGACAACAGACTACATTCCATAATGACAAGGCTACCATCCATTGGAGTAACAAAAATCTCGAAAACAGACTACCTTCCATAATGACAAGGCTACCATACATTATAGTAACAAAAATCTGAACAACATACTACCTTCCATAATGACAAGGCTACCATCCATTGGAGTAACAAAAATCACAACAACATACTACCTTCCATAATGACAAGGCTACCATCCATTGTATTAACAAAAATCTCGACAACAGACTACCTTCCATAGTGACAAGTCTACCATCCATTGGAGTAACAAAAATCTCGACAACAAACTACCTTCTATAATTACAAGGCTACAAACCATTAGAGTAACAAAAATCTAGACAACAGACTACATTCCATAATGAAAAGGCTACCATCCATTGGAGTAACAAAAATATCAACAAGAGCCTACTTTCCATAATGACAAGGCTACCATCCAATGGAGTAACAAAAATCTCGACAACAGACTACCTTCCATAATGACAAGGCTACCATCCATTGGAGTAACAAAAATCTCGAAAACAGACTACCTTCCGTAATTACTAGGCTACCATCCAGTGGAATAACAAAAATCTCGACAATAGACTAACTTCCATAATGACAAGGCTACACTCCATTGGAGTAACAAAAATCACGACAACAGACTACCTTCCATAACGAGAAGGTTACCATCCATTGGAATAACAAAAATATAGATAACAGACTACCTTCCATAATGACAAGGCTACCATCCAATGGAGTAACAAAAATCTCGACAACACACTACCTTCCATAAAGATAAGGCTACCATCCATTGGAGTAACAAAGATATCGACAATAGACTACCTTTCATAATGACAAGGCTACAATCCATTGTAGTAACAAAAATATCGATAACATACTACCTTCCATAATGACAAGGCTACCATCCATTGTATTAAAAAAAACATCGACAACAGACTACCTTCAATAATGACAAGGCTACCATCCATTGGAGTAACAAAAATCTCGACAATAGACTACCTTCTATAATGACAAGGCTACCATCCATTATAGTAACAAAAATCTCGACAACTGACTACCTTCTATAATGATAAGGCTATCATCCAATGGAGTAAAAAAAATCTCGAAAATAGACTCCCTTCAATAATGACAAGGCTACCATCCATTAGAGTAACAAAAATCTTGACAACAGACTACCTTCTATAATGACAAGGCTACCATCCATTAGAATAATAAAAATATGGACAACAGACTACCTTCCATAATGACAAGGCTACAATCCGTTGTAGTAACAAAAATATCGACAACATACTACCATCCATAATGATAAGGCTACCATCCATTGTATTAACAAAAATCTCGACAACAGACTACCTTCAATAATGAGAACGGTACCATCCATTGGAGTAACAAAATTCTCGACAAAAAACTACCTTCTATAATGACAAGGCTACCATCCATTAAAGTAACAAAAATCTGGACAACAGACTACCTTCCATAATGACAAGGCTACCATCCATTGGAGTAACAAAAATATCAACAAGAGACTACCTTCCATAATGACAAGGCTACCATCCAATGGAGTAACAAAAATCTCGACCTCAAAATACCTTCCATAATGACAAGGTTACCATCCATTGGAGTAACAAAAATCTTGAAAACAGACTACCTTTCATAATGACTAGGCTACCATCCATTGGAATAACAAAAATCTCGACAACAGACTAACTTCCCTAATGACAAGGCTACCATACATTATAGTAACAAAAATCTGAAAAACAGACTACCTTCCAAAATGACAAGGCTACCATCCATTGGAGTATCAAAAATCACTACAACAGACTACCTTCCATAATGACAAGGCTACCATCTATTGGAGTCACTAAAATCTCAATAACATATTACCTTCCATAATGACAAGGCTACCATCCATTGGAGTAACAAAAATCTCGACAACATACTACCTTCCATAATGACAAGGCTACCATACATTGGAGTAACATAAATCTCGGCAACAGACTACCTTCCATAATGACAAGGCTACCATGAATTGGAATAACAAAAATATCGATAACAAACTACCTTCCATGACGACAAGGCTACCATCCATTGGAGTAACAAATATATCAACAAGAGACTACCTTCCATAATGATAAGGCTACCATCCAATGGAGTAACAAAAATCATGACAACAGACTACCTTCCATGATGACAAGGCTACCATCCATTGGAGTAACAAAAATCTCGAAAATAGTCTACCTTCCATAATGACAAGACTACCATACATTATAGTAACAAAAATCTGAACAACATACTACCTTCCATAATGACAAGGCTACCATCCATTAGAGTAACAAAAATTACAACAACAGACTACCTTCCATAATGGCAAGGATACCATCCATTGGAGTATCAAAAATCTCGATAACAGACAACCTTCCATAATGACAAGGCTACCATCCATTGGAGTAACAAAAATATTGAAATTAGACTCCCTTCAATATTGACAAGGCTACTATCCATTGGAGTAACAAAAATCTTGACAATAGACTACCTTCCATAATGACAACGCTACCATCCATTAGAATAATAAAAATCTGGACAACATACTACCTTCCATAATGACAAGGCTACCATCCATTGCAGTAACAAAAATATCAACAAGAGACTACCTTCCATAATGACAAGGCTACCATCCATTGGAGTAACAAAAATCTCGAAAATAGACTACCTTCCATAAAGACTAGGCTACCGTCCATTGGAATAACAAAAATCTCGACAATAGACTACCTTCCATAATGACAAGGCTAACATACATTATAGTAACAAAAATCTTAACAACAAACTACCTTCCATAATGACAAGGCTACCATCCATTGGAGTAACAAAAATATCAACAATAGACTACCTTTTATAATGACAAGGCTAATATCCATTAGAGTAATAAAAATCTCGACAACAGACTACCTTCCATAATGACAAGGCTACCACCCATTAGAGTAACATAGATATCGACAACAAACTACCTTTTAATAATGACAAGGCTACCATCCATTGGAATAATAAAAATCTCGACAACAGACTACCTTCCATAATGACAAGGCTACCATCCATTAGAGTAACAAAAATATCGACAACATACTACCTTCCATAATTACAAGGATACCATCCATTGGTGTAACAAAAATCTCGACAACATACTACCTTCCATAATGACAAGGCTACAATCCATTATAGTAACAAAAATATAAACAACATACTACCTTCCATAATGACAAGGCTACCATCCATTGTATTAACAAAAATCTCGACAACAGACTACCTACCATAATGACAAGGCTACCATCCAATGGAGTAACAAAAATCTCGACAACAAACTACCTTCCATAATGACAACGCTACCATCCATTAGAGTAACAAAAATATCGACAACATACTACCTTCCAAAATAACAAGGCTACCATCTATTGGAGTAACAAAAATCTCGACAACAGACTACCTTCCATAATGACAAGGCTACCATCCATTGGAGTAACGAAAATCTCAACAAGAGACTACCTTCCATAATGACAAGGCTACAATCCTTTAGAGTAACAAAAATATCGACAACAAACTACCTTGTATAATGACAAGGCTACCATCCATTGGAGTAAAAAAATCTCGAAAACAGACTACCTTCCATAAAGATTAGGCTACCATCCATTGGAATAACAAAAATCTCGACAACAGACTACCTTCAATAATGACAAGGCTACCATACATTGTAGTAACAAAAATATGAACAACATACTACGTTTCATAATGACAAGCCTACCATCCATTGGAGTAACAAAAATCACAACAACAAACTATCTTCTATAATGACAAGGCTACCATCCATTGGAGTAATAAAAATCTCGTCAACATAGTACCTTCCATAATGACAAGGCTACCACCCATTAGAGTAACATAGATATCGACAACATACTACCTTCCATAATGACAAGGCTACTATCCATTGGAATAATAAAATTCTCGACAATAGACTACCTTCCATAATGACAAGGCTACCATCCAATGGAGTAACAAAAATATCTACAACATACTACCTTCCAAAATGACAAGGCTACCATTCATTGGAGTAACAAAAATATTGACAACCTACTACCTTCCATAATGACAAGGCTACCATCTATTGGAGTAACAAAAATCTTGACAACAGACTACCTTCCATAATGACAAGGCTATCATCCATTGTAGTAACAAAAATCTTGACAACATACTACCTTCCATAATGACAAGGCTACAATCAATTGTAGTAACAAAAATATCGACAACATACTACCTTCCATAATGACAAGGCTATCATCTAATGGAGTAACAAAAATCTCGAAAATAGACTACCTTCCATAAAGACTAGGCTACCATCCATTGGAATAACAAAAATCTCGACAATAGACTACCTTCCATAATGACAAGGCTATCATACATTGTACTAACAAAAATAAAAACAACAGACTACCTTTCATAATGACAAGGCTACCATCCATTGGAGTAACAAAAATCACAATAACAAACTACCTTCTATAATGACAAGGTTACCATCCATTGGGGTAACATAGATATCGACAACATACTACCTTCCATAATGACAAGGCTACCAACAATTAGAGTAACATAGATATCGACAACATACTACCTTCCATAATGACAAGGCTACCATCCATTGGAATAATAAAATTCTCGACAACAGACTACCTTCCATAATGACAAGGCTACCATCCAATGGAGTAACAAAAATCTCGACAACATACTACCTTCCATAATGACAAGGCTAGCATTCATTGGCGTAACAAAAATATTGACAACATACTACCTTCTATAATGACAAGGCTACCATCTATTGGAGTAACAAAAATCTTGACACGAGACTACCTTTCATAATGACAAGGCTACCATCCAATGAAGTAACAAAAATCTCGGCAACATACTACCTTCCATAATGACAAGGCTACCATCCATTGGAGTAACAAAAATATTGACAACATACTACCTTCCATAATGACAAGGATACAATCTATTGGAGTAACAAAAATCTTGACAACAGACTACCTTCCATAATGACAAGGCTATCATCCATTGTAGTAACAAAAATCTTAACAACATACTATCTTCCATAATGACAAGGCTTCAATCCATTGTAGTAACAAAAATATCGACAACATAATACCTTCCATAATGTCAAGGCTATCATCCAATGGAGTAACAAAAATCTCGAAAATAGACTACCTTCCATAAAGACTAGGCTACCATCCATTGGAATAACAAAAATCTTGACAATAGACTACCTTCCATAATGACAAGGCTACCATACATTATAGTAACAAAAATCTGAACAACAGACTACCTTCCATAATGACAATCCTACCATCCATTGGAGTAACACAAATATCAACATGAGACTACCTTCCATAATGACAAGGCTACCATCCATTGGAGTACCAAAAATCTCGACAACAGACTACCTTGTATAATGACAAGGCTTCCATCCATTGGAGTAACAAAAATCTCGAAAATAGACTACCTTCCATAAAGATTAGGCTACCATCCATTGGAATAACAAAAATCTCGACAACAAACTACCTTCAATAATGACAAGGCTACCATACATTGTAGTAACAAACATATGAACAACAGACTACGTTTCATAATGACAAGCCTACCATCCATTGGAGTAACAAAAATCACAACAACAAACTACCTTCTATAATGACAAGGCTACCATCCATTGGAGTAATAAAAATCTCGACAACATAATACCTTCCATAATGACAAGGCTACCACCCATTAAAGTAACATAGATATCGACAACATACTACCTTCCATAATGACAAGGATACTATCCATTGGAATAATAAAAATCTCGACAATAGACTACCTTCCATAAAGACAAGGCTACCATCCAATGGAGTAACACAAATCTTGACAACATACCACCTTCCATAATGACAAGGCTACCATCCATTGGAGTAACAAAAATATCGACAACATACTACCTTCCAAAATTACAAGGCTACGATCTATTGGAGTAACAAAAATCTTGACAACAGACTACCTTCCATAATGACAAGGCTACCATTCATTTGAGAAACGAAAATCTCAACAAGAGACTACCTTCCATAATGACAAGTCTACTATCCTTTAAAGTAACAAAAATATCGACAACAAACTACCTTGTATAATGACAAGGCTACCATCCATTGGAGTAAAAAAATCTCGAAAACTGACTACCTTCCATAAAGATTAGGCTACCTTCCATTGGAATAACAAAAATCTCGACAATAGACTACCTTCCATAATGACAAGGCTACCATACATTGTAGTAACAAAAATAAAAACAACAGACTACCTTTCATAATGACAAGGCTACCATCCATTGGAGTAACAAAAATCACAATAACAAACTACCTTCTATAATGACAAGGCTACCATCCATTGGTGTAACATAGATATCGACAACATACTACCTTCCATAATGACAAGGCTACCAACCATTAGAGTAACATAGATATCGACAACATACTACCTTCCATAATGACAAGGCTACCATCCATTGGAATAATAAAATTCTCGACAACAGACTACCTTCCATAATGACAAGGCTACCATCCAATGGAGTAACAAAAATCTCGACAACATACTACCTTCCATAATGACAAGGCTACCATCCATTGGCGTAACAAAAATATTGAAAACATACTACCTTCTATAATGACAAGGCTACCATCTATTGGAGTAATAAAAATCTTGACAACAGACTAAATTCCATAATTACAAGGCTACCATCCAATGAAGTAACAAAAATCTCGGCAACATACTACCTTCCATAATGACAAGGCTACCATCCATTAGAGTAACAAAAATATTAGCAACATACTACCTTCCATAATGACAAGGATACAATCTATTGTAGTAACAAAAATCTTGACAACAGACTACCTTCCATAATGACAAGGCTATCATCCATTGTAGTAACAAAAATCTTAACAACATACTATCTTCCATAATGACAAGGCTACAATCCAATGTAGTAACAAAAATATCGACAACATACTACCTTCCATAATGTCAAGGCTATCATCCAATGGAGTAACAAAAATCTCGAAAATAGACTACCTTCCATAAAGACTAGGCTACCATCAAATGGAGTAACAAAAATCTCGACAATAGATTACCTTCCATAATGACAAGGCTACCATACATTATAGTAACAAAAATATGAACAACAGGCTACCTTCCATAATGACAATCCTACCATCCATTGGAGTAACACAAATATTAACATGAGATTACCTTCCATAATGACAAGGCTACCATCCATTGGAGTAACAAAAATCACAACAACAATCTACCTTCTATAATTACAAGGCTACCATCCATTGGAGTAATAAAAATCTCGACAACATACTACCTTCCATAATGACAAGGCTACCACCCATTAGAGTAACATAGATATCGACAACATACTACCTTCCATAATGACAAGGCTACTATCCATTGGAATAATAAAAATCTCCACAATAGACTACCTTCCATAATGACAAGGCTACCATACATTATAGTAACAAAAATATGAACAACAGACTACCTTCCATAATGACAATCCTACCATCCATTGGAGTAACACAAATATCAACATGAGACTACCTTCCATAATGACAAGGCTACCATCCATTGGAGTACCAAAAATCTCGACAACAGACTACCTTGTATAATGACAAGGCTTCCATCCATTGGAGTAACAAAAATCTCGAAAATAGACTACCTTCCATAAAGATTAGGCTACCATCCATTGGAATAACAAAAATCTCCACAACAGACTACCTTCAATAATGACAAGGCTACCATACATTGTAGTAACAAAAATATGAACAACAGACTACGTTTAATAATGACAAGCCTACCATCCATTGGAGTAACAAAAATCACAACAACAAACTACCTTCTATAATGACAAGGCTACCATCTATTGGAGTAATAAAAATCTCGACAACATACTACCTTCCATAATGACAAGGCTACCACCCATTAGAGTAACATAGATATCGACAACATACTACCTTCCATAATGACAAGGCTATAATCCATTGGAATAATAAAAATCTCGACAATAGACTACCTTCCATAATGACAAGGCTACCATCCAATGGAGTAACAAAAATCTTGACAACATACTACCTTCCATAATGACAAGGCTACCATCCATTGGAGTATCAAAAATATCGACAACATACTACCTTCCAAAATTACAAGGCTACCATCTATTGGAGTAACAAAAATCTTGACAACAGACTACCTTCCATAATGACAAGGCTACCATCCATTTGAGAAACGAAAATCTCAACAAGAGACTACCTTCCATAATGACAAGGCTACTATCCTTTAGAGTAACAAAAATATCGACAACAAACTACCTTGTATAATGACAAGGCTACCATCCATTGGAGTAAAAAAATCTCGAAAACAGACTACCTTCCATAAAGATTAGGCTACCTTCCATTGGAATAACAGAAATCTCGATAATAGACTACCTTCCATAATGACAAGGCTACCATACATTGTAGTAACAAAAATAAAAACAACAGACTACCTTTCATAATGACAAGGCTACCATCCATTGGAGTAACAAAAATCACAATAACAAACTACCTTCTATAATGACAAGGCTACCATCCATTAGGGTAACATAGATATCGACAACATACTACCTTCCATAATGACAAGGCTACCAACCATTAGAGTAACATAGATATCGACAACATACTACCTTCCATAATGACAAGGCTACCATCCATTGGAATAATAAAATTCTCGACAACAGACTACCTTCCATAATGACAAGGCTACCATCCAATGGAGTTACAAAAATCTCGACAACATACTACCTTCCATAATGACAAGGCTACCATCCATTGGCATAACAAAAATATTGAAAACATACTACCTTCTATAATGACAAGGCTACCATCTATTGGAGTAACAAAAATCTTGATAACAGACTACATTCCATAATGACAAGGCTACCATCCAATGAAGTAACAAAAATCTCGGCAACATACTACCTTCCATAATGACAAGGCTACCATCCATTGGAGTAACAAAAATATTGGCAACATACTACCTTCCATAATGACAAGGATACAATCTATTGGAGTAACAAAAAACTTGACAACAGACTACCTTCCATAATGACAAGGCTATCATCCATTGTAGTAACAAAAATCTTAACAACATACTATCTTCCATAATGACAAGGCTACAATCCATTGTAGTAACAATAATATCGACAACATACTACCTTCCATAATGTCAAGGCTATCATCCAATGGAGTAACAAAAATCTCGAAAATAGACTACCTTCCATAAAGACTAGGCTACCATCAAATGGAGTAACAAAAATCTCGACAATAGACTACCTTCCATAATGACAAGGCTACCATACATTATAGTAACAAAAATCTGAACAACAGACTACCTTCCATAATGACAATCCTACCATCCATTGGAGTAACACAAATATTAACATGAGACTACCTTCCATAATGACAAGGCTACCATCTATTGGAGTACCAAAAATCTCGACAACAGACTACCTTCTATAATGACAAGGCTTCCATCCATTGGAGTAACAAAAATCTCGAACAGAAGCTACCTTCCATAAAGATTAGGCTACCATCCATTGGAATAACAAAAATCTCGACAATAGACTACCTTCAATAATGACAAGGCTACCATACATTGTAGTAACAAAAATATGAACAACAGACTATGTTTCATAATGACAAGCCTACCATCCGTTGGAGTAACAAAAATCACAACAAAAAACTACATTCTATAATGACAAGGCTACCATCCATTGGAGTAATAAAAATCTAGACAACATACTACCTTCCATAATGACAAGGCTACCACCCATTAGAGTAACATAGATATCGACAACATACTACCTTCCATAATGACAAGGCTACTATCCATTGGAATAATAAAAATCTCGACAATAGACTACCTTCCATAATAACAAGGCTACCATCTAATGGAGTAACAAAAATCTTGACAACATACTACCTTCCATAATGACAAGGCTACCATCCATTGGAGTAACAAAAATATCGACAACATACTACCTTCCAAAATTACAAGGCTACCATATATTGGAGTAACAAAAATCTCGACAACAGACTACCTTCCATAATGACAAGGCTACCATCCATTGGAGTAACGAAAATCTCAATAAGAGACTACCTTCCATAATGACAAGGCTACCATCCTTTAGAGTAACAAAAATATCGACAACAAACTACCTTGTATAATGACAAGGCTACCATCCATTGGAGTAAAAAAATCTCGAAAACAGACTACCTTCCATAAAGATTAGGCTACCTTCCATTGGAATAACAAAAATCTCGACAATAGACTACCTTCCATAATGACAAGGCTACCATACATTGTAGTAACAAAAATATGAACAACATACTACCTTTCATAATGACAAGGCTACCATCCATTGGAGTAACAAAAATCACAACAACAAACTACCTTCTATAATGACAAGGCTACCATCCATTAGGGTAACATAGATATCGACAACATACTACCTTCCATAATGACAAGGCTACCACCCATTAGAGTAACATAGATATCGACAACATACTACCTTCCATAATGACAAGGCTACCATCCATTGGAATAATAAAACTCTCGACAACAGACTACCTTCCATAATGACAAGGCTACCATCCAATGGAGTAACAAAAATCTCGACAACATACTACCTTCCATAATGACAAGGCTACCATCCATTGGAGTAACAAAAATATTGACAACATACTACCTTCCATGATGACAAGGCTACCATCTATTGGAGTAACAAAAATATTGACAACAGACTACATTCCATAATGACAAGGCTACCATCCAATGAAGTAACAAAAATCTCGGCAACATACTACCTTCCATAATGACAAGGCTACCATCCATTGGAGTAACAAAAATATTGGCAACATACTACCTTCCATAATGACAAGGATACAATCTATTGGAGTAACAAAAATCTTGACAATAGACTACCTTCCATAATGACAAGGCTATCATCCTTTGTAGTAACAAAAATCTTAACAACATACTATCTTCCATAATGACAAGGCTACAATCCATTGTAGTAACAAAAATATCGACAACATACTACCTTCCATAATGTCAAGGCTATCATCCAATGGAGTAACAAAAATCTCGAAAATAGACTACCTTCCATAAAGACTAGGCTACCATCAAATGGAGTAACAAAAATCTCGACAATAGACTACCTTCCATAATGACAAGGCTACCATACATTATAGTAACAAAAATCTGAACAACAGACTACCTTCCATAATGACAATCCTACCATCCATTGGAGTAACACAAATATTAACATGAGACTACCTTCCATAATGACAAGGCTACCATCTATTGGAGTACCAAAAATCTCGACAACAGACTACCTTCTATAATGACAAGGCTTCCATCCATTGGAGTAACAAAAATATCGAACACAAGCTACCTTCCATAAAGATTAGGCTACCATCCATTGGAATAACAAAAATCTCGACAATAGACTACCTTCAATAATGACAAGGCTACCATACATTGTAGTAACAAAAATATGAACAACAGACTATGTTTCATAATGACAAGCCTACCATCCATTGGAGTAACAAAAATCACAACAACAAACTACCTTCTATAATGACAAGGCTACCATCCATTGGAGTAATAAAAATCTAGACAACATACTACCTTCCATAATGACAAGGGTACCACCCATTAGAGTAACATAGATATCGACAACATACTACGTTCCATAATGACAAGGCTACAATCCATTGGAATAATAAAAATCTCGACAATAGACTACCTTCCATAATGACAAGGCTACCATCCAATGGAGTAACAAAAATCTTGACAACATACTACCTTCCATAATGACAAGGCTACCATCCATTGGAGTAACAAAAATATCGACAACATACTACCTTCCAAAATTACAAGGCTACCATCTATTGGAGTAACAAAAATCTCGACAACAGACTACCTTCCATAATGACAAGGCTACCATCCATTGGAGTAACGAAAATCTCAACAAGAGACTACCTTCCATAATGACAAGGCTACCATCCTTTAGAGTAACAAAAATATCGACAACAAACTACCTTGTATAATTACAAGGCTACCATCCATTGGAGTAAAAAAATCTCGAAAACAGACTACCTTCCATAAAGATTAGGCTACCTTCCACTGGAATAACAAAAATCTCGACAATAGACTACTTTCCATAATGACAAGGCTACCATACATTGTAGTAACAAAAATATGAACAACATACTACCTTTCATAATGACAAGGCTACCATCCATTGGAGTAACAAAAATCACAACAACAAACTACCTTCTATAATGACAAGGCTACCATCCATTAGGGTAACATAAATATCGACAACATACTACCTTCCATAATGACAAGGCTACCACCCATTAGAGTAACATAGATATCGACAACATACTACCTTCCATAATGACAAGGCTTCCATCCATTGGAATAACAAAACTCTCGACAACAGACTACCTTCCATAATGACAAGGCTACCATCCAATGGAGTAACAAAAATCTCGACAACATACTACCTTCCATAATGACAAGGCTACCATCCATTGGAGCATCAAAAATATTGACAACATACTACCTTCCATGATGACAAGGCTACCATCTATTGGAGTAACAAAAATCTTGACAACAGACTACCTTCCATAATGACATGGCTACCATCCAATGGAGTAACAAAAATCTCGACAACATACTACCTTCCAAAATGACAAGGCTACCATTCATTGGAGTAACAAAAATATTGACAACCTACTACCTTCCATAATGACAAGGCTACCATCTATTGGAGTAACAAAAATCTTGACAACAGACTACCTTCCATAATGACAAGGCTATCATCCATTGTAGTAACAAAAATCTTGACAACATACTACCTTCCATAATGATAAGGCTACAATCAATTGTAGTAACAAAAATATCGACAACATACTACCTTCCATAATGACAAGGCTATCATCTAATGGAGTAACAAAAATCTCAAAAACAGACTACCTTCCATAAAGACTAGGCTACCATCCATTAGAATAACAAAAATCTTGACAACAGACTACCTTCCATAATGACAAGGCTACCATACATTATAGTAACAAAAATCTGAACAACAGACTACCTTCCATAATGACAAGGCTACCATCCTTTAGAGTAACAAAAATATCGACAACAAACTACCTTGTATAATGACAAGGCTACCATCCATTGGAGTAAAAAAATCTCGAAAATAGACTACCTTCCATAAAGATTAGGCTACCTTCCATTGGAATAACAAAAATCTCGACAATAGACTACCTTCCATAATGACAAGGCTACCATACATTGTAGTAACAAAAATATGAACAACATACTACCTTTCATAATGACAAGGCTACCATCCATTGGAGTAACAAAAATCACAACAACAAACTACCTTCTATAATGACAAGGCTACCATCCATTAGGGTAACATAAATATCGACAACATACTACCTTCCATAAGGACAAGGCTACCACCCATTAGAGTAACATAGATATCGACAACATACTACCTTCCATAATGACAAGGCTACCATCCATTGGAATAACAAAACTCTCGATAACAGACTACCTTCCATAATGACAAGGCTACCATCCAATGGAGTAACAAAAATCTCGACAACATACTACCTTCCATAATGACAAGGCTACCATCCATTGGAGCAACAAAAATATTGACAACATACTACCTTCCATGATGACAAGGCTACCATCTATTGGAGTAACAAAAATCTTGACAACAGACTACCTTCCATAATGACAAGGCTACCATCCAATGGAGTAACAAAAATCTCGACAACATACTACCTTCCAAAATGACAAGGCTACCATTCATTGGAGTAACAAAAATATTGACAACCTACTACCTTCCATAATGACAAGGCTACCATCTATTGGATTAACAAAAATCTTGACAACATACTACCTTCCATAATGACAAGGCTACAATCAATTGTAGTAACAAAAATATCCACAACATACTACCTTCCATAATGACAAGGCTATCATCTAATGGAGTAACAAAAATCTCAAAAACAGACTACCTTCCATAAAGACTAGGCTACCATCCATTAGAATAACAAAAATCTTGACAACATACTACCTTCCATAATGACAAGGCTACCATACATTATAGTAACAAAAATCTGAACAACAGACTACCTTCCATAATGACAAGCCTACCATCCATTGGAGTAACAAAAATATCAACATGAGGATACCTTCCATAATGACAAGGGTACCATCGATTGGAGTACCAAAAATCTCGACAACAGACTACCTTCTATAATGACAAGGCTACCTTCCATTGGAGTAACAAAAATCTCGAAAACAGACTACCTTCCATAAAGATTAGGCTACCATCCATTGGAATAACAAAAATCTCGACAACAGACTACCTTCCATAATGACAAGGCTACCATACATTATAGTAACAAAAATATAAACAACAGACTACGTTTCATAATGACAAGGCTACCATCCGTTGGAGTAACAAAAATCACAACAACAAACTACCTTCTATAATGACAAGGATACCATCCATTGGAGTAATAAAAATCTCGACAACAGACTACCTTCCATAATGACAAGGCTACCACCCATTAGAGTAACATAGATATCGACAACAAACTACCTTCCATAATGACAAGGATACCATCCAATGGAGTAACAAAAATCTTAACAACATACTACCTTCAATAATGACAAGGATACCATCCATTGGAGTAAAAAAAATATCGACAACATACTACCTTCCAAAATTACAAGGCTACCATCTATTAGAGTAACAAAAATATTGACAACAAACTACCTTCCATAATGACAAGGCTATCATCCATTGTAGTAACAAAAACCTCGACAACATACTACCTTCCATAATGACAAGGCTACAATCCATTGTAGTAACAAAAATATCGACAACATACTACCTTCCATAATGACAAGGCTACCATCCATTGTAATAATAAAAATCTCGACAACAGACTACCTTCAATAATGACAAGGCTACCATCCATTGGAGTAACAAAAATCTCGACAACGGACTACTTTCCATAATGACAAGGCTACCATGCATTAGAGTAACAAAAATCTGGACAACAGACTACCTTCCATAATGACAAGGCTACCATCCATTGGAGTAACAAAAATATCAACAAGAGCCTACCTTCCATACTGACAAGGCTACCATCCATTGGAGTAACAAAAATATTAACAAGAGACTACCTTCCATAATGACAAGGCTATCATCCATTGGAGTACCAAAAATCTCGACAAAAGACTACCTTCTATAATGACAAGGCTACCATCCATTAGAGTAATAAAAATCTCGAAAACAGACTACCTTCCATAAAGACTAGGCTACCATCCATTGGAATAACAAAAATCTCGACAACAGAGTACCTTCCATAATGACAAGGGTACCATACATTGTAGTAACAAAAATATGAACAACAAACTACCTTCCATAATGACAAGGCTACCATCCAATGGAGTAACAAAAATCTCGACAACATACTACCTTCCAAAATGACAAGGCTACCATTCATTGGAGTAACAAAAATATTGACAACCTACTACCTTCCATAATGACAAGGCTACCATCTATTGGAGTAACAAAAATCTTGACAACAGACTACCTTCCATAATGACAAGGCTACAATCAATTGTAGTAACAAAAATATCGACAACATACTACCTTCCATAATGACAAGGCTATCATCTAATGGAGTAACAAAAATCTCAAAAACAGACTACCTTCCATAAAGACTAGGCTACCATCCATTAGAATAACAAAAATCTTGACAACAGACTACCTTCCATAATGAAAAGGCTATCATCCATTGTAGTAACAAAAATCTTGAAAACATACTACCTTCCATAATGACAAGGCTACAATCCATTGTAATAACAAAAAAATAGACAACATACTACCTTCCATAATGACAAGGCGACCATCCATTGTAGTAACAAAAATCTCGAAAACAGACTACCTTCCATAAAGACTAGGCTACCATCCATTGGAATAACAAAAATCTCGACAACAGACTACCTTCCATAATGACAAGGCTACCATACATTATAGTAACAAAAATCTATACAATGGACTACCTTTCATAACGACAAGCCTACCATCCATTGGACTAACAAAAATATCAACATGAGACTACCTTCCATAATGACATGGCTACCATCCATTGGGGTAACAAAAATCTCGACAACAGACTACCTTCCATAATGACAAGGCTACCACCCATTAGAGTAACATAGATATCGACAACATTCTACCTTCCATAATGACAAGCCTACCATCCATTGGAATAATAAAAATCTCGACAACAGACTACCTTCCATAATGACAAGGCTACCTTCCAATGGAGTTACAAAAATCTCGACAACATACTACATTCCATAATGACAAGGCTACCATCCACTGTAGTAAGAAAAATATCGACAACATACTACCTTCCATAATGACAAGGCTACCATCTATTGGAGTAATATAAATCTTGACAACAGACTACCTTCCATAATGACAAGGCTATCATCCATTGTAGTAACAAAAATATCAACAAGAGACTACCTTCCATAATGACAAGGCTACAATCCATTGGAGTACCAAAAATCTCGACAACAGATTACCTTCTATAATGACAAGGCTACCATCCATTGGAGTAATAAAAATCTCGAAAATAGACTACTTTCCATAAAGACTAGGCTACCATCCATTGGAATAACAAAAATCTCGACAACATACTACCTTCCATAATGACAACGCTACCATACATTGTAGTAACAAAAATCTGAACAACAGACTACCTTCCATAATGACAAGGCTACCATCCATTGGAGTAACAAAAATCACAACAACAAACTACCTTCTATAATGACAAGGCTACCATCCATTGGGGTAACAAAAATCTCGACAACAGACTACCTTCCATAATGAGAAGGCTACCACCCATTAGAGTAACATAGATATCGACAACATACTACCTTCCATAATGACAAGGCTAACATCCATTGGAATAATAAAAATCTTGACAACAGACTACCTTCCAAAATGACAAGGCTATGATCCATTATAGTAACAAAAATGTTGACAACATACTACCTTCCATAATGACAAGGCTACCATCCATTGTAGTAACAAAAATCTCGAAAATAGACTACCTTCCATAAAGACTAGGCTACCATCTTTTGTAGTAACAAAAATCTCGACACCAGACTATGTTCATTAATGAGAAGGCTACCATCCATTGGAGTAACAAAAATCTCGACAACAGACTACCTTCCATAATGACAAGGCTACCATCTATTAGAGTAATAAAAATCTTGACAACAGACTACCTTCCATAATGACAAGGCTATCATCCATTGTAGTAACAAAAATATCGACAACATACTACCTTTCATAATGACAAGCCTACCATCCATTAGAGTAACAAAAATATAAACAAGAGACTACCTTCCATAATGACAAGGCTACCTCCCATTGGAGTACCAAAAATCTCGACAACAAACTACCTTCTATAATGACAAGGCTACCATCCATTGGAGTAACAAAAATCTCGAAAACAGACTACCATCCACAAAGACTAGGCTACCATCCATTGGAATAACAAAAATATCGACAACATACTACCTTCCATAATGACAAGGCTACCATACATTGTAGTAACAAAAATCTGAACAACACACTACCTTCCATAATGACAAGGCTACCATCCATTGGAGTAACAAAAATCACAACAACAAACTACCTTCCATAATGACAAGGCTACCACCCATTAGAGTAACATAGATATCGACAACATACTACCTTCCATAATGACAAGGCCACCATCCATTGGAATAATAAAAATCTCGACATTAGACTACCTTCAATAATGACAAGGCTACCATCCAATGGAGTAACAAAAATCTCGACAACATACTACCTTCCATAATTACAAGGCTACCATCCATTGGAGTAACAAAAATATCGACAACATACTACCTTCCATAATGACAAGGCTACCATCTATTGGAGTAACAAAAATCTTGACAACAGACTACCTTCCATAATGACAAAGCTACAATCCATTGTGGTAACAAAAATCTCGACAACATACTACCTTCGATAATGACAAGGCTACCATCCATTGTAGTAACAAAAATCTCAACAACAGACTACGTTCAATAATGACAAAGCTACCATCCATTGGAGTAACAAAAATCTCGACAACAAACTACCTTCCATAATGACAAGGCTACCATCCATTAGAGTAAGAAAAATATGAACAACAGACTATCTTCCATAATGACAAGGCTACCATCCATTGGAATAACAAAAATATCAACAAGAGACTACCTTCCATAATGACAAGGCTACCATCCATTGGAGTAACAAAAATATCAACAAGAGACTACCTTCCATAATGACAAGGCTACCATCCATTGAAGTACCAAAAATATCGACATTAGACTACCTTCTATAATGACAAGGCTACCATCCATTGGAGTAACAAAAATCTCGAAAATAGACTACCTTCCATAAAGACTACGCTACAATCCATTGGAATAACAAAAATCTCGAAAACATACTACCTTCCATAATGACAAGGCTACCATACATTATAGTAACAAAAATCTGAACAACAGACTACCTTCCATAATGACAAGGCTACCATCCATTGGAGTACCAAAAATCTCGAAAACAGACTACCCTCTATAATGACAAGGCTACCATCCATTGGAGTAAAAAAAATCTGGAAAACAGACTACCTTCCATAAATATTAGGCTACCATCCGTTGGAATAACAAAAATCTCGACAACAGACTACCTTCCATAATGACATGGCTACCATACATTATAGTAACAAAAATATGAACAACATACTACCTTCGATAATCACAAGGCTACCATCCATTGGAGTAACAAAAATCACAACAACAAACTACCTTCTACAATGACAAGGCTACCATCCATTGGGGTAACAAAAATCTCGACAACAGACTTCCTTCCATAATGACAAGGCTACCACCCATTAGAGTAACATAGATATCGACAACATACGACCTTCCATAATGACAAGGCTACCATCCATTGGAATAATAAAAATCTCGACAACAGACTACCTTCCATAATGACAAGGCTACCATCCAATGGAGTTTCAAAAAACCCGACAACATACTACCTTCCAAAATGACAAGGCTACCATCCATTGGAGTAACAAAAATATCGACAACATACTACCTTCCATAATGACAAGGCTACCATCTATTGGAGTAATAAAAATCTTGACAACAGACTACCTTCCATAATGACAAGGCTATCAATCATTATAGTAACAAAAATCATGACAACATACTACCTTCCATAATGACAAGGCTACAATCCATTGTAGTAACAAAAATATCGACAACATACTACCTTCCATAATGACAAGGCTACCATCTTTTGTAGTAACAAAAATCTCGACAACAGACTATGTTCATTAATGAGAAGGCTACCATCCATTGGAGTAACAAAAATCTAGACAACAGACTACCTTCCATAATGACAAGGCTACCATCTATTGGAGTAATAAAAATCTTGACAACAGACTACCTTCCATAATGACAAGGCTATCATCCATTGTAGTTACAAAAATATAGACAACATACTACCTTTCATAATGACCAGCCTACCATCCATTAGAGTAACAAAAATATAAACAAGAGACTACCTTCCATAATGACAAGGCTACCTCCCATTGGCGTACCAAAAATCTCGACAACAAACTACCTTCTATATTGACAAGACTACCATCCATTGGAGTAACAAAAATCTCGAAAACAGACTACCATCCATAAAGACAAGGCTACCATCCATTGGAATAACAAAAATCTCGACAATAGACTACCTTCCATAATGACAAGGCTAACATACATTGTAGTAAAAAAAATCTGAACAACACACTACCTTCCATAATGACAAGGCTACCATCCATTGGAGTAACAAAAATCACAACAACAAACTACCTTCTATAATGACAAGGCTACCATCCGTTGGAGTAACAAAAATCTGGACAACAGACTACCTTCCATAATGACAAGGCTACCACCCATTAGAGTAACATAGATATCGACAACATACTACATTCCATAATGACAAGGCTACCATCCATTGAAGTACCAAAAATATCGACATTAGACTACCTTCCATAATTACAAGGCTACCATCCATTGGAGTAACAAAAATATCGACAACAGACTACCTTCCATAATGACAAGGCTATCATCCATTGTAGTAACAAAAATATCGACAACATACTACCTTCCATAATGACAAAGCTACAATCCATTGTGGTAACAAAAATCTCGACAACATACTACCTTCGATAATGACGAGGCTACCATCCATTGTAGTAACAAAAATCTCGACAACAGACTACGTTCAATAATGACAAAGCTACCATCCATTGGAGTAACAAAAATCTCGACAACAAACTACCTTCCATAATGACAAGGCTACCATCCATTAGAGTAAGAAAAATCTGAACAACAGACTATCTTCCATAATGACAAGGCTACCATCCATTGGAATAACAAAAATATCAACAAGAGACTACCTTCCATAATGACAAGGCTACCATCCATTGGAGTAACAAAAATATCAACAAGAGACTACCTTCCATAATGACAAGGCTACCATCCATTGAAGTACCAAAAATATCGACATTAGACTACCTTCTATAATGACAAGGCTACCATCCATTGGAGTAACAAAAATCTCGAAAATAGACTACCTTCCATAAAGACTACGCTACAATCCATTGGAATAACAAAAATCTCGAAAACATACTACCTTCCATAATGACAAGGCTACCATACATTATAGTAACAAAAATCTGAACAACAGACTACCTTCCATAATGACAAGGCTACCATCCATTGGAGTACCAAAAATCTCGAAAACAGACTACCCTCTATAATGACAAGGCTACCATCCATTGGAGTAAAAAAAATCTGGAAAACAGACTACCTTCCATAAATATTAGGCTACCATCCGTTGGAATAACAAAAATCTCGACAACAGACTACCTTCCATAATGACATGGCTACCATACATTATAGTAACAAAAATATGAACAACATACTACCTTCGATAATCACAAGGCTACCATCCATTGGAGTAACAAAAATCACAACAACAAACTACCTTCTACAATGACAAGGCTACCATCCATTGGGGTAACAAAAATCTCGACAACAGACTTCCTTCCATAATGACAAGGCTACCACCCATTAGAGTAACATAGATATCGACAACATACTACCTTCCATAATGACAAGGCTACCATCCATTGGAATAATAAAAATCTCGACAACAGACTACCTTCCATAATGACAAGGCTACCATCCAATGGAGTTTCAAAAAACCCGACAACATACTACCTTCCAAAATGACAAGGCTACCATCCATTGGAGTAACAAAAATATCGACAACATACTACCTTCCATAATGACAAGGCTACCATCTATTGGAGTAATAAAAATCTTGACAACAAACTACCTTCCATAATGACAAGGCTATCAATCATTATAGTAACAAAAATCATGACAACATACTACCTTCCATAATGACAAGGCTACAATCCATTGTAGTAACAAAAATATCGACAACATACTACCTTCCATAATGACAAGGATACCATCTTTTGTAGTAACAAAAATCTCGACAACAGACTATGTTCATTAATGAGAAGGCTACCATCCATTGGAGTAACAAAAATCTAGACAACAGACTACCTTCCATAATGACAAGGCTACCATCTATTGGAGTAATAAAAATCTTGACAACAGACTACCTTCCATAATGACAAGGCTATCATCCATTGTAGTTACAAAAATATCGACAACATACTACCTTTCATAATGACCAGCCTACCATCCATTAGAGTAACAAAAATATAAACAAGAGACTACCTTCCATAATGACAAGGCTACCTCCCATTGGCGTACCAAAAATCTCGACAACAAACTACCTTCTATATTGACAAGGCTACCATCCATTGGAGTAACAAAAATCTCGAAAACAGACTACCATCCATAAAGACAAGGCTACCATCCATTGGAATAACAAAAATCTCGACAATAGACTACCTTCCATAATGACAAGGCTAACATACATTGTAGTAACAAAAATCTGAACAACACACTACCTTCCATAATGACAAGGCTACCATCCATTGGAGTAACAAAAATCACAACAACAAACTACGTTCTATAATGACAAGGCTACCATCCGTTGGAGTAACAAAAATCTGGACAACAGACTACCTTCCATAATGACAAGGCTACCACCCATTAGAGTAACATAGATATCGACAACATACTACCTTCCATAATGACAAGGCTACCATCCATTGAAGTACCAAAAATATCGACATTAGACTACCTTCTATAATGACAAGGCTACCATCTATTGGAGTAACAAAAATCTTGACAACAGACTACCTTCCATAATGACAAGGCTATCATCCATTGTAGTAACAAAAATATCGACAACATACTACCTTCCATAATGACAAAGCTACAATCCATTGTGGTAACAAAAATCTCGACAACATACTACCTTCGATAATGACGAGGCTACCATCCATTGTAGTAACAAAAATCTCGACAACAGACTATGTTCAATAATGACAAAGCTACCATCAATTGGAGTAACAAAAATCTCGACAACAAACTACTTTCCATAATGACAAGGCTACCATCCATTAGAGTAAGAAAAATCTGAACAACATACTATCTTCCATAATGACAAGGCTACCATCCATTGGAATAACAAAAATATCAACAAGAGACTACCTTCCATAATGACAAGGCTACCATCCATTGGAGTAACAAAAATATCAACAAGAGACTACCTTCCATAATGACAAGGCTACCATCCATTGAAGTACCATAAATATCGACAACAGACTACCTTCTATAATGACAAGGCTACCATCCATTGGAGTAACAAAAATCTCGAAAATAGACTACCTTCCATAAAGACTAGGCTATCATCCATTGGAATAACAAAAATATCGACAACAAACTACCTTCCATAATGACAAGGCTACCATACATTATAGTAACAAAAATCTGAACAACACACTACCTTCCATAATGACAAGGCTACCATCCATTGGAGTAAGAAAAATATCAACAAGAGACTACCTTCCATAATGACAAGGCTACCATCCATTGGAGTACCAAAAATCTAGACAACATACTACCCTCTATAATGACAAGGCTACCATCCATTAGAGTAACAAAAATCTGGAAAACAGACTACCTTCCATAAAGATTAGGCTACCATCCGTTGGAATAACAGAAATCTCGACAACAGACTACCTTCCATAATGACATGGCTACCATACATTATAGTAACAAAAATCTGAACAACAGACTACCTTCCATAATGACAAGGATACCATCCATTGGAGTAACAAAAATCACAACAACAAACTACCTTCTATAATGACAAGGCTACCATCCATTGGAGTAACAAAAATCTCGACAACAGACTACCTTCCATAATGACAAGGCTACCACCCATTAGAGTTACATAGATATCGACAACATACTACTTTCCATAATGACAAGGCTACCATCCATTGGAATAATAAAAATCTCGACATTAGACTACCTTCAATAATGACAAGGCTACCATCCAATGCAGTAACCAAAAACTCGAAAACATACTACCTTCCATAATTACAAGGCTACCATGAATTGGAGGAACAAAAATATCTACAACATACTACCTTCCATAATGACAAGGCTACCATCTATTGGAGTAAAAAAAACCTTAACAACAGACTACCTTCCATAATGACAAGGCTATTATCCATTGTAATAACAAAAATCTCGACAACATACCACCTTCCATAATGACAAAGCTATAATCCATTGTGGTAACAAAAATATCGACAACATACTACCTTCCATAATGACAAGGCTACCATCCATTGTAGTTACAAAAATCTCGACAATAGACTATGTTCAATAATGATAAGGCTACCATCCATTGGAGTAACAAAAATCTCGACAACAGACTACCTTCCATAATGACAAGGCTACCATCCATTAGAGTAAGAAAGATCTGAATAACAGACTACCTTCCATAATGACAAGGCTACCATCCATTGGAGTAACAAAAATATCAACATGAGACTACCTTCCATAATGACAAGGCTACCATCCATTGGAGTACCAAAAATATCGACAACAGACTACCTTCTATAATGACAAGCCTACCATCCATTGGAGTAATAAAAATATCGACAACAGACTACCTTCCATAAAGACTAGGCTACCATCCATTGGAATAACAAAAATCTCGACAACAGACTACCTTCCATAATGACATGGCTACCATACAATGTAGTAACAAAAATCTGAACAACAGACTACGTTCCATAAGAACAAGGCTACCATCCATTAGAGTAACAAAAATCATAACAACAAACTACCTTCTATAATGACAAGGCTACCATACATTGGGGTAACAAAAATCTCGACAATAGACTAGCTTCCATAATGACAAGGCTACCACCCATTAGAGTAACATAGATATCCACAACATTATACCTTCCATAATGATAAGGCTACCATCCATTGGAATAATAAAAATCTCGACAACAGACTACCTTTCATAATGACAAGGCTACCATCCATTGGAGTAATAAAAATCTCGAAAATAGACTACCTTCCATAAAGACTAGGCTACCATCCATTGGAATAACAAAAATATCGACAACAAACTACCTTCCATAATGACAATGCTACCATACATTGTAGTAACAAATATATGAACAACAGAATACCTTCCATAATGACAAGGCTACCATCCATTGGAGTAACAAAAATCACAACAACAAACTACCTTCTATAATAAGAAGGCTACCACCCATTAGAGTAACATAGATATCGACAACATACTACCTTCCATAATAACAAGGCTACCATCCATTGGAATAATAGAAATCTCGACAACAGACTACCTTCCATAATGACAAGGCTACCATCCTATGGAGTTACAAAAATCTCGACAACATATTACCTTCCATAATGACAAGGCTACCATCCATTGGAGTAACAAAAATATCGACAACATACTACCTTCCATAATGACAAGGCTACCATCTATTGGAGTAATAAAAATATTGACAACAGACTACCTTCCAAAATGACAAGGCTATCATCCATTGTAGTAACAAAAATCTTGACAACATACTACATTCCATAATGACAAGGCTACCATCCATTGTAGTAACAAAAATCTCGAAAACATACTACCTTCCATAAAGACTAGGCTACCATCCATTGGAATAACAAAAATCTCGACAACAGAATACCTTCCATAATGACATGGCTACCATCCATTAGAGTAAGAAAAATATGGACAACCGACTTCCTTCCATAATGACAAGGCTACCATCCATTGGAGTAACAAAAATATCAACAAGAGACTACCTTCCATAATAACAAGGCTAACATCCATTGGAGTAACAAAAATATCAACAAGAGACTACCTTCCATAATGACAAGGCTACCATCCATTGGAGTACCAAAAATCTCGACAATAGACTACCTTCTATAATGACAAGGATACCATCCATTGGAGTAACAAAAATCTCGTAAACAGACTACCTTCCATAAAGACTAGGCTACCATCCATTGGAATAACAAAAATCTCAACAACAGACTACCTTCCATAATGACAAGGCTACCATACATTGTAGTAACAAAAATATGAACAACAGACTACCTTCAATAATGACAAGGCTACCATACATTGTAGTAACAAAAATATGAACAACAGACTACCTTCCATAATGACAAGGCTACCATCCATAGGAGTAACAAAAATCACAACAACAAACTACCTTCTATAATGACAAGTCTACCATTCATTGGGGTAACAAAAATCTCGACAACAAACTACCTTCCATAATGACAAGGCTACCACCCATTAGAGTAATAAAGATATCGACAACATACTACCTTACATAATGACAAGGCTACCATCCATTGGAATAATAAAAATCTTGACAACGGACTACCTTCCATAATGATAAGGCTACCATCCAATGGAGTTACAAAAATCTCGACAACATACTACCTTCTATAATGACAAGGCTACCATCCATTAGAGTAACAAAAATATCGACAACATACTACCTTCCATAATGACAAGTGTTGTACCCCAAAATTTTCCCTCCCATATTCTTCAAATTTTTTACAAGCATCATCTCAATTTGCTCAAGTCTACTCAAGGGTTGCACAGTTCAAACACCCTCCTAAGCCAGTCAAATTAGGGTTTTGGTTCTTGCAAGGAAGTTGAGGTTTTCGAGGGATCAATCAAGTCCCACATGCCTATAAACATTGTCAAGCATCTACATGCCAAGTTTCAAGGCTCACAAGGTCAAGTTGCACCGTCAAAAACCCTAATTGCTTCACAATAAACTACAGGGGCAAAATGGTCATTTGGCAGTCAAAAGTCAAAATTTTTGGTCAACATCTTATTTTGAAGCCACAATCATCATTTGATCAAGTCTTGATCATGATTCCACAAGCATGGCTCAAAAATCATCAAGATGCAAAAGTTTCCATTTTTGGACAGCTGAAAAGTCAACTGTAACTTGACCAAGGCATAACTTTTTCATGGTTCATCATAAAAATCCCATCCAATGCTCATTTTGAAGGGGATGACATTTCCTACAACTCATATTCACATTCCAAGTCCAAGAAATGCTCTCACAAAAAGTTATCAATTTCAACATTATAGGTCATTTTCAAAAGTCAACAAAAAGGCACTTTAAGTCAAAGACCAATACTTGAGATTGGTAAATCAAAATGACATGGGACCAAAGTCATTGGTTAGAGGACTTCAAGACCTTTCCGAAATGTCCAAGAACATGTTCATATGGTCAAAATTGAGCAAGATATGCATTGGAGAAGTTGGGAAATTTTTGTGAAATGGCAAAAGTCAACTATCCTTGAAACTTCAATTTTTGACAAAAGGGCCCACTTTCTTCCACTTGATTCAGTCTTGTCATGCCACCCACGTGTCCCATGATTAATTTCAAGATTAAACATTAATTTTTCTATTTTATTTATTTTTTATTGATTTAATTCATTTTAAATCCATAAAAATTTAAATAAAATCAAAAAAATTAATTAAATGGCATCTTTGTGGTTTGAATGGCTTTCATACAGCATATGCCAGCTCACAATTTCGTGCCAAGCTATTTGGAGCACAAAATCATGGTTTTTGCTCCAAGTATGGAAAGCTTTCAATGGTGGTTAAGGGGAATCTCCAAACATCAATGCAATGGATCCCAAGCTCATAATGTGACCTAATTTCATTCACATGTACATATGCAAGCAAGCCAAGCCTCATTCACGACCTGAACCTTGCACAAACGGCCAAACCACATTCAAAAAAATCAAGCAAAAATTCAAAACTGAAATCCACCTTCCAACGTAATTCCAAGCCTTTTTTCATTTCTAACACTTTGCTGGAACTCTCAGGAGTCTTTTGGAATCAAAGTCAAGGGCTGAAGCTTGAGAAATCACGCCAAACAGAATCACGGTTGGTCAATATTTTTCAAAATCGAAACTCCCAATTCATGAACATTTGATGTGATTTAAAGCTTGTTTTATATTGTTTGCATCCATATAAAGCTATTCATGTCAATTAATTGGATTATCATGTACAGGATTGTGATTTTCCATTAACGACTTTTAGGGTTTTTGAGTTTGTGAATTAGGGCTTTGCTGCCCAGGCAAAATTGGACTATCTCACGCACATGGTTGAACTCAGGAAATCAAGATGAACCAATCCCAACCATCGCGCCCTTTTTATATAACGCACAAAGCTAATCGCTATTTTTGCATTTTGCAGTATGTGGGGGTTAAAAACCCCCGCTATTTGATTATTCTTCTGCAGGTTTCATGAAGAAGATGGTGAGCTGGCAATACCCCATTGGAACATTCAAACACGCGCGCTTTTTTTGTTTCAGCATGTGATTTGTTTTTTCTTATATTATATTTATTGCGTATTATATTAACAAGATGCAGCGTTTGGTGTAGTGGAGGAGGACGTGTCTGGAAATCAATGGGACCTGGGTTCGATCCCAGGTCCCCCCAAAATTCCATATCATTTTTTCTAATGCGTTCTTGTGTAGGTTTCCAAATAAGTGAACACCATAAACCTCACTCATCCAGCGTGCCAAGTGTCTTCAACAACCATCCAAAGGCCAAGGAAGAATGAGCACCATGTTCTTCAGTCAACCATACGCATCTGAATCCAGAAAGTCAACAGGCTTGGCTTATTGGGCCTAAAATTTCCAGGCTTCACACATCCATTCTTGGGTCAACACCCCCATTGGTTTCTATTTCCTTTTCTATTTTCCTTTTCTTTTTATTTTCTTTAATTATTATTACTAATATTAGTATTATATAATTAATTAACAAATTAACTTTTTTCACCATAAAATTCAGAAAAAACCAAAAAAATATTTTTATTAATTTCAAATCACTTTTTTTTTGTAAATAAATTCTAACATTAATTAACGTATTTGTTTAATTAGATTTAATTTTAATCTTTTCACAATAAATAAAATTAATTTAGAATTAGGTCTTTCTTTTGACAACTTTTAATTCCTTTTATTTTATTTTCATTAAAAATATAAAAAAACACAAAAACATTTTTTCTTTAATTAAATAATTAATTAGTTAATTAGGTTTAATGTTTAATTTAATTCTAAAAAGGGTCAAGACCCTAGAACGTTCCCGATTCAATCTTCTTTCGCGCTTTAATTTCTTTTGATTATATTTATGTATCTGTACAGAGTATGTAATAGTTGATTAGGATTTTATCGCCTTATTTAAATTCTCGCAATTTATTTTTCAAAACGGGTTTTTGTTTTTTGCGATGTATAGACCCGCGCCTTCTAATAGTTAGATTTACCTTTCCGCAATTTATTTTCCGCACTCCTAACTGTTAAAAAATGCATGAAAGAATGTATGACAAATAAAACCAATCCGTAGCTCACAAATAACATGTACAAGATAAACATTAACTGAATACAACACACATGCACATACCACTCCTAGGGTACGCCTCACTGGTTGCCTCGAACATGGTCATCAAGTATAGGGTATCTTAGAGGTCGCCCTCCTGTCTAAGATCCAGTTGCATCGAAACGGTTGCCTCGGATAAAAAGGATCTAGGACATTAGGGTTACCACTAAGATGTCCTACCATTGCTTTGGGGACCACATTGTCCCTAATAATCGAATTGACCCGAATACCTCCAACGACGGTGCTACCTACTTCTCAATAGTGGGATAGCACTATCTAAAGGACTCTTACACAGCCTAATTCCTTAGAGTAGGTAGATCTCATGGGTACTTGCTCTTTTCAAACAAACAAAACAACTTTTTGCACTTACACTTTCTAAAAGTTTTCAAACAAATTTTTCATACACTCTTGAGGACTGATACAAGAGTTACTTAGAAATTTTTCAAACGAAACTTTTTTAAAAACCCACACACACTTGAAAAGCAAACAAATTTTGAAAACATAAAGAGATAGTACCTAAGAGCCCATGGATAACCATGGATAGAAAGGGTGCTAACACCTTCCCTTTCTATAAATCTACCTCCCGAACAGAGAGACATCTCAAAGAAGGAATTTTCCTGTGCTTTTGTCCTTTCCACGTTGGAGAACATAAAAGATGGTGGCGACTCTTGCTTACCGCGACATTTCGCGAACCAGCTTAAAAAACAGTCAGTTCTATTTCCACCGATCACAACAAGGCTACCATCTATTGGAGTAAAAAAATTCTTGACAACAGACTACCTTCCATAATGACAAGGCTATCATTCATTGTAGTAACAAAAATCTTAACAACATACTACCCTCCATAATGACAAGGCTACAATCCATTGTAGTAACAAAACTATCGACAACATACTACCTTCCATAATGACAAGGCTACCATCTATTGTAGTAACAAAAATCTCGACAACAGACTACGTTCAATAATGACTAGGCTACCATCCATTGGAGTAACAAAAATCACGACAATAGACTACCTTCCATAATGACAAGGCTACCATCCATTAGAGTAAGAAAAATCTGGACAACAGACTTCCTTCCATAATGATAAGGCTACCATCCTTTGGAGTAACAAAAACATCAACAAGAGACTACCTTCCATAATGACAAGGCTACCATCCATCGGAGTAACAAAAATCTCGAAAACAGACTACCTTCCATAAAGACTAGGCTACCATCCATTGGAATAACAAAAATCTCGACAACATTCTACCTTCCATAATAATAAGGCTACCATACATTATAGTAACAAAAATATGAACAATAGACTACCTTCCATAATGACAAGGCTACCATCCATTGGAGTAACAAAAATCTCGACAACAGACTACCTTCCATAATGACAAGGCTACCACCCATTAGAGTAACATAGATATCGACAACATACTACCTTCCATAATGACAAGGCTACCATCCATTGGAATAATAAAAATCTCGACAACAGACTACCTTCCATAATGACAAGGCTACCATCCAATGGAGTTACAAAAATCTCGACAACATACTACCTTCCATAATGACAAGGCTACCATCCATTGGAGTAACAAAAATATAGGCAACATACTACCTTCCATAATGACAAGGTTACCATCTATTGGAGTAATGAAAATCTTGACAACAGACTACCTTCCATAATGACAAGGATATCATCCATTGTAGTAACAAAAATCTTGACAACATACTACCTTCCATAATGACAAGGTTACAATCCATTGTAGTAACAAAAATATCGACAACATACTACCTTCCATAATGACAAGGCTACCATCTATTGTATTAACAAAAATCTCGACAACAGACTACGTTCAATAATGACAAGGCTACCAACCATTGGAGTAACAAAAATCACGACAACAAACTACCTTCCATAATTACAAGGCTACCATCCATTAGAGTAAGGATAATCTGGACAACCGACTTCCTTCCATAATGACAAGGCTACCATCCATTGGAGTAACAAAAATATCAACAAGAGACTACCTTCCATAATGACAAGGCTACCATCCATTAGAGTAACAAAAATATCAACAGGAGACTACCTTCCATAATGACAAGTCTACCATCCATTGGAGTACCAAAAATCTCGACAACAGACTACCTTCTATAATGACAAGGCTACCATCCATTGGAGTAACAAAAATCTCATAAACAGATTACCTTCCATAAAGACTAGGCTACCATCCATTGAAATTACAAAAATCTCAACAACACACTACCTTCCATAATGACAAGGATACCATACATTGTAGTAACAAAAATATTAACAATAGACTACCTTCCATAATGACAAGGCTACCATACATTGTAGTAACAAAAATATGAACAACAGACTACCTTCAATAATAACAAGGCTACCATCCATTGGAGTAACAAAAATCACAACAACAAACTACCTACTATAGTTACAAGTCTACCATCCATTGGGGTAACAAAAATCTCGACAACAGACTACTTTCCATAATGACAAGGCTACCACCCATTAGAGTAACATAGATATCGACAACATACTACCTTCCATAATGACAAGGCTACCATCCATTGGAATAATAAAAATCTTGACAACAGACTACCTTCCATAATGATAGGCTACCATCCAATGGAGTTACAAAAATCTCGACAACATACTACCTTCCATAATGACAAGGCTACCATCCATTGGAGTAACAAAAATATAGACAACATACTACCTTCCATAATGACAAGGCTAGCATCTATTGGAGTAATAAAAATCTTGACAACAGACTACCTTCCATAATGACAAGGCTATCATCCATTGTAGTAACAAAAATCTTAACAACATACTACCCTCCATAATGACAAGGCTACAATCCATTGTAGTAACAAAAATATTGACAACATACTACCTTCCATAATGACAAGGCTACAATCTATTGTAGTAACAAAAATCTCGACAAAAGACTACGTTCAATAATGACAAGGCTACAATCCATTTGAGTAACAAAAATCTCGTCAACAAACTACCTTCCATAATGACAAGGCTACCACCCATTAGAGTAACATAGATATCAAAAACATAGTACCATCCATAATGACAAGGCTACCATCCAATGGAGTAACAAAAATCTCGACAACATACTACCTTCCATAATGACAAGGCTACCATCCATTGGAGTAACAAAAATATAGGCAACATACTACCTTCCATAATGACAAGGTTACCATCTATTGGAGTAATGAAAATCTTGACAACAGACTACCTTCCATAATGACAAGGATATCATCCATTGTAGTAACAAAAATCTTGACAACATATTACCTTCCATAATGACAAGGCTACAATCCATTGTAGTAACAAAAATATCGACAACATACTACCTTCCATAATGACAAGGCTACCATCTATTGTATTAACAAAAATCTCGACAACAGACTACGTTCAATAATGACAAGGCTACCATCCATTGGAGTAACAAAAATCACGACAACAAACTACCTTCCATAATGACAAGGCTACCATCCATTAGAGTAAGAAAAATCTGGACAACCGACTTCCTTCCATAATGACAAGGCTACCATCCATTGGAGTAACAAAAATATCAACAAGAGACTACCTTCCATAATGACAAGGCTACCATCCATTAGAGTAACAAAAATATCAACAGGAGACTACCTTCCATAATGACAAGGCTACCATCCATTGGAGTACCAAAAATCTCGACAACAGACTACCTTCTATAATGACAAGGCTACCATCCATTGGAGTAACAAAAATCTCGTAAACAGACTACCTTCCATAAAGACTAGGCTACCATCCATTGAAATAACAAAAATCTCAACAACACACTACCTTCCATAATGACAAGGATACCATACATTGTAGTAACAAAAATATTAACAATAGACTACCTTCCATAATGACAAGGCTACCATACATTGTAGTAACAAAAATATGAAAAACAGACTACCTTCCATAATAACAAGGCTACCATCCATTGGAGTAACAAAAATCACAACAACAAACTACCTTCTATAGTGACAAGTCTACCATCCATTGGGGTAACAAAAATCTCGACAACAGACTACTTTCCATAATGACAAGGCTACCACCCATTAGAGTAACATAGATATCGACAACATACTACCTTCCATAATGACAAGGCTACCATCCATTGGAATAATAAAAATCTTGACAACAGACTACCTTCCATAATGATAAGGCTACCATCCAATGGAGTTACAAAAATCTCGACAACATACTACCTTCCATAATGACAAGGCTACCATCCATTGGAGTAACAAAAATATAGACAACATACTACCTTCCATAATGACAAGGCTAGCATCTATTGGAGTAATAAAAATCTTGACAACAGACTACCTTCCATAATGACAAGGCTATCATCCATTGTAGTAACAAAAATCTTAACAACATACTACCCTCCATAATGACAAGGCTACAATCCATTGTAGTAACAAAAATATCGACAAAATACGACCTTCCATAATGACAAGGCTACCATCTATTGTAGTAACAAAAATCTCGACAAAAGACTACGTTCAATAATGACAAGGCTACCATCCATTGGAGTAACAAAAATCACGACAACAGACTACCTTCCATAATGACAAGGCTACCATCCACTAGAGTAAGAAAAATCTGGACAACCGACTTCCTTCCATAATGATAAGGCTACCATCCATTGGAGTAACAAAAATATCAACAAGAGACTACCTTCTATAATGACAAGGCTACCATCCATTGGAGTAACAAAAATCTCGTAAACAGACTACCTTCCATAAAGTCTAGGCTACCATCCATTGGAATAACAAAAATCTCAACAAAAGACTACCTTCCATAATAACAAAGCTACCATACATTGTAGTAACAAAAATATGAACAATAGACTACCTTCCAAATGACAAGGCTACCATACATTGTAGTAACAAAAATATGAACAACAGACTACCTTCCATAATGACAAGTCTACCATCCATTGGAGTAACAAAAATCTCGACAACAGATTATGTTCCATAATGACAAGGCTACCACCCATTAGAGTAAGAAAAATCTGGACAACCGACTTCCTTCCATAATGATAAGGCTACCATCCATTGGAGTAACAAAAATATCAACAAGAGACTACCTTCTATAATGACAAGGCTACCATCCATTGGAGTAACAAAAATCTCGTAAACAGACTACCTTCCATAAAGTCTAGGCTACCATCCATTGGAATAACAAAAATCTCAACAAAAGACTACCTTCCATAATAACAAAGCTACCATACATTGTAGTAACAAAAATATGAACAATAGACTACCTTCCAAATGACAAGGCTACCATACATTGTAGTAACAAAAATATGAACAACAGACTACCTTCCATAATGACAAGGCTACCATCCATTGGAGTAACAAAAATCACAACAACAAACTACCTTCTATAATGACAAGTCTACCATCCATTGGAGTAACAAAAATCTCGACAACAGATTACGTTCCATAATGACAAGGCTACCACCCATTAGAGTAACATAGATATCGACAATATACTACCTTCCATAATGACAAGGCTACCATCCATTGGAATAATAAAAATCTTGACAACAGACTACCTTCCATAATGATAAGGCTACCATCCAATGGAGTTACAAAAATCTCGACAACATACTACCTTCCATAATGACAAGGCTACCATCCATTGGATTAACAAAAATATGGACAACATACTACCTTCCATAATGACAAGGCTACCATCTATTGGAGTAAAAAAATCTTGACAACAGACTACCTTCCATAATGACAAGGCTATCATCCATTGTAGTAACAAAAATCTTAACAACATACTACCTTCCATAATGACAAGGCTACCATCCATTGGAGTAACAAAAATATAGACAACATACTACCTTCCATAATGACAAGGCTAGCATCTATTGGAGTAATAAAAATCTTGACAACAGACTGCCTTCCATAATGACAAGGCTATCATCCATTGTAGTAACAAAAATCTTAACAACATACTACCCTCCATAATGACAAGGCTACAATCCATTGTAGTAACAAAAATATCGACAACATACTACCTTCCATAATGACAAGGCTACCATCTATTGTAGTAACAAAAATCTCGACAAAAGTCTACGTTCAATAATGACAAGGCTACAATCCATTTGAGTAACAAAAATCTCGTCAACAAACTACCTTCCATAATGACAAGGCTACCACCCATTAGAGTAACATAGATATCAAAAACATAGTACCATCCATAATTACAAGGCTACCATCCATTGGAATAATAAAAATCTCGACAACAAACTACCTTCCATAATGACAAGGCTACCATCCAATGGAGTAACAAAAATCTCGACAACATACTACCTTCCATAATGACAAGGCTACCATCCATTGGAGTAACAAAAATATAGGAAACATACTACCTTCCATAATGACAAGGTTACCATCTATTGGAGTAATGAAAATCTTGACAACAGACTACCTTCCATAATGACAAGGATATCATCCATTGTAGTAACAAAAATCTTGACAACATACTACCTTCCATAATGACAAGGCTACAATCCATTGTAGTAACAAAAATATCGACAACATACTACCTTCCATAATGACTAGGCTACCATCTATTGTATTAACAAAAATCTCGACAACAGACTACGTTCAATAATGACAAGGCTACCATCCATTGGAGTAACAAAAATCACGACAACAAACTACCTTCCATAATGACAAGGCTACCATCCATTAGAGTAAGAAAAATCTGGACAACCGACTTCCTTCCATAATGACAAGGCTACCATCCATTGGAGTAACAAAAATCTTGACAACAGACTACCTTCCATAATGACAAGGCTACCATCCATTAGAGTAACAAAAATATCAACAGGAGACTACCTTCCATAATGACAAGGCTACCATCCATTGGAGTACCAAAAATCTCGACAACAGACTACCTTCTATAATGACAAGGCTACCATCCATTGGAGTAACAAAAATCTCGTAAACAGACTACCTTCCTTAAAGACTAGGCTACCATCCATTGAAATAACAAAAATCTCAACAACACACTACCTTCCATAATGACAAGGCTACCATACATTAGAGTAACAAAAATCACAACAACAAACTACCTTCTATAATGACAAGTCTACCATCCATTGGGGTAACAAAAATCTCGACAACAGACTACTTTCCATAATGACAAGGCTACCACCCATTAGAGTAACATAGATATCGACAACATACTACCTTCCATAATGACAAGGCTACCATCCATTGGAATAATAAAAATCTTGACAACAGACTACCTTCCATAATGATAAGGCTACCATCCAATGGAGTTACAAAAATCTCGACAACATACTACCTTCCATAATGACAAGGCTACCATCCATTGGAGTAACAAAAATATAGACAACATACTACCTTCCATAATGACAAGGCTAGCATCTATTGGAGTAATAAAAATCTTGACAACAGACTACCTTCCATAATGACAAGGCTATCATTCATTGTAGTAACAAAAATCTTAACAACATACTACCCTTCATAATGACAAGGCTACAATCCATTGTAGTAACAAAAATATCGACAACATACGACCTTCCATAATGACAAGGCTACCATCCATTGGAGTAACAAAAATCTCGACAAAAGACTACGTTCAATAATGACAAGGCTACCATCCATTGGAGTAACAAAAATCACGACAACAGACTACCTTCCATAATGACAAGGCTACCATCCACTAGAGTAAGAAAAATCTGGACAACCGACTTCCTTCCATAATGATAAGGCTACCATCCATTGGAGTAACAAAAATATCAACAAGAGACTACCTTCTATAATGACAAGGCTACCATCCATTGGAGTAACAAAAATCTCGTAAATAGACTACCTTCCATAAAGACTAGGCTACCATCCATTGGAATAACAAAAATCTCAACAACAGACTACCTTCCATAATAACAAAGCTACCATACATTGTAGTAACAAAAATATGAACAATAGACTACCTTCCATAATGACAAGGCTACCATACATTGTAGTAACAAAAATATGAACAACAAACTACCTTCCATAATGACAAGGCTACCATCCATTGGAGTAACAAAAATCACAACAACAAACTACCTTCTATAATGACAAGTCTACCATCCATTGGAGTAACAAAAATCTCGACAACAGATTACCTTCCATAATGACAAGGCTACCACCCATTAGAGTAACATAGATATCGACAATATACTACCCTCCATAATGACAAGGCTACCATCCATTGGAATAATAAAAATCTTGACAACAGACTACCTTCCATAATGATAAGGCTACCATCCAATGGAGTTACAAAAATCTCGACAACATACTACCTTCCATAATGACAAGGCTACCATCCATTAGATTAACAAAAATATGGACAACATACTACCTTCCATAATGACAAGGCTACCATCTATTGGAGTAAAAAAAATCTTGACAACAGACTACCTTCCATAATGACAAGGCTATCATTCATTGTAGTAACAAAAATCTTAACAACATAGTACCCTCCATAATGCCAAGGCTACAATCCATTGTAGTAACAAAAATATCGACAACATACTACCTTCCATAATGACAAGCCTACCATCTATTGTAGTAACAAAAATCTCGACAACAGACTACGTTCAATAATGACAAGGCTACCATCCATTGGAGTAACAGTAATCACGACAACAGACTACCTTCCATAATGACAAGGCTACCATCCATTAGAGTAAGAAAAATCTGGACAAGAGACTTCCTTCCATAATGATAAGGCTACCATCCATTGGAGTAACAAAACTATCAACAAGAGACTACCTTCCATAATGACAAGGCTACCATCCATTGGAGTACCAAAAATCTCGACAACAGACTACCTTTTATAATGACAAGGCTACCATCCATCGGAGTAATAAAAATCTCGAAAATAGACTACCTTCCATAAAGACTAGGCTACCATCCATTGGAATAACAAAAATCTCGACAACAGACTACCTTCCATAATAACAAGGCTACCATACATTATAGTAACAAAAATTTGAACAACAGACTACCTTCCATAATGACAAGGCTACCATCCATTGGAGTAACAAAAATCACAATAACAAACTACCTTCTATAATGATAAGGCTACCATCCATTGGAGTAACAAAAATCTCGACAACAGACTACCTTCCATAATGACAAGGCTACCAGCCATTAGAGTAACATAGATATCGACAGCATACTACCCTCCATAATGACAAGGCTACCATCCGTTAGAGTAACAAAAATCTCGACAACATACTACCTTCCATAATGACAAGGCTACCATCCATTGGAGGAACAAAAATATCAACAAGAGACTACCTTCCATAATGACAAGGCTACTATCCATTGGAGTAACAAAAATATCGACAACATACTACCTTCCATAATGACAAGGCTACCATCTATTAGAGTAACAAAAATCTTGACAACAGACTACCTTCCATAATGACAATGCTATCATCCATTGTAGTAACAAAAATCTCGACAACATACTACCTTCCATAATGACAAAGCTATAATCCATTGTAGTAAAAAGAATATCTACAACATACTACCTTCCATAATGACAAGGCTACCATCTATTGTAGTAACAAAAATATCTACAATAGACTACGTTCAATAATGACAAGGCTACCATCCATTGGAGTAACAAAAATCTCGACAACAGACTACCTTCCATAATGACAAGGGTACCATCGATTAGAGTACGAAAAATCTGAACAACAGACTACCTTCCATAATGACAAGGCTACCATCCATTGGAGTAACAAAAATATCAACAAGAGACTACCTTCCATAATGACAAGGCTACCATCCATTGGAGTAACAAAAATATCAACAAGAGACTACCTTCCATAATGACAAGGCTACCATCCATTGAAGTACCAAAAATCTCGACAACAGACTACCTTCTATAATGACAAGGTTACCATACATTGGAGTAACAAAAATCTCAAAAATAGACTACCTTCCATAAATTCTAGGCTACCATCCATTGGAATAACAAAAATCTCGACAATAGACTACCTTCCATGATGACAAGGATACCTTACATTATAGTAACAAAAATCTGAACAACAGACTACCTTCCATAATGACAATGCTACCATCCATTGGAGTAACAAAAATCACAACAACAAAGTTCCTTCTATAATGACAAGGCTACCATCCATTGGAGTAACAAAAATCTTGACAACCGACTATCTTCCATAATGATAAGGCTACCACCCATTAGAGTAACATAGATATCGACAACATACTACCTTCCATAGTGACAAGGCTACCATCCATTGTAGTAACAAAAATATCGACAACATACTACCTTCCATAATGACAAGGCTACCATCCATTGTAGTAACAAAAATCTCGACAACAGACTACCTTTAATAATGATAAGGCTACCATCCATTGGAGTAAGAAAAATCTCGACAACAGACTATCTTCCATAATGACAAGGCTACCATCCATTAGAGTAACAAAAATCTCAACAACATACTACCTTCCATAATGACAAGGATACCATCCATTGGAGTAATAAAAATATCAACAAGAGACTACCTTCCATAATGACAAGGCTACCATCCATTGGAGTAATAAAAATATCGACAACATACTACCTTCCATAATGACAAGGCTACAATCTATTGGAGTAACAAAAATCTTTACAATAGACTACCTTCCATAATGACAACGCTATCATCCATTGTAGTAACAAAAATCTCGACAACATACTACCTTCCATAATGACAAAGCTACCATCCATTGTAGTAAGAAAAATCTCGACAATAGACTACGTTCAATAATGACAAGGCAACCATCCATTGGAGTAACAAAAATCTCGACAACAGACTACCTTCCGTAATGACAAGGCTACCATCCATTAGAGTATGAAATATCTGAACAACAGACTACCTTCCATAATGACAAGGCTACCATCCATTGGAGTAACAAAAATATCAAAAACAAACTACCTTCCATAATGACAAGGCTACCATCCATTGGAGTAACAAAAATATCAACAACAGACTACCTTCTATAATGACAAGGCTACCATCTATTGGAGTAACAAATATCTCGAAAATAGACTACCTTCCATAAAGACTAGGCTACCATCCATTGGAATAACAAAAATCTCGACAATAGACTACCTTCCATAATGACAAGGCTACCATACATTATAGTAACAAAAATCTGAACAACAGACTACCTTCCATAATGACAATGCTACCATCCATTGGAGTAACAAAAATCACAACAACAAACTAACTTCTATAATGACAAGGCTACCATCCATAGGAGTAACAAAAATCTTGACAATAGACTATCTTCCATAATGATAAGGCTACCACCCATTAGAGTAACATAGATATCGACAACATACTACCTTCCATAGTTACAAGGCCACCATCAATTGTAGTAACAAAAATATCGACAACATACTACCTTCCATAATGACAAGGCTACCATCTATTGTAGTAACAAAAATCTCGACAACAGACTACGTTCAATAATGACAAGGCTACCATCCATTGGAGTAAGAAACATCTCGACAACAAACTACCTTCCATAATGACAAGGCTACCATCCATTAGAGTAACAAAAATCTCGACAACATACTACCTTCCATAATGACAAGGCTACCATCCATTGAAGTAATAAAAATATCAACAAGGGACAACCTTCCATAATAACAAGGCTACCATCCATTGGAGTAACAAAAATATCGACAACATACTACCTTCCATAATGACAAGGCTACCATCTATTGGAGTAACAAAAATCTTTACAATAGACTACCTTCCATAATGACAACGCTATCATCCATTGTAGTAACAAAAATCTCGACAACATACTACCTTCCATAATGACAAAGCTATAATCCATTGTAGTAACAAAAATATCGACAACATACTACCTTCCATAATGACAAGGCTACCATCCATTGTAGTATTAAAAATCTCAACAATAGACTACGTTCAATAATGACAAGGCTACCATCCATTGGAGTAACAAAAATCTCGACAACAGACTACCTTCCATAATGACAAGGCTATAATCCATTGGAGGAACAAAAATATCAACAAGAGACTACCTTCCATAATGACAAGGCTACCATCCATTGGAGTAACAAAAATATCGACAACATACTACCTTCCATAATGACAAGGCTACCATCTATTGGAGTAACAAAAATCTTGACAACAGACTACCTTCCATAATGACAATACTATCATCCATTGTAGTAACAAAAATCTCGACAACATACTACCTTCCATAATGACAAAGCTATAATCCATTGTAGTAAAAAAAATATCTACAACATACTACCTTCCATAATGACAAGGCTACCATCTATTGTAGTAACAAAAATCTCTACAATAGACTACGTTCAATAATGACAAGGCTACCATCCATTGGAGTAACAAAAATCTCGACAACAGACTACCTTCCATAATGACAAGGGTACCATCCATTAGAGTACGAAAAATCTGAACAACAGACTACCTTCCATAATGACAAGGCTACCATCCATTGGAGTAACAAAAATATCAACAAGAGACTACCTTCCATAATGACAAGGCTACCATCCATTGGAGTAACACAAATATCAACAAGAGACTACCTTCCATAATGACAAGGCTACCATCCATTGAAGTACCAAAAATCTGGACAACAGACTACCTTCTATAATGACAAGGCTACCATACATTATAGTAACAAAAATTTGAACAACAGACTACCTTCCATAATGACAATGCTACCATCCATTGGAGTAACAAAAATCACAACAACAAACTAACTTCTATAATGACAAGGCTACCATCCATAGGAGTAACAAAAATCTTGACAATAGACTATCTTCCATAATGATAAGGCTACCACCCATTAGAGTAACATAGATATCGATAACATACTACCTTCCATAGTTATAAGGCCACCATCCATTGTATTAACAAAAATATCGACAACATACTACCTTCCATAATGACAAGGCTACCATCTATTGTAGTAACAAAAATCTCGACAACAGACTACGTTCAATAATGACAAGGATACCATCCATTGGAGTAAGAAACATCTCGACAACAGACTACCTTCCATAATGACAAGGCTACCATCCATTAGAGTAACAAAAATCTCGACAACATACTACCTTCCATAATGACAAGGCTACCATCCATTGAAGTAATAAAAATATCAACAAGAGACAACCTTCCATAATAACAAGGCTACCATCCATTGGAGTAACAAAAATATCGACAACATACTACCTTCCATATTGACAAGGCTACCATCTATTGGAGTAACAAAAATCTTTACAATAGACTACCTTCCATAATGACAACGCTATCATCCATTGTAGTAACAAAAATATCGACAACATACTACCTTCCATAATGACAAGGCTACCATCCATTGTAGTATTAAAAATCTCAACAATAGACTACGTTCAATAATGACAAGGCTACCATCCATTGGAGTAACAAAAATCTCGACAACAGACTACCTTCCATAATGACAAGGCTACCATCCATTAGAGTACGAAAAATATGAACAACAGACTATCTTCCATAATGACAAGGCTACCATACATTGGAGTAACAAAAATATCAACAAGAGACTACCTTCCATAATGACAAGGCTACCATCCAGTGGAGTAACAAAAATATCAACAAGAGACTACCTTCTATAATGACAAGGCTACCATCCATTGAAGTACCAAAAATCTCGACAACAGACTACCTTCTATAATGACAAGGCTACCATCCATTAAAGTAACAAAAATCTCGAAAATAGACTACCTTCCATTAAGACTAGGCTACCATCCATTGGAATAACAAAAATCTCGACAATAGACTACCTTCCATAATGACAAGGCTACCATACATTATAGTAACAAAAATCTGAACAACGGACTACCTTCCATAATGACAATGCTACCATCCATTGGAGTAACAAAAATCACAACAACAAACTACCTTCTATAATGACAAGGCTACCATCCATTGGAGTAACAAAAATCTTGACAACAGACTATCTTCCATAATGATAAGGTTACCACCCATTAGAGTAACATAGATATCGACAACATACTACCTTCCATAGTGACAAGGCCACCATCCATTGTAGTAACAAAAATATCGACAACATACTACCTTCCATAATGACAAGGCTACCATCTATTGTAGTAACAAAAATCTCGACAACAGACTACGTTCAATAATGACAAGGCTACCATCCATTGGAGTAACAAAAATCACGACAACAAACTACCTTCCATAATGACAAGGCTACCATCCATTAGAGTTGCAAAAATATCGTCAACATACTACCTTCCATAATGACAAGGCTACCATCCATTGTAGTAACAAAAATCTCAACAACAGACTACCTTCAATAATGAAAAGGCTACCATCCATTGGAGTAACAAAAATCTCGACAACAGACTACCTTCCATATTGACAAGGCTACAATCCATTACAGTAAGAAAAATCTGAACAACAGACTACCTTCCATAATGACAAGGCTACCATCCATTGTAGTAACAAAAATATCGACAACATACTACCTTCCATAATGAAAAAGCTACAATCCGTTGTAGTAACAAAAATATCGACAACATACTACCTTCCATAATGACAAGGCTACCATCCATTGGAGTAACAAAAATCACAACAACAAAATACCTTCTATAATGGAAAGGCTACCATCCATTGGAGTAACAAAAATCTCGACAACATACTACCTTCCATAATGACAAGGCTACCATCCATTAGAGTAACAAAAATCTGAACAACAGACTACCTTCCATAATGACAAGGCTACCATCCATTGGAGTAACAAAAATATCAACAAGATACTACCTTCCATAATGACAAGGCTACCATCCATTGGAGTAACAAAAATATCAACAAGAGACTAACTACCATAATGATAAGGCTACCATCCATTGGAGTACCAAAAATCTCGACAACAGACTACCTTCTATAATGACAAGGCTACCATCCATTGGAGTAACAAAAATCTCGAAAACATACTACCTTCCATAAAGACTAGGCTACCATCCATTGGAATAACAAAAATCTCGACAACATACTACCTTCCATAATGACAAGGCAACCATACATTATAGTAACAAAAATCTGAACAATAAACTACCTTCCATAATGACAAGGCTACTATCCATTGGAGTAACAAAAATCACAACAACAAACTACCTTCTATAATGACAAGGCTACCATCCATTGGAGTAACAAAAATCTCGACAACAGACTACCTTCCATAATGAGAAGGCTACCACCCATTAGAGTAACATAGATATCAACAACATACTACCTTCCATAATGACAAGGCTACCATCCATTGGAATAATAAAAATCTCGACAACAGACTACCTTCCATAATGACAAGGCTACCATCCAATGGAGTAACAAAAATCTCGACAACATACTACCTTCCATAATGACAAGGCTACCATCCATTGGAGTAACAAAAATATCGACAACATACTACCTTCCATAATGAAAAGGCTACCATCTATTGGAGTAACAAAAATCTTGACAACAGACAACCTTCCATAATGACAAGGCTACCATCCATTGGAGTAACAAAAATATCAACAAGATACTACCTTCCATAATGACAAGGCTACCATCCATTGGAGTAACAAAAATATCAACAAGAGACTAACTACCATAATGATAAGGCTACCATCCATTGGAGTACCAAAAATCTCGACAACAGACTACCTTCTATAATGACAAGGCTACCATCCATTGGAGTAACAAAAATCTCGAAAACATACTACCTTCCATAAAGACTAGGCTACCATCCATTGGAATAACAAAAATCTCGACAACATACTACCTTCCATAATGACAAGGCAACCATACATTATAGTAACAAAAATCTGAACAATAAACTACCTTCCATAATGACAAGGCTACTATCCATTGGAGTAACAAAAATCACAACAACAAACTACCTTCTATAATGACAAGGCTACCATCCATTGGAGTAACAAAAATCTCGACAACAGACTACCTTCCATAATGAGAAGGCTACCACCCATTAGAGTAACATAGATATCAACAACATACTACCTTCCATAATGACAAGGCTACCATCCATTGGAATAATAAAAATCTCGACAACAGACTACCTTCCATAATGACAAGGCTACCATCCAATGGAGTAACAAAAATCTCGACAACATACTACCTTCCATAATGACAAGGCTACCATCCATTGGAGTAACAAAAATATCGACAACATACTACCTTCCATAATGAAAAGGCTACCATCTATTGGAGTAACAAAAATCTTGACAACAGACAACCTTCCATAATGACAAGGCTACCATCCATTGGAGTAACAAAAATATCAACAAGATACTACCTTCCATAATGACAAGGCTACCATCCATTGGAGTAACAAAAATATCAACAAGAGACTAACTACCATAATGATAAGGCTACCATCCATTGGAGTACCAAAAATCTCGACAACAGACTACCTTCTATAATGACAAGGCTACCATCCATTGGAGTAACAAAAATCTCGAAAACATACTACCTTCCATAAAGACTAGGCTACCATCCATTGGAATAACAAAAATCTCAACAACATACTACCTTCCATAATGACAAGGCAACCATACATTATAGTAACAAAAATCTGAACAATAGACTACCTTCCATAATGACAAGGCTACTATCCATTGGAGTAACAAAAATCACAACAACAAACTACCTTCTATAATGACAAGGCTACCATCCATTGGAGTAACAAAAATCTCGACAACAGACTACCTTCCATAATGAGAAGGCTACCACCCATTAGAGTAACATAGATATCAACAACATACTACCTTCCATAATGACAAGGTTACCATCCATTGGAATAATAAAAATCTCGACAACAGACTACCTTCCATAATGACAAGGCTACCATCCAATGGAGTAACAAAAATCTCGACAACATACTACCTTCCATAATGACAAGGCTACCATCCATTGGAGTAACAAAAATATCGACAACATACTACCTTCCATAATGAAAAGGCTACCATCTATTGGAGTAACAAAAATCTTGACAACAGACAACCTTCCATAATGACAAGGCTATCATTCATTGTAGTAACAAAAATCTCGACAACATACTACCTTCCATAATGACAAAGCTACAATCCATTGTAGTAACAAAAATATCGACAACAAACTACCTTCCATAATGATAAGGCTACCATCCATTGTAGTAACAAAAATCTCAACAACAGACTACCTTCAATAATGACAAGGCTACCATCCATTATAGTAACAAAAATCTCGACAACAGACTACCTTCCATATTGACAAGGCTACCATGCATTAGAGTAAGAAAAATCTGAACAACAGACTACCTTCCATAATGACAAGGCTACCATCCATTGTAGTAACAAAAATATCGACAACATACTACCTTCCATAATGAAAAAGCTATAATTCGTTGTAGTAACAAAAATATCGACAACATACTACCTTCCATAATGACAAGGCTACCATCCATTGTAGTAACAAAAATCTCGACAACAAACTACCTTCAATAATGATAAGGCTACCATCCATTGGAGTAACAAAAATCTCGACAACAGACTACCTTCCATATTGACAAGGCTACAATCCATTACAGTAAGAAAAATCTGAACAACAGACTACCTTCCATAACGACAAGGCTACCATCCATTGTAGTAACAAAAATATCGACAACATACTACCTTCCATAATGAAAAAGCTACAATCCGTTGTAGTAACAAAAATATCGACAACATACTACCTTCCATAATGACAAGGCTACCATCCATTGGAGTAACAAAAATCACAACAACAAAATACCTTCTATAATGGAAAGGCTACCATCCATTGGAGTAACAAAAATCTCGACAACATACTACCTTCCATAATGACAAGGCTACCATCCATTAGAGTAACAAAAATCTGAACAACAGACTACCTTCCATAATGACAAGGCTACCATCCATTGGAGTAACAAAAATATCAACAAGATACTACCTTCCATAATGACAAGGCTACCATCCATTGGAGTAACAAAAATATCAACAAGAGACTAACTACCATAATGATAAGGCTACCATCCATTGGAGTACCAAAAATCTCGACAACAAACTACCTTCTATAATGACAAGGCTACCATCCATTGGAGTAACAAAAATCTCGAAAACATACTACCTTCCATAAAGACTAGGCTACCATCCATTGGAATAACAAAAATCTCGACAACATACTACCTTCCATAAAGACAAGGCAACCATACATTATAGTAACAAAAATCTGAACAATAAACTACCTTCCATAATGACAAGGCTACTATCCATTGGAGTAACAAAAATCACAACAACAAACTACCTTCTATAATGACAAGGCTACCATCCATTGGAGTAACAAAAATCTCGACAACAGATTACCTTCCATAATGAGAAGGCTACCACCCATTAGAGTAACATAGATATCAACAACATACTACCTTCCATAATGACAAGGCTACCATCCATTGGAATAATAAAAATCTCGACAACAGACTACCTTCCATAATGACAAGGCTACCATCCAATGGAGTAACAAAAATCTCGACAACATACTACCTTCCATAATGACAAGGCTACCATCCATTGGAGTAACAAAAATATCGACAACATACTACCTTCCATAATGAAAAGGCTACCATCTATTGGAGTAACAAAAATCTTGACAACAGACAACCTTCCATAATGACAAGGCTACCATCCATTGGAGTAACAAAAATATCAACAAGATACTACCTTCCATAATGACAAGGCTACCATCCATTGGAGTAACAAAAATATCAACAAGAGACTAACTACCATAATGATAAGTCTACCATCCATTGGAGTACCAAAAATCTCGACAACAGACTACCTTCTATAATGACAAGGCTACCATCCATTGGAGTAACAAAAATCTCGAAAACATACTACCTTCCATAAAGACTAGGCTACCATCCATTGGAATAACAAAAATCTCGACAACATACTACCTTCCATAATGACAAGGCAACCATACATTATAGTAACAAAAATCTGAACAATAGACTACCTTCCATAATGACAAGGCTACTATCCATTGGAGTAACAAAAATCACAACAACAAACTACCTTCTATAATGACAAGGCTACCATCCATTGGAGTAACAAAAATCTCAACAACAGACTACCTTCCATAATGAGAAGGCTACCACCCATTAGAGTAACATAGATATCAACAACATACTACCTTCCATAATGACAAGGCTACCATCCATTGGAATAATAAAAATCTCGACAACAGACTACCTTCCATAATGACAAGGCTACCATCCAATGGAGTAACAAAAATCTCGACAACATACTACCTTCCATAATGACAAGGCTACCATCCATTGGAGTAACAAAAATATCGACAACATACTACCTTCCATAATGAAAAGGCTACCATCTATTGGAGTAACAAAAATCTTGACAACAGACAACCTTCCATAATGACAAGGCTATCATTCATTGTAGTAACAAAAATCTCGACAACATACTACCTTCCATAATGACAAAGCTACAATCCATTGTAGTAACAAAAATATCGACAACAAACTACCTTCCATAATGATAAGGCTACCATCCATTGTAGTAACAAAAATCTCAACAACAGACTACCTTCAATAATGACAAGGCTACCATCCATTATAGTAACAAAAATCTCGACAACAGACTACCTTCCATATTGATAAGGCTACCATGCATTAGAGTAAGAAAAATCTGAACAACAGACTACCTTCCATAATGACAAGGCTACCATCCATTGTAGTAACAAAAATATCGACAACATACTACCTTCCATAATGAAAAAGCTATAATTCGTTGTAGTAACAAAAATATCGACAACATACTACCTTCCATAATGACAAGGCTACCATCCATTGTAGTAACAAAAATCTCGACAACAAACTACCTTCAATAATGATAAGGCTACCATCCATTGGAGTAACAAAAATCTCGACAACAGACTACCTTCCATATTGACAAGGCTACAATCCATTACAGTAAGAAAAATCTGAACATCAGACTACCTTCCATAATGACAAGGCTACCATCCATTGTAGTAACAAAAATATCGACAACATACTACCTTCCATAATGAAAAAGCTACAATCCGTTGTAGTAACAAAAATATCGACAACATACTACCTTCCATAATGACAAGGCTACCATCCATTGGAGTAACAAAAATCACAACAACAAAATACCTTCTATAATGGAAAGGCTACCATCCATTGGAGTAACAAAAATCTCGACAACATACTACCTTCCATAATGACAAGGCTACCATCCATTAGAGTAACAAAAATCTGAACAACAGACTAAATTCCATAATGACAAGGCTACCATCCATTGGAGTAACAAAAATATCAACAAGATACTACCTTCCATAATGACAAGGCTACCATCCATTGGAGTAACAAAAATATCAACAAGAGACTAACTACCATAATGATAAGGCTACCATCCATTGGAGTACCAAAAATCTCGACAACAAACTACCTTCTATAATGACAAGGCTACCATCCATTGGAGTAACAAAAATCTCGAAAACATACTACCTTCCATAAAGACTAGGCTACCATCCATTGGAATAACAAAAATCTCGACAACATACTACCTTCCATAATGACAAGGCAACCATACATTATAGTAACAAAAATCTGAACAATAAACTACCTTCCATAATGACAAGGCTACTATCCATTGGAGTAACAAAAATCACAACAACAAACTACCTTCTATAATGACAAGGCTACCATCCATTGGAGTAACAAAAATCTCGACAACAGATTACCTTCCATAATGAGAAGGCTACCACCCATTAGAGTAACATAGATATCAACAACATACTACCTTCCATAATGACAAGGCTACCATCCATTGGAATAATAAAAATCTCGACAACAGACTACCTTCCATAATGACAAGGCTACCATCCAATGGAGTAACAAAAATCTCGACAACATACTACCTTCCATAATGACAAGGCTACCATCCATTGGAGTAACAAAAATATCGACAACATACTACCTTCCATAATGAAAAGGCTACCATCTATTGGAGTAACAAAAATCTTGACAACAGACAACCTTCCATAATGACAAGGCTATCATTCATTGTAGTAACAAAAATCTCGACAACATACTACCTTCCATAATGACAAAGCTACAATCCATTGTAGTAACAAAAATATCGACAACAAACTACCTTCCATAATGATAAGGCTACCATCCATTGTAGTAACAAAAATCTCAACAACAGACTACCTTCAATAATGACAAGGCTACCATCCATTATAGTAACAAAAATCTCGACAACAGACTACCTTCCATATTGATAAGGCTACCATGCATTAGAGTAAGAAAAATCTGAACAACAGACTACCTTGCATAATGACAAGGCTACCATCCATTGTAGTAACAAAAATATCGACAACATACTACCTTCCATAATGAAAAAGCTATAATTCGTTGTAGTAACAAAAATATCGACAACATACTACCTTCCATAATGACAAGGCTACCATCCATTGTAGTAACAAAAATCTCGACAACAAACTACCTTCAATAATGATAAGGCTACCATCCATTGGAGTAACAAAAATCTCGACAACAGACTACCTTCCATATTGACAAGGCTACAATCCATTACAGTAAGAAAAATCTGAACATCAGACTACCTTCCATAATGACAAGGCTACCATCCATTGTAGTAACAAAAATATCGACAACATACTACCTTCCATAATGAAAAAGCTACAATCCGTTGTAGTAACAAAAATATCGACAACATACTACCTTCCATAATGACAAGGCTACCATCCATTGGAGTAACAAAAATCACAACAACAAAATACCTTCTATAATGGAAAGGCTACCATCCATTGGAGTAACAAAAATCTCGACAACATACTACCTTCCATAATGACAAGGCTACCATCCATTAGAGTAACAAAAATCTGAACAACAGACTAAATTCCATAATGACAAGGCTACCATCCATTGGAGTAACAAAAATATCAACAAGATACTACCTTCCATAATGACAAGGCTACCATCCATTGGAGTAACAAAAATATCAACAAGAGACTAACTACCATAATGATAAGGCTACCATCCATTGGAGTACCAAAAATCTCGACAACAAACTACCTTCTATAATGACAAGGCTACCATCCATTGGAGTAACAAAAATCTCGAAAACATACTACCTTCCATAAAGACTAGGCTACCATCCATTGGAATAACAAAAATCTCGACAACATACTACCTTCCATAATGACAAGGCAACCATACATTATAGTAACAAAAATCTGAACAATAAACTACCTTCCATAATGACAAGGCTACTATCCATTGGAGTAACAAAAATCACAACAACAAACTACCTTCTATAATGACAAGGCTACCATCCATTGGAGTAACAAAAATCTCGACAACAGATTACCTTCCATAATGAGAAGGCTACCACCCATTAGAGTAACATAGATATCAACAACATACTACCTTCCATAATGACAAGGCTACCATCCATTGGAATAATAAAAATCTCGACAACAGACTACCTTCCATAATGACAAGGCTACCATCCAATGGAGTAACAAAAATCTCGACAACATACTACCTTCCATAATGACAAGGCTACCATCCATTGGAGTAACAAAAATATCGACAACATACTACCTTCCATAATGAAAAGGCTACCATCTATTGGAGTAACAAAAATCTTGACAACAGACAACCTTCCATAATGACAAGGCTACCATCCATTGGAGTAACAAAAATATCAACAAGATACTACCTTCCATAATGACAAGGCTACCATCCATTGGAGTAACAAAAATATCAACAAGAGACTAACTACCATAATGATAAGTCTACCATCCATTGGAGTACCAAAAATCTCGACAACAGACTACCTTCTATAATGACAAGGCTACCATCCATTGGAGTAACAAAAATCTCGAAAACATACTACCTTCCATAAAGACTAGGCTACCATCCATTGGAATAACAAAAATCTCGACAACATACTACCTTCCATAATGACAAGGCAACCATACATTATAGTAACAAAAATCTGAACAATAGACTACCTTCCATAATGACAAGGCTACTATCCATTGGAGTAACAAAAATCACAACAACAAACTACCTTCTATAATGACAAGGCTACCATCCATTGGAGTAACAAAAATCTCGACAACAGACTACCTTCCATAATGAGAAGGCTACCACCCATTAGAGTAACATAGATATCAACAACATACTACCTTCCATAATGACAAGGCTACCATCCATTGGAATAATAAAAATCTCGACAACAGACTACCTTCCATAATGACAAGGCTACCATCCAATGGAGTAACAAAAATCTCGACAACATACTACCTTCCATAATGACAAGGCTACCATCCATTGGAGTAACAAAAATATCGACAACATACTACCTTCCATAATGAAAAGGCTACCATCTATTGGAGTAACAAAAATCTTGACAACAGACAACCTTCCATAATGACAAGGCTATCATTCATTGTAGTAACAAAAATCTCGACAACATACTACCTTCCATAATGACAAAGCTACAATCCATTGTAGTAACAAAAATATCGACAAGAAACTACCTTCCATAATGATAAGGCTACCATCCATTGTAGTAACAAAAATCTCAACAACAGACTACCTTCAATAATGACAAGGCTACCATCCATTATAGTAACAAAAATCTCGACAACAGACTACCTTCCATATTGACAAGGCTACCATGCATTAGAGTAAGAAAAATATGAAAAACAGACTACCTTCCATAATGACAAGGCTACCATCCATTGTAGTAACAAAAATATCGACAACATACTACCTTCCATAATGAAAAAGCTATAATTCGTTGTAGTAACAAAAATATCGACAACATACTACCTTCCATAATGACAAGGCTACCATCCATTGTAGTAACAAAAATCTCGACAACAAACTACCTTCAATAATGACAAGGCTACCATCCATTGGAGTAACAAAAATCTCGACAACAGACTACCTTCCATAATGACAAGGCTACCATCTATTAGAGTAACAAAAATCTGAACAACAGACTACCTTCCATAATGACAAGGCTACCATCCATTGGAGTAACAAAAATATCAACAAGAGACTACCTTCCATAATGACAAGGCTACCATCCATTGGAGTAACAAAAATATCAACAAGAGACTAACTTCCATAATGACAAGGCTACCATCCATTGGAGTACCAAAAATCACAACAAAAAACTACCTTCTATAATGACAAGGCTACCGTCCAGTGGAGTAACAAAAATCTCGAAAACATACTACCTTCCATAAAGACTAGGCTACCATCCATTGGAATAAAAAAAATCTCAACAACATACTACCTTCCATAATGACAAGGCTACCATAATTTATAGTAACAAAAATCTGAACAGCAGACTACCTTCCATAATGACAAGGCTACCATACATTGGAGTAACAAAAATCACAACAACAAACTAACTTCTATAATGACAAGGCTACCGTCCAGTGGAGTAACAAAAATATCGACAACAGACTACCTTCCATAATGACAAGGCTACCACCTGTTAGAGTAACATAAATATCGACAACATACTACCTTCCATAATGACAAGGCTACCATCCATTGTAGTAACAAAAATATCGACAACATACTACCTTCCATAATGACAAGACTACCATTCATTGTAGTAACAAAAATCTCGACAACAGACTACCTTCAATAATGACAAGGCTACCATCCATTGGAGTAACAAAAATCTCGACAACAGACTACCTTCCATAATGACAAGGCTACCATCCATTAGAGTAACAAAAATCTGGACAACTGACTACCTTCCATAATGATAAGGCTACCATCCATTGGATTAACAAAAATCACAAAAACAAACTACCTACTATAATGACAAGGCTACCATCCATTGGGGTAACAAAAATCTCGACAATAGACTACCTTCCATAATGACAAGGCTACCACCCATTAGAGTAACATAGATATCGACAACAAACTACCTTCCATAATGACCAGGCTACCATCCATTGGAATAAAAAAAATCTCGACAACAGACTACCTTCCATAATGACAAGGCTACCATCCAATGGAGTTACAAAAATCTCGACAACATACTACCTTCCATAATGACAAGGCTACCATCCATTGGAGTAACAAAAATATCGACAACATACTACCTTCCATAATGACAAGGCTACCATCTATTGGAGTAATAAAAATCTTGACAACAGACTACCTTTCATAATGACAAGGCTATCATCCATTGTAGTAACAAAAATCTGGACAACATACTACCTTCCATAATGACAAGGCTACAATCCATTGTAGTAACAAAAATATCGACAACATACTACCTTCCATAATGACAAGGCTACCATCCATTGGAGTACCAAAAATCTCGACAACAAACTTTCTTCTATAATGACAAGGCTACCATCCATTGGAGTAACAAAAATCTCGAAAACAGACTACCTTCCATAAAGACTAGGCTACCATCCATTGGAATAAAAAAAATATCAACAACATACTACCTTCCATAATGTTAAGACTACCATACATTATAGTATCAAAAATCTGAACAACAGACTACCTTCCATAATGACAAGGCTACCATCCATTAGAGTAACAAAAATCTGGACAACTGACTACCTTCCATAATGATAAGGCTACCATCCATTGGAGTAACAAAAATCACAAAAACAAACTACCTACTATAATGACAAGGCTACCATCCATTGGGGTAACAAAAATCTCGACAACAGACTACCTTCCATAATGACAAGGCTACCACCCATTAGAGTAACATAGATATCGACAACATACTACCTTCCATAATGACAAGGCTACCATCCATTGGAATAAAAAAAATCTCGACAACAGACTACCTTCCATAATGACAAGGCTACCATCCAATGGAGTTACAAAAATCTCGACAACATACTACCTTCCATAATGACAAGGCTACCATCCATTGGAGTAACAAAAATATCGACAACATACTACCTTCCATAATGACAAGGCTACCATCTATTGGAGTAATAAAAATCTTGACAACAGACTACCTTTCATAATGACAAGGCTATCATCCATTGTAGTAACAAAAATCTGGACAACATACTACCTTCCATAATGACAAGGCTACAATCCATTGTAGTAACAAAAATATCGACAACATACTACCTTCCATAATGACAAGGCTACCATCTATTGTAGTAACAAAAATCTCGACAATAGACTACGTTCAATAATTACAAGGCTACCATCCATTGGAGTAACAAAAATCACGACAACAGACTACCTTCCATAATGACAAGGCTATCATTCATTGTAGTAACAAAAATCTCGACAACATACTACCTTCCATAATGACAAAGCTACAATCCATTGTAGTAACAAAAATATCGACAACATACTACCTTCCATAATGACAAGGCTACCATCCATTGCAGTAACAAAAATCTCAACAAGAGACTACCTTCAATAATGACAAGGCTACCATCCATTGGAGTAACAAAAATCTCGACAACAGACTACCTTCCATATTGACAAGGCTACCATGCATTAGAGTAAGAAAAATATGAACAACAAACTACCTTCCATAATGACAAGGCTAACATCCATTGGAGTAACAAAAATATCAACAAGAGACTACCTTCCATAATGACAAGGCTACCATCCATTGGAGTAACAAAAATATCAACAAGAGACTACCTTCCATAATGACAAGGCTACCATCCATTGGAGTACCAAAAATCTCGACAACAAACTTTCTTCTATAATGACATTGCTACCATCCATTGGAGTAACAAAAATCTCGAAAACAGACTACCTTCCATAAAGACTAGGCTACCATCCATTGGAATAAAAAAAATATCAACAACATACTAGCTTCCATAATGTTAAGACTACCATACATTATAGTAACAAAAATCTGAACAACAGACTACCTTCCATAATGACAAGGCTACCATCCATTGGAGTAACAAAAATCACAACAAAAAACTACCTTCTATAATGACAAGGCTACCATCCAGTGGAGTAACAAAAATCTCGACAACAGACTACCTTCCATAATGACAAGGCTACCACCCATTAGAGTAACATACATATCGACAACATACTACCTTCCATAATGACAAGGCTACCATCCATTGTAGTAACAAAAATATCGACAACATACTACCTTCAATAATGACAAGGCTACCATCCATTGGAGTAACAAAAATCTCGACAACAGACTACCTTCCATAATGACAAGGCTACCATCCATTAGAGTAACAAAAATCTGGACAACAGACTACCTTCCATAATGATAAGGCTACCATCCATTGGAGTAACAAAAACAAAAACGAACTACCTACTATAATGACAAGGCTACCATCCATTGGGGTAACAAAAATATCGACAACAGACTACCTTCCATAATGACAAGGCTACCACCCATTAGAGTAACATAGATATCGACAACAAACTACCTTCCATAATGACAAGGCTACCATCCATTGGAATAAAAAAAATCTCGACAACAGACTACCTTCCATAATGACAAGGCTACCATCCAATGGAGTTACAAAAATCTCGACAACATACTACCTTCTATAATGACAAGGCTACCATCCATTGGAGTAACAAAAATATCGACAACATACCACCTTCCATAATGACAAGGCTACCATCTATTGGAGTAATAAAAATCTTGACAACCGACTACCTTCCATAATGACAAGGCTATCATCCATTGTAGTAACAGAAATCTGGACAACATACTACCTTCCATAATGACAAGGCTACCATCCATTGTAGTAACAAAAATATCGACAACATACTACCTTCCATAATGACAAGACTACCATTCATTGTAGTAACAGAAATCTCGACAACAGACTACCTTCAATAATGACAAGGCTACCATCCATTGGAGTAACAAAAATCACGACAACAGACTACCTTCCATAATGACAAGGCTACCATCCATTAGAGTAACAAAAATCTAGAGAACAGACTACCTTCCATAATGACAAGGCTACCATCCATTGGAGTAACAAAAATATAAACAAGAGACTACCTTCCATAATGACAAGGCTACCATCCAATGGAGTAACAAAAATCTCCACAACAGACTACCTTCCATAATGACAAGGCTATCATCCAATGGAGTAACAAAAATCTCGAAAATAGACTCCCTTCAATAATGATAAGGCTACCATCCATTGGAGTAACAAAAATCTTGACAACAGACTACCTTCCATAATGACAAGGCTACCATCCATTAGAATAACAAAAATATGGACAACAAACTACCTTCCATAATGACAAGAGCTACCATCCACTGGAGTAACAAAAATATCAACAAGAGGCTACCTTCCATAATGACAAGGCTACCATCCATTGGAGTACCAAAAATCTCGACAAAAAACTACCTTCTATAATGACAAGGCTACCATCCATTGGAGTAACAAAAATCTCGAAAACAAACTACCTTCCATAAAGACTAGGCTACCATCCATTGGAATAACAAAAATGTCGACAACAGACTACCTTCCATAATGACAAGGCTACCATAAATTATAGTAACAAAAGTATGAACAACAGACTACCTTCCATAATGACAAAGCTACCATCCATTGGAGTAACAAAAATTTCAACAAGAGACTAACTTCCATAATGACAAGGCTACCATCCATTGGAGTACCAAAAATCTCGACAACAGACTACCTTCTATAAAGACAAGGCTACCATCCATTGGAGTAACAAAAATCTCGAAAACGTACTACCTTCCATAAAGACTAGGCTACCATCCATTGGAATAACAAAAATCTCAACAACATACTACCTTCCATAATGACAAGGCTACCATACATTATACTAACAAAAATCTGAACAACAGACTACCTTCCATAATGACAAGGCTACCATCCATTGGAGTAAAAAAAATCACAACAACAAACTACCTTCTATAATGACAAGGCTACCATCCATTGGAGTAACAAAAATCTCGACAACAGACTACCTTCCATAATGAGAAGGCTACCACCCATTAGAGTAACATAGATATCAACAACATACTACCTTCTATAACGACAAGCCTACCATCCATTGGAATAATAAATATCTCGACAACAGACTACCTTCCATAATGACAAGGCTACCATCCAATGGAGTAACAAAAATCTCGACAACATACTACCTTCCATAATGACAAAGCTACCATCCATTGGAGTAACAAATATATCAACAAGAGACTACCTTCCATAATGACAAGGCTACCATCCATTGGAGTACCAAAAATCTCGACAACAAACTTCCTTCTATAATGACAAGGCTACCATCCATTGGAGTAACAAAAATCTCGAAAATAGACTACCTTCCATAAAGACTAGGCTACCATCCATTGGAATAACAAAAATCTCGACAACAGACTACCTTCCATAATGACAAAGCTACCATACATTATAGTAACAAAAATCTGAACAACAGACTACCTTCCATAATGACAAGGCTACATTCCATTGGAGTAACAAAAATCACAACAAAAAACTACCTTCTATAATGACAAGGCTACCGTCCAGTGGAGTAACAAAAAACTCGACAACAGACTACCTTCCATAATGACAAGGCTACCACCCATTAGAGTAACATACATATCGAAAACATACTCCCTTCCATAATGACAAGGCTACCATCCATTGTAGTAACAAAAATATCGACAACATACTACCTTCCATAATGACAAGACTACCATTCATTGTAGTAACAGAAATCTCGACAACAGACTACCTTCAATAATGACAAGGCTACCATCCATTGGAGTACCAAAAATCTCGACAACAGACTACCTTCCATAATGACAAGGCTACCATCCATTAGAGTAACAAAAATATGGACAACAGACTACCTTCCATAATGATAAGGCTACCATCCATTGGAGTAACAAAAATCACAAAAACAAACTACCTACTATAATGACAAGGCTACCATCCATTGGGGTAACAAAAATCTCGACAACAGACTACCTTCCATAATGACAAGGCTACCACCCATTAGAGTAACATAGATATCGACAACAAACTACCTCCATAATGACAAGGCTACCATCCATTGGAATAAAAAAAATCTCGACAACATACTACCTTCCATAATGACAAGGCTACCATCCAATGGAGTTACAAAAATCTCGACAACATACTACCTTCCATAATGACAAGGCTACCATCCATTGGAGTAACAAAAATATCGACAACATACTACCTTCCATAATGACAAGGCTACCATCTATTGGAGTAATAAAAATCTTGACAACAGACTACCTTCCATAATGACAAGGCTATCATCCATTGTAGTAACAAAAATCTGGACAACATACTACCTTCCATAATGACAAGGCTACAATCCATTGTAGTAACAAAAATATCGACAACATACTACCTTCCATAATGACAAGGCTACCATCTATTGTAGTAACAAAAATCTCGACAATAGACTACGTTCAATAATGACAAGGCTACCATCCATTGGAGTAACAAAAATCACGACAACAGACTACCATCCATAATGACAAGGCTACCATCCATTAGAGTAACAAAAATCTACACAACAGACTACCTTCCATAATGACAAGGCTACCATCCATTGGAGTAACAAAAATATAAACAAGAGACTACCTTCCATAATGACAAGGCTACCATCCAATGGAGTAACAAAAATCTCCACAACAGACTACCTTCCATAATGACAAGGCTATCATCCAATGGAGTAACAAAAATCTCGAAAATAGACTCCCTTCAATAATGACAAGGCTACCATCCATTGGAGTAACAAAAATCTTGACAACAGACTACCTTCCATAATGACAAGGCTACCATCCATTAGAATAACAAAAATATGGACAACAAACTACCTTCCATAATGACAAGGCTACCATCCACTTGAGTAACAAAAATATCAACAAGAGACTACCTTCCATAATGACAAGGCTACCATCCATTGGAGTACCAAAAATCTCGACAACAAACTACCTTCTATAATGACAAGGCTACCATCCATTGGAGTAAGAAAAATATCGAAAACAAACTACCTTTCATAAAGACTAGGCTACCATCCATTGGAATAACAAAAATCTCGAAAACAGACTACCTTCCATAATGACAAGGCTACCATACATTATAGTAACAAAAATATGAACAATAGACTATCTTCCATAATGACAAGGCTGCCATCCATTGGAGTAACAAAAATATCAACTAGAGACTAGCTTCCATAAGGACAAGGCTACCATCCATTGGAGTACCAAAAATCTCAACAACATACTACCCTCTATAATGACAAGGCTTCCATCCATTGGAGTAACAAAAATATCGAAAACAGACTACCTGCCATAAATATTAGGCTACCATCCATTGGAATAACAAAAATCTCCACAACAAACTACCTTCCATAATGACAAGTCTACCATCCATTGGAGTAACAAAAATATCGACAACATACTACTTTCCATAATGACAAGGCTACCATCCATTGGAGTAACAAAAATATCGACAACATACTACCTTCCATAATGACAAGGCTACCATCTATTGGAGTAATAAAAATCTTGACAACAGACTACCTTCCATAATGACAAGGCTATCATCCATTGTAGTAACAAAAATCTGGACAACATACTACCTTCCATAATGACAAGGCTACAATCCATTGTAGTAACAAAAATATCGACAACATACTACCTTCCATAATGACAAGGCTACCATCTATTGTAGTAACAAAAATCTCGACAATAGACTACGTTCAATAATGACAAGGCTACCATCCATTGGAGTAACAAAAATCACGACAACAGACTACCATCCATAATGACAAGGCTACCATCCATTAGAGTAACAAAAATCTACACAACAGACTACCTTCCATAATGACAAGGCTACCATCCATTGGAGTAACAAAAATATAAACAAGAGACTACCTTCCATAATGACAAGGCTACCATCCAATGGAGTAACAAAAATCTCCACAACAGACTACCTTCCATAATGACAAGGCTATCATCCAGTGGAGTAACAAAAATCTCGAAAATAGACTCCCTTCAATAATGACAAGGCTACCATCCATTGGAGTAACAAAAATCTTGACAACAGACTACCTTCCATAATGACAAGGCTACCATCCATTAGAATAACAAAAATATGGACAACAAACTACCTTCCATAATGACAAGGCTACCATCCACTTGAGTAACAAAAATATCAACAAGAGACTACCTTCCATAATGACAAGGCTACCATCCATTGGAGTACCAAATATCTCGACAACAAACTACCTTCTATAATGACAAGGCTACCATCCATTGGAGTAAGAAAAATATCGAAAACAAACTACCTTCCATAAAGACTAGGCTACCATCCATTGGAATAACAAAAATCTCGAAATCAGACTACCTTCCATAATGGCAAGGCTACCATACATTATAGTAACAAAAATATGAACAACAGACTATCTTCCATAATGACAAGGCTGCCATCCATTGGAGTAACAAAAATATCAACTAGAGACTACCTTCCATAAGGACAAGGCTACCATCCATTGGAGTACCAAAAATCTCAACAACATACTAACCTCTATAATGACAAGGCTTCCATCCATTGGAGTAACAAAAATATCGAAAACAGACTACCTGCCATAAATATTAGGCTACCATCCATTGGAATAACAAAAATCTCCACAACAAACTACCTTCCATATTGACAAGTCTACCATCCATTGGAGTAACAAAAATATCGACAACATACTACCTTCCATAATGACAAGGCTACCATCTATTGGAGTAATAAAAATCTTGACAACAAACTACCTTCCATAATGACAAGGCTATCATCCATTGTAGTAACAAAAATCTGGACAACATATTACCTTCCATAATTACAAGGCTACCAACCCATTGTAGTAACAAAAATCACGACAACAGACTACCTTCCATAATGACAAGGCTACCATCCATTAGAGTAACAAAAATCTGGACAATAAACTACCTTCCATAATGACAAGGCTACCATCCATTGGAGTAACAAAAATATAAACAAGAGACTACCTTCCATAATGACAAGGCTACCATTCAATGGAGTAACATAAATCTCGAAAATAGACTCCCTTCAATAATGACAAGGCTACCATCCATTGGAGTAACAAAATTCTTGACAACAGTCTACCTTCCATAATGACAAGGCTACAATCCATTAGAATAACAAAAATATAGACAACAGACTACCTTCCATAATGACATAGCTACCATCCACTAGAGTAACAAAAATATCAACAAGAGACTACCTTCCATAATGACAAGGCTACCATCCATTGGAGTACCAAAAATCTCGACAACAAACTACCATCTATAATGACAAGGCTACCATCCATTGGAGTAACAAAAATCTGGACAACATACTACCTTCCATAATGACAAGGCTACAATCCATTGTAGTAACAAAAATATCGACAACATACTACCTTCCATAATGACAAGGCTACCATCTATTGTAGTAACAAAAATCTCGACAATAGACTACGTTCAATAATGACAAGGCTACCATCCATTGGAGTAACAAAAATCACGACAACAGACTACCATCCATAATGACAAGGCTACCATCCATTAGAGTAACAAAAATCTACACAACCGACTACCTTCCATAATGACAAGGCTACCATCCATTGGAGTAACAAAAATATAAACAAGAGACTACCTTCCATAATGACAAGGCTACCATCCAATGGAGTAACAAAAATCTCCACAACAGACTACCTTCCATAATGACAAGGCTATCATCCAATGGAGTAACAAAAATCTCGAAAATAGACTCCCTTCAATAATGACAAGGCTACCATCCATTGGAGTAACAAAAATCTTGACAACAGACTACCTTCCATAATGACAAGGCTACCATCCATTAGAATAACAAAAATATGGACAACAAACTACCTTCCATAATGACAAGGCTACCATCCACTTGAGTAACAAAAATATCAACAAGAGACTACCTTCCATAATGACAAGGCTACCATCCATTGGAGTACCAAAAATCTCGACAACAAACTACCTTCTATAATGACAAGGCTACCATCCATTGGAGTAAGAAAAATATCGAAAACAAACTACCTTTCATAAAGACTAGGCTACCATCCATTGGAATAACAAAAATCTCGAAAACAGACTACCTTCCATAATGACAAGGCTACCATACATTATAGTAACAAAAATATGAACAATAGACTATCTTCCATAATGACAAGGCTGCCATCCATTGGAGTAACAAAAATATCAACTAGAGACTAGCTTCCATAAGGACAAGGCTACCATCCATTGGAGTACCAAAAATCTCAACAACATACTAACCTCTATAATGACAAGGCTTCCATCCATTGGAGTAACAAAAATATCGAAAACAGACTACCTGCCATAAATATTAGGCTACCATCCATTGGAATAACAAAAATCTCCACAACAAACTACCTTCCATAATGACAAGTCTACCATCCATTGGAGTAACAAAAATATCGACAACATACTACCTTCCATAATGACAAGGCTACCATCTATTGGAGTAATAAAAATCTTGACAACAAACTACCTTCCATAATGACAAGGCTATCATCCATTGTAGTAACAAAAATCTGGACAACATATTACCTTCCATAATTACAAGGCTACCAACCCATTGTAGTAACAAAAATCACGACAACAGACTACCTTCCATAATGACAAGGCTACCATCTATTAGAGTAACAAAAATCTGGACAATAAACTACCTTCCATAATGACAAGGCTACCATCCATTGGAGTAACAAAAATATAAACAAGAGACTACCTTCCATAATGACAAGGCTACCATTCAATGGAGTAACATAAATCTCGAAAATAGACTCCCTTAAATAATGACAAGGCTACCATCCATTGGAGTAACAAAAATCTTGACAACAGTCTACCTTCCATAATGACAAGGCTACAATCCATTAGAATAACAAAAATATAGACAACAGACTACCTTCCATAATGACATAGCTACCATCCACTAGAGTAACAAAAATATCAACAAGAGACTACCTTCCATAATGACAAGGCTACCATCCATTGGAGTACCAAAAATCTCGACAACAAACTACCATCTATAATGACAAGGCTACCATCCATTGGAGTAACAAAAATCTCGAAAACAAACTACCTTCCATAAAGACTAGGCTACCATCCTTTGGAATAACAAAAATTTCGACAACAGACTACCTTCCATAATGACAAGGCTACCATACATTATAGTAACAAAAATCTGAACAACAGACTACCTTACATAATGACAAGGCTACCATCCGTTGGAGTAACAAAAATATCAACAAGAGACTACCTTCCATAATGACAAGGCTACCATCCATTGGAGTACCAAAAATCTCGACAACATACTACCCTCTATAATGATAAAGCTACCATCCATTGGAGTAACAAAAATCTCGAAAATAGACTACTCTCCATAAAGACTAGGCTACCATCCATTGGAATAACAAAAATCTCGACAACAAACTACCTTCCATAATGACAAGGCTACCATACATTATAGTAACAAAAATATCAACAACACACTACCTTCCATAATGAAAAGGCTACCATCCATTGGAGTAACATAAATCACAACAACAAACTACCTTCTATAATGACAAGGCTACCATCCTTTGGAGTAACAAAAATCTCGACAACTGACTACCTTCCATAATGACAAGGCTACAACCCATTAGAGTAACATAGATATCGACAACATACTACCTTCCATAATATCAAGGCTACCATCCATTGGAATAATAAAAATCTCGACAACAGACTACCTTCCATAATGACAAGGCTACCATCCAATGGAGTTACAAAAATCTCGACAACATACTACCTTCCATAATGACAAAGCTACCATCCATTATAGTAACAAAAATATCGACAACATACTACCTTCCATAATGACAAGGCTACCATCTATTGGAGTAACAAAAATCTTGACAACATACTACCTTCCATAATGACAAGGCTATCATCCATTGTAGTAACAAAAATCTCGACACCATACTACCTTCCATAATGACAAAGCTACAATCAATTGTAGTAACAAAAATATAGACAACATACTACCTTCCATAATGACAAGGCTACCATCCATTGTAGTAACAAAAATCTCGACAACATACTACCTTCCATAATGACAAGGCTACCATCCATTGGAGTAACAAAAATATCGACAACATACTACCTTCCATAATGACAAGGCTACCATCTATTGGAGTAACAAAAATATTGACAACAGACTACCTTCCATAATGACAAGGCTATCATCCATTGTAGTAACAAAAATCTCGACAACATACTACCTTCCATAATGTCAAAGCTACAATCCATTGTAGTAACAAAAATATCGATAACATACTACCTTCTTTAATGACAAGGCTACCATCCATTGTAGTAACAAAAATATCGACAACATACTACCTTTCATAATGACAAGGCTACCATCTATTGGAGTAACAAAAATCTTGACAACAGACTACCTTCCATAATGACAAGGCTACCATCCATTGTAGTAACAAAAATCTCGACACCATACTACCTTCCATAATGACAAAGCTACAATCCATTGGAGTAACAAAAATCTTGACAACAGACTACCTTCCATAATGACAAGGCTACCATCTATTGGAGTAACAAAAATCGTGACAACAGACTACCTTCCATAATGACAAGGCTATCATCCATTGTAGTAACAAAAATCTCGACAACATACTACCTTCCATAATGACAAAGGTACAATCCATTGTAGTAACAAAAATATCGATAACATACTACCTTCCATAATGACAAGCCTACCATCCATGGTAGTAACAAAAATCACGACAACAAACTACCTTCAATAATGACAAGGCTACCATCCATTGGAGTAACAAAAATCTCGACAACATACTACCTTCCATTATGAAAAAGCTACAATCCATTGTAGTAACAAAAATCTCGACAACATACTACCTTCCATAATGACAAAGCTACCATCCATTGTAGTAACAAAAATATCGACAACATACTACCTTCCATAATGACAAGGCTACCATCTATTGGAGTAACAAAAATCTTGACAACATACTACCTTCCATAATGACAAGGCTATCATCCATTGTAGTAACAAAAATCTCGACACCATACTACCTTCCATAATGACAAAGCTACAATCAATTGTAGTAACAAAAATATAGACAACATACTACCTTCCATAATGACAAGGCTACCATCCATTGTAGTAACAAAAATCTCGACAACATACTACCTTCCATAATGACAAGGCTACCATCCATTGGAGTAACAAAAATATCGACAACATACTACCTTCCATAATGACAAGGCTACCATCTATTGGAGTAACAAAAATATTGACAACAGACTACCTTCCATAATGACAAGGCTATCATCCATTGTAGTAACAAAAATCTCGACAACATACTACCTTCCATAATGTCAAAGCTACAATCCATTGTAGTAACAAAAATATCGATAACATACTACCTTCCATAATGACAAGGCTACCATCCATTGTAGTAACAAAAATATCGACAACATACTACCTTTCATAATGACAAGGCTACCATCTATTGGAGTAACAAAAATCTTGACAACAGACTACCTTCCATAATGACAAGGCTACCATCCATTGTAGTAACAAAAATCTCGACACCATACTACCTTCCATAATGACAAAGCTACAATCCATTGGAGTAACAAAAATCTTGACAACAGACTACCTTCCATAATGACAAGGCTACCATCTATTGGAGTAACAAAAATCGTGACAACAGACTACCTTCCATAATGACAAGGCTATCATCCATTGTAGTAACAAAAATCTCGACAACATACTACCTTCCATAATGACAAAGGTACAATCCATTGTAGTAACAAAAATATCGATAACATACTACCTTCCATAATGACAAGCCTACCATCCATGGTAGTAACAAAAATCACGACAACAAACTACCTTCAATAATGACAAGGCTACCATCCATTAGAGTAACAAAAATCTCGACAACATACTACCTTCCATTATGAAAAAGCTACAATCCATTGTAGTAACAAAAATATCGACAACATACTACCTTCCATAATGACAAGGCTACCATCCATTGTAGTAACAAAAATCACGACAACAGACTACCTTAAATAATGACAAGGCTACCATCCATTGGAGTAACAAAAATCTCGACAACATACTACCTTCCATTATGACAAAGCTACAATCCATTGTAGTAACAAAAATATCGACAACATACTACCTTCCATAATGACAAGACTACCATCCATTGTAGTAACAAAAATCACGACAACAGACTACCTTAAATAATTACAAGGCTACCATGCACTAGAGTAACAAAAATATCAACAAGAGACTACCTTCCATAATGACAAGGCTACCATCCATTGGAGTACCAAAAATCTCGACAACAAACTACCATCTATAATGACAAGGCTACCATCCATTGGAGTAACAAAAATCTCGAAAACAAACTACCTTCCATAAAGACTAGGCTACCATCCTTTGAAATAACAAAAATTTCGACAACAGACTACCTTCCATAATGACAAGGCTACCATACATTATAGTAACAAAAATCTGAACAACAGACTACCTTACATAATGACAAGGCTACCATCCGTTGGAGTAACAAAAATATCAACAAGAGACTACCTTCCATAATGACAAGGCTACCATCCATTGGAGTACCAAAAATCTCGACAACATACTACCCTCTATAATGATAAAGCTACCATCCATTGGAGTAACAAAAATCTCGAAAATAGACTACTCTCCATAAAGACTAGGCTACCATCCATTGGAATAACAAAAATCTCGACAACAAACTACCTTCCATAATGACAAGGCTACCATACATTATAGTAACAAAAATATCAACAACACACTACCTTCCATAATGAAAAGGCTACCATCCATTGGAGTAACATAAATCACAACAACAAACTACCTTCTATAATGACAAGGCTACCATCCTTTGGAGTAACAAAAATCTCGACAACTGACTACCTTCCATAATGACAAGGCTACAACCCATTAGAGTAACATAGATATCGACAACATACTACCTTCCATAATATCAAGGCTACCATCCATTGGAATAATAAAAATCTCGACAACAGACTACCTTCCATAATGACAAGGCTACCATCCAATGGAGTTACAAAAATCTCGACAACATACTACCTTCCATAATGACAAAGCTACCATCCATTATAGTAACAAAAATATCGACAACATACTACCTTCCATAATGACAAGGCTACCATCTATTGGAGTAACAAAAATCTTGACAACATACTACCTTCCATAATGACAAGGCTATCATCCATTGTAGTAACAAAAATCTCGACACCATACTACCTTCCATAATGACAAAGCTACAATCAATTGTAGTAACAAAAATATAGACAACATACTACCTTCCATAATGACAAGGCTACCATCCATTGTAGTAACAAAAATCTCGACAACATACTACCTTCCATAATGACAAGGCTACCATCCATTGGAGTAACAAAAATATCGACAACATACTACCTTCCATAATGACAAGGCTACCATCTATTGGAGTAACAAAAATATTGACAACAGACTACCTTCCATAATGACAAGGCTATCATCCATTGTAGTAACAAAAATCTCGACAACATACTACCTTCCATAATGTCAAAGCTACAATCCATTGTAGTAACAAAAATATCGATAACAGACTACCTTCCATAATGACAAGGCTACCATCCATTGTAGTAACAAAAATATCGACAACATACTACCTTTCATAATGACAAGGCTACCATCTATTGGAGTAACAAAAATCTTGACAACAGACTACCTTCCATAATGACAAGGCTACCATCCATTGTAGTAACAAAAATCTCGACACCATACTACCTTCCATAATGACAAAGCTACAATCCATTGGAGTAACAAAAATCTTGACAACAGACTACCTTCCATAATGACAAGGCTACCATCTATTGGAGTAACAAAAATCGTGACAACAGACTACCTTCCATAATGACAAGGCTATCATCCATTGTAGTAACAAAAATCTCGACAACATACTACCTTCCATAATGACAAAGGTACAATCCATTGTAGTAACAAAAATATCGATAACATACTACCTTCCATAATGACAAGCCTACCATCCATGGTAGTAACAAAAATCACGACAACAAACTACCTTCAATAATGACAAGGCTACCATCCATTGGAGTAACAAAAATCTCGACAACATACTACCTTCCATTATGAAAAAGCTACAATCCATTGTAGTAACAAAAATCTCGACAACATACTACCTTCCATAATGACAAAGCTACCATCCATTGTAGTAACAAAAATATCGACAACATACTACCTTCCATAATGACAAGGCTACCATCTATTGGAGTAACAAAAATCTTGACAACATACTACCTTCCATAATGACAAGGCTATCATCCATTGTAGTAACAAAAATCTCGACACCATACTACCTTCCATAATGACAAAGCTACAATCAATTGTAGTAACAAAAATATAGACAACATACTACCTTCCATAATGACAAGGCTACCATCCATTGTAGTAACAAAAATCTCGACAACATACTACCTTCCATAATGACAAGGCTACCATCCATTGGAGTAACAAAAATATCGACAACATACTACCTTCCATAATGACAAGGCTACCATCTATTGGAGTAACAAAAATATTGACAACAGACTACCTTCCATAATGACAAGGCTATCATCCATTGTAGTAACAAAAATCTCGACAACATACTACCTTCCATAATGTCAAAGCTACAATCCATTGTAGTAACAAAAATATCGATAACATACTACCTTCCATAATGACAAGGCTACCATCCATTGTAGTAACAAAAATATCGACAACATACTACCTTTCATAATGACAAGGCTACCATCTATTGGAGTAACAAAAATCTTGACAACAGACTACCTTCCATAATGACAAGGCTACCATCCATTGTAGTAACAAAAATCTCGACACCATACTACCTTCCATAATGACAAAGCTACAATCCATTGGAGTAACAAAAATCTTGACAACAGACTACCTTCCATAATGACAAGGCTACCATCTATTGGAGTAACAAAAATCGTGACAACAGACTACCTTCCATAATGACAAGGCTATCATCCATTGTAGTAACAAAAATCTCGACAACATACTACCTTCCATAATGACAAAGGTACAATCCATTGTAGTAACAAAAATATCGATAACATACTACCTTCCATAATGACAATCCTACCATCCATGGTAGTAACAAAAATCACGACAACAAACTACCTTCAATAATGACAAGGCTACCATCCATTAGAGTAACAAAAATCTCGACAACATACTACCTTCCATTATGAAAAAGCTACAATCCATTGTAGTAACAAAAATATCGACAACATACTACCTTCCATAATGACAAGGCTACCATCCATTGTAGTAACAAAAATCACGACAACAGACTACCTTAAATAATGACAAGGCTACCATCCATTGGAGTAACAAAAATCTCGACAACATACTACCTTCCATTATGACAAAGCTACAATCCATTGTAGTAACAAAAATATCGACAACATACTACCTTCCATAATGACAAGGCTACCATCCATTGTAGTAACAAAAATCACGACAACAGACTACCTTAAATAATTACAAGGCTACCATGCACTAGAGTAACAAAAATATCAACAAGAGACTACCTTCCATAATGACAAGGCTACCATCCATTGGAGTACCAAAAATCTCGACAATGAACTACCTTCTATAATGACAAGGCTACCATCCATTTGAGTAACAAAAATCTCGAAAACAGACTACCTTCTATAAAGACTAGGCTACCATCCATTGGAATAACAAAAATCTCGACAACAGACTAACTTCCATAATGACAAGGCTACCATACATTATAGTAACAAAAATATGAACAACAGACTACCTTCCATAATGACAAGGCTACCATCCATTGGAGTAACAAAAATATTAACTAGAGACTACCTTCCATAATGACAAGGCTACCATCCATTGGAGTAACAAAAATATCGACAACATACTACCTTCCATAATGACAAGGCTACCGTCTATTGGAGTAACAAAAATATTGACAACAGACTACCTTCCATAATGACAAGGCTATCATCCATTGTAGTAACAAAAATCTCGACAACATACTACCTTCTATAATGTCAAAGCTACAATCCATTGTAGTAACAAAAATATCGATAACATACTACCTTCCATAATGACAAGGCTACCATCCATTGTAGTAACAAAAATATCGACAACATACTACCTTTCATAATGACAAGGCTACCATCTATTGGAGTAACAAAAATCTTGACAACAGACTACCTTCCATAATGACAAGGCTATCATCCATTGTAGTAACAAAAATCTCGACACCATACTACCTTCCATAATGACAAAGCTACAATCCATTGGAGTAACAAAAATCTTGACAACAGACTACCTTCCATAATGACAAGGCTACCATCTATTGGAGTAACAAAAATCGTGACATCAGACTACCTTCCATAATGACAAGGCTATCATCCATTGTAGTAACAAAAATCACGACAACATACTACCTTCCATAATGACAAAGGTACAATCCATTGTAGTAACAAAAATATCAATAACATACTACCTTCCATAATGACAAGCCTACCATCCATGGTAGTAACAAAAATCACGACAACAGACTACCTTCAATAATGACAAGGCTACCATCCATTGGAGTAACAAAAATCTCGACAATATACTACCTTCCATTATGACAAAGCTACAATCCATTGTAGTAACAAAAATATCGACAACATACTACCTTCCATAATGACAAGGCTACCATCCATTGTAGTAACAAAAATCACGACAACAGACTACCTTAAATAATTACAAGGCTACCATGCACTAGAGTAACAAAAATATCAACAAGAGACTACCTTCCATAATGACAAGGCTACCATCCATTGGAGTACCAAAAAACTCGACAACGAACTACCTTCTATAATGACAAGGCTACCATCCATTTGAGTAACAAAAATCTCGAAAACAGACTACCTTCTATAAAGACTAGGCTACCATCCATTGGAATAACAAAAATCTCGACAACAGACTAACTTCCACAATGACAAGGCTACCATACATTATAGTAACAAAAATATGAACAACAGACTACCTTCCATAATGACAAGGCTACCATACATTATAGTAACAAAAATATGAACAACACACTACCTTCCATAATGAAAAGGCTACCATCCATTGGAGTAACATAAATCACAACAACAAACTACCTTCTATAATGACATGGCTACCATCCTTTGGAGTAACAAAAATCTCGACAACTGACTACCTTCCATAATGACAAGGCTACAACCCATTAGAGTAACATAGATATCGACAACATACTACCTTCCATAATATCAAGGCTACCATCCATTGGAATAATAAAAATCTCGACAACATACTACCTTCTATAATGACAAGGCTACCATCCAATGGAGTTACAAAAATCTCGACAACATACTACCTTCCATAATGACAAGGCTACCATCCATTGTAGTAACAAAAATATCGACAACATACTACCTTCCATAATGACAAGGCTACCATCCATTGGAGTAACAAAAATATCAACTAGAGACTACCTTCCATAATGACAAGGCTACCATCCATTGGAGTAACAAAAATATCGACAACATACTACCTTCCATAATGACAAGGCTACCGTCTATTGGAGTAACAAAAATATTGACAACAGACTACCTTCCATAATGACAAGGCTATCATCCATTGTAGTAACAAAAATCTCGACAACATACTACCTTCCATAATGTCAAAGATACAATCCATTGTAGTAACAAAAATATCGATAACATACTACCTTCCATAATGACAAGGCTACCATCCATTGTAGTAACAAAAATATCGACAACATACTACCTTTCATAATGACAAGGCTACCATCTATTGGAGTAACAAAAATCTTGACAACAGACTACCTTCCATAATGACAAGGCTATCATCCATTGTAGTAACAAAAATCTCGACACCATACTACCTTCCATAATGACAAAGCTACAATCCATTGGAGTAACAAAAATCTTGACAACAGACTACCTTCCATAATGACAAGGCTACCATCTATTGGAGTAACAAAAATCGTGACATCAGACTACCTTCCATAATGACAAGGCTATCATCCATTGTAGTAACAAAAATCACGACAACATACTACCTTCCATAATGACAAAGGTACAATCCATTGTAGTAACAAAAATATCAATAACATACTACCTTCCATAATGACAAGCCTACCATCCATGGTAGTAACAAAAATCACGACAACAGACTACCTTCAATAATGACAAGGCTACCATCCATTGGAGTAACAAAAATCTCGACAATATACTACCTTCCATTATGACAAAGCTACAATCCATTGTAGTAACAAAAATATCGACAACATACTACCTTCCATAATGACAAGGCTACCATCCATTGTAGTAACAAAAATCACGACAACAGACTACCTTAAATAATTACAAGGCTATCATGCACTAGAGTAACAAAAATATCAACAAGAGACTACCTTCCATAATGACAAGGCTACCATCCATTGGAGTACCAAAAAACTCGACAACGAACTACCTTCTATAATGACAAGGCTACCATCCATTTGAGTAACAAAAATCTCGAAAACAGACTACCTTCTATAAAGACTAGGCTACCATCCATTGGAATAACAAAAATCTCGACAACAGACTAACTTCCACAATGACAAGGCTACCATACATTATAGTAACAAAAATATGAACAACAGACTACCTTCCATAATGACAAGGCTACCATACATTATAGTAACAAAAATATGAACAACACACTACCTTCCATAATGAAAAGGCTACCATCCATTGGAGTAACATAAATCACAACAACAAACTACCTTCTATAATGACATGGCTACCATCCTTTGGAGTAACAAAAATCTCGACAACTGACTACCTTCCATAATGACAAGGCTACAACCCATTAGAGTAACATAGATATCGACAACATACTACCTTCCATAATATCAAGGCTACCATCCATTGGAATAATAAAAATCTCGACAACATACTACCTTCTATAATGACAAGGCTACCATCCAATGGAGTTACAAAAATCTCGACAACATACTACCTTCCATAATGACAAGGCTACCATCCATTGTAGTAACAAAAATATCGACAACATACTACCTTCCATAATGACAAGGCTACCATCCATTGGAGTAACAAAAATATCAACTAGAGACTACCTTCCATAATTACAAGGCTACCATCCATTGGAGTAACAAAAATATCGACAACATACTACCTTCCATAATGACAAGGCTACCGTCTATTGGAGTAACAAAAATATTGACAACAGACTACCTTCCATAATGACAAGGCTATCATCCATTGTAGTAACAAAAATCTCGACAACATACTACCTTCCATAATGTCAAAGATACAATCCATTGTAGTAACAAAAATATCGATAACATACTACCTTCCATAATGACAAGGCTACCATCCATTGTAGTAACAAAAATATCGACAACATACTACCTTTCATAATGACAAGGCTACCATCTATTGGAGTAACAAAAATCTTGACAACAGACTACCTTCCATAATGACAAGGCTATCATCCATTGTAGTAACAAAAATCTCGACACCATACTACCTTCCATAATGACAAAGCTACAATCCATTGGAGTAACAAAAATCTTGACAACAGACTACCTTCCATAATGACAAGGCTACCATCTATTGGAGTAACAAAAATCGTGACATCAGACTACCTTCCATAATGACAAGGCTATCATCCATTGTAGTAACAAAAATCACGACAACATACTACCTTCCATAATGACAAAGGTACAATCCATTGTAGTAACAAAAATATCAATAACATACTACCTTCCATAATGACAAGCCTACCATCCATGGTAGTAACAAAAATCACGACAACAGACTACCTTCAATAATGACAAGGCTACCATCCATTGGAGTAACAAAATCCTCGACAATATACTACCTTCCATTATGACAAAGCTACAATCCATTGTAGTAACAAAAATATCGACAACATACTACCTTCCATAATGACAAGGCTACCATCCATTGTAGTAACAAAAATCACGACAACAGACTACCTTAAATAATTACAAGGCTACCATGCACTAGAGTAACAAAAATATCAACAAGAGACTACCTTCCATAATGACAAGGCTACCATCCATTGGAGTACCAAAAATCTCGACAATGAACTACCTTCTATAATGACAAGGCTACCATCCATTTGAGTAACAAAAATCTCGAAAACAGACTACCTTCTATAAAGACTAGGCTACCATCCATTGGAATAACAAAAATCTCGACAACAGACTAACTTCCATAATGACAAGGCTACCATACATTATAGTAACAAAAATATGAACAACAGACTACCTTCCATAATGACGAGGCTACCATCCATTGGAGTAACAAAAATATTAACTAGAGACTACCTTCCATAATGACAAGGCTACCATCCATTGGAGTAACAAAAATATCGACAACATACTACCTTCCATAATGACAAGGCTACCGTCTATTGGAGTAAAAAAAATATTGACAACAGACTACCTTCCATAATGACAAGGCTATCATCCATTGTAGTAACAAAAATCTCGACAACATACTACCTTCTATAATGTCAAAGCTACAATCCATTGTAGTAACAAAAATATCGATAACATACTACCTTCCATAATGACAAGGCTACCATCCATTGTAGTAACAAAAATATCGACAACATACTACCTTTCATAATGACAAGGCTACCATCTATTGGAGTAACAAAAATCTTGACAACAGACTACCTTCCATAATGACAAGGCTATCATCCATTGTAGTAACAAAAATCTCGACACCATACTACCTTCCATAATGACAAAGCTACAATCCATTGGAGTAACAAAAATCTTGACAACAGACTACCTTCCATAATGACAAGGCTACCATCTATTGGAGTAACAAAAATCGTGACATCAGACTACCTTCCATAATGACAAGGCTATCATCCATTGTAGTAACAAAAATCACGACAACATACTACCTTCCATAATGACAAAGGTACAATCCATTGTAGTAACAAAAATATCAATAACATACTACCTTCCATAATGACAAGCCTACCATCCATGGTAGTAACAAAAATCACGACAACAGACTACCTTCAATAATGACAAGGCTACCATCCATTGGAGTAACAAAAATCTCGACAATATACTACCTTCCATTATGACAAAGCTACAATCCATTGTAGTAACAAAAATATCGACAACATACTACCTTCCATAATGACAAGGCTACCATCCATTGTAGTAACAAAAATCACGACAACAGACTACCTTAAATAATTACAAGGCTACCATGCACTAGAGTAACAAAAATATCAACAAGAGACTACCTTCCATAATGACAACGCTACCATCCATTGGAGTACCAAAAAACTCGACAACGAACTACCTTCTATAATGACAAGGCTACCATCCATTTGAGTAACAAAAATCTCGAAAACAGACTACCTTCTATAAAGACTAGGCTACCATCCATTGGAATAACAAAAATCTCGACAACAGACTAACTTCCACAATGACAAGGCTACCATACATTATAGTAACAAAAATATGAACAACAGACTACCTTCCATAATGACAAGGCTACCATACATTATAGTAACAAAAATATGAACAACACACTACCTTCCATAATGAAAAGGCTACCATCCATTGGAGTAACATAAATCACAACAACAAACTACCTTCTATAATGACATGGCTACCATCCTTTGGAGTAACAAAAATCTCGACAACTGACTACCTTCCATAATGACAAGGCTACAACCCATTAGAGTAACATAGATATCGACAACATACTACCTTCCATAATATCAAGGCTACCATCCATTGGAATAATAAAAATCTCGACAACATACTACCTTCTATAATGACAAGGCTACCATCCAATGGAGTTACAAAAATCTCGACAACATACTACCTTCCATAATGACAAGGCTACCATCCATTGTAGTAACAAAAATATCGACAACATACTACCTTCCATAATGACAAGGCTACCATCCATTGGAGTAACAAAAATATCAACTAGAGACTACCTTCCATAATGACAAGGCTACCATCCATTGGAGTAACAAAAATATCGACAACATACTACCTTCCATAATGACAAGGCTACCGTCTATTGGAGTAACAAAAATATTGACAACAGACTACCTTCCATAATGACAAGGCTATCATCCATTGTAGTAACAAAAATCTCGACAACATACTACCTTCCATAATGTCAAAGATACAATCCATTGTAGTAACAAAAATATCGATAACATACTACCTTCCATAATGACAAGGCTACCATCCATTGTAGTAACAAAAATATCGACAACATACTACCTTTCATAATGACAAGGCTACCATCTATTGGAGTAACAAAAATCTTGACAACAGACTACCTTCCATAATGACAAGGCTATCATCCATTGTAGTAACAAAAATCTCGACACCATACTACCTTCCATAATGACAAAGCTACAATCCATTGGAGTAACAAAAATCTTGACAACAGACTACCTTCCATAATGACAAGGCTACCATCTATTGGAGTAACAAAAATCGTGACATCAGACTACCTTCCATAATGACAAGGCTATCATCCATTGTAGTAACAAAAATCACGACAACATACTACCTTCCATAATGACAAAGGTACAACCCATTGTAGTAACAAAAATATCAATAGCATACTACCTTCCATAATGACAAGCCTACCATCCATGGTAGTAACAAAAATCACGACAACAGACTACCTTCAATAATGACAAGGCTACCATCCATTGGAGTAACAAAAATCTCGACAATATACTACCTTCCATTATGACAAAGCTACAATCCATTGTAGTAACAAAAATATCGACAACATACTACCTTCCATAATGACAAGGCTACCATCCATTGTAGTAACAAAAATCACGACAACAAACTACCTTAAATAATTACAAGGCTACCATGCACTAGAGTAACAAAAATATCAACAAGAGACTACCTTCCATAATGACAAGGCTACCATCCATTGGAGTACCAAAAAACTCGACAACGAACTACCTTCTATAATGACAAGGCTACCATCCATTTGAGTAACAAAAATCTCGAAAACAGACTACCTTCTATAAAGACTAGGCTACCATCCATTGGAATAACAAAAATCTCGACAACAAACTAACTTCCATAATGACAAGGCTACCATACATTATAGTAACAAAAATATGAACTACAGACTACCTTCCATAATGACAAGGCTACCATACATTATAGTAACAAAAATATGAACAACACACTACCTTCCATAATGAAAAGGCTACCATCCATTGGAGTAACATAAATCACAACAACAAACTACCTTCTATAATGACATGGCTACCATCCTTTGGAGTAACAAAAATCTCGACAACTGACTACCTTCCATAATGACAAGGCTACAACCCATTAGAGTAACATAGATATCGACAACATACTACCTTCCATAATATCAAGGCTACCATCCATTGGAATAATAAAAATCTCGACAACATACTACCTTCTATAATGACAAGGCTACCATCCAATGGAGTTACAAAAATCTCGACAACATACTACCTTCCATAATGACAAGGCTACCATCCATTGTAGTAACAAAAATATCGACAACATACTACCTTCCATAATGACAAGGCTACCATCTATTGGAGTAACAAAAATCTTGACAACATACTACCTTCCATAATGACAAGGCTATCATCCATTGTAGTAACAAAAATCTCGACACCATACTACCTTCCATAATGACAAGGCTACCATCCATTGTAGTAACAAAAATCTCGACAACATACTACCTTCCATAATGACAAGGCTACCATCCATTGGAGTAACAAAAATATCGACAACATACTACCTTCCATAATGACAAGGCTACCATCTATTGGAGTAACAAAAATATTGACAACAGACTACCTTCCATAATGATAAGGCTATCATCCATTGTAGTAACAAAAATCTCGACAACATACTACCTTCCATAATGACAAAGCTACAATCCATTGTAGTAACAAAAATATCGATAACATACTACCTTCCATAATGACAAGGCTACCATCCATTGTAGTATCAAAAATATCGACAACATACTACCTTCCATAATGACAAGGCTACCATCTATTGAAGTAACAAAAATCTTGACAACAGACTACCTTCCATAATGACAAGGATATCATCCATTGTAGTAACAAAAATCTCGACACCATACTACCTTCCATAATGACAAAGCTACAATCCATTGGAGTAACAAAAATCTTGACAACAGACTACCTTCCATAATGACAAGGCTACCATCTATTGGAGTAACAAAAATCGTGACAACAGACTACCTTCCATAATGACAAGGCTATCATACATTGTAGTAACAAAAATCTCGACAACATACTACCTTCCATAATGACAAAGGTACAATCCATTGTAGTAACAAAAATATCGATAACATACTACCTTCCATAATGACAAGCCTACCATCCATTGTAGTAACAAAAATCACGATAACAGACTACCTTCAATAATGACAAGGCTACCATCCATTGGAGTAACAAAAATCTCGACAACATACTACCTTCCATTATGACAAAGCTACAATCCATTGTAGTAACAAAAATATCGACAACATACTACCTTCCATATAGACAAGGCTACCATCCATTGTAGTAACAAAAATCTCGACAACAGACTACCTTAAATAATTACAAGGCTACCATCCACTAGAGTAACAAAAATATCAACAAGAGACTACCTTCCATAATGACAAGGCTACCATCCATTGGAGTACCAAAAAACTCGACAACGAACTACCTTCTATAATGACAAGGCTACCATCCATTTGAGTAACAAAAATCTCGAAAACAGACTACCTTCTATAAAGACTAGGCTACCATCCATTGGAATAACAAAAATCTCGACAACAGACTAACTTCCATAATGACAAGGCTACCATACATTATAGTAACAAAAATATGAACAACAGACTACCTTCCATAATGACAAGGCTACCATACATTATAGTAACAAAAATATGAACAACACACTACCTTCCATAATGAAAAGGCTACCATCCATTGGAGTAACATAAATCACAACAACAAACTACCTTCTATAATGACATGGCTACCATCCTTTGGAGTAACAAAAATCTCGACAACTGACTACCTTCCATAATGACAAGGCTACAACCCATTAGAGTAACATAGATATCGACAACATACTACCTTCCATAATATCAAGGCTACCATCCATTGGAATAATAAAAATCTCGACAACATACTACCTTCTATAATGACAAGGCTACCATCCAATGGAGTTACAAAAATCTCGACAACATACTACCTTCCATAATGACAAGGCTACCATCCATTGTAGTAACAAAAATATCGACAACATACTACCTTCCATAATGACAAGGCTACCATCCATTGGAGTAACAAAAATATCAACTAGAGACTACCTTCCATAATGACAAGGCTACCATCCATTGGAGTAACAAAAATATCGACAACATACTACCTTCCATAATGACAAGGCTACCGTCTATTGGAGTAACAAAAATATTGACAACAGACTACCTTCCATAATGACAAGGCTATCATCCATTGTAGTAACAAAAATCTCGACAACATACTACCTTCCATAATGTCAAAGCTACAATCCATTGTAGTAACAAAAATATCGATAACATACTACCTTCCATAATGACAAGGCTACCATCCATTGTAGTAACAAAAATATCGACAACATACTACCTTTCATAATGACAAGGCTACCATCTATTGGAGTAACAAAAATCTTGACAACAGACTACCTTTCATAATGACAAGGCTATCATCCATTGTAGTAACAAAAATCTCGACACCATACTACCTTCCATAATGACAAAGCTACAATCCATTGGAGTAACAAAAATCTTGACAACAGACTACCTTCCATAATGACAAGGCTACCATCTATTGGAGTAACAAAAATCGTGACATCAGACTACCTTCCATAATGACAAGGCTATCATCCATTGTAGTAACAAAAATCACGACAACATACTACCTTCCATAATGACAAAGGTACAATCCATTGTAGTAACAAAAATATCAATAACATACTACCTTCCATAATGACAAGCCTACCATCCATGGTAGTAACAAAAATCACGACAACAGACTACCTTCAATAATGACAAGGCTACCATCCATTGGAGTAACAAAAATCTCGACAATATACTACCTTCCATTATGACAAAGCTACAATCCATTGTAGTAACAAAAATATCGACAACATACTACCTTCCATAATGACAAGGCTACCATCCATTGTAGTAACAAAAATCACGACAACAGACTACCTTAAATAATTACAAGGCTACCATGCACTAGAGTAACAAAAATATCAACAAGAGACTACCTTCCATAATGACAAGGCTACCATCCATTGGAGTACCAAAAAACTCGACAACGAACTACCTTCTATAATGACAAGGCTACCATCCATTTGAGTAACAAAAATCTCGAAAACAGACTACCTTCTATAAAGACTAGGCTACCATCCATTGGAATAACAAAAATCTCGACAACAAACTAACTTCCATAATGACAAGGCTACCATACATTATAGTAACAAAAATATGAACAACAGACTACCTTCCATAATGACAAGGCTACCATACATTATAGTAACAAAAATATGAACAACACACTACCTTCCATAATGAAAAGGCTACCATCCATTGGAGTAACATAAATCACAACAACAAACTACCTTCTATAATGACATGGCTACCATCCTTTGGAGTAACAAAAATCTCGACAACTGACTACCTTCCATAATGACAAGGCTACAACCCATTAGAGTAACATAGATATCGACAACATACTACCTTCCATAATATCAAGGCTACCATCCATTGGAATAATAAAAATCTCGACAACATACTACCTTCTATAATGACAAGGCTACCATCCAATGGAGTTACAAAAATCTCGACAACATACTACCTTCCATAATGACAAGGCTACCATCCATTGTAGTAACAAAAATATCGACAACATACTACCTTCCATAATGACAAGGCTACCATCCATTGGAGTAACAAAAATATCAACTAGAGACTACCTTCCATAATGACAAGGCTACCATCCATTGGAGTAACAAAAATATCGACAACATACTACCTTCCATAATGACAAGGCTACCGTCTATTGGAGTAACAAAAATATTGACAACAGACTACCTTCCATAATGACAAGGCTATCATCCATTGTAGTAACAAAAATCTCGACAACATACTACCTTCCATAATGTCAAAGCTACAATCCATTGTAGTAACAAAAATATCGATAACATACTACCTTCCATAATGACAAGGCTACCATCCATTGTAGTAACAAAAATATCGACAACATACTACCTTTCATAATGACAAGGCTACCATCTATTGGAGTAACAAAAATCTTGACAACAGACTACCTTTCATAATGACAAGGCTATCATCCATTGTAGTAACAAAAATCTCGACACCATACTACCTTCCATAATGACAAAGCTACAATCCATTGGAGTAACAAAAATCTTGACAACAGACTACCTTCCATAATGACAAGGCTACCATCTATTGGAGTAACAAAAATCGTGACATCAGACTACCTTCCATAATGACAAGGCTATCATCCATTGTAGTAACAAAAATCACGACAACATACTACCTTCCATAATGACAAAGGTACAATCCATTGTAGTAACAAAAATATCAATAACATACTACCTTCCATAATGACAAGCCTACCATCCATGGTAGTAACAAAAATCACGACAACAGACTACCTTCAATAATGACAAGGCTACCATCCATTGGAGTAACAAAAATCTCGACAATATACTACCTTCCATTATGACAAAGCTACAATCCATTGTAGTAACAAAAATATCGACAACATACTACCTTCCATAATGACAAGGCTACCATCCATTGTAGTAACAAAAATCACGACAACAGACTACCTTAAATAATTACAAGGCTACCATGCACTAGAGTAACAAAAATATCAACAAGAGACTACCTTCCATAATGACAAGGCTACCATCCATTGGAGTACCAAAAAACTCGACAACGAACTACCTTCTATAATGACAAGGCTACCATCCATTTGAGTAACAAAAATCTCGAAAACAGACTACCTTCTATAAAGACTAGGCTACCATCCATTGGAATAACAAAAATCTCGACAACAAACTAACTTCCATAATGACAAGGCTACCATACATTATAGTAACAAAAATATGAACAACAGACTACCTTCCATAATGACAAGGCTACCATACATTATAGTAACAAAAATATGAACAACACACTACCTTCCATAATGAAAAGGCTACCATCCATTGGAGTAACATAAATCACAACAACAAACTACCTTCTATAATGACATGGCTACCATCCTTTGGAGTAACAAAAATCTCGACAACTGACTACCTTCCATAATGACAAGGCTACAACCCATTAGAGTAACATAGATATCGACAACATACTACCTTCCATAATATCAAGGCTACCATCCATTGGAATAATAAAAATCTCGACAACATACTACCTTCTATAATGACAAGGCTACCATCCAATGGAGTTACAAAAATCTCGACAACATACTACCTTCCATAATGACAAGGCTACCATCCATTGTAGTAACAAAAATATCGACAACATACTACCTTCCATAATGACAAGGCTACCATCCATTGGAGTAACAAAAATATCAACTAGAGACTACCTTCCATAATGACAAGGCTACCATCCATTGGAGTAACAAAAATATCGACAACATACTACCTTCCATAATGACAAGGCTACCGTCTATTGGAGTAACAAAAATATTGACAACAAACTACCTTCCATAATGACAAGGCTATCATCCATTGTAGTAACAAAAATCTCGACAACATACTACCTTCCATAATGTCAAAGCTACAATCCATTGTAGTAACAAAAATATCGATAACATACTACCTTCCATAATGACAAGGCTACCATCCATTGTAGTAACAAAAATATCGACAACATACTACCTTTCATAATGACAAGGCTACCATCTATTGGAGTAACAAAAATCTTGACAACAGACTACCTTTCATAATGACAAGGCTATCATCCATTGTAGTAACAAAAATCTCGACACCATACTACCTTCCATAATGACAAAGCTACAATCCATTGGAGTAACAAAAATCTTGACAACAGACTACCTTCCATAATGACAAGGCTACCATCTATTGGAGTAACAAAAATCGTGACATCAGACTACCTTCCATAATGACAAGGCTATCATCCATTGTAGTAACAAAAATCACGACAACATACTACCTTCCATAATGACAAAGGTACAATCCATTGTAGTAACAAAAATATCAATAACATACTACCTTCCATAATGACAAGCCTACCATCCATGGTAGTAACAAAAATCACGACAACAGACTACCTTCAATAATGACAAGGCTACCATCCATTGGAGTAACAAAAATCTCGACAATATACTACCTTCCATTATGACAAAGCTACAATCCATTGTAGTAACAAAAATATCGACAACATACTACCTTCCATAATGACAAGGCTACCATCCATTGTAGTAACAAAAATCACGACAACAGACTACCTTAAATAATTACAAGGCTACCATGCACTAGAGTAACAAAAATATCAACAAGAGACTACCTTCCATAATGACAAGGCTACCATCCATTGGAGTACCAAAAAACTCGACAACGAACTACCTTCTATAATGACAAGGCTACCATCCATTTGAGTAACAAAAATCTCGAAAACAGACTACCTTCTATAAAGACTAGGCTACCATCCATTGGAATAACAAAAATCTCGACAACAAACTAACTTCCATAATGACAAGGCTACCATACATTATAGTAACAAAAATATGAACAACAGACTACCTTCCATAATGACAAGGCTACCATACATTATAGTAACAAAAATATGAACAACACACTACCTTCCATAATGAAAAGGCTACCATCCATTGGAGTAACATAAATCACAACAACAAACTACCTTCTATAATGACATGGCTACCATCCTTTGGAGTAACAAAAATCTCGACAACTGACTACCTTCCATAATGACAAGGCTACAACCCATTAGAGTAACATAGATATCGACAACATACTACCTTCCATAATATCAAGGCTACCATCCATTGGAATAATAAAAATCTCGACAACATACTACCTTCTATAATGACAAGGCTACCATCCAATGGAGTTACAAAAATCTCGACAACATACTACCTTCCATAATGACAAGGCTACCATCCATTGTAGTAACAAAAATATCGACAACATACTACCTTCCATAATGACAAGGCTACCATCCATTGGAGTAACAAAAATATCAACTAGAGACTACCTTCCATAATGACAAGGCTACCATCCATTGGAGTAACAAAAATATCGACAACATACTGCCTTCCATAATGACAAGGCTACCGTCTATTGGAGTAACAAAAATATTGACAACAGACTACCTTCCATAATGACAAGGCTATCATCCATTGTAGTAACAAAAATCTCGACAACATACTACCTTCCATAATGTCAAAGCTACAATCCATTGTAGTAACAAAAATATCGATAACATACTACCTTCCATAATGACAAGGCTACCATCCATTGTAGTAACAAAAATATCGACAACATACTACCTTTCATAATGACAAGGATACCATCTATTGGAGTAACAAAAATCTTGACAACAGACTACCTTCCATAATGACAAGGCTATCATCCATTGTAGTAACAAAAATCTCGACACCATACTACCTTCCATAATGACAAAGCTACAATCCATTGGAGTAACAAAAATCTTGACAACAGACTACCTTCCATAATGACAAGGCTACCATCTATTGGAGTAACAAAAATCATGACATCAGACTACCTTCCATAATGACAAGGCTATCATCCATTGTAGTAACAAAAATCACGTCAACATACTACCTTCCATAATGACAAAGGTACAATCCATTGTAGTAACAAAAATATCAATAACATACTACCTTCCATAATGACAAGCCTACCATCCATGGTAGTAACAAAAATCACGACAACAGACTACCTTCAATAATGACAAGGCTACCATCCATTGGAGTAACAAAAATCTCGACAATATACTACCTTCCATTATGACAAAGCTACAATCCATTGTAGTAACAAAAATATCGACAACATACTACCTTCCATAATGACAAGGCTACCATCCATTGTAGTAACAAAAATCACGACAACAGACTACCTTAAATAATTACAAGGCTACCATGCACTAGAGTAACAAAAATATCAACAAGAGACTACCTTCCATAATGACAAGGCTACCATCCATTGGAGTACCAAAAAACTCGACAACGAACTACCTTCTATAATGACAAGGCTACCATCCATTTGAGTAACAAAAATCTCGAAAACAGACTACATTCTATAAAGACTAGGCTACCATCCATTGGAATAACAAAAATCTCGACAACAAACTAACTTCCATAATGACAAGGCTACCATACATTATAGTAACAAAAATATGAACAACAGACTACCTTCCATAATGACAAGGCTACCATACATTATAGTAACAAAAATATGAACAACACACTACCTTCCATAATGAAAAGGCTACCATCCATTGGAGTAACATAAATCACAACAACAAACTACCTTCTATAATGACATGGCTACCATCCTTTGGAGTAACAAAAATCTCGACAACTGACTACCTTCCATAATGACAAGGCTACAACCCATTAGAGTAACATAGATATCGACAACATACTACCTTCCATAATATCAAGGCTACCATCCATTGGAATAATAAAAATCTCGACAACATACTACCTTCTATAATGACAAGGCTACCATCCAATGGAGTTACAAAAATCTCGACAACATACTACCTTCCATAATGACAAGGCTACCATCCATTGTAGTAACAAAAATATCGACAACATACTACCTTCCATAATGACAAGGCTACCATCTATTGGAGTAACAAAAATCTTGACAACATACTACCTTCCATAATGACAAGGCTATCATCCATTGTAGTAACAAAAATCTCGACACCATACTACCTTCCATAATGACAAGGCTACCATCCATTGTAGTAACAAAAATCTCGACAACATACTACCTTCCATAATGACAAGGCTACCATCCATTGGAGTAACAAAAATATCGACAACATACTACCTTCCATAATGACAAGGCTACCATCTATTGGAGTAACAAAAATCTTGACAACAGACTACCTTCCATAATGACAAGGATATCATCCATTGTAGTAACAAAAATCTCGACACCATACTACCTTCCATAATGACAAAGCTACAATCCATTGGAGTAACAAAAATCTTGACAACAGACTACCTTCCATAATGACAAGGCTACCATCTATTGGAGTAACAAAAATCGTGACAACAGACTACCTTCCATAATGACAAGGCTATCATACATTGTAGTAACAAAAATCTCGACAACATACTACCTTCCATAATGACAAAGGTACAATCCATTGTAGTAACAAAAATATCGATAACATACTACCTTCCATAATGACAAGCCTACCATCCATTGTAGTAACAAAAATCACGATAACAGACTACCTTCAATAATGACAAGGCTACCATCCATTGGAGTAACAAAAATCTCGACAACATACTACCTTCCATTATGACAAAGCTACAATCCATTGTAGTAACAAAAATATCGACAACATACTACCTTCCATATAGACAAGGCTACCATCCATTGTAGTAACAAAAATCTCGACAACAGACTACCTTAAATATTTACAAGGCTACCATCCACTAGAGTAACAAAAATATCAACAAGAGACTACCTTCCATAATGACAAGGCTACCATCCATTGGAGTACCAAAAATCTCGACAACGAACTACCTTCTATAATGACAAGGCTACCATCCATTTGAGTAACAAAAATCTCGAAAACAGACTACCTTCCATAAAGACTAGGCTACCATCCATTGGAATAAAAAAAATCTCGACAACAGACTAACTTCCATAATGACAAGGCTACCATCCATTGGAGTAACAAAAATATCAACTAGAGACTACCTTCCATAATGACAAGGCTACCATCCATTGGAGTACCAAAAATCTGGACAACATACTACCTGCCATAAAGTTTAGGCTACCATCCATTGGAATAACAAAAATCTCGACAACAAACTACCTTCCATAATGACAAGTCTACCATCCATTGGAGTAACAAAAATATCGACAACATACTACCTTCCATATTGACAAGGCTACCATCTATTGGAGTAATAAAAATCTTGACAACAGACTACCTTCCATAATGACAAGGCTATCATCCATTGTAGTAACAAAAATCTGGACAACAAACTACCTTCCATAATGACAAGGCTACCATCCATTGGAGTAACAAAAATATAAACAAGAGACTACCTTCCATAATGACAAGGCTACCATCCAATGGAGTAACAAAAATCTCCACAACAGACTAGCTTCCATAATGACAAGGCTATCATCCAATGTAGTAACAAAAATCTCGAAAATAGACTCCCTTCAATAATGACAAGGCTACCATCCATTGGAGTAACAAAAATCTTGACAACAGACTACCTTCCATAATGACAAGGCTACAATCCATTAGAATAACAAAAATATAGACAACAAACTACCTTCCATAATGACAAGGCTACCATCCACTAGAGTAACAAAAATATCAACAAGAGACTACCTTCCATAATGACAAGGCTACCATCCATTGGAGTACCAAAAATCTCGACAACAAACTACCATCTATAATGACAAGGCTACCATCCATTGGAGTAACAAAAATCTCGAAAACAAACTACCTTCCATAAAGATTAGGCTACCATCCTTTGGAATAACAAAAATCTCGACAACAGGCTACCTTCCATAATGACAAGGCTACCATCCGTTGGAGTAACAAAAATATCAACAAGAGACTACCTTCCATAATGACAAGGCTACCATCCTTTGGAGTAACAAAAATCTCGACAACTGACTACCTTCCATAATGACAAGGCTACAACCCATTAGAGTAACATAGATATCGACAACATACTACCTTCCATAATATCAAGGCTACCATCCATTGGAATAATAAAAATCTCGACAATAGACTACCTTCCATAATGACAAGGCTACCATCCAATGGTGTTACAAAAATCTCGACAACATACTACTTTCCATAATGACAAGGCTACCATCCATTGGAGTAACAAAAATATCGACAATATACTACCTTCTATAATGACAAGGCTACCATCCCTTGGAATAATAAAAATCTCGACAATAGACTACCTTCCATAATGACAAGGCTACCATCCAATGGAGTAACAAAAATATCGACAACATACTACCTTCCATAATGACAAGGCTACCATCCATTGTAGTAACAAAAATATCGACAACATACTACCTTCCATAATGACAAGGCTACCATCTATTGGAGTAACAAAAATCTTGACAACATACTACCTTCCATAATGACAAGGCTATCATCCATTGTAGTAACAAAAATCTCGACACCATACTACCTTCCATAATGACAAAGCTACAATCCATTGTAGTAACAAAAATATAGACAACATACTACCTTCCATAATGACAAGGCTAACATCCATTGGAGTAACAAAAATATCGACAACATACTACCTTCCATAATGACAAGGCTACCATCTATTGGAGTAACAAAAATCTTGACAACAGACTACATTCCATAATGACAAGGCTATCATCCATTGTAGTAACAAAAATCTGGACAACATACTACCTTCCATAATGACAAAGCTACAATCCATTGGAGTAACAAAAATCTTGACAACAGACTACCTTCCATAATGACAAGGCTACCATCTATTGGAGTAACAAAAATCGTGACAACAGACTACCTTCCATAATGACAAGGCTATCATCCATTGTAGTAACAAAAATCTCGACAACATACTACCTTCTATAATGACAAAGGTACAATCCATTGTAGTAACAAAAACATCGATAACATACTACCTTCCATAATGACAAGCCTACCATCCATTGTAGTAACAAAAATCACGACAACATACTACCTTCAATAATGACAAGGCTACCATCCATTGGAGTAACAAAAATCTCCACAACATACTACCTTCCATTATGACAAAGCTACAATCCATTGTAGTAACAAAAATATCGACAACATACTACCTTCCATAATGACAAGGCTACCATCCATTGTAGTAACAAAAATCTCGACAACAGACTACCTTAAATAATTACTAGGCTACCATCCACTAGAGTAACAAAAATATCAACAAGAGACTACCTTCCATAATGACAAGGCTACCATCCATTGGAGTACCAAAAATCTCGACAACAAACTACCTTCTATAATGACAAGGCTACCATCCATTTGAGTAACAAAAATCTCGAAAATAGACTACCTTCCATAATGACAAGGCTACCATACATTATAGTAACAAAAATCTGAACAACAGACTACCTTCCATAATGACAAGGCTACCATCCATTGGAGTAACAAAAATATCAACAAGAGACTACCTTCCATAATGACTAGGCAACCATCCATTGGAGTACCAAAAATCTCGACAACATACTACCCTCTATAATGACAAGGCTACCATCCATTGGAGTAATAAAAATCTCGAAAACAAACTACCTTCCATAAAGATTAGGCTACCATCCATTGGAATAACAAACATCTCGACAACAGACTACCTTCCATAATGACAAGGCTATCATACATTGTAGTAACAAAAATCTGAACAACACACTACCTGCCATAATGACAAGGCTACCATCCATTGGAGTAACATAAATCACAACAACAAACTACCTTCTATAATGACAAGGCTACCATCCTTTGGAGTAACAAAAATCTCGACAACATACTACCTTCCATAATGACAAAGCTACCACCCATTAGAGTAACATAGATATTGACAACATACTACCTTCCATAATGACAAGGCTACCATCCATTGGAATAATAAAAATCTCGACAATAGACTACCTTCCATAATGACAAGGCTACCATCCAATGGAGTAACAAAAATCTCGACAACATACTACCTTCCATAATGACAAGGCTACCATCCATTGTAGTAACAAAAATATCGACAACATACTACCTTCCATAATGACAAGGCTACCATCTATTGGAGTTACAAAAATCTTGACAACAGACTACCTTCCATAATGACAAGGCTACCATCCATTATAGTAACAAAAATATCGACAACATACTACCTTCCATAATGACAAGGCTACCATCTATTGGAGTAACAAAAATCTTGACAACAGACTACCTTCCATAATGACAAGGCTATCATCCATTGTAGTAACAAAAATCTCGACGCCATACTACCTTCCATAATGACAATGCTACAATCCATTGGAGTAACAAAAATCTTGACAACAGACTACCTTCCATAATGACAAGGCTACCATCTATTGGAGTAACAAAAATCGTGACAACAGACTACCTTCCATAATGACAAGGCTATCATCCATTGTAGTAACAAAAATCTCGACAACATACTACCTTCCATAATGACAAAGGTACAATCCATTGTAGTAACAAAAATATCGATAACATACTACCTTCCATAATGACAAGCCTACCATCCATTGTAGTAACAAAAATCACGACAACAGACTACCTTCAATAATGACAAGGCTACCATCCATTGGAGTAACAAAAATCTCGACAACATACTACCTTCCATTATGACAAAGCTACAATCCATTGTAGTAACAAAAATATCGACAACATACTACCTTCCATAATGACAAGGCTACCATCCATTGTAGTATCAAAAATCTCGACAACAGACTACCTTAAATAATTACAAGGCTACCATCCACTAGAGTAACAAAAATATCAACAAGAGACTACCTTCCATAATGACAAGGCTACCATCCATTGGAGTACCAAAAATCTCGACAACAAACTACCTTCTATAATGACAAGGCTACCATCGATTTGAGTAACAAAAATCTCGAAAACAGACTACCTTCCATAAAGACTAGGCTACCATCCATTGGAATAACAAAAATCTCGACAACAGACTAACTTCCATAATGACAAGGCTACCATACATTATAGTAATAAAAATCTGAACAACAGACTACCTTCCATAATGACAAGGCTACCATCCATTGGAGTAACAAAAATATCAACAAGAGACTACCTTCCATAATGACTAGGCAACCATCCATTGGAGTACCAAAAATCTCAACAACATACTACCCTCTATAATGACAAGGCTACCATCCATTGGAGTAACAAAAATCTCGAAAATAGACTACCTTCCATAAAGATTAGGCTACCATCCATTGGAATAACAAACATCTCGACAACAGACTACCTTCCATAATGACAAGGCTATCATACATTGTAGTAAAAAAAATCTGAACAACACACTACCTTCTATAATGACAAGGCTACCATCCATTGGAGTAACATAAATCACAACAACAAACTACCTTCTATAATGACAAGGCTACCATCCTTTGGAGTAACAAAAATCTCGAAAACATACTACCTTCCATAATGACAAAGCTACCACCCATTAGAGTAACATAGATATTGACAACATACTACCTTCCATAATCACAAGGCTACCATCCATTGGAATAATAAAAATCTCGACAACAGACTACCTTCCATAATGACAAGGCTACCATCCAATGGAGTAACAAAAATCTCGACAACATACTACCTTCCATAATGACAAGGCTACCATCCATTGTAGTAACCAAAATATCGACAACATACTACCTTCCATAATGACAAGGCTACCATCTATTGGAGTAACAAAAATCTTGACAACAGACTACGTTCCATAATGACAAGGCTATCATCCATTGTAGTAACAAAAATCTCGACACCATACTACCTTCCATAATGACAAAGCTACAATCCATTGTAGTAACAAAAATATAGACAACATACTACCTTCCATAATGACAAGGCTACCATCCATTGTAGTAACAAAAGTCTCGACAACAGACTACCTTCCATAATGACAAGCCTACCATCCATTAGAGTAAGATAAATATGAACAACAGACTACCTTCCATAATGACAAGGCTACCATACATTATAGTAACAAAAATCTGAACAACAGACTACCTTCCATAATGACATCCATGGGAGTAACAAAAATATCAACAAGAGACTACCTTCTATAATGACAAGGCTACCATCCATTGGAGTAACAAAAATCTCGACAACAGAATACCTTCCATAATGACAAGGCTACCACCCATTAGAGTAACATAGATATCGACAACATACTACCTTCCATAATGACAAGGCTACCATCCATTGGAATAATAAAAATCTCGACAACAGACTGCCTTCCATAATGACAAGGCTACCATCCATTGGAGTAACAAAAATATCGACAACATACTACCTTCCATAATGACAAGGCTATCATCTACTGGAGTAACAAAAATCGTGACAACAAACTACCTTCCATAATGACAAGGCTATCATCCATTGTAGTAACAAAAATCTTAACAACATACTACCTTCCATAATGACAAGGTTGCAATCCATTGTAGTTACAAAAATATCAACAACATACTACCTTCCATAATGACAAGGCTACCATCCATTAGAATAACAAAAATCTCGACAACAGACTACCTTCCATAATGACAGGGTTACCATTCACTGGAGTAACAAAAATATCTACAAGAGACTACCTTCCATAATGACAAGGCTACCATCCATTGGAGTACCGAAAATCTCGACAACAAACTACCTTCTATAATGACAAGGCTACCATCCATTGGAGTAACAAAACTCTCGAAAACAGACTACCTTCCATAAAGACTAGGCTACCATCCATTGGAATAACAAAAATCTTGACAACAGACTACCTTCCATAATGACAAGGCTACCATACATTATAGTAACAAAAATCTGAACAACATACTACCTTCCATAATGACAAGGCTACCATCCATTGGAGTAACAAAAATATCAACAAGAGACTACCTTCCATAATGACAAGGCTACCATCCATTGGAGTACCAAAAATCTCGACAACATACTACCCTCTATAATGATAAGGCTACCATCCATTGGAGTAACAAAAATCTCGAAAACAGACTAGCTTCCATAAAGATTAGGCTACCATCCATTAGAATAACAAAAATCTCGACAACAGACTACCTTCCATAATGACAAGTCTACCATACATTGTAGTAACAAAAATATGAACAACACACTACCTTCCATAATGACAAAGTTACCATCCATTGGAGTAACATAAATCACAACAACAAACTACCTTCTATAATGACAAGGCTACCATCCTTTGGAGTAACAAAAATCTCGACAACATACTACCTTCCATAATGACAAAGCTACCACCCATTAGAGTAACATAGATATCGACAACAACTACCTTCCATAATGACAAGGCTACAATCCATTGGAATAATAAAAATCTCGACAACAAACTACCTTCCATAATGACAAGGCTACAATCCATTGGAATAATAAAAATCTCGACAACAGACTACCTTCCATAATGACAAGGCTACCATCCATTAGAGTAACAAAAATATCGACAACATACTACCTTCCAAAATGACAAGGCTACCATCTATTGGAGTAACAAAAATCTTGACAACAGACTACCTTCCATAATGACAAGGCTATCATGCATTGTAATAACAAAAATCTCGACAACATGCTACCTTCCATAATGACAAAGCTACAATCCATTGTAGTAACAAAAATATCGACAACATACTACCTTCCATAATGACAAGGCTACCATCCATTGTAGTAACAAAAATCTCGACAACAGACTACCTTCCATAATGATAAGCCTACCAACCATTAGAGTAAGAAAAATCTGAACAACATACTACCTTCCATAATGACAAGGCTACCATCCATTGGAGTAACAAAAATATCAACAAGAGACTACCTTCCATAATGACAAGGCTACCATCCATTGGAGTAACAAAAATATCAACAAGAGACTACCTTCCATAATGACAAGGCTACCATCCATTGGAGTACCAAAAATCTCGACAACAGAATACCTTCTATAATGACTAGGCTACCATCCATTGGAATAATAAAAATCTCGACAAAAGACTACCTTTCATAATGACAAGGCTACCATCCAATGAAGTAACAAAAATCTCGACAACATACTACCTTCCATAAAGACAAGGCTACCATCCATTGGAGTAACAAAAATATCGAAAACATACTACCTTCCATAATGAAAAGCCTACCATCTATTGGAGTAACAAAAATCGTGACAACAAACTACCTTCCATAATGACAAGGCTATCATCCATTGTAGTAACAAAAATCTTAACAACATACTACCTTCCATAATGACAAGTCTAAAATCCATTATTGTTATAAAAATATCAACATCATACTACCTTCCATAATGACAAGGCTACCATCCATTAGAATAACAAAAATCTCGACAACAGACTACCTTCCATAATGACAGGGCTACCATCCACTGGAGTAACAAAAATATCAACAAGAGACTACCTTCCATAATGACAAGGCTACCATCCATTGTAGTATCAAAAATCTCGACAACAGACTACCTTAAATAATTACAAGGCTACCATCCACTAGAGTAACAAAAATATCAACAAGAGACTACCTTCCATAATGACAAGGCTACCATCCATTGGAGTACCAAAAATCTCGACAACAAACTACCTTCTATAATGACAAGGCTACCATCGATTTGAGTAACAAAAATCTCGAAAACAGACTACCTTCCATAAAGACTAGGCTACCATCCATTGGAATAACAAAAATCTCGACAACAGACTAACTTCCATAATGACAAGGCTACCATACATTATAGTAATAAAAATCTGAACAACAGACTACCTTCCATAATGACAAGGCTACCATCCATTGGAGTAACAAAAATATCAACAAGAGACTACCTTCCATAATGACTAGGCAACCATCCATTGGAGTACCAAAAATCTCAACAACATACTACCCTCTATAATGACAAGGCTACCATCCATTGGAGTAACAAAAATCTCGAAAATAGACTACCTTCCATAAAGATTAGGCTACCATCCATTGGAATAACAAACATCTCGACAACAGACTACCTTCCATAATGACAAGGCTATCATACATTGTAGTAAAAAAAATCTGAACAACACACTACCTTCTATAATGACAAGGCTACCATCCATTGGAGTAACATAAATCACAACAACAAACTACCTTCTATAATGACAAGGCTACCATCCTTTGGAGTAACAAAAATCTCGAAAACATACTACCTTCCATAATGACAAAGCTACCACCCATTAGAGTAACATAGATATTGACAACATACTACCTTCCATAATCACAAGGCTACCATCCATTGGAATAATAAAAATCTCGACAACAGACTACCTTCCATAATGACAAGGCTACCATCCAATGGAGTAACAAAAATCTCGACAACATACTACCTTCCATAATGACAAGTCTACCATCCATTGTAGTAACCAAAATATCGACAACATACTACCTTCCATAATGACAAGGCTACCATCTATTGGAGTAACAAAAATCTTGACAACAGACTACGTTCCATAATGACAAGGCTATCATCCATTGTAGTAACAAAAATCTCGACACCATACTACCTTCCATAATGACAAAGCTACAATCCATTGTAGTAACAAAAATATAGACAACATACTACCTTCCATAATGACAAGGCTACCATCCATTGTAGTAACAAAAGTCTCGACAACAGACTACCTTCCATAATGACAAGCCTACCATCCATTAGAGTAAGATAAATATGAACAACAGACTACCTTCCATAATGACAAGGCTACCATACATTATAGTAACAAAAATCTGAACAACAGACTACCTTCCATAATGACATCCATGGGAGTAACAAAAATATCAACAAGAGACTACCTTCTATAATGACAAGGCTACCATCCATTGGAGTAACAAAAATCTCGACAACAGAATACCTTCCATAATGACAAGGCTACCACCCATTAGAGTAACATAGATATCGACAACATACTACCTTCCATAATGACAAGGCTACCATCCATTGGAATAATAAAAATCTCGACAACAGACTGCCTTCCATAATGACAAGGCTACCATCCATTGGAGTAACAAAAATATCGACAACATACTACCTTCCATAATGACAAGGCTATCATCTACTGGAGTAACAAAAATCGTGACAACAAACTACCTTCCATAATGACAAGGCTATCATCCATTGTAGTAACAAAAATCTTAACAACATACTACCTTCCATAATGACAAGGTTGCAATCCATTGTAGTTACAAAAATATCAACAACATACTACCTTCCATAATGACAAGGCTACCATCCATTAGAATAACAAAAATCTCGACAACAGACTACCTTCCATAATGACAGGGTTACCATTCACTGGAGTAACAAAAATATCTACAAGAGACTACCTTCCATAATGACAAGGCTACCATCCATTGGAGTACCGAAAATCTCGACAACAAACTACCTTCTATAATGACAAGGCTACCATCCATTGGAGTAACAAAACTCTCGAAAACAGACTACCTTCCATAAAGACTAGGCTACCATCCATTGGAATAACAAAAATCTTGACAACAGACTACCTTCCATAATGACAAGGCTACCATACATTATAGTAACAAAAATCTGAACAACATACTACCTTCCATAATGACAAGGCTACCATCCATTGGAGTAACAAAAATATCAACAAGAGACTACCTTCCATAATGACAAGGCTACCATCCATTGGAGTACCAAAAATCTCGACAACATACTACCCTCTATAATGATAAGGCTACCATCCATTGGAGTAACAAAAATCTCGAAAACAGACTAGCTTCCATAAAGATTAGGCTACCATCCATTAGAATAACAAAAATCTCGACAACAGACTACCTTCCATAATGACAAGTCTACCATACATTGTAGTAACAAAAATATGAACAACACACTACCTTCCATAATGACAAAGTTACCATCCATTGGAGTAACATAAATCACAACAACAAACTACCTTCTATAATGACAAGGCTACCATCCTTTGGAGTAACAAAAATCTCGACAACATACTACCTTCCATAATGACAAAGCTACCACCCATTAGAGTAACATAGATATCGACAACAACTACCTTCCATAATGACAAGGCTACAATCCATTGGAATAATAAAAATCTCGACAACAAACTACCTTCCATAATGACAAGGCTACAATCCATTGGAATAATAAAAATCTCGACAACAGACTACCTTCCATAATGACAAGGCTACCATCCATTAGAGTAACAAAAATATCGACAACATACTACCTTCCAAAATGACAAGGCTACCATCTATTGGAGTAACAAAAATCTTGACAACAGACTACCTTCCATAATGACAAGGCTATCATGCATTGTAATAACAAAAATCTCGACAACATGCTACCTTCCATAATGACAAAGCTACAATCCATTGTAGTAACAAAAATATCGACAACATACTACCTTCCATAATGACAAGGCTACCATCCATTGTAGTAACAAAAATCTCGACAACAGACTACCTTCCATAATGATAAGCCTACCAACCATTAGAGTAAGAAAAATCTGAACAACATACTACCTTCCATAATGACAAGGCTACCATCCATTGGAGTAACAAAAATATCAACAAGAGACTACCTTCCATAATGACAAGGCTACCATCCATTGGAGTAACAAAAATATCAACAAGAGACTACCTTCCATAATGACAAGGCTACCATCCATTGGAGTACCAAAAATCTCGACAACAGAATACCTTCTATAATGACTAGGCTACCATCCATTGGAATAATAAAAATCTCGACAAAAGACTACCTTTCATAATGACAAGGCTACCATCCAATGAAGTAACAAAAATCTCGACAACATACTACCTTCCATAAAGACAAGGCTACCATCCATTGGAGTAACAAAAATATCGAAAACATACTACCTTCCATAATGAAAAGCCTACCATCTATTGGAGTAACAAAAATCGTGACAACAAACTACCTTCCATAATGACAAGGCTATCATCCATTGTAGTAACAAAAATCTTAACAACATACTACCTTCCATAATGACAAGTCTAAAATCCATTATTGTTATAAAAATATCAACATCATACTACCTTCCATAATGACAAGGCTACCATCCATTAGAATAACAAAAATCTCGACAACAGACTACCTTCCATAATGACAGGGCTACCATCCACTGGAGTAACAAAAATATCAACAAGAGACTACCTTCCATAATGACAAGGCTACCATCCATTGGAGTACCAAAAATCTCGAAAACAGACTACCTTCCATAAAGACTAGACTACCATCCATTGGAATAACAAAAATCTTGACAACAGACTACCTTCCATAATGACAAGGCTACCATACATTATAGTAACAAAAATTTGAACAACAGACTACCTTCCATAATGACAAGGCTACCATCCATTGGAGTAACGAAAATATCAACAAGAGACTACCTTCCATAATGACAAGGCTACCATCCATTGGAGTACCAAAAATATCGACAACATACTACCCTCTATAATGATAAGGCTACCATCCATTGGAGTAACAAAAATATCGAAAACAGACTACCTTCAATAAAGATTAGGCTACCATCCATTGGAATAACAAAAATCTCGACAACAGACTACCTTCCATAATGACAAGTCTACCATACATTGTAGTAACAAAAATCTGAACAACACACTACCTTCCATAATGACAAGGCTACCATCCTTTGGAGTAACAAAAATCTCGACAACATACTACCTTCCATAATGACAAGGCTACCACCCATTAGAGTAACATAGATATCGACAACATACTACCTTCCATAATGACAAGGCTACCATTCATTGGAATAATAAAAATCTCGACAATAGACTACCTTCCATAATGACAAGGCTACCATCCAATGGAGTAACAAAAATCTCGAGAACATACTACCTTCCATAATGACAAGGCTACCATCAATTGGAGTAACAAAAATATCGATAGCATACTACCTTCCATAATGACAAGGCTACCATCTATTGGAGTAACAAAAATCTTGACAAGAGACCACCTTCCATAATGACAAGGCTATCATCCATTGTAGTAACAAAAATCTCGACAACATACTACCTTCCAAAATGACAAAGCTACAATCCATTGTGGTAACAAAAATATCGACAACATACTACCTTCCATAATGACAAGGCTACCATCCATTGTAGTAACAAAAATCTCGACAACAGACTACCTTCCCAAATGACAAGGCTATCATCCAATAGAGTAACAAAAATCTCGAAAATAGACTACCTTCCATAATGACAAGGCTACCATCCATTGGAGTAACAATAATATCGACAACAAACTACCTTCCATAATGATAAGGCTACCATCCATTAAATTAATAAAAATCTTGACAACAGATTACCTTCTGTAATGACAAGGCTACCATCCATTGGAGTAACAAAAATCTCGACAACAGACTACCTTACATAATAACTAGGCTACCATCCACTGGAGTAACAAAGATATCAACAACAGACTACCTTTCATAATAACAAGGCTACAATCCATTGTAGTAACCAAAATCTCGACAAAAGACTACCTTCCATAATGACAAGTCTACCATCCGTCGTAGTAACAAAAATCTCGAAAATAGACTCCCTTCAATTATGACAAAGCTACCATCCATTGGAGTAACAAAAATCCTGACAATAGACTGCCTTCGATAGTGACAAGGCTACCATCCATTAGAATAACAAAAATCTGGACAACAGACTACCTTCCATAATGACAAGGCTACCATCCATTGGAGTAACAAAAATATCAAGAAGAGACTACCTTCCATAATGACAAGGATACCATCCATTGGAGTACCATAAATCTCGACAACGGAATAATTTCTATTATGAAAAGGCTACCATCCATTGGATTAACAAAAATCTCGAAAATAGACTACCTTCTATAATGACAAGGCTACCATCCATTGGAGTACCAAAAATCTCGACAACATACTACCCTCTATAATGACAAGGCTACCATCCATTGTAGTAACAAAAATCTCGAAAACAGACTACCTTCCATAAAGATTAGGCTACCATCCATTGGAATAACAAAAATCTCGACAACAGACTACCTTCCATAATGACAAGGCTACCATACATTGTAGTAACAAAAATCTGAACAACACACTACCTTCCATAATGACAAGGCTACCATCCATTGGAGTAACATAAATCACAACAACAAACTACCTTCTATAATGACAAGGCTGCCATCCTTTGGAGTAACAAAAATCTCGACAACAGACTACCTTCCATAATGACAAGGCTACCACCCATTAGAGTAACATAAATATCAACAACATACTACCTTCCATAATGACAAGGCTACTATCCATTGGAATAATAAAAATCTCTACAACAGACTACCTTCCACAATGACAAGGCTACCATCCAATGGAGTAACCAAAATCTCGACAACATACTACCTTCCATAATGACAAGGCTACCAACCATTGGAGTAACAAAAATATCGATAACATACTACCTTCAATAATGACAAGGCTACCATCTATTGGAGACACAGAAATCTTGACAACAGACTACCTTCCATAATGACAAGGCTACCATCCATTGGAGTAACAAAAATATCAACAAGAGACTACCTTCCATAATGACAAGGATACCATCCATTGGAGTACCATAAATCTCGACAACAAACTAATTTCTATAATGACAAGGCTACCATCCATTGTAGTAACAAAAAACTCGGCAACAGACTACATTCCATAATGACAAGGCTACCCTCCAATGGAGAAACAAAAATCTCGACAACAGACTACCTTCCATAATGACAAGGCTACCATCCATTGGAGTAACAAAAATATTGACAACAGATTACTTTCTATAATAACAAGGGTACCATCCATTGGAGTAACAAAAACATCCATAAGAGACTACCTTCCATAATGATAAGGCTACCATCCATTAAAGTAATAAAAATCTTGACAACAGACTACCTTCTATAATGACCAGGCTACCATCCATTGGAGTAACAAAAATCTCGACAACAGACTACCTTTCATAATAATAAGGCTACAATCCATTGTAGTAACAAAAATCTCGACAAAAGACTACCTTCCATAATGACAAAGCTACCATCCGTTGTAGTAACAAAAATCTCGAAAATAGACTCCCTTCAATTATGACAAGGCTACCATCCATTGGAGTAAAAAAATTCATGACAACAGACTACCTTCCATAATGGCAAGGCTACCATCCATTAGAATATAAAAAATCTGGACAACATACTACCTTCCATAATGACAAGGCTACCATCCATTGTAGTAACAAAAATCTCAACAAGAGACTACATTCCATAATGACAAGGATACCATCCATTGTAGTACCATAAATCTCGACAACAGACTAATTTCTATAATGACAAGGCTACCATCCATTGTAGGTACAAAAATCTCGAAAATAGACTACCTTCCATAATGACATGGCTACCATCCATTGGAGTACCAAAAATCTCGACAACATACTACCCTCTATAATGACAAGGATACCATCCATTGGAGTAAAAAAAATCTCGAAAACAGACTACCTTCCATAAAGATTAGGCAACCATCCATTGGAATAACAAAAATCTCGACAACAGACTACATTCCATAATGACAAGGCTACCATCCATTGGAGTAACATAAATCACAACAAGAAACTACCTTCTATAATGACAAGGCTACCATCCTTTGGAGTAACAAAAATCTCGACAATAGACTACCTTCCATAATGACAAGGCTACCACCCATTAGAGTAACATAGATATCAACAACATACTACATTCCATAATGACAAGGCTACCATCCATTGGAATAATAAAAATCTCGACAACAGACTACCTTCCATAATGATAAGGCTACCATCTATTGGAGTAACAAAAATCTTGACAACAGACTACCTTCCATAATGACAAGGCTATAATCCATTGTAGTAATAAAAATCTCGACAACATACTACCTTCCATAATGACAAAGCTACAATCCATTGTAGTAACAAAAATATCGACAACATACTACCTTCCAAAATTACAAGGCTACCATCCATTGTAGTAACAAAAATCTCGACAACAGACTACCTTCAATAATGACAAGGCTACCATCCATTGGAGTAACAAAAATCTCGACAACAGACTACCTACCATAATGACAAGGCTACCATCCATTAGAGTAAGAAAAATCTGAACAACAAACTACCTTCCATAATGACAAGGCTACCATACATGGGAGTAATAAAAATATCAACAAGGGACTACCTTCAATAATGACAAGGTTAACATCCATTGGAGTAACAAAAATATAAACAAGAGACTACCTTCCATAATGACAAGGCTACCATGCATTGGAGTACCAAAAATCTCGACAAAAGACTACCTTCTATAATGACAAGTCTACCATCCATTGGAGTAACAAAAATCTCGAAAATAGACTACCTTCAATAAAGACTAGGCTACCATCCATTGGAATACCAAAAATCTCGAAAACAAACTACCTTCCATAATGACAAGGCTACCATACATTATAGTAACAAAATATGAACAACAAACTACCTTCCATAATGACAAGGCTACCATCCATTGGAGTAACAAAACTCACAACAACAAACTACCTTCTATAATGACAAGGCTACCATCCATTGGAGTAACAAAAATCTACACAACAAAATACCTTACATAATGTCAAGCCTACCACCCATTAGAGTAACATAGATATCGACAACATACTACCTTCAATAATGACAACGCTACCATCCATTGGAATAATAAAAATCTCAACAACAGACTACCTTCCATAATGACAAGACTACCATCCAATGGAGTAACAAAAATCTCGACAACAGACTACCTTCCATAATGACAAGGCTACCATCCAATGGAGTAACAAAAATCTCGACAACATACTACCTTCAATAATGACAACGCTACCATCTATTGGAGACACAGAAATCTTGACAACAGACTACCTTCCATAATGACAAGGCTACCATCCATTGGGGTAACAAAAATATCAACAAGAGACTACCTTCCATAATGACAAGGATACCATCCATTAGAGTACCATAAATCTCGACAACAAACTAATTTCTATAATGACAAGGCTACCATCCATTGTATTAACAAAAAACTCGGCAACAGACTACATTCCATAATGACAAGGCTACCATCCAATGGAGTAACAAAAATCTCGACAACAGACTACCTTCCATAATGACAAGGCTACCATCCATTGGAGTAACAAAAATATTGACAACAGATTACTTTCCATAATAACAAGGGTACCATCCATTGGAGTAACAAAAACATCCATAAGAGACTACCTTCCATAATGATAAGGCTACCATTCATTAAAGTAATAAAAATCTTGACAACAGACTACGTTCTATAATGACCAGGCTACCATCCATTGGAGTAACAAAAATCTCGACAACAGACTACCTTACATAATAACTAGGCTACCATCTACTGGAGTAACAAAGACATCAACAACAGACTACCTTTCATAACAATAAGGCTACAATCCATTGTAGTAACAAAAATCTCGACAAAAGACTACCTTCCATAATGACAAAGCTACCATCCATTGTAGTAACAAAAATCTCGAAAATAGACTCCCTTCAATTATGACAAGGCTACCATCCATTGGAGTAAAAAAATTAATGACAAAAGACTACCTTCCATAATGGCAAGGCTACCATCCATTAGAATAACAAAAATCTAGGCAACATACTACCTTCCATAATGACAAGGCTACCATCCATTGTAGTAACAAAAATCTCAACAAGAGACTACATTCCATAATGACAAGGATACCATCCATTGTAGTACCATAAATCTCGACAACAGACTAATTTCTATAATGACAAGGCTACCATCCATTGTAGTTACAAAAATCTCGAAAATAGACTACCTTCCATAATGACAAGGCTACCATCCATTGGAGTACCAAAAATCTCGACAACATACTACCCTCTATAATGACAAGGCTACCATCCATTGGAGTAACAAAAATCTCGAAAATAGACTACCTTCAATAAAGACTAGGCTACCATCCATTGGAATACCAAAAATCTCGACAACAGACTACCTTCCATAATGACAAGGCTAACATACATTATAGTAACAAAATATGAACAACAAACTACCTTCCATAATGACAAGGCTACCATCCATTGGAGTAACAAAACTCACAACAACAAACTACCTTCTATAATGACAAGGCTACCATCCATTGGAGTAACAAAAATCTACACAACAAAATACCTTACATAATGTCAAGCCTACCACCCATTAGAGTAACATAGATATCGACAACATACTACCTTCAATAATGACAACGCTACCATCCATTGGAATAATAAAAATCTCAACAACAGACTACCTTCCATAATGACAAGACTACCATCCAATGGAGTAACAAAAATCTCGACAACAGACTACCTTCCATAATGACAAGGCTACCATCCAATGGAGTAACAAAAATCTCGACAACATACTACCTTCAATAATGACAACGCTACCATCTATTGGAGACACAAATCTTGACAATAGACTACCTTCCATAATGACAAGGCTACCATCCATTGGGGTAACAAAAATATCAACAAGAGACTACCTTCCATAATGACAAGGATACCATCCATTAGAGTACCATAAATCTCGACAACAAACTAATTTCTATAATGACAAGGATACCATCCATTGTATTAACAAAAAACTCGGCAACAGACTACATTCCATAATGACAAGGCTACCATCCAATGGAGTAACAAAAATCTCGACAACAGACTACCTTCCATAATGACAAGGCTACCATCCATTGGAGTAACAAAAATATTGACAACAGATTACTTTCCATAATAACAAGGGTACCATCCATTGGAGTAACAAAAACATCCATAAGAGACTACCTTCCATAATGATAAGGCTACCATTCATTAAAGTAATAAAAATCTTGACAACAGACTACGTTCTATAATGACCAGGCTACCATCCATTGGAGTAACAAAAATCTCGACAACAAACTACCTTACATAATAACTAGGCTACCATCTACTGGAGTAACAAAGACATCAACAACAGACTACCTTTCATAACAATAAGGCTACAATCCATTGTAGTAACAAAAATCTCGACAAAAGACTACCTTCCATAATGACAAAGCTACCATCCGTTGTAGTAACAAAAATCTCGAAAATAGACTCCCTTCAATTATGACAAGGCTACCATCCATTGGAGTAAAAAAATTCATGACAAAAGACTACCTTCCATAATGGCAAGGCTACCATCCATTAGAATAACAAAAATCTAGACAACATACTACCTTCCATAATGACAAGGCTACCATCCATTGTAGTAACAAAAATCTCAACAAGAGACTACATTCCATAATGACAAGGATACCATCCATTGTAGTACCATAAATCTCGACAACAGACTAATTTCTATAATGACAAGGCTACCATCCATTGTAGTTACAAAAATCTCGAAAATAGACTACCTTCCATAATGACAAGGCTACCATCCATTGGAGTACCAAAAATCTCGACAACATACTACCCTCTATAATGACAAGGCTACCATCCATTGGAGTAACAAAAATCTCGAAAATAGACTACCTTCAATAAAGACTAGGCTACCATCCATTGGAATACCAAAAATCTCGACAACAAACTACCTTCCATAATGACAAGGCTAACATACATTATAGTAACAAAATATGAACAACAAACTACCTTCCATAATGACAAGGCTACCATCCATTGGAGTAACAAAAATCACAACAACAAACTACCTTCTATAATGACAAGGCTACCATCCATTGGAGTAACAAAAATCTACACAACAAAATACCTTACATAATGTCAAGCCTACCACCCATTAGAGTAACATAGATATCGACAACATACTACCTTCAATAATGACAACGCTACCATCCATTGGAATAATAAAAATCTCAACAACAGACTACCTTCCATAATGACAAGACTACCATCCAATGGAGTAACAAAAATCTCGACAACAGACTACCTTCCATAATGACAAGGCTACCATCCAATGGAGTAACAAAAATCTCGACAACATACTACCTTCAATAATGACAACGCTACCATCTATTGGAGACACAGAAATCTTGACAACAGACTACCTTCCATAATGACAAGGCTACCATCCATTGGGGTAACAAAAATATCAACAAGAGACTACCTTCCATAATGACAAGGATACCATCCATTAGAGTACCATAAATCTCGACAACAAACTAATTTCTATAATGACAAGGCTACCATCCATTGTATTAACAAAAAACTCGGCAACAGACTACATTCCATAATGACAAGGCTACCATCCAATGGAGTAACAAAAATCTCGACAACAGACTACCTTCCATAATGACAAGGCTACCATCCATTGGAGTAACAAAAATATTGACAACAGATTACTTTCCATAATAACAAGGGTACCATCCATTGGAGTAACAAAAACATCCATAAGAGACTACCTTCCATAATGATAAGGCTACCATTCATTAAAGTAATAAAAATCTTGACAACAGACTACGTTCTATAATGACCAGGCTACCATCCATTGGAGTAACAAAAATCTCGACAACAGACTACCTTACGTAATAACTAGGCTACCATCTACTGGAGTAACAAAGACATCAACAACAGACTACCTTTCATAACAATAAGGCTACAATCCATTGTAGTAACAAAAATCTCGACAAAAGACTACCTTCCATAATGACAAAGCTACCATCCGTTGTAGTAACAAAAATCTCGAAAATAGACTCCCTTCAATTATGACAAGGCTACCATCCATTGGAGTAAAAAAATTCATGACAAAAGACTACCTTCCATAATGGCAAGGCTACCATCCATTAGAATAACAAAAATCTAGACAACATACTACCTTCCATAATGACAAGGCTACCATCCATTGTAGTAACAAAAATCTCAACAAGAGACTACATTCCATAATGACAAGGATACCATCCATTGTAGTACCATAAATCTCGACAACAGACTAATTTCTATAATGACAAGGCTACCATCCATTGTAGTTACAAAAATCTCGAAAATAGACTACCTTCCATAATGACAAGGCTACCATCCATTGGAGTACCAAAAATCTCGACAACATACTACCCTCTATAATGACAAGGCTACCATCCATTGGAGTAACAAAAATCTCGAAAATAGACTACCTTCAATAAAGACTAGGCTACCATCCATTGGAATACCAAAAATCTCGACAACAGACTACCTTCCATAATGACAAGGCTAACATACATTATAGTAACAAAATATGAACAACAAACTACCTTCCATAATGACAAGGCTACCATCCATTGGAGTAACAAAAATCACAACAACAAACTACCTTCTATAATGACAAGGCTACCATCCATTGGAGTAACAAAAATCTACACAACAAAATACCTTACATAATGTCAAGCCTACCACCCATTAGAGTAACATAGATATCGACAACATACTACCTTCAATAATGACAACGCTACCATCCATTGGAATAATAAAAATCTCAACAACAGACTACCTTCCATAATGACAAGACTACCATCCAATGGAGTAACAAAAATCTCGACAACAGACTACCTTCCATAATGACAAGGCTACCATCCAATGGAGTAACAAAAATCTCGACAACATACTACCTTCAATAATGACAACGCTACCATCTATTGGAGACACAGAAATCTTGACAACAGACTACCTTCCATAATGACAAGGCTACCATCCATTGGGGTAACAAAAATATCAACAAGAGACTACCTTCCATAATGACAAGGATACCATCCATTAGAGTACCATAAATCTCGACAACAAACTAATTTCTATAATGACAAGGCTACCATCCATTGTATTAACAAAAAACTCGGCAACAGACTACATTCCATAATGACAAGGCTACCATCCAATGGAGTAACAAAAATCTCGACAACAGACTACCTTCCATAATGACAAGGCTACCATCCATTGGAGTAACAAAAATATTGACAACAGATTACTTTCCATAATAACAAGGGTACCATCCATTGGAGTAACAAAAACATCCATAAGAGACTACCTTCCATAATGATAAGGCTACCATTCATTAAAGTAATAAAAATCTTGACAACAGACTACGTTCTATAATGACCAGGCTACCATCCATTGGAGTAACAAAAATCTCGACAACAGACTACCTTACGTAATAACTAGGCTACCATCTACTGGAGTAACAAAGACATCAACAACAGACTACCTTTCATAACAATAAGGCTACAATCCATTGTAGTAACAAAAATCTCGACAAAAGACTACCTTCCATAATGACAAAGCTACCATCCGTTGTAGTAACAAAAATCTCGAAAATAGACTCCCTTCAATTATGACAAGGCTACCATCCATTGGAGTAAAAAAATTCATGACAAAAGACTACCTTCCATAATGGCAAGGCTACCATCCATTAGAATAACAAAAATCTAGACAACATACTACCTTCCATAATGACAAGGCTACCATCCATTGTAGTAACAAAAATCTCAACAAGAGACTACATTCCATAATGACAAGGATACCATCCATTGTAGTACCATAAATCTCGACAACAGACTAATTTCTATAATGACAAGGCTACCATCCATTGTAGTTACAAAAATCTCGAAAATAGACTACCTTCCATAATGACAAGGCTACCATCCATTGGAGTACCAAAAATCTCGACAACATACTACCCTCTATAATGACAAGGCTACCATCCATTGGAGTAACAAAAATCTCGAAAACAGACTACCTTCCATAAAGATTAGGCTACCATCCATTGGAATAACAAAAATCTCGACAACAGACTACCTTCCATAATGACAAGGCTACCATCCATTGGAGTAACATAAATCACAACAACAAACTACCTTCTATAATGACAAGGCTACCATCATTTGGAGTAACAAAAATCTCGACAATATACTACCTTCCATAATGATAAGGCTACCACCCATTAGAGTAACATAGATATCAACAACATACTACCTTCCATAATGATAAGGCTGCCATCTATTGAAGTAACAAAAATCTTGACAACAGACTACCTTCCATAATGACAAGGCTATAATCCATTGTAGTAATAAAAATCTCGACAACATACTACCTTCCATAATGACAAAGCTACAATCCATTGTAGTAACAAAAATATCGACAACATACTACCTTCCAAAATTACAATGCTACCATCCATTGTAGTAACAAAAATCTCGACAACAGACTACCTTCAATAATGAAAAGGCTACCATCCATTGGAGTAACAAAAATCTCGACAACAGACTACCTACCATAATGACAAGGCTACCATAGTAAGAAAAATCTGAACAACAAACTACCTTCCATAATGACAAGGCTACCATACATGGGAGTAATAAAAATATCAACAAGAGACTACCTTCAATAATGACAAGGTTACCATCCATTGGAGTAACAAAAATATAAACAAGAGACTACCTTCCATAATGACAAGGCTACCATCCATTGGAGTACCAAAAATCTCGACAAAAGACTACCTTCCATAATGACAAAGCTACCATCCGTTGTAGTAACAAAAATCTCGAAAATAGACTCCCTTCAATTATGACAAGGCTACCATCCATTGGAGTAAAAAAATTCATGACAAAAGACTACCTTCCATAATGGCAAGGCTACCATCCATTAGAATAACAAAAATCTAGACAACATACTACCTTCCATAATGACAAGGCTACCATCCATTGTAGTAACAAAAATCTCAACAAGAGACTACATTCCATAATGACAAGGATACCATCCATTGTAGTACCATAAATCTCGACAACAGACTAATTTCTATAATGACAAGGCTACCATCCATTGTAGTTACAAAAATCTCGAAAATAGACTACCTTCCATAATGACAAGGCTACCATCCATTGGAGTACCAAAAATCTCGACAACATACTACCCTCTATAATGACAAGGCTACCATCCATTGGAGTAACAAAAATCTCGAAAACAGACTACCTTCCATAAAGATTAGGCTACCATCCATTGGAATAACAAAAATCTCGACAACAGACTACCTTCCATAATGACAAGGCTACCATCCATTGGAGTAACATAAATCACAACAACAAACTACCTTCTATAATGACAAGGCTACCATCATTTGGAGTAACAAAAATCTCGACAATATACTACCTTCCATAATGATAAGGCTACCACCCATTAGAGTAACATAGATATCAACAACATACTACCTTCCATAATGATAAGGCTGCCATCTATTGAAGTAACAAAAATCTTGACAACAGACTACCTTCCATAATGACAAGGCTATAATCCATTGTAGTAATAAAAATCTCGACAACATACTACCTTCCATAATGACAAAGCTACAATCCATTGTAGTAACAAAAATATCGACAACATACTACCTTCCAAAATTACAATGCTACCATCCATTGTAGTAACAAAAATCTCGACAACAGACTACCTTCAATAATGAAAAGGCTACCATCCATTGGAGTAACAAAAATCTCGACAACAGACTACCTACCATAATGACAAGGCTACCATAGTAAGAAAAATCTGAACAACAAACTACCTTCCATAATGACAAGGCTACCATACATGGGAGTAATAAAAATATCAACAAGAGACTACCTTCAATAATGACAAGGTTACCATCCATTGGAGTAACAAAAATATAAACAAGAGACTACCTTCCATAATGACAAGGCTACCATCCATTGGAGTACCAAAAATCTCGACAAAAGACTACCTTCTATAATGACAAGTCTACCATCCATTGGAGTAACAAAAATCTCGAAAATAGACTACCTTCAATAAAGACTAGGCTACCATCCATTGGAATACCAAAAATCTCGACAACAGACTACCTTCCATAATGACAAGGCTAACATACATTATAGTAACAAAATATGAACAACAGACTACCTTCCATAATGACAAGGCTACCATCCATTGGAGTAACAAAACTCATAACAACAAACTACCTTCTATAATGACAAGGCTACCATCCATTGGAGTAACAAAAATCTCGACAACAAAATACCTTACATAATGACAAGCCTACCACCCATTAGAGTAACATAGATATCGACGACATACTACCTTCAATAATGACAACGCTACCATCCATTGGAATAATAAAAATCTCAACAACAGACTACCTTCCATAATGACAAGGCTACCATCCAATGGAGTAACAAAAATCTCGACAACATACTACCTTCCATAATGACAAGGCTACCATCCATTGGAGTAACAAAAATATCGACAACATACTATCTTCCATAATGAAAAGGATACCATCTATTGGAGTAACAAAAATCTTGACAACAGACTATCTTCCATAATGACAAGGCTATCATCCATTGTAGTAACAAAAATCTTAACAACATACTACCTTCCATAATGACAAGGCTTTAATCCATTGTAGTTACTAAAATATCGACAACATACTACCTTCCATAATGACAAGGCTACCATCCATTGTAGTAACAAAAAACTCGACAACATACTACCTTCCATAATGACAAGGCTACCATCCAATGGAGTAACAAAAATCTCGACAACAGACTACCTTCCATAATGATAAGGCTACAATCCATTGGAGTAACAAAAATATCGACAACAGACTACCTTCCATAATAACAAGGGTACCATCCATTGGAGTAACAAAAAAATCCACAAGAGACTACCTTCCATAATGATAAGGCTACCATCCATTAAAGTAATAAAAATCGTGACAAAAGACTACCTTCTGTAATGACAAGGCTACCATCCATTGGAGAAACAAAAATCTCGACAACAGACTACCTTACATAATGACTAGGCTACCATCCACTGGAGTAACAAAGATATCAACAACAGACTACCTTTCATAATAACAAGGCTGCAATCCATTATAGTAACCAAAATCTCGACAACAGACTACCTTCAATAATGACAAGGCTACCATCCATTAGAATAACAAAAATCTGGACAACATACTACCTTCCATAATGACAAGGATACCATCCATTGGAGTACCATAAATCTTGACAAAAGACTAATTTCTATAATGACAAGGCTACCATCCATTGGAGTAACAAAAATCTCGAAAATAGACTTCCTTCAATAATGAAAAGGCTACCATCCATTGGAGTAACAAAAATCTCGACAATATACTACCTTCCATAATGACAAGGCTACCATCCATTGGAGTAACAAAACTATCGACAACGTACTACCTTCAATAATGACAAGGCTACCATCCATTGGAGTAACAAAAATCGTTACAACAGACTACCTTCCATAATGACAAGGCTACCATCCATTGGAGTAACAAAAATAACAACAACAAACTACCTTCTATAATGACAAGGCTACCATCCATTAGAGTAACAAAAATCTCGACAACAGACTGCCTTCCATAATGACAAGGCTACCACCCATTAGAGTAACATAGATATCGACAACATACTACCTTCCATAATGACAAGGCTACCATTCATTGGAATAATAAAAATCTCGACAACAGACTACTTTCCATAATGACAAGGCTACCATCCTTTGGAGTAACAAAAATATCGACAACATACTACCTTCCATAATGACAAGGCTACCATCTATTGGAGTAACTAAAATATTGACAACATACTAACTTCCACAATGACAAGGCTATCATCCATTGTAGTAACAAAAATCTCTACAACACACTACCTTCCTTAATGACAAGGATATAATCCATTGTAGTAACAAAAATACCGACAACATACTACCTTCTATAATGACAAGGCTACCATCCATTGTAGTAAAAAAAATCTCGACAACAGACTACCTTCAATAATGACAAGGCTACCATCCATTGGAGTAACAAAAATCTCGACAACAAACTACCTTCCATAATGACAATGCTACCATCCATTAGAGTAACAAAAATCTGAATGAAAGACTACCTTCCATAATGACAAGGCTACCATCCATTGGAGTAACAAAAATATCAACAAGAGACTACCTTCCATAATGACAAGGCTACCATCCATTGGAGTACGAAAAATCTCGACACCAGATTACCTTCTATAATGACAAGGCTACCATCCATTGGAGTAACAAAAATCTCGAAAATAGACTACCTTCCATAAAGACTAGGCTACCATTCATTGGAATAACAAAAATCTCGACAACAGACTACCTTCCATGATGACAAGGCTACCATACAATATAATAACAAAAATCTGAACAACAGACTACCTTCCATAATGACAAGGCTACCATCCATTGGAGTAACAAAAATATCAACAAGACACTACCTTCCATAATGACAAGGCTACCATCCCTTGGAGTACCAAAAATCTCGACAACATACTACCCTCTATAATGACAAGGCTACCATCCATTGTAGTAACAAAAATCTCGAAAACAGACTACCTTCCATAAAGATTAGGCTACCATTCATTCGAATAACAAAAATATCGACAACATACTACCTTCCATAATGACAAGGCTACCATACATTGTAGTAACAAAAATCTGAACAACACACTACCTTCCATAATGACAAGGCTACCATCCATTGGAGTAACGAAAATCACAACAACAAACTACCTTCTATAATGACAAGGCTACCATCCATTGGAATAATAAAAAATCTCGACAACAGACTACATTCCAAAATGACAAGGCTAACACCCATTAGAGTAACATAGATATCGACAACATACTACCTTCCATAATGACAAGGCTACCATAAATTGGAATAATAAAAATCTCGACAACAGACTATCTTCCATAATGACAAGGCTACCATCCAATGAAGTAACAAAAAACTCGACAACATACTACCTTCTATAATGACAAGGCTACCATACATTAGAGTAATAAAAATATCGACAACATACTACCTTCCATAATGACAGGGCTACCATCTATTGGAGTAACAAAAATCTTGACAACAGACTACCTTCCATAATGACAAGGCTATCGTCCATTGTAGTAACAAAAATCTCGACAACATACTACCTTCCATAAGGACAAGGCTACAATCCATTGTAGTAACAAAAATATCCACAACATACTACCTTCCATAATGACAAGGCTACCATCCATTGTAGTATCAAAAATCTCGACAACAGACTACCTTCAATAATGACAAGGCTACAATCCATTGGAGTAACAAAAATCTTGACAATAGACTAACTTCCATAATGACAAGGCTACCATCCATTTTAGTAAGAAAAATCGGAACAACAGACTACCTTCCATAATGACAAGGCTACCATCCATTGGAGTACCAAAATTCTCGACAACATACTACCCTCTATAGTGACAAGGCTACCATCCATTGTAGTAACAAAAATCTCGAAAACAGACTACCTTTCATAAAGATTAGGCTACCATCCATTGGAATAACAAAAATCTCGACAATGGACTACCTTCCATAATGACAAGGCTACCATACATTGTAGTAAAATAAACTTGAACAACACACTACCTTCCATAATGACAAGGCTACCATCCATTGGAGTAACAAAAATCACAACAACAAACTACCTTATATAATGATAAGGCTACCATCCATTGGAGTATCAAAAGATCTCGACAATAGACTACCTTCCATAATGACAAGGCTACTACCCATTAGAGTAACATAGATATCGCCAACCTACTACCTTCCATAATGACAAGGCTACCATACATTGGAATAATATAAATCTCGATAACAACCTACCTTCCATAATGACAAGGCTACCATCCAATGGAGTAACAAAAATCTCGACAACTTACTACCTTCCATAATGACAAGGCTACCATCCATTGGAGTAACAAAAATATCGACAACATACTACCTTCCATAATGACAAGTCTACCATCTGTTGGTGTAACAAAAATCTTGACATCATACTACCTTCCATAATGACAAGGCTATCATCCATTGTAGTAACAAAAATCTCAACAACATACTACCTTCCATAAGGACATGGCTACAATCCATTGTAGTAACAAAAATATGCACAACATACTACCTTCCATAATGACAAGGCTACCATCCATTGGAACACAAAAAATCTCGAAAACAGACTAACTTCTATGATGACAAGGCTACCATCCCTTGGAGTAACAAAAAATCTCGAAAACAGACTACCTTCCATAAAGACTAGGCTACCATCCCTTGGAATAACAAAAATCTCGACAACAGACTATCTTCCATAATGAAAAGGCTACCATACATTATAGTAACAAAAATCTGAACAACAGACTACCTTCCATAATGACAAGGCTACCATCCATTGGAGTAACAAAAATCACAACAACAAACTACCTTCTATAATGACAAGGCTACCATCCATTGGAGTAACAAAAATCTCGACAACAAACTACCTTCCATAATGACAAGGCTACAACCTATTAGAGTAACATAGATATCGACAACATACTACCTTCCATAATGACAAGGCAACCATCCATTGGAATAATAAAAATCTCGACAACAGACTACCTTCCATAATGACAAGGCTACCATCCAATGGAGTAACAAAAATCTCGACAACATACTACCTTCCATAATGACAAGGCTACCATCCATTGGAGAAACAAAAATATCAACAAGAGACTACATTCCATAATGACAAGGATACCATCCATTGGAGTACCATAAATTTCGATAACAGACTAATTTCTATAATGACAAGGCTACCATCCATTGGAGTAACAAAAATCTCAAAAATAGACTTCCTTCCATAATGACAAGGCTACCATCCATTGGAGTAACAAAAATATCGACAACATACTACCTTCCATAATGACAAGGCTACCATCTATTGGAGTAACAAAAATCGTGACAACAGACTACCTTCCATAACGACAAGGCTACCATCCATTGGAGTAACAAAAATAACAACAACAAACTACCTTCTATAATGACAAGGCTACCATCCATTAGAGTAACAAAAATATCGACAACAGACTGCCTTCCATAATGACAAGGCTACCACCCGTTAGAGTAACATAGATATCGACAACATACTACCTTCCATAATGACAAGGCTACCATTCATTGGAATAATAAAAATCTCGACAATAGACTACTTTCCATAATGACAAGGCTACCATCCTTTCGAGTAACAAAAATATCGACAACATACTACCTTCCATAATGACAAGGCTACCATCTATTGGAGTAACAAAAATATTGACAACAGACTAACTTCCATAATTACAAGGCTATCATCCATTGTAGTAACAAAAATCTCGATAACACACTACCTTCCTTAATGACAAGGATACAATCCATTGTAGTAAGAAAAATATCGACAACATACTACCTTCCATAATGACAAGGCTACCATCCATTGTAGTAAAAAAAATCTCGACAACAAACTACCTTCAATAATGACAAGGCTACCATCCATTGGAGTAACAAAAATCTCGAAAACAAACTACCTTCCATAATGACAATGCTACCATCCATTAGAGTAACAAAAATCTGAATGAAAGACTACCTTCCATAATGACAAGGCTACCATCCATTGGAGTAACAAAAATCTCGACAACAGACTACCTTCCATAATGACAAGGCTACAACCTATTAGAGTAACATAGATATCGACAACATACTACCTTCCATAATGACAAGGCAACCATCCATTGGAATAATAAAAATCTCGACAACAGACTACCTTCCATAATGACAAGGCTACCATCCAATGGAGTAACAAAAATCTCGACAACATACTACCTTCCATAATGACAAGGCTACCATCCATTGGAGTAACAAAAATATCAACAAGAGACTACCTTCCATAATGACAAGGATACCATCCATTGGAGTACCATAAATCTCGATAACAGACTAATTTCTATAATGACAAGGCTACCATCCATTGGAGTAACAAAAATCTCGAAAATAGACTTCCTTCCATAATGAAAAGGCTATCATCCATTGGAGTAACAAAAATCTCGACAATATACTACCTTCCATAATGACAAGGCTACCATCCATTGGAGTAACAAAACTATCGACAACATACTACCTTCCATAATGACAAGGCTACCATCTATTGGAGTAACAAAAATCGTGACAATAGACTACCTTCCATAATGACAAGGCTACCATCCATTTGAGTAATAAAAATAACAACAACAAACTACCTTCTATAATGACAAGGCTACCATCCATTAGAGTAACAAAAATCTCGACAACAGACTGCCTTCCATAATGACAATGCTACCACCCGTTAGAGTAACATAGATATCGACAACATACTACCTTCCATAATGACAAGGCTACCATTCATTGAAATAATAAAAATCTCGACAATAGACTACTTTCCATAATGACAAGGCTACCATCCTTTTGAGTAACAAAAATATCGACAACACACTACCTTCCTTAATGACAAGGATACAATCCATTGTAGTAACAAAAATATCGACAACATACTACCTTCCATAATTACAAGGCTACCATCCATTGTAGTAAAAAAAAATCTCGACAACAAACTACCTTCAATAATGACAAGGCTACCATCCATTGGAGTAACAAAAATCTCGACAACAAACTACCTTCCATAATGACAATGCTACCATCCATTAGAGTAACAAAAATCTGAATGAAAGACTACCTTCCATAATGACAAGGCTACCATCCATTGGAGTAACAAAAATATCAACAAGAGACTACCTTCCATAATGACAAGGCTACCATCCATTGGAGTACGAAAAATCTCGACAACAGACTACCTTCTATAATGACAAGGCTACCATCCATTGGAGTAATAAAAATCTAGAAAATAGACTACCTTCCATAAAGACTAGGCTACCATCCATTGGAATAACAAAAATCTCGACAACAGACTACCTTCCATGATGACAAGGCTACCATACATTATAATAACAAAAATCTGAACAACAGACTACCTTCCATAATGACAAGGCTACCATCCATTGGAGTAACAAAAATATCAACAAGACACTACCTTCCATAATGACAAGGTTAACATCCATTGGAGCACCAAATATCTCGACAACATACTACCCTCTATAATGACAAGGCTACCATCCATTGTAGTAACAAAAATCTCGAAAACAGACTACCTTCCATAAAGATTAGCCTATCATCCATTGGAATAACAAAAATCTCGACAACAGACTACCTTCCATAATGACAAGGCTATCATACATTGTAGTAACAAAAATTTGAACAACACACTACCTTCCATAATGACAAGGCTACCATCCATTGGAGTAACAAAAATCACAACAACAAACTACCTTCTATAATGACAAGGCTACCATCCATTGGAGTAATAAAAAATCTCGAGAACAGACTACATTCCATAATGACAAGGCTACCACCCATTAGAGTAACATAGATATCGACAACATAGTACCTTCCATAATGACAAAGCTACCATCAATTGGAATAATAAAAATCTCGACAACAGACTATCTTCCATAATGACAAGGCTAGCATCCAATGGAGTAACAAAAATGTCGACAACATACTACCTTCCATAAGGACTAGGCTACAATCCATTGTAGTAACAAAAATATCCACAACATACTACCTTCCATAATGACAAGGCTACCATCCATTGTAGTATCAAAAATCTCGACAACAGACTACCTTCAATAATGACAAGGCTACAATCCATTGGAGTAACAAAAATCTCGACAATAGACTAACTTCCATAATGACAAGGCTACCATCCATTAGAGTAAGAAAAATCGGAACAGTAGACTACCTTCCATAATGACAGGGCTACATTCCATTGGAGTAACAAAAATGTCAACAAGAGACTACCTTCCATAATGACAAGGCTACCATCTATTGGAGTACCAAAAATCTCAACAACATACTACCCTCTATAGTGACAAGGCTACCATCCGTTGTAGTAACAAAAATCTCGAAAACAGACTACCTTTCAAAAAGATTAGGCTACCATCCATTGCAATACCAAAAATCTCGACAATGGACTACCTTCCATAATGACAAGGCTACCATACATTGTAGTAACAAAAATCTGAACAACACACTACCTTCCATAATGACAAGGCTACCATCCATTGGAGTAACAAAAATAACAACGACAAACTACCTTATATAATGACAAGGCTACCATCCATTGGAGTAATAAAAAATCTCGACAATAGACTACCTTCCATAATGACAAGGCTAATACCCATTAGAGTAACATAGATATCGACAACCTACTACCTTCCATAATGACAAGGCTACCATCCATTGGAATAATATAAATCTCGACAACAGACTACCTTCCATAATGACAAGGCTACCATCCATTGTAGTACCAAAAATCTCGACAACAGACTACCTTCTATAATGACAAGGCTACCATCCATTGGAGAAACAAAAAATCTCGAAAACAGACTACCTTCCATAAAGACTAGGATACCATCCCTTGGAATAACAAAAATCTCGAAAACATACTACCTTCCATAATGACAAGGCTACCATATATTATAGTAACAAAAATCTGAACAATAGACTACCTTCCATAATGACAAGGCTACCATCCATTGGAGTAACAAAAATCACAACAACAAACTACCTTCTATAATGACAAGGCGACCATCCATTGGAGTAACAAAAATCTCGACAACAGAATACCTACCATAATGACAAGGCTATCACCGATTAGAGTATTATAGATATCCATAACACACTACCTTCCATAATGACAAGGCTACCATCCATTGGAATAATAAAAATCTCAACAACAGACTACCTTCCATAATGACAAGGCTACCATCCAATGGAGTAATAAAAATCTCGACACCATACTACCTTCCATAATGACAAGGCTATCCATCAATTGGAGTAACAAAAATATCGACAACATACTACCTTCCATAATGACAAGGCTACCATCTATTAGAGTAACAAAAATCTTGACAACAGACTACCTTCCATAATGACAAGGCTATCATCCATTGTAGTAACAAAATTCTCGACAACATACTCCATAATGACAAGGCTACTATCAAATGTAGTAACAAAAATATCGACAACATACTACCTTCCATAATGATAAGGCTACCATCCATTGTAGTAACAAAAATCTCGACAACAGACTACCTTCAATAATGACATGGCTACCATCCATTGGAGTTACAAAAATCTCGACAACAAACTACCTTCCATAATGACAAGGCTACCATCCATTAGAGGAAGAAAAATATGAACAAGAGACTACCTTCCATAATGACAAGGATACCATCCATTGGAGTAACAAAAATATCAACAAGAGACTACCTTCCATAGTGACAAGGCTACCATCCATTGGAGTAACAAAAATATCAACAAGAGACTACCTTCCATAATGTCAAGGCTACCATCCATTGGAGTACCAAAAATCTCGACAACAGAGTACCTCCTATAATGACAAGGCTACCATCCATTGTAGTAACAAAAATATCCACAACATACTACCTTCCATAATGACAAGGCTACCATCCATTGTAGTAACAATAATCTCGACAATAGACTACCTTCAATAATGACAAGGCTACCATCCATTGGAGTAACAAAAATCTCGACAATAGACTACCTTCCATAATGACAAGGCTACCATCCATTAGAGTAACAAAAAATCTCGAAAACAGACTACCTTCCATAAAGAGTAGGCTAACATATCTGGGAATAACAAAAATATGAACAACAGACTACCTTCCATAATGACAAGCCTACCATACATTATAGTAACAAAAATATGAACAACATACTACCTTCCATAATGACAAGGCTACCATCCATTGGAGTAACAAAAATCCCGAAAACAAACTACCTTCCATAAAGACTAGGCTACCATCCATTGGAATAACAAAAATCTCGACAACATACTACCTTCAATAGTGACAAGGCTACCATACATTTAGTAATAAAAATCTGAACAACAGACTACCTTCCATAATGAAAAGGCTACCATCCATTGGAGTAACAAAAATAACAACAAAAAACTACCTTCTAGAATGACAAGGCTACCATCCATTGGAGTAACAAAAATCTCGACAATAGACTACCTTCAATAATGACAAGGCTACCGCCCATTAGAGTAACATAGATATCGACAACATACTACCTTCCATAATGTCAAGGCTACCATCCATTGGAATAATAAAAATCTCGACAACAGACTACCTTCCATAATGACAAGGCTAACATCCAATGGAGTAACAAAAATATCAACAACATGCTACCTTCCATAATGACAAGGCTACCATCCATTGGAGTAACAAAAATATCGACAACATACTACCTTCCATATTGACAAGGCTATCATCTATTGGAGTAACAAAAATCGTGACAACAGACTACCTTCCATAATGACAAGGCTATCATCCATTGTAGTAACAAAAATCTTGACAACATATACCTTCCATAATTACAAGGCTACAATCCATTATAGTAACAAAAATATCGACAACATACTACCTTCCATAATGACAAGGCTACCATCCATTGTAGAAACAAAAATCTCGACAACAGACTACCTTCAATATTGACAAGGCTACCATCCATTGGAGTAACAAAAATCTCGACAATAGACAACTTTCCATAATGACAAGGCTACCATCCATTAGAGTAACAAAAATCTGGACAACAGATTACCTTCCATAATGACATGGCTACCATCCATTGAAGTAACAAAAATCACGACAACAGACTACCTTCCATAGTGACAAGGCTACCATCCATTGGAGTAACAAAAATATGAACAAGAGACTACCTTCCATAATGTCAAGGCTACCATCCATTGGAGTACCAAAAATCTCGACAACAGAGTACCTCCTATAATGACATGGCTACCATCCATTGTAGTAACAAAAATATCCACAACATACTACCTTCCATAATGACAAGGCTACCATCCATTGTAGTAACAATAATCTCGACAATAGACTACCTTCAATAATGACAAGGCTACCATCCATTGGAGTAAAAAAAATCTCGACAATAGACTACCTTCCATAATTACAAGGCTACCATCCATTAGAGTAAGAAAAAACTGAACAACAAACTACATTCCATAATGACAAGGCTACCATCCATTGGAGTAACAAAAATATCAACAAGAGACTACCTTCCATAATGACAAGGCTACCATCCATTGGAGTAACAAAAAATCTCGAAAATAGACTACCTTCCATAAAGACTAGGCTAACATATCTGGGAATAACAAAAATATGAACAACAGACTACCTTCCATAATGACAAGGCTACCATCCAATGGAGTAAAAAAAATCTCAACAACATGCTACCTTCCATAATGACAAGGCTACCATCCATTGGAGTAACAAAAATATCGACAACATACTACCTTCCATAATGACAAGGCTACCATCTATTGGAGTAACAAAAATCTTGACAACAGACTACCTTCCATAATGACAAGGCTATCGTCCATTGTAGTAACAAAAATATCGACAACATACTACCATCCATAATGACAAGGCTACAATCCATTGTAGTAACAAAAATATCCACAACATACTACCTTCCATAATGACAAGGCTAGCATCCATTGTAGTAACAAAAATCTCGACAACAGACTACCTTCAATAATGATAAGGCTACCATCCATTGGAGTAACGAAAATCTCGACAATACACTACCTTCCATAATGACAAGGCTACCATCCATTAGAGTAAGAAAAATCTGAACAACAGACTACCTTCCATAATGACAAGGCTACCATCCATTGGAGTACCAAAAATATCAACAAGAGACTACCTTCCATATGACAAGGCTACCATCCAGTGGAGTAACAAAAAATCTCGAAAACAGACTACCTTCCATAAAGACTAGGCTACCATCCCTGGGAATAACAAAAATCTCGAAAACAGACTACCTTCCATAATGACAAGGCTACCATCCATTGGAGTAACAAAAATATCAACAACAGACTACCTTCCATAATGACAAGGCTACCATCCATTGGAGTAACAAAAATCCCGAAAACAAACTACCTTCCATAAAGACTAGGCTACCATCCATTGGAATAACAAAAATCTCGACAACATACTACCTTCAATAGTGACAAGGCTACCATACATTTAGTAATAAAAATCTGAACAACAGACTACCTTCCATAATGAAAAGGCTACCATCCATTGGAGTAACAAAAATCACAACAAAAAACTACCTTCTAGAATGACAAGGCTACCATCCATTGGAGTAATAAAAATCTCGACAATAGACTACCTTCAATAATGACAAGGCTACCACCCATTAGAGTAACATAGATATCGACAACATACTACCTTCCATAATGTCAAGGCTACCATCCATTGGAATAATAAAAATCTCGACAACAGACTACCTTCCATAATGACAAGGCTACCATCCAATGGAGTAACAAAAATATCAACAACATGCTACCTTCCATAATGACAAGGCTACCATCCATTGGAGTAACAAAAATATCGACAACATACTACCTTCCATATTGACAAGGCTACCATCTATTGGAGTAACAAAAATCGTGACAAAAGACTACCTTCCATAATGACAAGGCTATCATCCATTGTAGTAACAAAAATCTTGACAACATATACCTTCCATAATTACAAGGCTACAATCCATTATAGTAACAAAAATATCGACAACATACTACCTTCCATAATGACAAGGCTACCATCCATTGTAGAAACAAAAATCTCGACAACAGACTACCTTCAATATTGACAAGGCTACCATCCATTGGAGTAACAAAAATCTCGACAATAGACAACCTTCCATAATGACAAGGCTACCATCCATTAGAGTAACAAAAATCTGGACAACAGACTACCTTCCATAATGACATGGCTACCATCCATTGAAGTAACAAAAATCTCGACAACAGACTAACTTCCATAATGACAAGGCTACCGTCCATTGGAGTAATAAAAATCACGACAATAAACTACCTTCCATAATGACAAGGCTACCATCCATTGGAATAACAAAAATATAGATAACAGACTACCTTCCATAATGACAAGGCTACCATCTAATGGAGTAACAAAAATCTCGACAACAGACTACCTTCCAAAATAACAAGGGTACCATCCATTGGAGTAACAAGAGACTACCTTCCATAATGATAAGGATACCATCCATTAAAGTAATAAAAATCTTGACAACAGACTACCTTCTGTAATGACAAGGCTACCATCCATTGGAGTAAGAAAAATCTCGACAACAGACTACCTTACATAATGACTAGGCTACCATCCATTGGAGTAAGAAAAATCTCGACAAAAGACTACCTTCCATAATGACAAGGCTACCATCCGTTGTAGTAAAAAAAATCTTGAAAACAGGCTCCCTTCAATTATGACAAGGCTACCTTCCATTGGAGTAATAAAACTCATGACAATAGACTACCTTCCATAATGATAAGGCTACCATCCTTTAGAGTAAGAAAAATCTGAACAACAGACTACCTTCCATAATGACAAGGGAACCATCCATTGGAGTAACAAAAATATCAACAAGAGACTACCTTCCATAATGACAAGGATACCATCCATTGGAGTAACAAAAACATCAACAAGAGACTACCTTCCATAATGACAAGGCTACCATCCATTGAAGTAACAAAAATCTCGACAACAAACTAACTTCCATAATGACAAGGCTACCATCCATTGGAGTAATAAAAATCACGACAATAAACTACCTTCCATAATGACAAGGCTACCATCCATTGGAATAACAAAAATATAGATAACAGACTACCTTCCATAATGACAAGGCTACCATCTAATGGAGTAACAAAAATCTTGACAACAGACTACCTGTCATAATTACAAGGCTACAATCCATTGGAGTAACAAAAATATCGACAACAGACTACCTTCCAAAATAACAAGGGTACCATCCATTGGAGTAACAAGAGACTACCTTCCATAATGATAAGGCTACCATCCATTAAAGTAATAAAAATCTTGACAACAGACTACCTTCTGTAATGACAAGGCTACCATCCATTGGAGTAAGAAAAATCTCGACAATAGACTACCTTACATAATGACTAGGCTACCATCCATTGGAGTAACAAAGATATCAACAACGGACTACCTTTCATAATAAAAAGGCTACAATCCATTGTAGTAACCAAAATCTCGACAAAAGACTACCTTCCATAATGACAAGGCTACCATCCGTTGTAGTAAAAAAAATCTCGAAAATAGGCTCCCTTCAATTATGACAAGGCTACCTCCCATTGGAGTAACAAAACTCATGACAACAGACTACCTTCCATAATGATAAGGCTACCATCCATTAGAGTAAGAAAAATCTGAACAACAGACTACCTTCCATAATGACAAGGGAACCATCCATTGGAGTAACAAAAATATCAACAAGAGACTACCTTCCATAATGACAAGGATACCATCCATTGGAGTAACAAAAACATCAACAAGAGACTACCTTCCATAATGACAAGGCTACCATCCATTGGAGTACCAAAAATCTTGACAACAGACTACCTTCTATATTGACAAGGCTATCATCCATTGGAGTAACAAAAATCTCGACAACAGACTACCTTCCATAATGACAAGGCTTCCATACATTAAAGTAACAAAAATCTGAACAACAGACTACCTTCCATAATGACAAGGCTACCATCCATTGGAGTAACAAAAATCACAACAACAAACTACCTTCTATAATGACAAGGCTACTATCCATTGGAGTAACAAAAATCTCGACAACAGACTACCTTCCATAATGACAAGGCTACCACCCATTAGAGTAACATAGATATAAACAACATACTACCTTCCATAATGACAAGGCTACCATCCATTGGAATAACAAAAATCTCGACAACAGATTACCTTTCATAATGACAAGGCTATCACCCATTGTAGTAACAAAAATCTTGACAACATACTACCTTCCATAATGACAAGACTACAATCCATTGTAGTAAGAAAAATATCTACATCATACTACCTTCCATAATGACAAGGCTACCATCCATTGTAGTAACAAAAATATCGACAACAGACTACCTTCAATAATGAAAAGGCTATCATCCATTGGAGTAACAAAAATATCGAAAACAATGTACCTTCCATAAAGACTAGGCTACCATCCATTGGAATAAAAAAAATCTCGACAACAGACTACCTTCAATAGTGACAAGGCTACCATACATTTAGTAACAAAATTCTGAACAACAGACAACCTTCCATAATGACAAGGCTACCATCCATTGGAGTAACAAAAATCACAACAACAAACTACCTTCTATAATGACAAGGCTACCATCCATTGGAGTAACAAAAATCTCGACAATAGACTACCTTCCATAATGACAAGGCTACCACCCATTAGAGAAACATAGATATCGACAACATACTACCTTCCATAATGACAAGGCTACCATCCATTGGAATAATAAAAATCTCGACAACAGACTACCTTCCATAATGACAAGGCTACCATCCATTGAAGTAACAAAAATCTCAAAAACCGTCTACCTTCTGTAAATACTAGGCTACCAACAAGTGAAATAACAAAAATCTCGAAAACAGACTAACTTCCATAATGACAAGGCTACCATCCATTGGAGTAACAAAAATCACGACAATAGACTACCTTCCACAACGACAAGGCTACCATCCATTGGAATAACAAAGATATAGATAACATACTACCTTCCATAATGACAAGGCTACCATCCAATGGAGTAATAAAAATCTCGACAACAGACTACCTTCCATAATGACAAGGCTACCATCCATTGGAATAACAAAAATCTCGACAATAGACTACCTTCAATTGTGACAAGGCTACCATACATTTAGTAACAAAAATCTGAACAACAGACTACCTTCTATAATGACAAGGCTACCATCCATTGGAGTAACAAAAATCTCGACAACAAACTAACTTCCATAATGACAAGGCGACCATCCAGTGGAGTAATAAAAATCACGACAATAGACTACCTTCCATAATGACAAGGCTACCATCCATTGGAATAACAAAAATATAGATAACAGACTACCTTCCATAATGACAAGGCTACCATCTAATGGAGTAACAAAAATCTTGACAACATACTACCTTCCATAATGACAAGACTACAATCCATTGTAGTAAGAAAAATATCGACATCATACTACCTTCCATAATGACAAGGCTACCATCCATTGTAGTAACAAAAATATCGAAAACAGACTACCTTCAATAATGACAAGGCTACCATCCATTGGAGTAACAAAAATATCGAAAACAATGTACCTTCCATAAAGACTAGGCTACCATCCATTGGAATAACAAAAATCTCGACATCAGACTACCTTCAATAGTGACAAGGCTACCATACATTTAGTAACAAAAATCTGAACAACAGACTAGCTTCCATAATGACAAGGCTACCATCCATTGGAGTAACAAAAATCACAACAACAAACTACCTTCTATAATAACAAGGCTACCATCCATTGGAGTAACAAAAATCTCGACAATAGACTACCTTCCATAATGACAAGGCTACCACCCATTAGAGAAACATAGATATCGACAACATACTACCTTCCATAATGACAAGGCTACCATCCATTGGAATAATAAAAATCTCGACAACAGACTACCTTCCATAATGACAAGGCTACCATCCATTGAAGTAACAAAAAGCTCAAAAACCGTCTACCTTCCGTAATTACTAGGCTACCATCCAGTGGAATAACAAAAATCTCGAAAACAGACTAACTTCCATAATGACAAGGCTACCATCCATTGGAGTAACAAAAAACACGACAATAGACTACCTTCCATAATGACAAGGATACCATCCATTGGAATAACAAAGATATAGATAACATATTACCTTCCAAAATGACAAGGCTACCATCCAATGGAGTAACAAAAATCTCGACAATAGACTACCTTCCATAATGACAAGGCTACCATCCATTGGAATAACAAAAATCTCGACAATAAACTACCTTCAATTGTGACAAGGCTACCATACATTTAGTAACAAAAATCTGAACAACAGACTACCGTCTATAATGACAAGGCTACCATCCATTGGAGTAACAAAAATCTCGACAACAAACTACCTTCCATAATGACAAGGCTACCACCCATTAGAGTAACATAGATATCGACAACATACTACCTTCCATAATGACAAGGCTACCAACCATTGGAATAATAAAAATCTCGACAACAGACTACCTTCCATAATGACAAGGCTACCATCCATTGAAGTAACAAAAATCTCGAAAACTGACTACCTTCCGTAATTACTAGGCTACCATCCAGTGGAATAACAAAAATCTCGAAAACATACTAACTTCCATAATGATAAGGCTACCATCCATTGGAGTAACAAAAATCATGACAACATACTACCTTCCATAACGACAAGGCTACCATCCATTGGAATAACAATGATATAGATAACAAACTACCTTCCATAATGACAAGGCTACCATCCAATGGAGTAACAAAAATCTCGACAAAAAGACTACCTTCCATAATGACAAGGCTACCATCCATTGGAGTAATAAAAATTTTGAAAACAAACTACCTTCCATAAAGATTAGGCTACCATCCATTGGAATAACAAAAATCTCGACAACAGAGTACCTTCAATAGTGACAAGGCTACCATACATTTAGTAACAAAAATCTGAACAACAGAATACCTTCCATAATGACAAGGCTACCATCCATTGGAGTAACAAAAATCACAACAACAAACTACCTTCTATAATGACAAGGCTACCATCCATTGGAGTAACAAAAATCTCGACAATAGACTACCTTCCATAATGACAAGGCTACCACCCATTAGAGTAACATAGATATCGACAACATACTACCTTCCATAATGACAAGGCTACCATCCATTGGAATAATAAAAATCTCGAAAACAGACTACCTTCCATAATGACAAGGCTACCATCCATTGAAGTAACAAAAATCTCGAAAACCGACTACCTTCCGTAATTACTAGGCTACCATCCAGTGGAATAACAAAAATCTCGAAAACATTATAACTTCCATAATGACAAGGCTACCATCAATTGGAGTAACAAAAATCACGACAACAGACTACCTTCCATAACGACAAGGCTACCATCCAATGGAATAACAAAGATATAGATAACATACTACCTTCCATAATGACAAGGCTACCATCCAATGGAGTAACAAAAATCTCGAAAACAGATTACCTTCCATAATGACAAGGATACCATCCATTGGAGTAACAAAAATCTCGAAAACAAACTACCTTCCATAAAGACTAGGCTACCATCCATTGGAATAACAAAAATCTCGACAACAGACTACCTTCAATAGTGACAAGGTTACCATACATTTAGTAACAAAAATCTGAACAACATACTACCTTCCATAATGACAAGGCTACCATCCATTGGAGTAACAAAAATCACAACAACAAACTACCTTCTATAATGACAAGGCTACCATCCATTGGAGTAACAAAAATCTCGACAATAGACTACCTTCCATAATGACAAGACTACCACCCATTAGAGTAACATAGATATTCACAACATACTACCTTCCATAATGACAAGGCTACCATCCATTGGAATAATAAAAATCTCGACAACAGACTAGCTTCCATAATGACAAGGCTACCATCCATTTAAGTAACAAAAATCTCGAAAACCGACTACCTTCCTTAATTACTAGGCTACCATCCAGTGGAATAACAAAAATCTCGAAAACATACTAACTTCCATAATGACAAGTCTACCATCCATTGGAGTAACAAAAATCACGACAACAGACTACCTTCCATAATGACAAGGCTACCACCCATTAGAGTAACATAGATATCGACAACATACTACCTTCCATAATGACAAGGCTACCATCCATTGGAATAATAAAAATCTCGAAAACAGACTACCTTCCATAATGACAAGGCTACCATCCATTGAAGTAACAAAAATCTCGAAAACCGACTACCTTCCGTAATTACTAGGCTACCATCCAGTGGAATAACAAAAATCTCGAAAACATTATAACTTCCATAATGACAAGGCTACCATCCATTGGAGTAACAAAAATCACGACAACAGACTACCTTCCATAACGACAAGGCTACCATCCATTGGAATAACAAAGTTATAGATAACATACTACCTTCCATAATGACAAGGCTACCATCCAATGGAGTAACAAAAATCTCGACAACAGACTACCTTCCATAATGACAAGGATACCATCCATTGGAGTAACAAAAATCTCGAAAACAAACTACCTTCCATAAAGACTAGGCTACCATCCATTTGAATAACAAAAATCTCGACAACAGACTACCTTCAATAGTGACAAGGTTACCATACATTTAGTAACAAAAATCTGAACAACAGACTACCTTCCATAATGACAAGGCTACCATCCATTGGAGTAACAAAAATCACAGCAACAAACTACTATCTATAATGACAAGGCTACCATCCATTGGAGTACCAAAAATCTCGACAATAGACTACCTTCCATAATGACAAGACTACCACCTATTAGAGTAACATAGATATCGATAACATACTACCTTCCATAATGACAAGGCTACCATCCATTGGAATAATAAAAATCTCGACAACAGACTAGCTTCCATAATGACAAGGCTACCATCCATTGAAGTAACAAAAATCTCGAAAACCGACTACCTTCCGTAATTACTAGGCTACCATCCAGTGGAATAACAAAAATCTCGAAAACATACTAACTTCCATAATGACAAGGCTACAATCCATTGGAGTAACAAAAATATCGACAACAGACTACCTTCCATAATAACAAGGGTACCATCCATTGGAGTAACAAAAAAATCCACAAGAGACTACCTTCCATAATGATAAGGCTACCATCCATTAAAGTAATAAAAATCTTGACAACAGACTACCTTCTGTAATGACAAGGCTACAATCCATTGGAGTAAGAAAAATCTCGACAACAAACTACCTTACATAATGACTAGGCTACCATCCATTGGAGTAACAAAAATCTCGAAAATAGACTACCTTCCATAATGACTAGGCTACCTTCCATTGTAATCACAAAAATATCGACAACAGACTACCTTCCATAATGACAAGGCTACGATACATTATAGTAACAAAAATCTAAACAACAGACTACCTTCCATAATGACAAGGCTACCATCCATTGGAGTAACAAAAATCACAACAACAAACTACCTTTTATAATGACAAGGCTACCATCCATTGGAGTAACAAAAATCTCGAAAACTTACTACCTTCTGTAATTACTAGGCTACCATCCAGTGGAATAACAAAAATCTCCAAAACAGACTAACTTCCATAATGACAAGGCTACCATCCATTGGAGTAACAAAAATTACGACAACAGACTACCTTCCATAATGACAAGGCTACCATCCATTAGAATAACAAAGATATAGATAACAAAATACCTTCCATAATGACAAGGCTACCATCCAATGGAGTAACAAAAATCTCGACAACAGACTACCTTTCATAATGACAAGGCTACCATCCATTGGAGTAACAAAAACTATAGACAACAGACTACCATCCATAATAACAAGGGTACCATCCATTGGAGTAACAAAAAAATCCAAAGGAGACTATCTTCCATAATGATAAGGCTACCATCCATTAGAGTAATAAAAATCTTGACAACAGACTACCTTTCGTAATGACAAGGCTACCATCCATTGGAGTAACAAAAATCTCGACAATAGACTTCCTTACATAATGACTAGGCTACCATCCATTGGAGTAACAGAGATATCAACAACAGACTACCTTTCATAATAACAAAGCAACAATCCATTATAGTAACCAAAATCTCGACAAAAGACTACCTTCCATAATGATAAGGCTACCATCCGTTGTAGTAACAAAAATCTCGAAAACAGACTCCCTTCAATTATGATAAGGCTACCATCCATTAGAATAACATAAATCTGGACAACAGACTACCTTCCATAATGACAAGGCTACCATCCATTGGAGTAACAAAAATATCAACAAGAGACTACCTTCCATAATGACAAGGCTACCATCCATTGGAGTAACAAAAATATCAACAAGTGACTACCTTCCATAATGACAAGGCTACCATCCATTGGAGTAACAAAAATCTCGACAACAGACTACCTTTTATAATGACAAGGCTACCATCCATTGGAGTAACAAAAATCTCGAAAATAGACTACCTTCCATAAAGACTAGGCAACCATCCATTGGAATAATAAAAATCTCGACAACAAACTACCTTCCGTAATGACAAGGCTACCATACATTGTAGTAACAAAAATCTGAACAACTGACTACCTTCCATAATGACAAGGCTACCATCCATTGGATTAACAAAAATCACAACAACAAACTACCTTTTATAATGACAAGGCTACCATCCATTGGAGTAACAAAAATCTCGACAACAGACTACCTTCCATAATGACAAGGCTACCACCCATTAGAGTAACATAGATATCGACAACATACTACCTTCCATAATGACAAGGCTACCATCCATTGGTATAATAAAAATCTCGACAACAGAATACCTTCCATAATGACAAGGATATCATCCATTGTAGTAACAAAAATATTGACAACATACTACCTTCCACAATTACAATGCTACAATCCATTATAGTAACAAAAATATCGACAACATACTACCTTCCATAATGACAAGGCTACCATCCATTGTAGTAACAAAAATCTCGACAACAGACTACCTTCAATAATGATAAGGCTACCATCCATTGGAGTAACAAAAATCTCGACAACAGACTACCTTCCATAATGACAAGGCTACCATCCATTAGAGTAACAAAAATCTGGACAACAAACTACCTTGCATAATGACAAGTCTACCATCCATTGGAGTAACAAAAATATCAACATAAGACTACCTTCCATAATGACAAGGCTACCATCCAATGGAGTAACAAAAATCTCGAAAATAGACTACCTTCCATAATGACAAGGCTACCATCCATTGAAGTAACAAAAATCTCGAAAACTGACTACCTTCTGTAATTACTAGGCTACCATCCAGTGGAATAACAAAAATCTCGAAAACAGACTAACTTCCATAATGACAAGGCTACCATCCATTGGAGTAACAAAAATCACGACAACAGACTACCTTCCATAATGACAAGGCTACCATCCATTAGAATAACAAAGATATAGATAACAAAATACCTTCCATAATGACAAGGCTACCATCCAATGGAGTAACAAAAATCTCCACAACAGACTACCTTTCATAATGACAAGGCTACCATCCATTGGAGTAACAAAAATATAGACAATAGACTACCTTCCATAATAACAAGGGTACCATCCATTGGAGTAACAAAAAAATCCACAAGAGACTATCTTCCATAATGATAAGGCTACCATCCATTAGAGTAATAAAAATCTTGACAACAGACTACCTTTCGTAATGACAAGGCTACCATCCATTGGAGTAACAAAAATCTCGACAATAGACTTCCTTACATAATGACTAGGCTACCATCCATTGGAGTAACAGAGATATCAACAACAGACTACCTTTCATAATAACAAAGCAACAATCCATTATAGTAACCAAAATCTCGACAAAAGACTACCTTCCATAATGATAAGGCTACCATCCGTTGTAGTAACAAAAATCTCGAAAACAGACTCCCTTCAATTATGATAAGGCTACCATCCATTAGAATAACATAAATCTGGACAACAGACTACCTTCCATAATGACAAGGCTACCATCCATTGGAGTAACAAAAATATCAACAAGAGACTACCTTCCATAATGACAAGGCTACCATCCATTGGAGTAACAAAAATATCAACAAGTGACTACCTTCCATAATGACAAGGCTACCATCCATTGGAGTAACAAAAATCTCGACAACAGACTACCTTTTATAATGACAAGGCTACCATCCATTGGAGTAACAAAAATCTCGAAAATAGACTACCTTCCATAAAGACTAGGCAACCATCCATTGGAATAATAAAAATCTCGACAACAAACTACCTTCCGTAATGACAAGGCTACCATACATTGTAGTAACAAAAATCTGAACAACTGACTACCTTCCATAATGACAAGGCTACCATCCATTGGATTAACAAAAATCACAACAACAAACTACCTTTTATAATGACAAGGCTACCATCCATTGGAGTAACAAAAATCTCGACAACAGACTACCTTCCATAATGACAAGGCTACCACCCATTAGAGTAACATAGATATCGACAACATACTACCTTCCATAATGACAAGGCTACCATCCATTGGTATAATAAAAATCTCGACAACAGAATACCTTCCATAATGACAAGGATATCATCCATTGTAGTAACAAAAATATTGACAACATACTACCTTCCACAATTACAATGCTACAATCCATTATAGTAACAAAAATATCGACAACATACTACCTTCCATAATGACAAGGCTACCATCCATTGTAGTAACAAAAATCTCGACAACAGACTACCTTCAATAATGATAAGGCTACCATCCATTGGAGTAACAAAAATCTCGACAACAGACTACCTTCCATAATGACAAGGCTACCATCCATTAGAGTAACAAAAATCTGGACAACAAACTACCTTGCATAATGACAAGTCTACCATCCATTGGAGTAACAAAAATATCAACATAAGACTACCTTCCATAATGACAAGGCTACCATCCAATGGAGTAACAAAAATCTCGAAAATAGACTACCTTCCATAATGACAAGGCTACCATCCATTGAAGTAACAAAAATCTCGAAAACTGACTACCTTCTGTAATTACTAGGCTACCATCCAGTGGAATAACAAAAATCTCGAAAACAGACTAACTTCCATAATGACAAGGCTACCATCCATTGGAGTAACAAAAATCACGACAACAGACTACCTTCCATAATGACAAGGCTACCATCCATTAGAATAACAAAGATATAGATAACAAAATACCTTCCATAATGACAAGGCTACCATCCAATGGAGTAACAAAAATCTCCACAACAGACTACCTTTCATAATGACAAGGCTACCATCCATTGGAGTAACAAAAATATAGACAATAGACTACCTTCCATAATAACAAGGGTACCATCCATTGGAGTAACAAAAAAATCCACAAGAGACTATCTTCCATAATGATAAGGCTACCATCCATTAGAGTAATAAAAATCTTGACAACAGACTACCTTTCGTAATGACAAGGCTACCATCCATTGGAGTAATAAAAATCTCGACAATAGACTACCTTACATAATGACTAGGCTACCATCCATTGGAGTAACAGAGATATCAACAACAGACTACCTTTCATAATAACAAAGCAACAATCCATTATAGTAACCAAAATCTCGACAAAAGACTACCTTCCATAATGATAAGGCTACCATTCGTTGTAGTAACAAAAATCTCGAAAACAGACTCCCTTCAATTATGATAAGGCTACCATCCATTAGAATAACATAAATCTGGACAACAAACTACCTTCCATAATGACAAGGCTACCATCCATTGGAGTAACAAAAATATCAACAAGAGACTACCTTCCATAATGACAAGGCTACCATCCATTGGAGTAAAAAAAATATCATCAAGTGACTACCTTCCATAATGACAAGGCTACCATCCATTGGAGTAACAAAAATCTCGACAACAGACTACCTTTTATAATGACAAGGCTACCATCCATTGGAGTAACAAAAATCTCGAAAATAGACTACCTTCCATAAAGACTAGGCAACCATCCATTGGAATAATAAAAATCTCGACAACAAACTACCTTCCGTAATGACAAGGCTACCATACATTATAGTAACAAAAATCTGAACAACTGACTACCTTCCATAATGACAAGGCTACCATCCATTGGAGTAACAAAAATCTCGACAATAGACTACCTTCCATAATGACAAGGCTACCACCCATTAGAGTAACATAGATATCGACAACATACTACCTTCTATAATGACAAGGCTACCATCCATTGGAATAATAAAAATCTCGACAACAGACTACTTTCCATAATGACAAGGCTACCATCCAATGGAGTAACAAAAATCTCGACAACTTACTACCTTCCATAATGACAAGGCTACAATCCATTGTAGTAACAAAAATATCGACAACATACTACCTTCCATAATGACAAGGCTACCATCCATTGTAGTAACAAAAATCTCGACAACAGACTACCTTCAATAATGACAAGGCTACCATCCATTGGAGTAACCAAAATCTCGATAACAGACTACCTTCCATAATGACAAGGCTACCATCCATTAGAGTAACAAAAATATGAACAACAGACTACCTTCCATAATGACAAGGCTACCATCCATTAGAGTAACATAGATATCGATAACATACTACCTTCTATAATGACAAGGCTACAATCCTTTGGAATAATAAAAATCTTAACAACAGACTACCTTTCATAATGACAAGGCTACCATACATTGGAATAACAAAAATCACAACAACAAACTACCTTCTATAATGACAAGGCTAACATCCATTGGAGTAACAAAAATACCGAAAACAGACTACCTTCCATAATGACAAGGCTACCACCCATTAGAGTAACATTGATATAGACCACATACTATCGTCCATAATGACAAGGCTACCATCCATTGGAATAATAAAAATCTCGACAATAGACTACCTTCAATAATGACAAGGCTACCATCCATTAGAATAACAAAAATCTCGACAATATACTACCTTCCATAATGACAAGGCTACCATACATTGTAGTAAAAAAAATCTGAACAACAGACTACCTTCCGTAATGACAAGGTTACCATCCTTTGGAGTAACCAAAATCACCACAACAAACTACCTTCTATAATGACAAGGCTACCATCCATTGGAGTAACAAAAATCTCGAAAACAGACTACCTTCCATAAAGACTAGGCTACCATCCATTAGAATAACAAAAATCTCGACAACAGACAACCTTACATACTGACTATGCTACCATCCATTGGAGTAACAAAGATATCGACAACGGACTACCTTTCATAATAACAAGGCTTCAATCCATTGTATTAACCAAAATCTCAACAAAAGACTACCTTCCATAATGACAAGGCTACCATCTATTGTAGTAACAAAAATCTCGTAAACAAACTCCCTTCAATAATGATAAGGCTACCATCCATTGGAGTAACAAAAATCATGACAACAGACTACCTCCCATAATGACAAGGCTACCATCCATTAGAATAACAAAAATATGGAGAACATACTACCTTTTATAATGATAAGGCTACCATCCATTGGAGTAACAAAAATATCAACAAGAGACTACCTTCCATAATAACAAGGCTACCATCCATAGGAGTACCATAAATCTCGACAACAGACTACTTTCTATAATGACAAGGCTACCATCCATTGGAGTAACAAAAATCTAGAAAACAGACTACCTTCCATAATTACAAGGCTACCATCCATTGGAGTAACAAAAATATCAACAAGAGACTACCTTCCATAATGACAAGGCTACCATCCATTGGAGTAACAAAAATCTCGACAATAGACTACGTTCCATAATGACAAGGCTACCACCCATTAGAGTAACATAGATATCGACAACATACTACCTTCCATAATGACAAGGCTACCATCTATTGGAGTAACAAAAATCTTGACAACAGACTACCTTCCATAATGACAAGGCTATCATCCATTGTAATAACAAAAATCTCGACAACATACTACCTTCCATAATGACATGGCTACAATCCATTGTAGTAACAAAAATATCGACAACATACTACCTTCCATAATGACCAGGCTACCATCCATTGTAGTAACAAAAAACTCGACAACAGACTACCTTCAATAATGACAAGGCTACCATCCATTGGAGTAACAAAAATCTCGACAACAGACTACCTTCCATAATGACAAGGCTACCATCCATTAGAGTAACAAAAATATGAACAACAAACTACCTTCCATAATTACAAGGGTACCATCCATTGGAGTACTAAAAATCTCGACAACAGACTACCTTCTATAATGACAAGGCTACCATCCATTGGAGTTACAAAAATCTCGAAAAGAGACTACCTTCCATAATGACAAGGCTACCACCCATTAGAGTAATATAGATATAGACCACATACTACCTTCCATAATGACAAGGCTACCATCCATTGGAATAATAAAAATCTCGACAACAGACTACCTTCAAAAATGACAAGGCTACCATCCATTGGAATAACAAAAATCTCGACAACAGACTGCCTTCCATAATGACAAGGCTACCATACATTGTAGTAAAAAAAATCTGAACAACAAACTACCTTCCATAATGACAAGGCTACCATCCTTTGGAGTAACAAAAATCACAACAACAAACTACCTTCTATAATGACAAGGCTACCATTCATTAGAGTAACAAAAATCTCGACAACAGACTACCTTCTATAATGACAAGGTTACCATTCATTGGAGTAACAAAAATCTCGAAAACAAACTACCTTCCATAAAGACTAGGCTACCATCCATTGGAATATTAAAAATCTCGACAACAGACTACCTTACATACTGACTAGTCTATCATCCATTGGAGTAACAAAGATATCGACAACAGACTACCTTTCATAATAACAAGGCTTCAATCCATTGTATTAACCAAAATCTCGACAAAAGACTACCTTCCATAATGACAAGGATACCATCTGTTGTAGTAACAAAAATCTCGAAAACAAACTCCCTTCAATATTGAAAAGGCTACCATTCATTGGAGTAACAAAAATCATGACAGCAGACAACCTCCCCTAATGACAAGGCTACCATCCATTAGAATAACAAAAATATGGACAACAGACTACCTTTTATAATGACAAGGCTACCATCCATTGGAGTAACAAAAATATCAACAAGAGACTACCTTGCATAATGACAAGTCTACCATCCATTGGAGTAACAAAAATATCAACATAAGACTACCTTCCATAATGACAAGGCTACCATCCAATGGAGTAACAAAAATCTCGACAACAGGCTACCTTCCATAATGACAAGGCTACCATCCATTGAAGTAACAAAAATCTCGAAAACTGACTACCTTCCGTAATTACTAGGCTACCATCCAGTGGAATAACAAAAATCTCGAAAACAGACTAACTTCCATAATGACAAGGGTACCATCCATTGGAGTAACAAAAATCACGACAACTGACTACCTTCCATAATGACAAGGCTACCATCCATTGGAATAACAAAGATATATATAACAAAATACCTTCCATAATGACAAGCCTACCATCCCATGGAGTAACAAAAATCTCGACAACAGACTACCTTTCATAATGACAAGGCTACCATCCATTGGAGTAACAAAAATATAGACAACAGACTACCTTCCATAATAACAAGGGTACCATCCATTGGAGTAACAAAAAAATCCACAAGAGACTATCTTCCATAATGATAAGGCTACCATCCATTAGAGTAATAAAAATCTTGATAACAGACTACCTTTCGTAATGACAAGGCTACCATCCATTGGAGTAATAAAAATCTCGACAATAGACTACCTTACATAATGACTAGGCTACCATCCATTGGAGTAACAGAGATATCAACAATAGACTACCTTTCATAATAACAAAGCAACAACCCATTGTAGTAACCAAAATCTCGACAAAAGACTACCTTCCATAATGATAAGGCTACCATCCGTTGTAGTAACAAAAATCTCGAAAACAGACTCCCTGCAATTATGATAAGGCTACCATCCATTAGAATAACATAAATCTGGACAACAAACTACCTTCCATAATGACAAGGCTACCATCCATTGGAGTAACAAAAATCTCGACAATAGACTACCTTCCATAATGACAAGGCTACCACCCATTAGAGTAACATAGATATCGACAACATACTACCTTCCATAATGACAAGGCTACCATCCATTGGAATAATAAAAATCTCGACAACAGACTACTTTCCATAATGACAAGGCTACCATCCAATGGAGTAACAAAAATCTCGACAACATACTACCTTCCATAATGACAAGGCTACAATCCATTGTAGTAACAAAAATATCGACAACATACTACCTTCCATAATGACAAGGCTACCATCCATTGTAGTAACAAAAATCTCGACAACAGACTACCTTTAATAATGACAAGGCTACCATCCATTGGAGTAACCAAGATCTCGATAACAGACTACCTTCCATAATGACAAGGCTACCATCCATTAGAGTAACAAAAATCTGAACAACAAACTACCTTCCATAATGACAAGGCTACCATCCATTAGAGTAACATAGATATCGAATACATACTACCTTCCATAATGACAAGGCTACAATTCTTTGGAATAATAAAAATCTGAACAACAGACTACCTTTCATAATGACAAGTCTACCATCCATTGGAATAGCAAAAATCACAACAACAAACTACCTTCTATAATGACAAGGCTACCATCCATTAGAGTAACAAAAATATCGAAAACAGACTACCTTCCATAATGACAAGGCTAGCACCCATTAGAGTAACATTGATATAGACCACATACTACCATCATAATGACAAGGCTACCATCCATTGGAGTAAAAAAAATCTCGACAATAGACTACCTTCCATAATGACAAGGCTACCACCCATTAGAGTAACATAGATATCGACAACATACTACCTTCCATAATGACAAGGCTACCATCCATTGGAATAATAAAAATCTCGACAATAGACTACGTTCCATAATGACAAGGCTACCATCCATTGGAGTAACAAAAATATCAACAACATACTACCTTCCATAATGACAAGGCTACCATCTATTGAAGTAACAAAAATCTTGACAACGGACTACCTTCCATAATGACAAGGCTATCATCCATTGTAATAACAAAAATCTCGACAACATACTACCTTCCATAATGACATGGCTACAATCCATTGTAGTAACAAAAATATCGACAACATACTACCTTCCATAATGACCAGGCTACCATCCATTGTAGTAACAAAAAACTCGACAACAGACTACCTTCAATAATGACAAGGCTACCATCCATTGGAGTAACAAAAATCTCGACAACAGACTACCTTCCATAATGACAAGGCTACCATCCATTAGAGTAACAAAAATATGAACAACAAACTACCTTCCATAATTACAAGGGTACCATCCATTGGAGTACTAAAAATCTCGACAACAGACTACCTTCTATAATGACAAGGCTACCATCCATTGGAGTTACAAAAATCTCGAAAAGAGACTACCTTCCATAATGACAAGGCTACCACCCATTAGAGTAATATAGATATAGACCACATACTACCTTCCATAATGACAAGGCTACCATCCATTGGAATAATAAAAATCTCGACAACAGACTACCTTCTAAAATGACAAGGCTACCATCCATTGGAATAACAAAAATCTCGACAACAGACTACCTTCCATAATGACAAGGCTACCATACATTGTAGTAAAAAAAATCTGAACAACAAACTACCTTCCATAATGACAAGGCTACCATCCTTTGGAGTAACAAAAATCACAACAACAAACTACCTTCTATAATAACAAGGATACCATCCATTAGACTAACAAAAATCTCGACAACAGACTACCTTCTATAATGACAAGGTTACCATTCTTTGGAGTAACAAAAATCTCGAAAACAGACTACCTTCCATAAAGACTAGGCTACCATCCATTGGAATATTAAAAATCTCGACAACAGACTACCTTACATACTGACTAGGCTATCATCCATTGGAGTAACAAAGATATCGACAACAGACTACCTTTCATAATAACAAGGCTTCAATCCATTGTATTAACCAAAATCTCGACAAAAGACTACCTTCCATAATGACAAGGATACCATCTGTTGTAGTAACAAAAATCTCGAAAACAGTCTCCCTTCAATAATGACAAGGCTACCATCCATTGGAGTAACAAAAATCATGACAGTAGACTACCTCCCATAATGACAAGTCTACCATCCATTAGAATAACAAAAATATGGACAACAGACTACCTTTTATAATGACAAGGCTACCATCCATTGGAGTAACAAATAAATCAACAAGAGGCTACCTACCATAATAACAAGGCTACCATCCATTGGAGTACCATAAATCTCGACAACAGACTACTTTCTATAATGACAAGGCTACCATCCATTGGAGTAACAAAAATCTAGAAAACATACTACCTTCCATAATGACAAGGCTACCATCCATTGGAGTAACAAAAATATCAACAAGAGACTACCTTCCATAATGACAAGGCTACCATCCATTGGAGTAACAAAAATATCAACAAGAGACTACCTTCCATAATGACAAGGCTACCATCCATTGGAGTACCAAAAATCTCGACAACAGACTACCTTCTATAATCACAAGGCTACCATCCATTGGAGTAACAAAAATCTTGAAAACGGACTACCTTCCATAAAGACTAGGCTACCATCCATTGGAATAACAAAAATCTCAACAACACACTACCTTCCATAATGACAAGGCTACCATCCTTTGGAGTAACAAAAATCACAACAACAAACTACCTTCTATAATGACAAGGCTACCATCCATTGGAGTAACAAAAATCTCGACAACAAACTACCTTCTATAATGACAAGGCTACCATCCATTGGAGTAACAAAAATCTCGAAAACAGACTACCTTCCATAAAGACTAGGCTACCATCCATTGGAATATTAAAAATCTCGACAACAGACTACCTTACATACTGACTAGGCTATCATCCATTGGAGTGACAAAGATATCGACAACAGACTACATTTCATAATAACAAGGCTTCAATCCATTGTATTAACCAAAATCTCGACAAAAGACTACCTTCCATAATGACAAGGATACCATCTATTGTAGTAACAAAAATCTCGAAAACAGACTCCCTTCAATAATGACAAGGCTACCATCCATTGGAGTAACAAAAATCATGATAGTAGACTACCTCCCATAATGACAAGGCTACCATCCATTAGAATAACAAAAATATGGACAACAAACTACCTTTTATAATGACAAGGCTACCATCCATTGGAGTAACAAAAATATCAACAATAGGCTACCTACCATAATAAGAAGGCTACCATCCATTGGAGTACCATAAATCTCGATAACAGACTACTTTCTATAATGACAAGGCTACCATCCATTGGAGTAACAAAAATCTAGAAAACAGACTACCTTCCATAATGACAAGGCTACCATCCATTGGAGTAACAAAAATATCAACAAGAGACTACCTTCCATAATGACAAGGCTACCATCCATTGGAGTTACAAAAATATCAACAATAGACTACCTTCCATAATGACAAGGCTACCATCCATTGGAGTACCAAAAATCTCGACAACAGACTACCTTCTATAATCACAAGGCTACCATCCATTGGAGTAACAAAAATCTTGAAAACGGACTACCTTCCATAAAGACTAGGCTACCATCCATTGGTATAACAAAAATCTCAACAACACACTACCTTTCATAATGACAAGGCTACCATCCTTTGGAGTAACAAAAATCACAACAACAAACTACCTTCTATAATGACAAGGCTACCATCCATTGGAGTAACAAAAATCTCGACAACAGACTACCTTCTATAATGACAAGGCTACCATCCATTGGAGTAACAAAAATCTCGAAAACAGACTATCTTCCATAAAGACTAGGATACCATCCATTAGAATAACAAAAATCTCGACAACAGACAACCTTACATACTGACTAGGCTACCATCCATTGGAGTAACAAAGATATCGACAACAGACTACCTTTCATAATAACAAGGCTTCAATCCATTGTATTAACCAAAATCTCAACAAAAGACTACCTTCCATAATGACAAGGCTACCATCTGTTGTAGTAACAAAAATCTCGAAAATAGACTCCCTTCAATAATGACAAGGCTACCATCCATTGGAGTAACAAAAATCATGACAACAGACTACCTCCCATAATGACAAGGCTACCATCCATTAGAATAACAAAAATATGGACAACAGACTACCTTTTATAATGACAAGGATACCATCCATTGGAGTAACAAAAATATCAACAAGAGACTACCTTCCATAAGAACAAGGCTACCATCCATTGGAGTACCATAAATCTCGACAACAGACTACTTTCTATAATGACAAGGCTACCATCCATTGGAGTAACAAAAATATAGAAAACAGACTACCTTCCATAATGACAAGGCTACCATCCATTGGAGTAACAAAAATCATGACAACAGACTACCTCCCATAATGACAAGGCTACCATCCATTAGAATAACAAAAATATGGACAACAAACTACCTTTTATAATGACAAGGCTACCATCCATTGGAGTAACAAAAATATCAACAAGAGACTAACTTCCATAATAACAAGGCTACTATCCATTGGAGTAACAAAAATATAAACAAGAGACTACCTTCCATAATGACAAGGCTACCATCCATTGGAGTAACAAAATAATCAACAAGACACTACCTTCCATAATGACAAGGCTACCATCGATTAGAGTAACAAAAATCTCGACAATAGTCTACCTTCCATAATGACAAGGCTACCACCCATTAGAGTAACATAGATATGGACAACATACTACCTTCCATAATGACAAGGCTACCATCCATTGGAATAATAAAATTCTCGACAACAGACTATGTTCCATAATGACAAGGCTACCATCCAATGGAGTAACAAAAATCTGGACAACATACTACCTTCCTTAATGACAAGGCTGCCATCCATTGTAGTAACAAAAATATCGACAACATACTACCTTCCATAATGACAAGGCTACCATCTATTGGAGTAACAAAAATCTTGACAATAGACTACCTTCGATAATGACAAGGCTATCATCCATTGTAGTAACAAAAATCTCGACAACATACTACCTTCCATAATGACAAGGCTACAATCCATTGTAGTAACAAAAATATTGACAACATACTACCTTCCATAATGACAAGGCTACCATCCGTTGTAGTAACAAAAATCTCGACAACAGACTACCTTCAATAATGACAAGGCTACCATCCATTGGAGTAACAAAAATCTCGACAACAAACTACCTTCCATAATGACAAGGCTACCATCCATTAGAGTAACAAAATTCTGAACAATAGACTACCTTCCATAATGACAAGGCTACCATCCATTAGAGTAACATAGATATCGATAACACACAACCTTCCATAATGACAAGGCTACAATCCATTGGAATAATACAAATCTGAACAACAGACTACCTTCCATAATGACAAGGCTACCATCCATTGGAATAACAAAAATCACAACAAGAAACTACCTTCTATAATGACAAGGCTACCATCCATTGGAGTAACAAAAATCTCGAAAATAGACTACCTTCCATAATGACAAGGCTACCACAAATTAGAGTAACATAGATATAGACCACATACTACCTTCCATAATGACAAGGCTACCATCCATTAGAATAATACAAATCTCGACTACAGACTACCTTCAAAAATGACAAGGCTACCATCCATTGGAATAACAAAAATCTCGACAACAAACTACATTCCATAATGACAAGGCTACCATACATTGTATTAAAAAAAATCTGAACAACAGACTACCTTCCATAATGACAAGGCTACCATCCTTTGGAGTAACAAAAATCACAACAACAAACTACCTTATATAATGACAAGGCTACCATCCATTAGAGTAACAAAAATCTCAACAACAGACTACCTTTTATAATGACAAGGCTACCATCCATTGGAGTAACAAAAATATCGAAAATAGACTACCTTCCATAAAGACTAGGCTACCATCCATTGGAATATTAAAAATATCTACAACAGACTACCTTACATACTGACTAGGCTATCATCCATTGGAGTAACAAAGATATCGACAACAGACTACCTTTCATAATAACATGGCTTCAATCCATTGTATTAACCAAAATCTCGACAAAAGACTACCTACCATAATGACAAGGCTACCATCTGTTGTAGTAACAAAAATCTCGAAAATAGACTCCCTTCAATAATGACAAGGCTACCATCCATTGGAGTAACAAAAATCATGACAACAGACTACCTCCCATAATGACAAGGCTACCATCCATTAGAATAACAAAAATATGGACAACAGACTACCTTTTATAATGACAAGGATACCATCCATTGGAGTAACAAAAATATCAACAAGAGACTACCTTCCATAAGAACAAGGCTACCATCCATTGGAGTACCATAAATCTCGACAACAGACTACTTTCTATAATGACAAGGCTACCATCCATTGGAGTAACAAAAATATAGAAAACAGACTACCTTCCATAATGACAAGGCTACCATCCATTGGAGTAACAAAAATCATGACAACAGACTACCTCCCATAATGACAAGGCTACCATCCATTAGAATAACAAAAATATGGACAACAAACTACCTTTTATAATGACAAGGCTACCATCCATTGGAGTAACAAAAATATCAACAAGAGACTAACTTCCATAATAACAAGGCTACTATCCATTGGAGTAACAAAAATATAAACAAGAGACTACCTTCCATAATGACAAGGCTACCATCCATTGGAGTAACAAAATAATCAACAAGAGACTACCTTCCATAATGACAAGGCTACCATCGATTAGAGTAACAAAAATCTCGACAATAGTCTACCTTCCATAATGACAAGGCTACCACCCATTAGAGTAACATAGATATGGACAACATACTACCTTCCATAATGACAAGGCTACCATCCATTGGAATAATAAAATTCTCGACAACAGACTATGTTCCATAATGACAAGGCTACCATCCAATGGAGTAACAAAAATCTGGACAACATACTACCTTCCTTAATGACAAGGCTGCCATCCATTGTAGTAACAAAAATATCGACAACATACTACCTTCCATAATGACAAGGCTACCATCTATTGGAGTAACAAAAATCTTGACAATAGACTACCTTCAATAATGAAAAGGCTATCATCCATTGTAGTAACAAAAATCTCGACAACATACTACCTTCCATAATGACAAGGCTACAATCCATTGTAGTAACAAAAATATTGACAACATACTACCTTCCATAATGACAAGGCTACCATCCGTTGTAGTAACAAAAATCTCGACAACAGACTACCTTCAATAATGACAAGGCTACCATCCATTGGAGTAACAAAAATCTCGACAACAAACTACCTTCCATAATGACAAGGCTACCATCCATTAGAGTAACAAAATTCTGAACAATAGACTACCTTCCATAATGACAAGGCTACCATCCATTAGAGTAACATAGATATCGATAACACACAACCTTCCATAATGACAAGGCTACAATCCATTGGAATAATACAAATCTGAACAACAGACTACCTTCCATAATGACAAGGCTACCATCCATTGGAATAACAAAAATCACAACAAGAAACTACCTTCTATAATGACAAGGCTACCATCCATTGGAGTAACAAAAATCTCGAAAATAGACTACCTTCCATAATGACAAGGCTACCACAAATTAGAGTAACATAGATATAGACCACATACTACCTTCCATAATGACAAGGCTACCATCCATTAGAATAATACAAATCTCGACTACAGACTACCTTCAAAAATGACAAGGCTACCATCCATTGGAATAACAAAAATCTCGACAACAAACTACATTCCATAATGACAAGGCTACCATACATTGTATTAAAAAAAATCTGAACAACAGACTACCTTCCATAATGACAAGGCTACCATCCTTTGGAGTAACAAAAATCACAACAACAAACTACCTTATATAATGACAAGGCTACCATCCATTAGAGTAACAAAAATCTCAACAACAGACTACCTTTTGTAATGACAAGGCTACCATCCATTGGAGTAACAAAAATATCGAAAATAGACTACCTTCCATAAAGACTAGGCTACCATCCATTGGAATATTAAAAATATCTACAACAGACTACCTTACATACTGACTAGGCTATCATCCATTGGAGTAACAAAGATATCGACAACAGACTACCTTTCATAATAACAATGCTTCAATCCATTGTATTAACCAAAATCTCGACAAAAGACTACCTACCATAATGACAAGGCTACCATCTGTTGTAGTAACAAAAATCTCGAAAATAGACTCCCTTCAATAATTACAAGGCTACCATCCATTGGAGTAACAAAAATCATGACAACAGACTACCTCCCATAATGACAAGGCTACCATCCATTAGAATAACAAAAATATGGACAACAGACTACCTTTTATAGTGACAAGGATACCATCCATTGGAGTAACAAAAATATCAACAAGAGACTACCTTCCATAAGAACAAGGCTACCATCCATTGGAGTACCATAAATCTCGACAACAGACTACTTTCTATAATGACAAGGCTACCATCCATTGGAGTAACAAAAATATAGAAAACAGACTACCTTCCATAATGACAAGGCTACCATCCTTTGGAGTAACAAAAATCATGACAACAGACTACCTCCCATAATGACAAGGCTACCATCCATTAGAATAACAAAAATATGGACAACAGACTACCTTTTATAGTGACAAGGATACCATCCATTGGAGTAACAAAAATATCAACAAGAGACTACCTTCCATAAGAACAAGGCTACCATCCATTGGAGTACCATAAATCTCGACAACAGACTACTTTCTATAATGACAAGGCTACCATCCATTGGAGTAACAAAAATATAGAAAACAGACTACCTTCCATAATGACAAGGCTACCATCCTTTGGAGTAACAAAAATCATGACAACAGACTACCTCCCATAATGACAAGGCTACCATCCATTAGAATAACAAAAATATGGACAACAAACTACCTTTTATAATGACAAGGCTACCATCCATTGGAGTAACAAAAATATCAACAAGAGACTAACTTCCATAATAACAAGGCTACTATCCATTGGAGTAACAAAAATATAAACAAGAGACTACCTTCCATAATGACAAGGCTACCATCCATTGGAGTAACAAAATAATCAACAAGAGACTACCTTCCATAATGACAAGGCTACCATCGATTAGAGTAACAAAAATCTCGACAATAGTCTACCTTCCATAATGACAAGGCTACCACCCATTAGAGTAACATAGATATGGACAACATACTACCTTCCATAATGACAAGGCTACCATCCATTGGAATAATAAAATTCTCGACAACAGACTATGTTCCATAATGACAAGGCTACCATCCAATGGAGTAACAAAAATCTGGACAACATACTACCTTCCTTAATGACAAGGCTGCCATCCATTGTAGTAACAAAAATATCGACAACATACTACCTTCCATAATGACAAGGCTACCATCTATTGGAGTAACAAAAATCTTGACAATAGACTACCTTCGATAATGACAAGGCTATCATCCATTGTAGTAACAAAAATCTCGACAACATACTACCTTCCATAATGACAAGGCTACAATCCATTGTAGTAACAAAAATATTGACAACATACTACCTTCCATAATGACAAGGCTACCATCCGTTGTAGTAACAAAAATCTCGACAACAGACTACCTTCAATAATGACAAGGCTACCATCCATTGGAGTAACAAAAATCTCGACAACAAACTACCTTCCATAATGACAAGGCTACCATCCATTAGAGTAACAAAATTCTGAACAATAGACTACCTTCCATAATGACAAGGCTACCATCCATTAGAGTAACATAGATATCGATAACACACAACCTTCCATAATGACAAGGCTACAATCCATTGGAATAATACAAATCTGAACAACAGACTACCTTCCATAATGACAAGGCTACCATCCATTGGAATAACAAAAATCACAACAAGAAACTACCTTCTATAATGACAAGGCTACCATCCATTGGAGTAACAAAAATCTCGAAAATAGACTACCTTCCATAATGACAAGGCTACCACAAATTAGAGTAACATAGATATAGACCACATACTACCTTCCATAATGACAAGGCTACCATCCATTAGAATAATACAAATCTCGACTACAGACTACCTTCAAAAATGACAAGGCTACCATCCATTGGAATAACAAAAATCTCGACAACAAACTACATTCCATAATGACAAGGCTACCATACATTGTATTAAAAAAAATCTGAACAACAGACTACCTTCCATAATGACAAGGCTACCATCCTTTGGAGTAACAAAAATCACAACAACAAACTACCTTATATAATGACAAGGCTACCATCCATTAGAGTAACAAAAATCTCAACAACAGACTACCTTTTGTAATGACAAGGCTACCATCCATTGGAGTAACAAAAATATCGAAAATAGACTACCTTCCATAAAGACTAGGCTACCATCCATTGGAATATTAAAAATATCTACAACAGACTACCTTACATACTGACTAGGCTATCATCCATTGGAGTAACAAAGATATCGACAACAGACTACCTTTCATAATAACATGGCTTCAATCCATTGTATTAACCAAAATCTCGACAAAAGACTACCTACCATAATGACAAGGATACCATCTGTTGTAGTAACAAAAATCTCGAAAATAGACTCCCTTCAATAATTACAAGGCTACCATCCATTGGAGTAACAAAAATCATGACAACAGACTACCTCCCATAATGACAAGGCTACAATCCATTAGAATAACAAAAATATGGACAACAGACTACCTTTTATAATGACAAGGCTACCATCCATTGGAGTAACAAAAATATCAACAAGAGACTACCTTCCATAATAACAAGGCTACCATCCATTGGAGTACCATAAATGTCGACAATAGACTACTTTCTATAATGACAAGGCTACCATCCATTGGAGTAACAAATATCTCGAAAACAGACTACCTTCCATAATGACAAGGCTACCATCCATTGGAGTAACAAAAATATCAACAAGAGACTACCTTCCATAATAACAAGGCTACCATCCATTGGAGTAACAAAAATATCAACAAGAGACTACCTTCCATAATGACAAGGCTACCATACATTGTAGTAAAAAAAATCTGAACAACAAACTACCTTCCATAATGACAAGTCTACCATCCTTTGGAGTAACAAAAATCACAACAAAAAACTACCTTCTATAATGACAAGGCTACCATCCATTAGAGTAACAAAAATCTCGACAACAGACTACCTTCTATAATGACAAGGTTACCATTCATTGGAGTAACAAAAATCTCGAAAATAGACAACCTTCCATAAAGACTAGGCTACCATCCATTGGAATATCAAAAATCTCGACAACAGACTACCTTACACACTAACTAGGCTATCATCCATTGGAGTAACAAAGATATCGACAACAGACTACCTTTCATAATAACAAGGCTTCAATCCATTGTATTAACCAAAATCTCGACAAAAGACTACATTCCATAATGACAAGGATACCATCTGTTGTAGTAACAAAAATCTCGAAAACAGACTCCCTTCAATAATGACAAGGCTTCCATCCATTGGAGTAACAAAAATCATGACAGTAGACTACCTCCCATAATGACAAGGCTACCATCCATTAAAATAACAAAAATATGGACAACAGACTACCTTTTATAATGACAAGGCTACCATCCATTGGAGTAACAAAAATATCAACAAGAGGCTACCTACCATAATAACAAGGCTACCATCAATTGGAGAAGAAAACGTTCAAGGCAACATTAAAAATACAGTACCAAGGCAAGAAGAAGAAAGACACGAATACAAATACCGGCCACCGAAGCAAGCTCGCGACGCGCCTCCCTTCCTCGCCTCGGCCTCCTACGCTCACCCGACCTTCTCCTCCGTCTCCGAAGGTAACCCCTTTCCTTCCCTTTCTTTCATGCATCAAATAACATCAAAAGTTCGAAGTAAGAATCAATGTAATCAGAATCAACACATGCAAAAAAATGTAACCAAGCTTTATCAAATCAGAAAGCGTTTTCGTACCGTGAACCCATCGTGCCTTGGCTTGTGTCGGGGGGAAGAGAAGTTTAGAGCTGGTGGCCATTGGGCAAGGAAGCTTAGGCAAGTTCAGAGGCAGGAAGAAGAAGAACGCGAAGAAGATGACGAAGGAACGAGATGAGCGCCGTTCTGCACCACAAAACCCTAATCCCCAATTATGCTAAAACAACAATTAACCCTAAATGAATTGTAAAAACTGATGGACCTTGCTCCCCCTAAGCCCAACGTTTTGTTTGTAGCACCCCCCCCCCCCATTTTAGTTCTGCGTGGGCCACTGAACCATCTGGCCCATTTATATTTTACTTGCCCTTTTTTATTTGATACACTTTCTCTTTTTTATTTTACTTTCTCTAATCTTTTTTTTAGAATTATTATGATGTTAGTTAATTAGTAAATATATTAAAAAACAAGAGATATATCTAACTAGGTAATTTTTTTTTTAATTAGTTTGACCTTTTTTAGTTTAAACTTTGGATTTAATTTAGGAGTTTTAATTTTATTTCATTAGGGTAAATTAATAACTTTTAATTTAATTTAGAACCTCTTAATCTTTTAAATAAGTATTTTATTTTCATATACATAAAAATATAGAATTTAAGAAGGTAGACACTTTATTTTTTTTAATTAATTCTCCTCTTACATCGTTATTAAACAAAAAAAACTCTAAAACATATAAAAATAGAAAAACTTAAAAAATATTTTTATTAATTCATTTTCTTGCTTTATTAATATTAATATCAAAATATATAAAATAAAACTTAAAACTAAAAAAAACATTATGTCTTCGTTAAATAATTCTCTTGCTTTTTATCCATATAAAAAATGCGTAAAAATTAAAAAATACTTCCTTTTCGTTAATATTAAACAAAAAATCATAAAAATGCATTATTCGCATCATTTAGTCTATCATTTAAATTATCGTTATTTAATCATTATCCGCATATTTTGTCTGTGTATTTATTCCATATTTATTTGTTTATTCTGTTTATGTTTAAATCCAAAGGAAAAACAGTAAATTTGTTGACTTCATGTCCTCAAGTCTAACTGCGCGAACTTTCGCATTTCATTAAAACTTAGGATAATTTTTCCTCAAGTATTCAACCTCTTCAAAATTTATGCCCTTTAAGCAAAAACTTCGACGTTAGGTCGTCGCATTCAAAAAAACCCGTCTGCATCCCTTTTCGGCCAAAATAATTTTTTAGTCAAGCAATCAATTTTTAAATAAACAGATATTTCAAAAGGTTCCTATAGAGTACTATTGATGCATTGGGTGCTAATACCTTCCCATTGTATAACCAACCCCCGAACCATAAGATCTCTTTTCAAAAACGCTTTGTATTTTTATTATTATTTACATTGCATATTTAGGGTTTTATTTCGCTCTTTTCCCTTTTCCTTTGGAAACAATAAAGCGCGGTGGCGACTCTTGCTTTTGTGAGACGAATTAATCAATAATTCGATCTCCGATTTACCCCACTACATTTTTTATCGCTACAGAATTGGCGACTCTGCTGGGGAAAGATTGACCTCTTGCTGGTCCATCCCTAAGTGGGTTAAGCCTAATTTGTTTTATCTGTTTACTATTATTTGATTTGCTTGATTATATGTTTAAATTGGGGTGTTTGGGTTTTTTTTTGCAAAGGACGAATCCTATACCCGGATTAAGTAACACTTAAGGAATAGGACGGGCGGTATAGTCATGTTAACTTTGAGGGAGTAATCCCGAAGAAGGAGGCATGAGATCCCCCACTCAATGGAAGGCCCTCTTGAACTTAATATTTGTTTACCGAGTAATCGGGAAGACATTATTATTTTCGACCTAGGAGCCCGAGAAGTTGAGGACCGTAGAACCCTAACCCATATTGGCCTTTTTAGGTGTAGCGCGGAGACTATAACGGAGTAATTCGGAAGTAGCTGTTACGCGATGCTACGCTCGGACGAGTTTCTCTTGAGAATATTGCTAATTATTGAGTAATCAAGACATTGGTAATATCCGAAGGAGGAATGTAGACTCTGGGAACTCTTAGAACCATGTCTTACAGGTGTGATTGAAACGCTAGTACATACCTTTGGGTGGGCTTTACCCTTGACTCCATGCTGAACGTTGAACCTTTGAACCCCATGTTTGCAAGCTTGTGTGTGACTGTTGCATTATCATTCATTCATGCATTCATCAACATCTTTGTAAAAAAAAAAACTTGTTTTTCAAGGAACTTTGGAATGATTTTTGTAGACGTCTCAGGGTATTATGGAACTTGGAAGGAGAAATACTCGAAGCTTCAGCTTCAAGGATCCCGAGATTGAAGAACTTAAGAGTTTGATTCCGAAGATCGAGAGTCCGACAGATTTTCAGAAGAAGTATGGGTCCATCGTACCGCTCATGAAGCGCAAGATGAAGAAAGGCATCCTCAACACGTTGGTTCAGTTCTATGATCCCTTGTACCGATGTTTCACCTTTCCGGATTATCAGTTGATGCCCACTTTAGAGGAGTACTCCTATATTCTTGGTTTGCCGATCGCCGACCGTGTTCCTTTTTCTGGATTAGAAGAGGAGCCCAAATCTCACGAGATAGCAACCATCACCCACTTGAAGAAGTCAGAGATAGAGGAGAATATGACTACGAAAGGGGGAATCCTGGGTTTGCCGACGCAGTTTCTGTTGAAGAAAGCTCGCCACTTTGCTGATACAAAGGATACTGTTGCCTTCGAGGACGTGTTTGCTTTACTCGCATATGGTCTTTTCTTATTCCCTAACGTTGATAAATTTATGGATATCAACGCCATCAGAATTTTCCTGATTGGAAATCCGGTCCCTACGCTGCTAGGGGATACTTATTACTCCATCCATCTTCGAAACTCTTATCAAGGAGGGATGATTATTTGTTGTGTGTCGTTGCTGTATCAGTGGTACGTCTCGCATTTACCTGGGTCTGATGCTTTCTGGGATCTCGAGAAGGAACCGCGTTGGGCGCCAAAGATTATGGCTCTCACTCATTTCGACATTGACTGGTATAATCGAGTTTACCACGACGTGGAGATCATTGATAGCTGTGGTGCTTTTCCTAACGTACCTCTTCTCGGTACGAGGGGTGGAATCAACTACAACCCTATTCTAGCGCGCCGTCAGTTCGGGTACCCGATGCGAGATAAACCAAACAACCTCCATGTGAGTGGTTTCTTTCTTTAGGAAGGACAAGACCATCAGGCTGCTAAGAGGGTGATTGAAGGAGCTTGGCGCCACATCCACAAGAAAGGGAGAGATATGCTGGGACATAGAGGTGCCGTTTCTTTGGAGCCTTACCTGCAGTGGGTCCGTGCTAGGGCTTGTGCTCTCAAGATGCCATATAAACTTGAGAAACCTTTATTCCCCGTCATTGCACCATCATCTGTTGTTATCCCTATCGCGGATGTAGGAGAATATCAAGGAAATCTAGCTAGGATGAAGTCCGAGAGGGATGCTTGGAAGGAAAAGTACCATATGTCTGAATATGAGAATCGAGTCCTGACTCGACAGCTAAAAGAAAAGGAGGAGTTGCTGCTTATTCAAGACGGCCGGTTCGTTGACCACGATGAGAAACTTCGTCAGAAGGATGCCTTGCTGAAGAAGTATGCGAGTGAAAGGAAGAGAAAGAAGGAGAGTCCGGTAAGCGTTGCTCTTGTTCCTAATCCGCAGAAGGAAATCATCGATCGACTGATAGCTGAGAAGAAGGAGATGGAAGACTTTTACGAAGAAAAGATCAAGAAGCTCCGATTACAGCTGGTGTTTGGTCCGTCATCTGAGGATTCCGAGTGAGCTTTAGTTTTTAGTTTATTTTATTGATGTCATTTTGTAAAACTATGTAAAAGGGCTTCAGGCTCCGAACTTGTAATTTATTAAAGGGCTTCATGCTCCGAAGTTGTAATTTATTGTTTTATTATGGGCTTCATGCTTCAAATTTGTAATTTATTGCTTTCATGTTTTAAAATTGTAATTTATCACTTTATTATGGTTTTCATGTTTCGAAGTTGTAATTTATTTCTTTCATTATTGGATTTGTTATCCCAAGGTTGTAATTTACTGTTCCAAATTGTAAGTTGTAATTTATCGCTTTCGATTAATGGATTGAGTTTTTGTTGTTCCAAATTCCTTTACCATTGATGTATGCAAAATTATTAAAGTTCCTTGAAAAACTTTTAAAATGAGTCATCATTTGCATCGCCATCATGCATCATTTCACATTCCACTTCACATGTTTTCTAGAGTCTCATCCTTGTTCTTTTTCCACCAAAGGTTGTCAAGCTGTCTCACCGATACGACACTCGGGCCAATCGTCAAAGGAAAATGGAAGATTTGGAACAGGAAAATCATGAGCTTCGTGGGGAAGTTGCTACACTTCGTGTCGAGATGGAAAAGTTAACTGCGTTGGTGGAAAGTTTGGTGGCTGTTCAGAATCAGCCATCAACTACAGCTGCCGAGATTCAGACTTCAACTCCAGTGGTTTCCGAGATGGTCACCGTTTCTACTTTCGTAACTCAAATCAACTCTCCGCTTCAACATCAGATGCCGAAAGGTTTTCCATGGGGGATGCCTTACAACTTTGTGCCAGAGGGGTATCAGCCTGCCGTACAACCTTTGTTTCAACCTGCTTTGTCTCTCCCTCAGTCAGAGACAACTGCCATGCCGCCAGTATTTCCGTCTATAACACCTTTTCCGCAACCAATTATGACGACCGTTGCTCCTGTGGTTCACTCTGTACCTTACTTGAATGAACCTATTTATCCTGCCGAGCCAGCTGAAAGTTTGGGTCTTTTTGATAGAATGGAAGAATTTCAGGATCAGTTCCAGGAAATGCAGAAGGAGCTTAGAGCATTGAAAGGGAAGGATTTGTTTGGGAAGAGTACGCATGACCTTTGTTTAGTTCCGAAGGTCAAGATTCCAGCAAAATTCAAAGTGCCAGACTTTGAGAGATATAAGGGGGATTCGTGTCCTAGAAGTCATTTAACAATGTATGTGAGAAAGATGTCTACGTATTCCGATGATCATGACTTGTTGATCCATTATTTTCAAGACAGTTTGACGGGTGCTGCTCTAAAGTGGTATATGGGTTTAGACAGCATTCGAATCCACAACTTCAACGATCTTAGCGAAGCCTTTGTCCATCAGTACAAGTATAACGTTGACATGGCGCCAGACAGGGATCAACTCTGGGCGATGTCGCAAAGAGACTGAGAATCTTTTAAGGAATACGCCCAGAGGTGGCGTGAAATTGCTGCTCAAATCTATCCACCTCTTGAGGATAAAGAGATGACTAAGATATTTTTGAAGACTTTAGGATCCTTTTACTATGAAAGAATGATAGCCAGCGCACCCAGTGACTTCACTGAAATGGTAAGCATGGGCATGCGATTAGAGGAAGGGATTCGTGAAGGGCGTTTGGTTAAAGAAGGGAGTCCGTCTAGCAGTGCGAAGAAGTTTGGAAGTGTTTTCCCGAAAAGAAAAGAGCAGGATGTCAGTGCTTTGTTTCCAGGTAGGCCTAAGAGAGGTTACTCTCACGTTGCGGCAGTCACTCCGGCTGTTCGCCCAACTTTGATGACCCCTGCTCATCAAACTCCACCAACTCAACAACGGCCTTTTCAGCAGCAGCCTCGACAACAGGCTTATCCGTTCAACAATCAGAACCGTTCACCCAGAAAACCGCAGTTCGATGCCATTCCTATGACGTATACTGAATTGTTCCCTGCTCTCATCAGAAAGAATCTCATCACGACAAAGCCTCCTCCTGTCGCGCCGAATAGTACTTCTCCATGGTACAAGGCGGATCAGTTTTGTGAATATCATCAAGGGTCACCGGGACACAATCTTGAGAATTGCTTTTCTCTGAAGGTGGACGTACAGAGATTAATTAAGAATGGCATCTTGTCTTTTAAGAATGTTAATCCAAATGTCAGAGATAATCCTTTGCCTCGACATGGGGCAGCTTCGGTGAATATGGTGGAAGGTTGTCCGGGGAAGTTCCGAGTTTTTCAAGTAGATAATATAAGAGAATCATTGATCATGTTACATCAGAGTTTGAGAAGACTTGCCTTTGTTAGGCACCAGCACGATTATAATGTTTGTGAATTTTGCTCAAGAGAGGATGATTGTCCTATTGTGAAGGAGGATATTCAGAAGTTGCTAGATCAGAGAGTTATCACTATTACCTATGACCGAAATCCGGAGGATGAGGTGAATGTTATCACACCACAATTTAATCTGCCTGAATCAGTAGAGATTGCTTACAACAGTCAGACTGCTCCTATTGATCCTTTGATTATTTACCCACCTGGCCCTATGCCTTACAGCTCAGACCAAGTTGTGCCGTACAAGTATAACGCCACAACGATGGAGAATGGGGTAGAAGTCCCCATACCAACCAGACCGTCTTTTGTTAACATTGCTGATATGAGTAGAGTTACAAGAAGTGGGCGTGTTTTTGCAGTAGTACCGTCGAGGAGACCGGAAGTTCAAGTTAGAAGGCCCATGCTGGCGGATATTCCTGTGAGAAATGTTGAACCAAGGGTTGAGATAGGCCGATCCAATGAACCTATCCCACATCCTGAGGATGATGAGATTTTGAAACTTATCAAGAGAAGTGAATATAAGATCGTGGACCAGCTTTTGCAAACACCTTCCAAGATTTCCTTGCTTGCCTTATTGAGAGATTCTGGTGCACATAGAGAAGCCTTGATGAAGGTCTTGGACCAGGCATTCGTGGACCATGATGTGACGGTTGATCAGTTTGATGGGATTGTGGGAAATATAAATTCGTGTAACAATCTTGGTTTCAGTGATGAAGAACTCCCGGAGGAGGGGAGAAACCATAATATGGCTTTGCACATCTCAGTAAGTTGTGGAAATGATACCTTATCAAGTGTGTTGGTGGATACAGGTTCGTCGTTAAATGTGATGCCCAAGACTAAGTTGTCTCGGCTCTCATATCCAGGTGCTCCTATGAGGCCTAGTGGAGTAATTGTTAAAGCATTTGATGGTTCCAGGAAGATAGTTATTGGTGAAGTGGATCTTCCCATAGTGATTGGTCCCCATACTTTTCAAATCACTTTCCAAGTGATGGATATCCGTGCGGCCTACAACTGTTTATTGGGTCGTCCCTGGATCCATGATGTCGGGGCAGTCACCTCTACGCTCCATCAGAGACTAAAGTTTGTAAGACATGGGAAGCTAGTGATGATTGGGGGAGAGCAGGCTATGGTGGTAAGCCATTTATCATCATTTTCTTTTATTGATGCTGACGAGGATGTGGGGACCCAGTTCCAGGGTCTATCTGTTGCTAAGAATACAGTGAAGAAGCAAGGGGCATCCATCTCTTCTTTTGAGGATGCGCGGCGAGTGGTGGAAAGTGGTTCGACCGAAGGATGGGGCCAGGTGTTGACGTTACCCGAGAAAAAGTCTGGGGAAGGTCTGGGTTTTCATCCAATATCTGCAAGGGTCGAGAAAGAGGTGGTTGTTCGTCTGATTCAAGAGGTTTTCCGAAGTGCAGGGTTTGTACATCCTGAGGTTGATGCTATCATAGATGATGATTCCGAGGAGGATTTGCCCGTGTTTGTGACGCCTGGATTGGCTTGCCAAAACTGTATAGCTGTTGATGTTCCTGTGGTTATGCACATTTCCGAGTAATGTTTTGTTTATTTTCCTTTGAAAAATTCGCTCTGCCCAAGGCGAAACGTATTTTGTGTCGGGCTATGAAAAATAATTCCTTTTGCTCTGCCCAAGGCAAAAGAGAAATGTTTGGGCTCTTTGTTTCAAGTATTTCCCTTTAATGAATAAAAATGTTATTTTGTCCACTACTGTTTTATTTTTCACTTTTCCGGGGAAATAGTAATGAAAATTAATTAATAACCTTTTGTTTTATTTACACAAATCGATTTCTAAAATAAAGCATAATCATATGTGCAGATTAATTCATGACTTAACCATCGAAAACAATGATCCTATGCCTTCTCCCAACTTTGAATTCCCTGTGTTCAGAGCCGAAGAAGAGGATGATGAAGAGGTTCCTGTTGAGATTTCCCGTTTGCTTGAGCATGATGAGAAGGTCATTCAACCATTTGAAGAGCCTTTAGAGTTGGTCAACTTGGGTGATGAAGAAGATAGAAAGGAAGTCAAATTCGGAGCATTGCTTATCCCGGAGGTTAAGGAGAAAATGTTGGAACTTCTCAAAGAGTATGTTGACGTGTTTGCTTGGTCCTACCAAGATATGCCAGGGTTGGACAACGACATTGTGGAACATCGTTTACCGTTGAGACCTGAGTGTCCACCGATCAAGCAGAAGTTGAGAAGGACTCGTCCCGACATGGCTGACAAGATCAAAGAGGAGGTTCAGAAGCAGATTAACGCAGGTTTCCTTATTACGTCGGTTTATCCTCAGTGGTTAGCCAACATAGTGCCTGTTGCAAAGAAAGATGGCAAAGTCCAGATGTGTGTAGACTACAGAGATCTGAATAGAGCTAGTCCGAAGGATGATTTCCCATTACCTCATATTGACGTATTGGTCGACAGTACCGCCAAGTTCAAAGTCTTTTCTTTCATGGATGGTTTTTCTGGTTATAATCAAATCAAGATGGCGCCAGAAGATATGGAGAAGACCACTTTCATTACACCGTGGGGAACATTTTGTTATCGGGTTATGCCGTTTGGTTTGAGGAATGCTGGCGCAACATTCCAAAGGGCCATGACTGCTTTGTTCCATGACATGATGCATAAGGAGATCGAAGTGTATGTGGATGATATGATTGCCAAATCACAGACTGAGGAAGATCATTTGGAACATTTGTTGAAGTTATTCCAGCGTTTGAGAAAGTACAAACTCCGTCAGAATCCCAACAAGTGCACTTTTGGTGTTCGTTCTGGAAGACTTCTGGGCTTCATTGTCAGTCAGAAAGGTATTGAAGTAGATCCTGATAAAGTCAAAGCCATTCGGGATATGCCCGCACCCAAGACGGAAAAACAAGTAAGAGGATTCCTTGGGAGACTGAATTACATTTCTAGGTTTATATCTCATATGACTGCTACCTGTGGGCCGATTTTCAAGCTTCTCCGAAAGAACCAAGGATGTGTGTGGACAGAAGATTGTCAGAGAGCTTTTGATAGCATCAAAGAATATTTGCTTGAACCTCCCATTTTGATTCCTCCGGTGGAATGAAGACCTCTTGATTATGTACCTGACTATATTGGAAGATTCCATGGGATGTGTGCTTGGTCAACAAGATGAGACTGGAAGAAAGGAACATGCCGTATACTATTTGAGTAAGAAATTCACAGACTGTGAGTCTCGGTACTCATTACTTAAGAAAACCTGTTGTGCTTTAGCTTGGGCTGCTCGCCGTCTACGCCAGTATATGATTAATCACACTACTTGGTTGATCTCCAAAATGGACCCGATCAAGTATATCTTTGAGAAGCCCGCCTTATCTGGAAGAATAGCCCGTTGGCAGATGCTGTTATCTGAATATGACATTGAGTATCACACTCAGAAAGCGATCAAAGGGAGTATTTTAGCCGATCATTTGGCTTACCAACCAATTGAAGACTATCAATCCATCAAGTTCGATTTCCCAGATGAAGATGTTATGTACTTGAAAGCTAAAGATTGTGAAGAGCCGTTACCTGAAGAAGGACCTGATCCTGAATCCCGTTGGGGTTTGATTTTTGACGGAGCTGTGAATTCCTATGGAAATGGAATTGGGGTAATCATCGTCACTCCCCGAGGTACTCATATCCCGTTCACGGCGAGATTGAAGTTTGACTGCACGAACAACATGGCGGAATATGAGGCATGTATTATGGGTCTCGAAGAAGTAGTGGATCTAAGGATTAAGATTATTGATATTTACGGAGATTCGGCATTGGTGATTAATCAAATCAAAGGAGAATGGGAGACCCGTCATCCTGGTTTGATCCCTTACAGAGACTATGCTAGAAGATTGTTAACTTTCTTCAACAAAGTGGAATTACATCATATCCCTAGAGATGAAAACCAAATGGCTGATGCTTTAGCTACTTTGTCTTCAATGTTTCAAGTGAATGGTTGGAATGACGTGCCTACAATCCGAGTTATGCGCCTCGACAGACCTGCTCATGTGTTTTCAGTAGAAGAGGTCACCGACGACAAACCGTGGTTCTATGACATTAAACGTGTTCTTCAAACTCAAGAGTACCCGCCTGGGGCATCCAATAAAGATAGGAAGACGTTGAAAAGATTAGCAAGCAGTTTCTTTCTCAATGAAGAAGTTTTGTATAAGAGGAATTACGACATGGTCTTGCTCAGATGTGTAGACATACGTGAAGCAGACATGCTAATGCAAGAAGTACATGAAGGATCCTTTGGCACTCATGCCAACGGACATGCAATGGCTAGAAAGATGTTGAGAGCTGGTTACTATTGGATGACAATGGAATCTGATTGCTGCAGGTATGTGAAGAAGTGTCATAAATGCCAGATTTATGCGGACAAGATGCATGTGCCACCGACCCTCCTCAACGTCATCTCTTCACCTTGGCCTTTCTCTATGTGGGGCATTGATATGATTGGGATGATTGAACCCAAAGCTTCAAATGGTCATCGTTTCATCTTGGTAGCGATTGATTATTTTACTAAGTGGGTGGAAGCAGCGTCTTATGCTAATGTAACCAGACATGTGGTAGTCAGATTTATCAAGAATCAGATCATTTGTCGATACGGTATCCCGAGCAAGATCATCACTGATAATGGTTCGAATTTGAATAACAAGATGATGAGAGAGCTTTGTGAGGAGTTCAAGATCGAACATCATAATTCTTCTCCTTACAGACCGAAGATGAATGGGGCTGTTGAAGCTTCTAACAAGAATATCAAGAAGATTGTCCAGAAGATGGTGGTAACTTATAAGGACTGGCATGAAATGCTTCCGTTTGCTTTACATGGGTACCGTACTTCAGTTCGAACTTCAACGGGCGCGATCCCTTTTTCCCTAGTTTATGGTATGGAAGCAGTACTCCCCGTGGAGGTTGAGATTCCGTCTCTGAGAGTGTTGATGGAAGCTAAACTTTCTGAGGCTGAATGGTGTCAAAGTAGATATGATCAGTTGAATTTAATCGAAGAAAATAGATTGACAGCTTTGTGTCACGGTCAATTGTATCAGCAGAGGATGAAGAAGGCTTTTGATAAGAAGGTTCGACCGCGCGAGTTCAGAGAAGGTGACCTTGTACTCAAGAAAATTTTATCTTTCCAACCTGATTCTAGGGGCAAGTGGGCTCCGAATTATGAAGGACCGTATGTTGTTAAGAAAGTCTTCTCTGGAGGTTCCATGATTCTCACCAATATGGACGGTGAAGATCTTCCGCGTCCCTTGAACGCCGATGCAGTCAAGAAGTATTTCGCTTAGGCAAACTTCCGGTCAAATCAGTCTTGGCATCTGAGCACATTTTGGAATTCAAAGTTGTTAGGGAGAATAGTGATCATTGTTTTTGTATAACCTTTTATTTCATGTACTATTTCCCACATTTTTGTAAATCGTTGGAGTCGCGTTGTTAGCAAACTACCATCTTATTAATGAATTTGAGCATTTACCTTCTGTGGGCAAAATTTTAATTTTTTCGGAAATATTTGAAACAAAGTTATTAAAGTATTCTCATTTTAAAAAAAAAAGGGGTCGTGAATAACGAAAGGAATATTAACGGTTGTTCCAAAGATGGTCAAGCCATGAAATGCGAAGCAATACATTAGTTTATCCTTGCGTGATGAACTTGTTTTCTTTCAGAACCGTCATGAGGTGTTGGTTGTGTAAACTTGCGTTTCTCGGGGGTACTAAGTTTGGTGACTCCCCGGTTGTTCCAGTTAAGTGTTGTTTTAGCTACTTTTGTTTGGGAGATTTTGAAGTGCGGTACATTTCGTCTCATGCCAGTGGTTTATTGGTGTTAGAAGATTGGTTTTGAATACTTTTCTCCTCAGAAGACTCGAGCCTTGTAGTGTTACGCTCCGATGTTGCTGTGTGGTTCCAATTCCAGTTATTCTCCGTCTTCTGTAAGATTGGCCGAGTATCTATTATGCTGTGACATCTTATTAGCTTCAAGTTATTCCGTCTGTTTGTTTTGTCAGCATAACATTCATTTATTCATTTACACTTATATCACGCATGCATATTCACATTTGCCATTGATTTTGGGTCGTACTTTGCTTATTCAAACAGCGTACATGTTTCTTTCCAAGTAGAACGTTAGCTTAGGCAGAAAATGTACTTCCTTTCTAAATTCCCCAACTGAGCTAACCCTCGTGGATGATTTTTGATTCAGCTTACCTTGTCCATTTCTGGATAGGATGAATTCCCCAATCGAGTTACTTTCTCATTGGGTGGAGTCTTGTTTGACTGTTTTCTCTCTAGGTTATTCCTGGATGAAGTTGTCGCCCCGTGCATAGGCTATTTCTTTGATTCTCCCCAGTAAGTTCGCGACCTAGACGGCTGGTGCATTTATGTTGCACCTTTAAGTAGGTGATCTCCTCGAGAAGGATTGATTCATGGTTCTCTTTGACGAGGATTTTATTCTCTGCCAATATCATCGCAATTTCCTTCTGTTTGGTTTTTTGGAAAACGACAAGCGGCAGCTCTTCATGAGCAACTTGTACGTTATTATTCTATGGAAGACGACAAGCGGCAGCTCTTCATGAGCAACTTGTACGTTATAGACACCGTTGGAAAACGACAAGCGGCAGCTCTTCATGAGCAACTTGTACGTTACTTTTTGAAAGCGCCGAGCAGCATCTCTTCACGAGCTACTAGTGCGTCATTTACTTTTTGAAAGTGCCGAGCAGCAGTTCTTCACGAGCTACTAGTGCGTTATTACTTTTTGAAAGCGCCGAGCAGCAGTTCTTCACGAGCTACTAGTGCGTCGTTTTATTTTTCTGAAAGCGACAAGCAGCAAACTCTTCATGAGTTACCAGTATGTTATTACTTTTCTGGAATACAGCAAGCGGCAGCTTCTTTATTTGAGCAGCTTGTATGTTATTGGTATTTTCTTTGGACAACAGCAAGTGGCAGTTTCTTTATTTGAACAAATTGTATGTTATTGACATCTCTGGACAACAACAAGCGGCAGCTTCTTTATTTGAGCAGTTTGTATGTTATTGGTATTTTCTTTGGATAACAACAAGCGGCAGCTTCTTTATTTGAGCAGCTTGTATGTTATTGGTATTTTCTTTGGACAACAGCAAGTGGCGGTTTTCTTTATTTGAACAACTTGCGTATCTACAATCTTATTACTTCAGCATTAATGAGTATATCTCTGAAAATCTAGCAGAGAAGTCTGTTACGAATCTGTACCTCCAGAAGTCGGTAATCAGTTATCAGCAATTTGATACTCTCTGTCTATCATTGACCTTGAGTTGCAAACTCACTGTTTTGGATCAATGATCTGTTATGGCCTATGCAAGATGCTCTCTTTGTTAGGGTTAGAGGTCGTATTCCCTCGATTTTATTCGCTGTCAGGAGTCTGTCGTTTGAAGTCGATAGCTTGTTTCCCCAGTAATGTATAATCCATGCTTCTGTGTTTTGTTGGTGTTCGATTCCCCCAACATTGTCTTGTTTCATACAATATCTTTCTCTGTGAGTTCAATCACTGCATTCATATCAAACATGACGACGCCATCTTAGGACAAAATTTGCGTAATTATGTATTTAAGTACCTTCAATCTCGTCGAAACGAAGATTTCAATCTTCATATCTCCGGATAGAAGAAACTTAAATAGGGGCAGCTGTTGTACCCCAAATTTTGACCTAAGATATCGTCTCCTACCTGCATCATTACATTACAAGTGTTTTGATCCATTGATTTTAAAATTCATAACTTTTTTTCAGGCCGAGAGCTATTTATGTTGAACACTAAATCATTTAATCGATTCATGCTAAAATAATGTTTATTAATTATTTATTATCTTAAATTTAAATAATTGGAATTTTTTTTCGATTATTATGTAATTTAAAGAGGTATAGATAATAAAATAAACATTAGAGAAGAGGCGCATTAATTGTGCAGACAGTATTTATGTATTACTCACTATCTTAAATTTAAATAACTGGAATTCATTCTCAGTTATTACATAATTTAAAGATTTATGAACAATATAATAAATATTCGAAAAGTTTATTAATTGGTCATGAATGATTATTTAATCATTTGTCATTCTAAGTTAAATAATTGAAATTCTATTTTAATCATTATAACTTAGAAAGTTATGGATGATGAATTAAATAATTGAGACTATTAATTGATCAATGATAATTATTTATTTATCTGTTTATTATTCTGAATGTAGGTAGTTGAAATTCGTTTTCAATTATTATACGATTAAAGAATTGTAAATGATAAAATAAATAATTAGAGAGAAAGAAGAAATTAATTGGCGAATATTGGATTTTTATTCATTTTTTCTAATTGTACAATTATTATGTAAATATTGTATCTATTACAACAAAATTACAATAATAAGTTTACAAAGCTAAAATGAAATAAAAAATTAATCTAATATTCCTAATTCTAAATCTTCTGATCCAATGCATTTTTTGTCTGCTCACTTGATGTTACCTGCAAAATTAAAAGAAATTAGAATTTGAACAAATAATTAAAAGCAAAATTATTTAATGTTCATCATTAAAAGCAATGGCCGGAATCAGTTTACTCTTTTTTGCAAATCACGGGATTTCTCCCGGTTCACAAAAAAGAGAGGAATTTTTATAAATGAATGCACAAATCCACTTTTGTCAAAGAAATTGCATCTTTCAAATTAATTGCATTTTTTAAAATCTAATGCATTTTTTCAAAATATGCACAGCATACAAAGTCCCTGCATGATCTCAACAGCATATGCAAGCAAACAAAATTCCAACGTAAACCCACTGTACCATGTAGTAAGCAAGTCAAATATGCAGTTTAACCAATATGCAAGCAATGTAACATTCCTTTTTTCATCATATTCCAGCCTTTTGCAATTTCAGAAAATAGTACAGCATATCATTTTATTGTCAAAACTGTACTGAGAGAGAGAAAGAGAGGAGGAAGTGTGGTTTTACAGGTTTGGCTTAGGCAGGAAGAGATACAAGACAAACTGCAGTAATATAGCCAGTAGAAAGTAAAAACATAAAATAGGAATAGAAACAAATTAGATGTAACAGTATGGTGTAGAATGCCAGGAAGAGGGTGAAAATATTTAAAATCTCCAGCCTGTAACGTAAACAAAAGGAAGAGAAGACTGTTATAACACAACAAAAAATCACATATCAGAAATCAATCTCCAAGCCTTCAAGACTTAGAAAAAATTGTTATCAACAAGAAAACATACAAAAACCAGCAGAACCTGCATAACCTTTTTTTATTGTCAAAAAACCATAAAAACCAATATGGCCTAAACCTCACCAAAAACAAAACTGATTGATCCCTCAAGCCAACATCACCATCCTACTGTCAAAACCATATATCAAAAAACAATTTCACAACCTCAACCATTTTCAAACCATTTCACCACATGGCCTAAACAAAGAACCATCCTTTCTACTGTCCAACCAACATAACCAGTATACCCATAAACCTGTCAAACTTATTGCCCAAGCCATGAACATCATCAATCACAAACCTGCTGAAGCCAAGCTAGGCCAAACCTGAAACGATCCAGCCAAGACCAACTTCGAAGGCAACATAAGCAAGGCCTCAGAGTTACCATCATTGGCCATTTAAATCATACAGCACCAAGGTGAGAAAGAGGAAGAAAGAAGCTGGTTAAAACAACATTTCAACGACAGCATTCAAGCATTCAAAAGCATACAACACAAAGCCTCAGACGTATGTCATCATAGGCATCACAGGCTAGCAATAAGCGACAATAGCGAGAAGAAGAAAGAGTAATCCAACATCATCACAGTGAAGGAGAAGATAAGAAAACGTTCAAGGCAACATTAAAAATACAGTACCAAGGCAAGAAGAAGAAATACACGAATACAAATACCGGCCACCGAAGCAAGCTCGCGACGCGCCTCCCTTCCTCGCCTCGGCCTCCTACGCTCACCCGACCTCCTCCTCCGTCTCCGAAGGTAACCCCTTTCCTTCCCTTTCTTTCATGCATCAAATAACATCAAAAGTTCGAAGTAAGAATCAATGTAATCAGAATCAACACATGCAAAAAAATGTAACCAAGCTTTAACAAATCAGAAAGCGTTTTTGTACCGTGAACCCATCGTGCCTTGGCTTGTGTCGGAGGGAAGAGAAGTTTAGAGCTGGTGGCCATTGGGCAAGGAAGCTTAGGCAAGTTCAGAGGCAGGAAGAAGAAGAACGCGAAGAAGATGACGAAGGAACGAGATGAGCGCCGTTCTGCACCACAGAACCCTAATCCCCAATTATGCTAAAACAACAATTAACCCTAAATGAATTGTAAAAACTGATGGACCTTGCTCCCCCTAAGCCCAACGTTTTGTTTGTAGCACCCCCCCCCCCCCCATTTTAGTTCTGCGTGGGCCACTGAACCATCTGGCCCATTTATATTTTACTTGCCCTTTTTTATTTGATACACTTTCTCTTTTTTATTTTACTTTCTCTAATCTTTTTTTTAGAATTATTATGATGTTAGTTAATTAGTAAATATATGAAAAAACAAGAGATATATCTAACTAGGTAATTTTTTTTTTAATTAGTTTGACCTTTTTTAGTTTAAACTTTGGATTTAATTTAGGAGTTTTAATTTTATTTCATTAGGGTAAATTAATAACTTTTAATTTAATTTAGAACCTCTTAATCTTTTAAATAAGTATTTTATTTTCATATACATAAAAATATAGAATTTAAGAAGGTAGACACTTCATTTTTTTTAATTAATTCTCCTCTTACATCGTTATTAAACAAAAAAAACTCTAAAACATATAAAAATAGAAAAACATAAAAAATATTTTTATTAATTCATTTTCTTGCTTTATTAATATTAATATCAAAATATATAAAATAAAACTTAAAACTAAAAAAAACATTATGTCTTCGTTAAATAATTCTCTTGCTTTTTATCCATATCAAAAATGCGTAAAAATTAAAAAATACTTCCTTTTCGTTAATATTAAACAGAAAATCATAAAAATGCATTATTCGCATCATTTAGTCTATCATTTAAATTATCGTTATTTAATCATTATCCGCATATTTTGTCTGTGTATTTATTCCATATTTATTTGTTTATTCTGTTTATGTTTAAATCCAAAGGAAAAACAGTAAATTTGTTGACTTCATTACCTCAAGTCTAACTGCGCGAACTTTCGCATTTCATTAAAACATAGGATAATTTTTCCTCAAGTATTCAACCTCTTCAAAATTTATGCCCTTTAAGCAAAAACTTCGACGTTAGGTCGTCGCATTCAAAAAAACCCGTCTGCAACCCTTTTCGGCCAAAATAATTTTTTAGTCAAGCAATCAATTTTTAAATAAACAGAAATTTCAAAAGGTTCCTATAGAGTACTATAGATGCATTGGGTGTTAATACCTTCCCATTGTATAACCAACCCCCGAACCATAAGATCTCTTTTCAAAAACGCTTTGTATTTTTATTATTATTTACATTGCATATTTAGGGTTTTATTTCGCTCTTTTCCCTTTTCCTTTGGAAACAATAAAGCGCGGTGGCGACTGTTGCTTTTGTGAGACGAATTAATCAATAATTCGATTTCCGAATTACCCCGCTACATTTTTTATTGCTACACATTGGAATAACAAAAATCTGAACAACTGACTACCTTCCATAATGACAAGGCTACAATCCATTGGAGTAACAGAAATCACAATGACAGACTACCTTCCATAATGACAAGGATACCATCCATTTGAGAAACAAAAATCGGGACAACGGACTGCCTTCCATAAATATAAGGCTACCATCCATTGGAGTAACAAAAATATCAACAAGAGACTACCTTCCATAATGACAAGGCTACCATCCATTGGAATAACAAAAATGTCGACAACAGACTACCTTCCATAATGATAAGGCTACCATCCATTGGAGTAACAGAAATCACAATGACCGACTACCTTCCATAATGACAGGGCTACCATCCATTAGAGTAACAAAAATCGGGACAACAATCTACCTTCCATAATGACAAGGCTACCATCCATTGGAGTAACAAAAATATCAACAAGAGACTACCTTGCATAATGACAAGGCTACCATCCATTGAAGTATTAAAAATCACGACAACATACTACCTTTCATAACGAGAAGGCTACCGTCCATTGGAATAACAAAAATCCGAACAATAGACTACCTTCCATAATGACAAGGCTACCATCCATTGGAGTAACAGAAATCACAATGACAGACTACCTTCCATAATGACAAGGCTACCATCCATTTGAGAAACAAAAATCGGGACAACGGACTACCTTCCATAATGACAAGGCTACCATCCATTGGAGTAACAAAAATATCAACAAGAGACTACCTTCCATAATGACAAGGCTACCATCCATTGGAATAACAAAAGTCTCGACAACAGACTACCTTCCATAATGACAAGGCTAGTATCCAAACCAATAACAAAAATATCGACAACAGACTACCTTCAATAATGACAAGGCAACCATCCATTAGAGTAACAAAAATCTCGACAATGAACTACCATTAATAATTACAAGCCTACCATCCATTGGAGTAACAAAAATATCAACAAGAGTCTACCTTCCATAATGACAAGTCTACCATCCAATGGAGTAACAAAAATCACGGCAATAGACTACCTTCCATAATGACTAGGCTACAATCCATTGTAGTATAAAAAATTTGGACAACTGACTACCTTCCATAATGACAAGGCTACCATCCATTGGAGTAACAAAAATCTCGACAACATAATATCTTCCATAATGACAAGGCTTCCATCCATTGGAGTAACAGAAATCACAACGACAGACTACCTTCCATAATGATAGCGCTACCATCCATTAGAGTAACAAAAATAGGGACAACAATCTACCTTCCATAATGACAAGGCTACCATCCATTGGAGTAACAAAAATATCAACAAGATACTACCTTGCATAATGACAAGGATACCATCCATTGGAGTGACAAAAATATCGAAAACAGACTACCTTCCATAATGACAAGGCTACCATCCATTGGAGTAACAAACATATCGACCACATACTACCTTTAAAAATGACAAGGCTAACATCCGTTGGAGTAAAAAAAATCATGACAACAGACTACCTTTCATAATGACAAGGCTACCATCCATTGGAATAACAAAAATATCGAAAACAGACTACCTTTCGTAATGACAAGGCTAACATCGATTTGAGTAACAAAAATCTCGACAATAGACTACCTTCCATAATGATAAGGGTACCATCCATTAGAGTAACAAAAATCTCGACAACAGACTGCCTTCCATAATGACAAGTCTAACATCCATTGGAATAACAAAAATCTCGACAGTAGACTACCTTTCATAATGGCAAGGCTACAATCCAATGGAGTAACAAAAATATCAACAACAGACTACCTTCAATAATGACAAGTCTACCATCCATTGGAGTAAAAAATCCGAACAATAGACTACCTTCTATAATGACAAGGCTATCATCCATTGAGTAACAAAAATCACAACAACAGACTACCTTCCATAATGACAAGGCTACCGTCCATTAGAGTAACAAAAATCTGGACAACGGACTACCTTCAATAATGACAAGGCTACCATCCATTGGAGTGACAAAAATATCAACAAGAGTCTACCTTCCATAATGACAAGGCTACCATCCATTGGAGTAAGAAAAATCTCGGTAACAGGCTACCTTCCATAATGACTAGGCTACATTCCATTGGAGTATAAAAAATTTGGACAACAGACTACCTTCCATAATGACATGGCTACCATCTATTGGAGTAACAGAAATATCAACAAGAGACTATCTTCCATAATGACAAGGCTACCATCCATTCGAGTAACAAAAATCTCGACAACAGACTACCTCCCATATTGACAAGGCTACCATCCATTAGAGTAACAAAGATATCGAAAACATACTACCTTCCATAATGACATGGCTACCATCCATTGAAGTAATAAAAATCACGACAACATACTACCTTCCATAACGAGAAGGCTACCGTCCATTGGAATAACAAAAATCTGAACAACTGACTACCTTCCATAATGACAAGGCTACAATCCATTGGAGTAACAGAAATCACAATGACAGACTACCTTCCATAATGACAAGGATACCATCCATTTGAGAAACAAAAATCGGGACAACGGACTGCCTTCCATAAATATAAGGCTACCATCCATTGGAGTAACAAAAATATCAACAAGAGACTACCTTCCATAATGACAAGGCTACCATCCATTGGAATAACAAAAATCTCGACAATAGACTACCTTCCATAATGACAAGGCTACTATCCAAACCAATAACAAAAATATCGACAACAGACTACCTTCCATAATGACAAGGCTACCATCCATTAGAGTAACAAAAATCTGGACAACGGACTAGCATTAATAATGACAAGCCTACCATCCATTGGAGTAACAAAAATATCAACAAGAGTCTACCTTCCATAATTACAAGGCTACCATCCAATCGAGTAAAAAAAATCATGGCAACAGACTACTTTCCATAATGACTAGGCTACAATCGATTGTAGTATAAAATATTTGGACAACAGACTACCTTCCATAATGACAAGGCTACCATCCATTGGAGTAACAAAAATCTCGACAACAGACTATCTTCCATAATAACAAGGCTACCATCCATTGGAGTAACAGAAATCACAATGACCGACTACCTTCCATAATGACAGGGCTACCATCCATTAGAGTAACAAAAATATCAACAAGAGACTACCTTGCATAATGACAAGGCTACCATCCATTGAAGTATTAAAAATCACGACAACATACTACCTTTCATAACGAGAAGGCTACCGTCCATTGGAATAACAAAAATCCGAACAATAGACTACCTTCCATAATGACAAGGCTACCATTCATTGGAGTAACAGAAATCACAATGACAGACTACCTTCCATAATGACAAGGCTACCATCCATTTGAGAAACAAAAATCGGGAAAACGGACTACCTTCCATAATGACAAGGCTACCATCCATTGGAGTAACAAAAATATCAACAAGAGACTACCTTCCATAATGACAAGGCTACCATCCATTGGAATAACAAAAATCTCGACAACAGACTACCTTCCATAATGAGAAGGCTACTATCCAAACCAATAACAAAAATATCGACAACAGACTACCTTCAATAATGACAAGGCAACCATCCATTAGAGTAACAAAAATCTCGACAACGGACTACCATTAATTATGACAAGCCTACCATCCATTGGAGTAACAAAAATATCAACAAGAGTCTACCTTCCATAATGACAAGGCTACCATCCATTGGAGTAACAAAAATATCAACAAGAGTCTACCTTCCATAATGACAAGGCTACCATCCAATGGAGTAACAAAAATCTCGGCAACAGGCTACCTTCCATAATGACTAGGCTACATTCCATTGGAGTATAAAAAATTTGGACAACAGACTACCTTCCATAATGACATGGCTACCATCCATTGGAGTAACAGAAATATCAACAAGAGACTATCTTCCATAATGACAAGGCTACCATCCATTCGAGTAACAAAAATCTCGACAACGGACTACCTCCCATATTGACAAGGCTACCATCCATTAGAGTAACAAAGATATCGAAGACATACTACCTTCCATAATGACATGGCTACCATCCATTGAAGTAATAAAAATCACGACAACATACTACCTTCCATAACGAGAAGGCTACCGTCCATTGGAATAACAAAAATCTGAACAACTGACTACCTTCCATAATGACAAGGCTACAATCCATTGGAGTAACAGAAATCACAATGACAGACTACCTTCCATAATGACAAGGATACCATCCATTTGAGAAACAAAAATCGGGACAACGGACTGCCTTCCATAAATATAAGGCTACCATCCATTGGAGTAACAAAAATATCAACAAGAGACTACCTTCCATAATGACAAGGCTACCATCCATTGGAATAACAAAAATCTCGACAATAGACTACCTTCCATAATGACAAGGCTACTATCCAAACCAATAACAAAAATATCGACAACAGACTACCTTCCATAATGACAAGGCTACCATCCATTAGAGTAACAAAAATCTGGACAACGGACTAGCATTAATAATGACAAGCCTACCATCCATTGGAGTAACAAAAATATCAACAAGAGTCTACCTTCCATAATTACAAGGCTACCATCCAATCGAGTAAAAAAAATCATGGCAACAGACTACTTTCCATAATGACTAGGCTACAATCGATTGTAGTATAAAATATTTAGACAACAGACTACCTTCCATAATGACAAGGCTACCATCCATTGGAGTAACAAAAATCTTGACAACAGACTATCTTCCATAATAACAAGGCTACCATCCATTGGAGTAACAGAAATCACAATGACCGACTACCTTCCATAATGACAGGGCTACCATCCATTAGAGTAACAAAAATATCAACAAGAGACTACCTTGCATAATGACAAGGCTACCATCCATTGAAGTATTAAAAATCACGACAACATACTACCTTTCATAACGAGAAGGCTACCGTCCATTGGAATAACAAAAATCCGAACAATAGACTACCTTCCATAATGACAAGGCTACCATTCATTGGAGTAACAGAAATCACAATGACAGACTACCTTCCATAATGACAAGGCTACCATCCATTTGAGAAACAAAAATCGGGAAAACGGACTACCTTCCATAATGACAAGGCTACCATCCATTGGAGTAACAAAAATATCAACAAGAGACTACCTTCCATAATGACAAGGCTACCATCCATTGGAATAACAAAAATCTCGACAACAGACTACCTTCCATAATGAGAAGGCTACTATCCAAACCAATAACAAAAATATCGACAACAGACTACCTTCAATAATGACAAGGCAACCATCCATTAGAGTAACAAAAATCTCGACAACGGACTACCATTAATTATGACAAGCCTACCATCCATTGGAGTAACAAAAATATCAACAAGAGTCTACCTTCCATAATGACAAGGCTACCATCCATTGGAGTAACAAAAATATCAACAAGAGTCTACCTTCCATAATGACAAGGCTACCATCCAATGGAGTAACAAAAATCTCGGCAACAGGCTACCTTCCATAATGACTAGGCTACATTCCATTGGAGTATAAAAAATTTGGACAACAGACTACCTTCCATAATGACATGGCTACCATCCATTGGAGTAACAGAAATATCAACAAGAGACTATCTTCCATAATGACAAGGCTACCATCCATTCGAGTAACAAAAATCTCGACAACGGACTACCTCCCATATTGACAAGGCTACCATCCATTAGAGTAACAAAGATATCGAAAACATACTACCTTCCATAATGACGTGGCTACCATCCATTGAAGTAATAAAAATCACGACAACATACTACCTTCCATAACGAGAAGGCTACCGTCCATTGGAATAACAAAAATCTGAACAACTGACTACCTTCCATAATGACTAGGCTACAATCCATTGGAGTAACAGAAATCACAATGACAGACTACCTTCCATAATGACAAGGATACCATCCATTTGAGAAACAAAAATCGGGACAACGGACTGCCTTCCATAAATATAAGGCTACCATCCATTGGAGTAACAAAAATATCAACAAGAGACTACCTTCCATAATGACAAGGCTACCATCCATTGGAATAACAAAAATCTCGACAATAGACTACCTTCCATAATGACAAGGCTACTATCCAAACCAATAACAAAAATATCGACAACAGACTACCTTCCATAATGACAAGGCTACCATCCATTAGAGTAACAAAAATCTGGACAACGGACTAGCATTAATAATGACAAGCCTACCATCCATTGGAGTAACAAAAATATCAACAAGAGTCTACCTTCCATAATTACAAGGCTACCATCCAATCGAGTAAAAAAAATCATGGCAACAGACTACTTTCCATAATGACTAGGCTACAATCGATTGTAGTATAAAATATTTGGACAACAGACTACCTTCCATAATGACAAGGCTACCATCCATTAGAGTAACAAAAATCTCGACAACAGACTATCTTCCATAATAACAAGGCTACCATCCATTGGAGTAACAGAAATCACAATGACCGACTACCTTCCATAATGACAGGGCTACCATCCATTAGAGTAACAAAAATATCAACAAGAGACTACCTTGCATAATGACAAGGCTACCATCCATTGAAGTATTAAAAATCACGACAACATACTACCTTTCATAACGAGAAGGCTACCGTCCATTGGAATAACAAAAATCCGAACAATAGACTACCTTCCATAATGACAAGGCTACCATCCATTGGAGTAACAGAAATCACAATGACAGACTACCTTCCATAATGACAAGGCTACCATCCATTTGAGAAACAAAAATCGGGAAAACGGACTACCTTCCATAATGACAAGGCTACCATCCATTGGAGTAACAAAAATATCAACAAGAGACTACCTTCCATAATGACAAGGCTACCATCCATCGGAATAACAAAAATCTCGACAACAGACTACCTTCCATAATGACAAGGCTACTATCCAAACCAATAACAAAAATATCGACAACAGACTACCTTCAATAATGACAAGGCAACCATCCATTAGAGTAACAAAAATCTCGACAACGGACTACCATTAATTATGACAAGCCTACCATCCATTGGAGTAACAAAAATATCAACAAGAGTCTACCTTCCATAATGACAAGGCTACCATCCAATGGAGTAACAAAAATCACGGCAACAGACTACCTTCCATAATGACTAGGCTACAATCCATTGTAGTATAATAAATTTGGACAACTGACTACCTTCCATGATGACAAGGCTACCATCCATTGGAGTAACAAAAATCTCGACAACAGAATATCTTCCATAATGACAAGGCTTCCATCCATTGGAGTAACAGAAATCACAACGACAGACTACCTTCCATAATGATAGTGCTACCATCCATTAGAGTAACAAAAATAGGGACAACAATCTACCTTCCATAATGACAAGGCTACCATCCATTGGAGTAACAAAAATATCAACAAGATACTACCTTGCATAATGACAAGGATACCATCCATTGGAGTAACAAAAATATCGAAAACAGACTACCTTCCATAATGACAAGGCTACCATCCATTGGAGTAACAAACATATCGACCACATACTACCTTTAAAAATGACAAGGCTAACATCCGTTGGAGTAAAAAAAATCACGACAACAGACTACCTTTCATAATGACAAGGCTACCATCCATTGTAATAACAAAAATATCGAAAACAAACTACCTTTCGTAATGACAAGGCTACCATCCATTTGAGTAACAAAAATCTCGACAATAGACTACCTTCCATAATGATAAGGGTACCATCCATTAGAGTAACAAAAATCTCGACAACAGACTACCTTCCATAATGACAAGTCTAACATCCATTGGAATAACAAAAATCTCGACAGTAGACTACCTTTCATAATGGCAAGGGTACAATCCAATGGAGTAACAAAAATATCAACAACAGACTACCTTCAATAATGACAAGTCTACCATCCATTGGAGTAAAAAATCCGAACAACAGACTACCTTGTATAATGACAAGGCTATCATCCATTGAGTAACAAAAATCACAACAACAGACTACCTTCCATAATGACAAGTCTACCATCCATTTGAGTAACAATAATCGGGACAATAGACTACCTTCCATAATGAGAAGGCTACCATCCATTGGAGTAACAAACATATCGACCACATACTACCTTTAAAAATGACAAGGCTAACATCCGTTGGAGTAAAAAAAATCACGACAACAGACTACCTTTCATAATGACAAGGCTACCATCCATTGGAATAACAAAAATATCGAAAATAGACTACCTTTCGTAATGACAAGGCTACCATCCATTTGAGTAACAAAAATCTCGACAATAGACTACCTTCCATAATGATAAGGGTACCATCCATAAGAGTAACAAAAATCTCGACAACAGACTACCTTCCATAATGACAAGTCTAACATCCATTGGAATAACAAAAATCTCGACAGTAGACTACCTTTCATAATGGCAAGGGTACAATCCAATGAAGTAACAAAAATATCAACAACAGTCTACCTTCAATAATGACAAGTCTACCATCCATTAGAGTAAAAAATCCGAACAACAGACTACCTTCTATAATGACAAGGCTATCATCCATTGAGTAACAAAAATCACAACAACAGACTACCTTCCATAATGACAAGTCTACCATCCATTTGAGTAACAATAATCGGGACAACAGACTACCTTCCATAATGACAAGGCTACCATCCAATGGAGTAACAAAAATATCAACAAGAGACTACCTTCCATAATGACAATGCTACCATCCATTGGAGTAACAAAAATCTCGACAACGGACTACCTTCAATAATGACAAGGATACCATCCAAAAGAGTAACAAACATATCTACAACATACTACCTTCCATAGTGACATGGCTACCATCCATTGGAGTAATAAAAATCACGACAACAGACTACCTTCCCTAACGAGAAGGCTACCATCCATTGGAATAACAAAAATCTGAACAACAAACAACCTTCCATAATGACAAGGCTACCATCCATTAGTGTAACAGAAATCTCAACGACAGACTACCTTCCATAATGACAAGGCTACCATCCATTTGAGTAACAAAAATCGGGACAGTGGACGACCTTCCATAATGACAAGGCTACCATCCATTGGACTAACAAAAATATCAACAAGAGACTACCTTCCATAATGACAAGGCTACCATCCATTGGAGTAAAAAAAATCTCGACAACAGACTACCTTCCATAATGACAAGGCTACCATCCATTGGAGTAACAAAGATATCGACCACATACTACCTTCCATAATGACAAGGCTACCATCCATTGGAATAAAAAAAATCTCGACAACAGACTACCTTCCATAATGACAAGCCTACCATCCAATCCAATAACAAAAATATCGACCACAGACTACCTTCCATAATGACAAGGCTACCATCCATTAGAGTAACAAAAATCTGGACAACAGACTACCTTCAATAATGACAAGGCTACCATCCATTGGAGTAAGAAAAATATCAACAAGAGTCTACCTTCCATAATGACAAGGCTACCATCCAATGGAGTAACAAAAATCTCGGCAACAGTCTACCTTCCATAATGACTAGGCTACATTCCATTGGAGTATAAAAAATTTGGACAACAAACTATCTTCCATAATGACATGGCTACCATCCATTGGAGTAACAAAAATATCAACAAGAGACTATCTTCCATAATGACAAGGCTACCATCCATTGGAGTAACAAAAATCTCGACAACGGACTACCTCCCATATTGACAAGGCTACCATCTATTAGAGTAACAAAGATATCGAAAACATACTACCTTCCATAATGACATGGCTACCATCCATTGAAGTAATAAAAATCACGACAACATACTACCTTCCATAACGAGAAGGCTACCGTCCATTGGAATAACAAAAATCTGAACAACAGACTACCTTCCATAATGACAAGGCTACAATCCATTGGAGTAACAGAAATCACAATGACAGACTACCTTCCATAATGACATGGCTACCATCCATTTGAGAAACAAAAATCGGGACAACGGACTGCCTTCCATAATGACAAGGCTACCATCCATTGGAGTAACAAAAATATCAACAAGAGACTACCTTCCATAATGACAAGGCTACCATCCATTGGAGTAACAAAAATATCAACAAGAGTCTACCTTCCATAATGACAAGGCTACCATCCAATGGAGTAACAAAAATCTTGGCAACAGACTACCTTCCATAATGACTAGGCTACATTCCATTGGAGTATAAAAAATTTGGACAACAGACTACCTTCCATAATGACATGGCTACCATCCATTGGAGTAACAGAAATATCAACAAGAGACTATCTTCCATAATGACAAGGCTACCATCCATTGGAGTAACAAAAATCTCGACAACGGACTACCTCCCATATTGACAAGGCTACCATCCATTAGAGTAACAAAGATATCGAAAACATACTACCTTCCATAATGACATGGCTACCATCCATTGAAGTAATAAAAATCACGACAACATACTACCTTCCATAACGAGAAGGCTACCGTCCATTGGAATAACAAAAATCTGAACAACTGACTACCTTCCATAATGACAAGGCTACAATCCATTGGAGTAACACAAATCACAATGACAGACTACCTTCCATAATGACAAGGCTACCATCCATTTGAGAAACAAAAATCGGGACAACGGACTGCCTTCCATAATGACAAGGCTACCATCCATTGGAGTAACAAAAATATCAACAAGAGACTACCTTCCATAATGACAAGGCTACCATCAGTTGGAATAACAAAAATCTCGACAATAGACTACCTTCCATAATGACAAGGCTACTATCCAAACCAATAACAAAAATATCGACAACAGACTACCTTCCATAATGACAAGGCTACCATCCATTAGAGTAACAAAAATCTGGACAACGGACTACCATTAATAATGACAAGCCTACCATCCATTGGAGTAACAAAAATATCAACGAGAGTCTACCTTCCATAATGACAAGGCTACCATCCAATGGAGTAACAAAAATCATGGCAACAAACTACTTTCCATAATGACTAGGCTACAATCGATTGTAGTATAAAATATTTGGAAAACAGACTACCTTCCATAATGACAAGGCTACCATCCATTGGAGTAACAAAAATCTCGACAACAGACTATCTTCCATAATAACAAGGCTACCATCCATTGGAGTGACAGAAATCATAATGACCGACTACCTTCCATAACAACAATCTACCTTCCATAATGACAAGGCTACCATCCATTGGAGTAACAAAAATATCAACAGGAGACTACCTTGCATAATGACAAGGATACCATCCATTGGAGTTACAAAAATATCGAAAACAGACTACCTTCCATAATGACAAGGCTACCATCCATTGGAGTAACAAAGATATAGACCACATACTACCTTTAAAAATGATAAGGCTAACATCCGTTGGAGTAACAAAAATCACGACAACAGACTACCTTCCATAATGACAAGGCTACCATCCATTGGAATAACAAAAATATCGAAAACAGACTACCTTCCATAATAACAAGGCTACCATCCATTTGAGTAACAAAAATCTCTACAATAGACTACCTTCCATAATGAAAAGGGTACCATCCATTAGAGTAACAAAAATCTCGACAACAGACTACCTTCCATAATGACAAGTCTAACATCCATTGGAATAACAAAAATCTCGACAGTAGACTACCTTTCATAATGGCAAGGGTACAATCCAATGGAGTAACAAAAATATCAACAACAGACTACCTTCAATAATGACAAGTCTACCATCCATTGGAGTAAAAAATCCGAACAACAGACTACCTTGTATAATGACAAGGCTATCATCCATTGAGTAACAAAAATCACAACAACAGACTACCTTCCATAATGACAAGTCTACCATCCATTTGAGTAACAATAATCGGGACAATAGACTACCTTCCATAATGAGAAGGCTACCATCCATTGGAGTAACAAACATATCGACCACATACTACCTTTAAAAATGACAAGGCTAACATCCGTTGGAGTAAAAAAAATCACGACAACAGACTACCTTTCATAATGACAAGGCTACCATCCATTGGAATAACAAAAATATCGAAAATAGACTACCTTTCGTAATGACAAGGCTACCATCCATTTGAGTAACAAAAATCTCGACAATAGACTACCTTCCATAATGATAAGGGTACCATCCATAAGAGTAACAAAAATCTCGACAACAGACTACCTTCCATAATGACAAGTCTAACATCCATTGGAATAACAAAAATCTCGACAGTAGACTACCTTTCATAATGGCAAGGGTACAATCCAATGAAGTAACAAAAATATCAACAACAGTCTACCTTCAATAATGACAAGTCTACCATCCATTAGAGTAAAAAATCCGAACAACAGACTACCTTCTATAATGACAAGGCTATCATCCATTGAGTAACAAAAATCACAACAACAGACTACCTTCCATAATGACAAGTCTACCATCCATTTGAGTAACAATAATCGGGACAACAGACTACCTTCCATAATGACAAGGCTACCATCCAATGGAGTAACAAAAATATCAACAAGAGACTACCTTCCATAATGACAATGCTACCATCCATTGGAGTAACAAAAATCTCGACAACGGACTACCTTCAATAATGACAAGGATACCATCCAAAAGAGTAACAAACATATCTACAACATACTACCTTCCATAGTGACATGGCTACCATCCATTGGAGTACTAAAAATCACGACAACAGACTACCTTCCCTAACGAGAAGGCTACCATCCATTGGAATAACAAAAATCTGAACAACAAACAACCTTCCATAATGACAAGGCTACCATCCATTAGTGTAACAGAAATCTCAACGACAGACTACCTTCCATAATGACAAGGCTACCATCCATTTGAGTAACAAAAATCGGGACAGTGGACGACCTTCCATAATGACAAGGCTACCATCCATTGGACTAACAAAAATATCAACAAGAGACTACCTTCCATAATGACAAGGCTACCATCCATTGGAGTAAAAAAAATCTCGACAACAGACTACCTTCCATAATGACAAGGCTACCATCCATTGGAGTAACAAAGATATCGACCACATACTACCTTCCATAATGACAAGGCTACCATCCATTGGAATAAAAAAAATCTCGACAACAGACTACCTTCCATAATGACAAGCCTACCATCCAATCCAATAACAAAAATATCGACCACAGACTACCTTCCATAATGACAAGGCTACCATCCATTAGAGTAACAAAAATCTGGACAACAGACTACCTTCAATAATGACAAGGCTACCATCCATTGGAGTAAGAAAAATATCAACAAGAGTCTACCTTCCATAATGACAAGGCTACCATCCAATGGAGTAACAAAAATCTCGGCAACAGTCTACCTTCCATAATGACTAGGCTACATTCCATTGGAGTATAAAAAATTTGGACAACAAACTATCTTCCATAATGACATGGCTACCATCCATTGGAGTAACAAAAATATCAACAAGAGACTATCTTCCATAATGACAAGGCTACCATCCATTGGAGTAACAAAAATCTCGACAACGGACTACCTCCCATATTGACAAGGCTACCATCTATTAGAGTAACAAAGATATCGAAAACATACTACCTTCCATAATGACATGGCTACCATCCATTGAAGTAATAAAAATCACGACAACATACTACCTTCCATAACGAGAAGGCTACCGTCCATTGGAATAACAAAAATCTGAACAACAGACTACCTTCCATAATGACAAGGCTACAATCCATTGGAGTAACAGAAATCACAATGACAGACTACCTTCCATAATGACATGGCTACCATCCATTTGAGAAACAAAAATCGGGACAACGGACTGCCTTCCATAATGACAAGGCTACCATCCATTGGAGTAACAAAAATATCAACAAGAGACTACCTTCCATAATGACAAGGCTACCATCCATTGGAGTAACAAAAATATCAACAAGAGTCTACCTTCCATAATGACAAGGCTACCATCCAATGGAGTAACAAAAATCTTGGCAACAGACTACCTTCCATAATGACTAGGCTACATTCCATTGGAGTATAAAAAATTTGGACAACAGACTACCTTCCATAATGACATGGCTACCATCCATTGGAGTAACAGAAATATCAACAAGAGACTATCTTCCATAATGACAAGGCTACCATCCATTGGAGTAACAAAAATCTCGACAACGGACTACCTCCCATATTGACAAGGCTACCATCCATTAGAGTAACAAAGATATCGAAAACATACTACCTTCCATAATGACATGGCTACCATCCATTGAAGTAATAAAAATCACGACAACATACTACCTTCCATAACGAGAAGGCTACCGTCCATTGGAATAACAAAAATCTGAACAACTGACTACCTTCCATAATGACAAGGCTACAATCCATTGGAGTAACACAAATCACAATGACAGACTACCTTCCATAATGACAAGGCTACCATCCATTTGAGAAACAAAAATCGGGACAACGGACTGCCTTCCATAATGACAAGGCTACCATCCATTGGAGTAACAAAAATATCAACAAGAGACTACCTTCCATAATGACAAGGCTACCATCAGTTGGAATAACAAAAATCTCGACAATAGACTACCTTCCATAATGACAAGGCTACTATCCAAACCAATAACAAAAATATCGACAACAGACTACCTTCCATAATGACAAGGCTACCATCCATTAGAGTAACAAAAATCTGGACAACGGACTACCATTAATAATGACAAGCCTACCATCCATTGGAGTAACAAAAATATCAACGAGAGTCTACCTTCCATAATGACAAGGCTACCATCCAATGGAGTAACAAAAATCATGGCAACAAACTACTTTCCATAATGACTAGGCTACAATCGATTGTAGTATAAAATATTTGGAAAACAGACTACCTTCCATAATGACAAGGCTACCATCCATTGGAGTAACAAAAATCTCGACAACAGACTATCTTCCATAATAACAAGGCTACCATCCATTGGAGTGACAGAAATCATAATGACCGACTACCTTCCATAACAACAATCTACCTTCCATAATGACAAGGCTACCATCCATTGGAGTAACAAAAATATCAACAGGAGACTACCTTGCATAATGACAAGGATACCATCCATTGGAGTTACAAAAATATCGAAAACAGACTACCTTCCATAATGACAAGGCTACCATCCATTGGAGTAACAAAGATATAGACCACATACTACCTTTAAAAATGACAAGGCTAACATCCGTTGGAGTAACAAAAATCACGACAACAGACTACCTTCCATAATGACAAGGCTACCATCCATTGGAATAACAAAAATATCGAAAACAGACTACCTTCCATAATAACAAGGCTACCATCCATTTGAGTAACAAAAATCTCTACAATAGACTACCTTCCATAATGAAAAGGGTACCATCCATTAGAGTAACAAAAATCTCGACAACATACTACCTTCCATAATGACAAGGCTACCATCCATTGGAGTAACAAAAATCTCGACAATGAACTACCTTCCATAATGACAAGGATACCATCCAATAGAGTAACAAACATATCTACAACATACTATCTTCCATAGTGACATGGCTACCATCCATTGGAGTAATAAAAATCACGACAACAGACTACCTTCCATAACGAGAAGGCTACCATCCATTGGAACAACAAAAATCTGAACAACAAACTACCTTCCTTAATGAGAAGGCTACCATCCATTGGAGTAAAAAAAATCTCAACAACAGACTACCTTCCATAATGACAAGGCTACCATCCATTGGAGTAACAAAGATATCAACAACATACTACCTTCCATAATGACAAGGCTACCATCCATTGGAATAAAAAAAATCTCGACAACAGACTACCTTCCATAATGACAAGACTACCATCCAATCCAATAACAAAAATATCGACCATAGACTACCTGCCATAATGACAAGGCTACCATCCAATAGAGTAACGAAAATCTAGACAAGAGACTACCTTCAATAATGACAAGGCTATCATCCATTGGAGTAACAAAAATATCAACAAGAGTCTACCTTCCATAATGACAAGGCTACCATTCAATGGAGTAACAAAAATCTCGGCAACAGACTACCTTCCATAATGATTAGGCCACATTCCATTGGAGTATAAAAAATTTGGACAACAGACTACCTTCCATATTGACAAGGCTACCATCCATTGGAGTAACAAAAATATCAACAAGAGACTACCTTCCATAATGACAAGGCTACCATCCATTGGAGTAACAAAAATCTCAACAACGGACTACCTTCCATATTGACAAGGCTACCATCTATTAGAGTAACAAAGATATTGAAAAAATACTACCTTCAATAACGACAAGGCAACCATCCATTGAAGTAATAAAAATCACGACAACATGCTACCTTCCATAACGAGAAGGATACTATCCATTGGAATAACAAAAATCTGAACAACAGACTACCTTCCATAATGACAAGGGTACCATCCATTGGAGTAACCGAAATCACAATGACAGACTACCTTCCATAAAGACAAGGCTACCATCCATTTGAGAAACAAAAATAGGGACAATGGACTAACTTCCATAATGACAAGGCTACCATCCATTGGAGTAACAAAAATATCAACAAGAGACTACCTTCCATAATGAGAAGGTAACCATCCATTGGAGTAACAAAAATCTCGACAATAGACTACCTTCCATAATGCCAAGGCTACCATCCATTGGAGTAACAAAGATATCGACCACATTCAACCTTCCATAATGTCAAGGCTACAATCCATTGGAATAAAAAAATATCAACAACAGACTACCTTCCATAATGACAAGGATAATATCCAAACCAATAATAAAAATATCGACAACAGACTACCTTCCATAATGACAAGGCTACCATCCATTAGAGTAACCAAAATCTGGACAACGGACTACCATTAATAATGACAAGCCTACCATCCACTGGAGTAACAAAAATATCAACAAGAGTCTACCTTCCATAATGACAAGGCTACCATCCAATGGAGTAACAAAAATCACAGCAACAGACTACCTTCCATAATGACTAGGCTACAATTGATTGTAGTATAAAATATTTGGACAACAAAGTATCTTCCATAATGACAAGGCTACCATCCATTAGAGTAACAAAAATCTCAACAACAGACTATCTTCCATAATGACAAGGGTACCATCCATTGGAGTAACAAAAATCACGACAATAGACTACCTTCCATAATAACAAGGCTACCATGCATTGGAGTAACAAAAATCACAACGATAGACTACCTTCCATAATGACAGGGCTACCATCCATTAGAGTAACAAAAATTGGGACAACAATCTACCTTCCATAATGACAAGGCTCCCATCCATTGGAGTAACAAAAATATAAACAAGAGACTACCTTGCATAATGACAAGGATACCATCCATTGGAGTAACAAAAATATCCAAAACCGACTACCTTGGATAATGACAAGGATACCATCCATTAGATTAACAAAGATATCGACCACATACTACCTTTAAAAATGACAAGGCTAACATCTGTTGGAGTAACAAAAACACGACAACAGACTACCTTCCATAATGACAAGGCTACCATCAATTGGAAAAACAAAAATATCGAAAACAGACTACCTTCCATAATAGCAAGGCTACCATCCATTTGAGTAACAAAAATCTCGACAATAGACTACCTTCCATAATGATAAGGTTACCATCCATTATTGTAACAAAAATCTCGACAACAGACTACCTTCCAAAATGACAAGTCTACCATCCATTGGAATAACAAAAATGTCGAAAGTAGACTATCTTTCATAATGAAAAGGCTACAATCCAATGGAGTAACAAAAATATCGACAACAGACGACCTTCCATAATGACAAGTCTACCATCCATTGGAGTAAAAAAAATCCGAACAACAAACTACCTTCCATAATGACAAGGCTATCGTCCATTGAGTAACAGAAATAACAACGACAGACTACCTTCCATAATGACAAGTCTACCATCCATCTGAGTAACAATAATCGGGACAACAGACTACCTTCCATAATTACAAGGCTACCATCCAATGGAGTAACAAAAATATCTACAAGAGACTACCTTCCATAATTACAAGGCTACCATCCATTGGAGTAATAAAAATCTCGACAATGGACTACCTTCCATAATGACAAGGATACCATCCAATAGAGTAACAAACATATCTAGAACATACTACCTTTCATAGTGACATGGATACCATCCATTGGAGTAATAAAAATCACGACAACAGACTACCTTCCATTACGAGAAGGCTACCATCCATTGGAACAACAAAAATCTGAACAACAAACTAACTTCCATAATGACAAGGCTACCATCCATTAGAGTAACAGAAATCACAACGACAGACTACCTTCCATAATGACAAGGCTACCATCCATTGGAGTAACAAAGATATCGACAACATACTACCTTCCATAATGACAAGGCTACCATCCATTGGAATAACAAAAATCTCGACAACAGACTACCTTCCATAATGACAAGGCTACCATCCTATCCATTAACAAAAATATCGACAACATACTACCTTCCATAATGACAAGGCTACCATCCATTAGAGTAACAAAAATCTGGACAACAGACTACCTTCAATAATGACAAGGCTACCATCCATTGGAGTAACAAAAATATCAACAAGAGTCTACCTTCCATAATGACAAGGCTACCATCCAATGGAGTAACAAAAATCTCAGCAACAAACTACCTTCCATAATGACTAGGCTACATCCATTGGAGTATAAAAAATTTGGACAATAGACTACCTTCTATAATGACAAGTCTACCATCGATTGGAATAACAAAAATATCGAAAACAGACTACCTTCCATAATGACAAGGCTCCCATCCATTGGAGTAACAAAAATATCAACAAGAGACTACCTTGCATAATGACAAGGATACCATCCATTGGAGTAACAAAAATATCCAAAACAGACCTCCTTACATAATGACAAGGCTACCATCCATTAGAGTAACAAAGATATCGACCACATACTACCTTTAAAAATGACAAGGCTAACATCCATTGGAGTAAAAAAAACACGACAACAGACTACCTTCCATAATGACAAGGCTACATCAATTGGAAAAACAAATATATCGAAAACAGACTACCTTCCATAATAGCAAGGCTACCATCCATTTGAGTAACAAAAATCTCGACAATAGACTACCTTCCATAATGATAAGGTTACCATCCATTATTGTAACAAAAATCTCGACAACAAACTACCTTCCATAATGACAAGTCTACCATCCATTAGAATAACAAAAATGGCGAAAGTAGACTACCTTTCATAATGAAAAGGCTAAAATCCAATGGAGTAACAAAAATATCGACAACAAACTACCTTCCATAATGACAAGTCTATCATCCATTGGAGTAAAAAAAATCCGAACAACAAACTACTGTCCATAATGACAAGGCTATCGTCCATTGAGTAACAGAAATAACAACGACAGACTACCTTCCATAATGACAAGTCTACCATCCATCTAAGTAACAATAATCGGGACAACAGACTACCTTCCATAGTTACAAGGCTACCATCCAATGGAGTAACAAAAATATCTACAAGAGACTACCTTCCATAATTACAAGGCTACCATCCATTGGAGTAATAAAAATCTCGACAATGGACTACCTTCCATAATGACAAGGATACCATCCAATAGAGTAACAAACATATCTAGAACATACTACCTTTCATAGTGACATGGATACCATCCATTGGAGTAATAAAAATCACGACAATAGACTACCTTCCATTACGAGAAGGCTACCATCCATTGGAACAACAAAAATCTGAACAACAAACTACCTTCCATAATGACAAGGCTACCATCCATTAGAGTAACAGAAATCACAACGACAGACTACCTTCCATAATGACAAGGCTACCATCCATTGGAGTAACAAAGATATCGACAACATACTACCTTCCATAATGACAAGGCTACCATCCATTGGAATAACAAAAATCTCGACAACAGACTACCTTCCATAATGACAAGGCTACTGTCCAATCCATTAACAAAAATATCGACAACATACTACCTTCCATAATGACAAGGCTACCATCCATTAGAGTAACAAAAATCTGGACAACAGACTACCTTCATTAATGACAAGGCTACCAACCATTGGAGTAACAAAAATATCAACAAGAGTCTACCTTCCATAATGACAAGGCTACCATCCAATGGAGTAACAAAAATCTCGGCAACAAACTACCTTCCATAATGACTAGGCTACATCCATTGGAGTATAAAAAATTTGGACAATAGACTACCTTCCATAATGACAAGTCTACCATCGATTGGAATAACAAAAATATCGAAAACAGACTACCTTCCATAATGACAAGGCTACCATCCATTTGAGTAACAAAAATATCGACAATAGACTACCTTCCATAATGATAAGGGTACCATCCATTGGAGTAACAAAAATCTCGACAACATACTACATTCCATAATGACAAGTCTACCATCCATTGGAATAACAAAAATCTCAACAATAGCCTACCTTTCATAATGACAAGGCTACAATCGAATGGAGTAACAAAAATATCGACAACAGACTACCTTACATAATGACAAGTCTACTATCCATTGGGTAACAGAAATCACAACGACAGACTACCTTCCATAATGACAAGGCTACCATCCATTTGGGTAACAATAATCGGGACAACAGACTACCTTCCGTAATGACAAGGCTACCATCCAATGGAGTAACAAAAATATCAACAAAAGACTACCTTCCATAATGACAAGGCTGCCATCCATTGGAGTAACAAAAATCTCGACAGTGGACTACCTTCCAAAATGACAAGGATACCATCCAATTGAGTAACAAACATATCTACAACATACTACCCTCTATAGTGACATGGCTACCATCCATTGGAGTAATAAAAATCACGACAACAGACTACCTTCCATAACGAGAAGGCTACCATCCATTGGAATAACAAAAATCTGAACAACAAACTACCTTCCATAATGACAAGTCTACCATCCATTGGAGTAAAAAAAATCCGAACAACAAACTACCTTCCATAATGACAAGGCTATCGTCCATTGAGTAACAGAAATAACAACGACAGACTACCTTCCATAATGACAAGTCTACCATCCATCTGAGTAACAATAATCGGGACAACAGACTACCTTCCATAGTTACAAGGCTACCATCCAATGGAGTAACAAAAATATCTACAAGAGACTACCTTCCATAATTACAAGGCTACCATCCATTGGAGTAATAAAAATCTCGACAATGGACTACCTTCCATAATGACAAGGATACCATCCAATAGAGTAACAAACATATCTAGAACATACTACCTTTCATAGTGACATGGATACCATCCATTGGAGTAATAAAAATCACGACAACAGACTACCTTCCATTACGAGAAGGCTACCATCCATTGGAACAACAAAAATCTGAACAACAAACTACCTTCCATAATGACAAGGCTACCATCCATTAGAGTAACAGAAATCACAACGACAGACTACCTTCCATAATGACAAGGCTACCATCCATTGGAGTAACAAAGATATCGACAACATACTACCTTCCATAATGACAAGGCTACCATCCATTGGAATAACAAAAATCTCGATAACAGACTACCTTCCATAATGACAAGGCTACTATCCAATCCATTAACAAAAATATCGACAACATACTACCTTCCATAATGACAAGGCTACCATCCATTAGAGTAACAAAAATCTGGACAACAGACTACCTTCATTAATGACAAGGCTACCAACCATTGGAGTAACAAAAATATCAACAAGAGTCTACCTTCCATAATGACAAGGCTACCATCCAATGGAGTAACAAAAATCTCGGCAACAAACTACCTTCCATAATGACTAGGCTACATCCATTGGAGTATAAAAAATTTGGACAATAGACTACCTTCCATAATGACAAGTCTACCATCGATTGGAATAACAAAAATATCGAAAACAGACTACCTTCCATAATGACAAGGCTACCATCCATTTGAGTAACAAAAATATCGACAATAGACTACCTTCCATAATGATAAGGGTACCATCCATTAGAGTAACAAAAATCTCGACAACATACTACATTCCATAATGACAAGTCTACCATCCATTGGAATAACAAAAATCTCAACAATAGCCTACCTTTCATAATGACAAGGCTACAATCGAATGGAGTAACAAAAATATCGACAACAGACTACCTTACATAATGACAAGTCTACCATCCATTGGGTAACAGAAATCACAACGACAGACTACCTTCCATAATGACAAGGCTACCATCCATTTGGGTAACAATAATCGGGACAACAGACTACCTTCCGTAATGACAAGGCTACCATCCAATGGAGTAACAAAAATATCAACAAAAGACTACCTTCCATAATGACAAGGCTGCCATCCATTGGAGTAACAAAAATCTCGACAGTGGACTACCTTCCAAAATGACAAGGATACCATCCAATTGAGTAACAAACATATCTACAACATACTACCTTCTATAGTGACATGGCTACCATCCATTGGAGTAATAAAAATCACGACAACAGACTACCTTCCATAACGAGAAGGCTACCATCCATTGGAATAACAAAAATCTGAATAACAAACTACCTTCCATAATGACAAGTCTACCATCCATTGGAGTAAAAAAAATCCGAACAACAAACTACCTTCCATAATGACAAGGCTATCGTCCATTGAGTAACAGAAATAACAACGACAGACTACCTTCCATAATGACAAGTCTACCATCCATATGAGTAACAATAATCGGGACAACAGACTACCTTCCATAGTTACAAGGCTACCATCCAATGGAGTAACAAAAATATCTACAAGAGACTACCTTCCATAATTACAAGGCTACCATCCATTAGAGTAATAAAAATCTCGACAATGGACTACCTTCCATAATGACAAGGATACCATCCAATAGAGTAACAAACATATCTAGAACATACTACCTTTCATAGTGACATGGATACCATCCATTGGAGTAATAAAAATCACGACAACAGACTACCTTCCATTACGAGAAGGCTACCATCCATTGGAACAACAAAAATCTGAACAACAAACTACCTTCCATAATGACAAGGCTACCATCCATTAGAGTAACAGAAATCACAACGACAGACTACCTTCCATAATGACAAGGCTACCATCCATTGGAGTAACAAAGATATCGACAACATACTACCTTCCATAATGACAAGGCTACCATCCATTGGAATAACAAAAATCTCGACAACAGACTACCTTCCATAATGACAAGGCTACTGTCCAATCCATTAACAAAAATATCGACAACATACTACCTTCCATAATGACAAGGCTACCATCCATTAGAGTAACAAAAATCTGGACAACATACTACCTTCATTAATGACAAGGCTACCAACCATTGGAGTAACAAAAATATCAACAAGAGTCTACCTTCCATAATGACAAGGCTACCATCCAATGGAGTAACAAAAATCTCGGCAACAAACTACCTTCCATAATGACTAGGCTACATCCATTGGAGTATAAAAAATTTGGACAATAGACTACCTTCCATAATGACAAGTCTACCATCGATTGGAATAACAAAAATATCGAAAACAGACTACCTTCCATAATGACAAGGCTACCATCCATTTGAGTAACAAAAATATCGACAATAGACTACCTTCCATAATGATAAGGGTACCATCCATTAGAGTAACAAAAATTTCGACAACATACTACATTCCATAATGACAAGTCTACCATCCATTGGAATAACAAAAATCTCAACAATAGACTACCTTTCATAATGACAAGGCTACAATCGAATGGAGTAACAAAAATATCGACAACAGACTACCTTACATAATGACAAGTCTACCATCGATTGGGTAACAGAAATCACAACGACAGACTACCTTCCATAATGACAAGGCTACCATCCATTTGGGTAACAATAATCGGGACAACAGACTACCTTCCGTAATGACAAGGCTACCATCCATGGAGTAACAAAAATATCAACAAAAGACTACCTTCCATAATGATAAGGCTACCATCCATTGGAGTAACAAAAATCTCGACAGTGGACTACCTTCCAAAATGACAAGGATACCATCCAATTGAGTAACAAACATATCTACAACATACTACCTTCTATAGTGACATGGCTACCATCCATTGGAGTAATAAAAATCACGACAACAGACTACCTTCCATAACGAGAAGGCTACCATCCATTGGAATAACAAAAATCTGAACAACAAACTACCTTCCATAATGACAAGTCTACCATCCATTGGAGTAAAAAAAATCCGAACAACAAACTACCTTCCATAATGACAAGGCTATCGTCCATTGAGTAACAGAAATAACAACGACAGACTACCTTCCATAATGACAAGTCTACCATCCATCTGAGTAACAATAATCGAGACAACAGACTACCTTCCATAATTACAAGGCTACCATCCAATGGAGTAACAAAAATATCTACAAGAGACTACCTTCCATAATTACAAGGCTACCATCTATTGGAGTAATAAAAATCTCGACAATGGACTACCTTCCATAATGACAAGGATACCATCCAATAGAGTAACAAACATATCTAGAACATACTACCTTTCATAGTGACATGGATACCATCCATTGGAGTAATAAAAATCACGACAACGGACTACCTTCCATTACGAGAAGGCTACCAACCATTGGAACAACAAAAATCTGAACAACAAACTACCTTCCATAATGACAAGGCTACCATCCATTAGAGTAACAGAAATCACAACGACAGACTACCTTCCATAATGACAAGGCTACCATCCATTGGAGTAACAAAGATATCGACAACATACTACCTTCCATAATTACAAGGCTACCATCCATTGGAATAACAAAAATCTCGACAACAGACTACCTTCCATAATGACAAGGCTACCATCCAATCCATTAACAAAAATATCGACAACATACTACCATCCATAATGACAAGGCTACCATCCATTAGAGTAACAAAAATCTGGACAACAGACTACCTTCAATAATGACAAGGCTACCATCCATTGGAGTAACAAAAATATCAACAAGAGTCTACCTTCCATAATGACAAGGCTACCATCCAATGGAGTAACAAAAATCTCGGCAACAAACTACCTTCCATAATGACTAGGCTACATCCATTGGAGTATAAAAAATTTGGACAATAGACTACCTTCTATAATGACAAGTCTACCATCGATTGGAATAACAAAAATATCGAAAACAGACTACCTTCCATAATGACAAGGCTCCCATCCATTGGAGTAACAAAAATATCAACAAGAGACTACCTTGCATAATGACAAGGATACCATCCATTGGAGTAACAAAAATATCCAAAACAGACTACCTTACATAATGACAAGGCTACCATCCATTAGAGTAACAAAGATATCGACCACATACTACCTTTAAAAATGACAAGGCTAACATCCATTGGAGTAACAAAAACACGACAACAGACTACCTTCCATAATGACAAGGCTACCATCAATTGGAAAAACAAATATATCGAAAACAGACTACCTTCCATAATAGCAAGGCTACCATCCATTTGAGTAACAAAAATCTCGACAATAGACTACCTTCCATAATGATAAGGTTACCATCCATTATTGTAACAAAAATCTCGACAACAAACTACCTTCCATAATGACAAGTCTACCATCCATTGGAATAACAAAAATGGCGAAAGTAGACTACCTTTCATAATGAAAAGGCTAAAATCCGATGGAGTAACAAAAATATCGACAACAAACTACCTTCCATAATGACAAGTCTATCATCCATTGGAGTAAAAAAAATCCGAACAACAAACTACTGTCCATAATGACAAGGCTATCGTCCATTGAGTAACAGAAATAACAACGACAGACTACCTTCCATAATGACAAGTCTACCATCCATCTGAGTAATAATAATCGGGACAACAAACTACCTTCCATAGTTACAAGGCTACCATCCAATGGAGTAACAAAAATATCTACAAGAGACTACCTTCCATAATTACAAGGCTACCATCCATTGGAGTAATAAAAATCTCGACAATGGACTACCTTCCATAATGACAAGGATACCATCCAATAGAGTAACAAACATATCTAGAACATACTACCTTTCATAGTGACATGGATACCATCCATTGGAGTAATAAAAATCACGACAACAGACTACCTTCCATTACGAGAAGGCTACCATCCATTGGAACAACAAAAATCTGAACAACAAACTACCTTCCATAATGACAAGGCTACCATCCATTAGAGTAACAGAAATCACAACGACAGACTACCTTCCATAATGACAAGGCTACCATCCATTGGAGTAACAAAGATATCGACAACATACTACCTTCCATAATGACAAGGCTACCATCCATTGGAATAACAAAAATCTCGACAACAGACTACCTTCCATAATGACAAGGCTACTGTCCAATCCATTAACAAAAATATCGACAACATACTACCTTCCATAATGACAAGGCTACCATCCATTAGAGTAACAAAAATCTGGACAACAGACTACCTTCATTAATGACAAGGCTACCATCCATTGGAGTAACAAAAATATCAACAAGAGTCTACCTTCCATAATGACAAGGCTACCATCCAATGGAGTAACAAAAATCTCGGCAACAAACTACCTTCCATAATGACTAGGCTACATCCATTGGAGTATAAAAAATTTGGACAATAGACTACCTTCCATAATGACAAGTCTACCATCGATTGGAATAACAAAAATATCGAAAACAGACTACCTTCCATAATGACAAGGCTACCATCCATTTGAGTAACAAAAATATCGACAATAGACTACCTTCCATAATGATAAGGGTACCATCCATTAGAGTAACAAAAATTTCGACAACATACTACATTCCATAATGACAAGTCTACCATCCATTGGAATAACAAAAATCTCAACAATAGACTACCTTTCATAATGACAAGGCTACAATCGAATGGAGTAACAAAAATATCGACAACAGACTACCTTACATAATGACAAGTCTACCATCGATTGGGTAACAGAAATCACAACGACAGACTACCTTCCATAATGACAAGGCTACCATCCATTTGGGTAACAATAATCGGGACAACAGACTACCTTCCGTAATGACAAGGCTACCATCCAATGGAGTAACAAAAATATCAACAAAAGACTACCTTCCATAATGACAAGGCTACCATCCATTGGAGTAACAAAAATCTCGACAGTGGACTACCTTCCATAATGACAAGGATACCATCCAATTGAGTAACAAACATATCTACAACATACTACCTTCCATAGTGACATGGCTACCATCCATTGGAGTAATAAAAATCACGACAACAGACTACCTTCCATAACGAGAAGGCTACCATCCTTTGGAATAACAAAAATCTGAACAACAAACTACCTTCCATAATGACAAGGCTACCATCCATTGGAGTAAAAAAAATCTCGACAACAGACTACCTTCCATAATGAGAAAGCTACCATCCAATCAAATAACAAAAATATCGACCACAAACTACCTTCCATAATGACAAGTCTACCATCCATTAGAGTAACAAAGATATCGACAACATACTACCTTCCATAATGACATGGCTACCATCCATTGGAGTAATAAAAATCACGACAACATACTACCTTCCATAAAGAGAAGGCTATTATCCATTGGAATAACAAAAATCCGAACAACAGACTACCTTCCATAATGACAAGGCTACCATCAATTGGAGTAACAGAAATCACAATGACAGACTACCTTCCATAATGACAAGGCTACCATCAATTTGAGAAACAAAAATCGGGAAAACAGACTAGCTTCCATAATGACAAGGCTACTATCCATTGGAGTAACAAAGATATCGACCACATTCTACCTTCTATAATGACAAGGCTAACATCCATTGGAATAACAAAAATCTCGACAACATACTACCTTCCATAATGACAAGGCTACTATCCAAACCAATAACAAAAATATCGATAACAGACTACCTTCCATAATGACAAGGCTACCATCCATTAGAGTAACAAAAATCTGGACAACGGACTACCATTAATAATGACAAGCCTACCATCCGTTGGAGTAACAAAAATATCAACAAGAGTGTACCTTCCATAATGACAAGGCTACCATCCAATGGAGTAACAAAAATCACGGCAACAGACTATCTTCCATAATGACAAGGGTACCATCCATTGGAGTAACAAAAATCACGACAACAGACTACCTTCCATAATAACAAAGCTACCATCTATTGGAGTAACAAAAATCACAACAACATACTACCTTCCATAATGACAGGGCTACCATCCATTAGAGTAACAAAAATCGGGACAACAATTTACCTTCCATAATGACAAGGCTACCATCCATTGGAGTAACAAAAATATCAACAAGAGACTACCTTGCATAATGACAAGGATACCATCCATTGGAGTAACAAAAACATCGAAAACAGACTACCTTCCATAATAACAAGGCTACCATCCATTGGAGTAACAAAGATATCGACCACATACTACCTTTAAAAATGACATGGCTAACATCCGTTGGAGTAACAAAAATCACGACAACAAACTACCTTCCATAATGACAAGGCTACCATCCATCATAATAACAAAAATATCGAAAACAGACTACCTTCCATAGTGACAAGGCTACCATCCATTTGAGTAACAAAATCTCGACAATGGACTACCTTCCATAATGATAAGGGTACCATCCATTAGAGTAACAAAAATCTCGATAACAGACTACCTTTCATAATCACAAGTATACCATCCATTGGAATAACAAAAATCTCGACAATAGACTACCTTTCATAATGACAAGGCTACAATCCAATGGAGTAACAAAAATATCGACAACAGACTACCTTCCATAATGATAAGTCTACCATCCATTGGAGTAAAAAAAATCTGAACAACAGACTACCTTCCATAATGACAAGGCTATCATCCGTTGAGTAATAGAAATCACAATGACAGACTACCTTCCATAATGACAAGGCTACCATCCATTTGAATAACAATAATCGGGACAACAGACTACCTTCCATAATGACAACGCTACCATCCATTGGACTAACAAAAATATCAACAAGAGACTACCTTCCATAATGACAAGGCTAACATCCATTGGAGTAACAAAAATCTCGACAACGGACTACCTTCCATAATGACAAGGCTACCATCCATTAATAAAAATCACGACAACAGATTACCTTCCATAATGAGAAGGCTACCAACCATTGGAATAATAGAAATCACAACGACAATCTACCTTCCATAATGACAAGGCTACCATCCATTGGAGTAACAAAAATATCAACAAGAGTCTACCTTCCATAATGACAAGGCTACCATCCAATGGAGTAACAAAAATCTCGGCAACAAACTACCTTCCATAATGACTAGGCTATATTCCATTGGAGTATAAAAAATTTGGACAACAGACTACCTTCCATAATGACAAGGCTACCATCCATTGGAGTAACAAGAATCTCGACAACAGACTATCTTCCATAATGACAAGGGTACCATCCATTGGAGTAACAAAAATCACGACAACATACTACCTTCGATAATGACAAGTCCATAATCCATTGGAATAACAAAAATCTGGACAATAGACTACCTTCCATAATGACAAGTCTACCATCCATTAGAGTAATAGAAATCATAACGACAGACTACCTTCCATAATGACACATCTACCATCCGTTAGAGTAAAACAAATTGGGACAACAATCTACCTTCCATAATAACAAGGCTACCATCCATTAGAGTAACAAAGATAAAGACAACATACTACCTTCCATAATGACATGGCTACCATCCATTGGAGTAACAAAGATATCGACAACATACTAACTTCCATAATGACAAGGCTACCATCCATTGGAATAACAAAAATCTAAACAACAGACTACCTTCCATAATGACAAGGCTACCATCCATTTGAGTAACAAAAATCTCGACAATAGACTACCTTCCATAAAGATAAGGGTACCATCCATTAGAGTAACAAAAATCTCGACAACAGACTATCTTCCATAATGATAAGGGTACCATCCATTGGAGTAACAAAAATCTCGACAACAGACTACCTTCCATAATGACAAGTCCATAATCCATTGGAATAACAAAAATCTCGACAACAGACTACCTTTCATAATTACAAGGCTACAATCCAATGGAGTACCAAGCTCTCGACAATAGACTACCTTCAATAATGACAGGTCTACCATCCATTGGAGTAACAAAAATCTGAACAACAGATTACCTTCCATAATGACAAGGCTACCATCCATTGGTGTAACATAAATCCCAATGACAGACTACCTTCCATAATGACAAGGCTACCATCCATTAGAGTAACAAAAATCGGGACAACAATCTATCTTTCATAATGACAAGGCTACCATCCATTGGAGTAACAAAAATATCAACAAGAGACTACCTTGCATAATGAGAAGGCTACCATCCATTGGAATAACAAAAATATCAAAAACAAACTACCTTAAAAAATGACAAGGCTAACATCCATTGGAGTAACAAAAATCACGACAACAGACTACCTTCCATAATGACAAGGCTATCATGCATTGGGATAACAAAAATCTCGATAACAGACTATCTTCCATAATCACAAGGCTACCATCCATTTGAGTAACAAAAATCTCGACAATCGACTACCTTCCATAATGACAAGTCTACCATCCATTGGAGTACCAAAAATCTGAACAACAGAATACCTTCCATAATGACAAGGCTATCATCCATTGAGTAATTGAAATCACAACGACATACTACCTTCCATAATAACAAGGCTACCATCCATTTGAGTAACAATAATTGGGACAACAGACTACCTTCCATAATGACAAGGCTACTATCAAATGGAGTAACAAAAATATCAACAAGAGACTACCTTCCATAATGACAAGGCTACCATCCATTGGAGTAACAAAAATCTCGACAACGGACTACCTTCCATAATTACAAGGCTACCATCCATTAGAGTAACAAAGATATCGACAACATACTACCTTCCATAATGACATGGCTACCATACAATGGAGTAATAAAAATCACGACAACATATTACCTTCCATAATGAGAAGGCTACAATCCATTGGAATAACAGAAATCACAACAACAAACTACCTTCCATAATGACAAGGCTACCATCCATTAGAGTAACAAAAATTGGGATAACAATCTACCTTCCATAATGACAAGGCTACCATCCATTGGATTAACAAAAATATCAACAAGAGACTACCTTGCATAATGACAAGGCTACCATCCATTGGAGTAACAAAAATATCGAAAACAGATTACCTTGCATAATGACAAGGCTACCATCCATTGGAGTAACAAAGATATCGACAACATACTACCTTAAAAATGACGAGGCTAACATCCATTGGAGTAACAAAAATCACGACAACAGACTACCTACCATAATGACAAGGCTACCATCCATTGGAATAACAAAAATCTCGAAAACAAACTACCTTCCATAATGACAAGGCTATCATCCATTGAGTAACATAAATTACAATGACAGACTACCTTCCATAATGACAAGGCTATCGTCCATTTGAGAAACAATAATCGGCACAACAGACTACCTTCCATAATGACAAGGCTACCATCCAATGGAGTAACAAAAATATCAACAAGAGACTACCTTCCATAATGACCAGGCTACCATCCTTTGGAGTAACAAAAATCTCGACAACGGACTACCTTCCATAATGACAAGGATACCATCCATTAGACTAACAAAGATATAGACAACATACTACCTTCCATAATGACATGGCTACCATCCATTGGAGTAATAAAAATCACGACAACATACTACCTTCCATAAAGAGAAGGCTATTATCCATTGGAATAACAAAAATCCAAACAACAGACTACCTTCCATAATGACAAGGCTACCATCAATTGGAGTAACAGAAATCACAATGACATACTACCTTCCAAATGACAAGGCTACCATCCATTTGAGAAACAAAAATCGGGACAACGGACTAGCTTCTATAATGACAAGGCTACCATCCATTAGAGTAACAAAAATATCAACAAGAGACTACCTTCTATAATGACAAGGTAACCATCCATTGGAGTAACAAAAAGCGTGACAATAGACTACCTTCCGTAATGCCAAGGCTACCATCCATTGGAGTAACAAAGATATCGACCACATTCTACCTTCTATAATGACAAGGCTACCATCCATTGGAATAACAAAAATCTCGACAACAGACTACCTTCCATAATGACAAGGCTACTATCCAAACCAATAACAAAAATATCGACAACAGACTACCTTCCATAATGACAAGGCTACCATCCATTAGAGTAACAAAAATGTGGACAATGGACTACCATTAATAATGACAAGCCTACCATCCGTTGGAGTAACAAAAATATCAACAAGTGTGTACCTTCCATAATGACAAGGCTACCATCCAATGGAGTAACAAAAATCACGGCAACAGACTATCTTCCATAATGACAAGGGTACCATCCATCGGAGTAACAAAAATCACGACAACAGACTACCTTCCATAATAACAAGGCTACCATCTATTGGAGTAACAAAAATCACAACAACAGACTACCTTCCATAATGACAGGGCTACCATCCATTAGAGTAACAATAATCGGGACAACAATCTACCTTCCATAATGACAAGGCTACCATCCATTGGAGTAACAAAAATATCAACAAGAGACTACCTTGCATAATGACAAGGATACCATCCATTGGAGTAACAAAAACATCGAAAACAGACTACCTTCCATAATAACAAGGCTACCAACCATTGGAGTAACAAAGATATCGACCACATACTACCTTTAAAAATGACATGGCTAACATCCGTTGGAGTAACAAAAATCACGACAACAGACTACCTTCCATAATGACAAGGCTACCATCCATCATAATAACAAAAATATCGAAAACAGACTACCTTCAATAGTGACAAGGCTACCATCCATTTGAGTAACAAAAATCTCGGCAATAGACTACCTTCCATAATGATAAGGGTACCATTCATTAGAGTAACAAAAATCTCGACAACAGACTACCTTCCATAATCACAAGTATACCATCCATTGGAATAATAAAAATCTCGACAATAGAATACCTTTCATAATGACAAGGCTACAATCCAATGGAGTAACAAAAATATCGACAACAGACTACCTTCCATAATGATAAGTCTACCATCCATTGGAGTAAAAAAAATATGAACAACAGACTACCTTCCATAATGACAAGGCTATCATCCGTTGAGTAACAGAAATCACAATGACAGACTACCTTCCATAATGACAAGGCTACCATCCATTTGAGTAACAATAATCGGGACAACAGACTACCTTCCATAATGACAACGCTACCATCCATTGGACTAACAAAAATATCAACAAGAGACTACCTTCCATAATGACAAGGCTACCATCCATTGGAGTAACAAAAATCTCGACAACGGACTACCTTCCATAATGACAAGGCTACCATCCATTAGAGTAACAAAGATATGGACAACAGACTACCTTCCATAATGACAACCCTACCATCCATTAGAGTAATAGAAATCATAACGACAGACTACCTTCCATAATGACACATCTACCATCCGTTAGAGTAAAACAAATTGGGACAACAATCTACCTTCCATAATAACAAGGCTACCATCCATTAGAGTAACAAAGATAAAGACAACATACTACCTTCCATAATGACATGGCTACCATCCATTGGAGTAACAAAGATATCGACAACATACTAACTTCCATAATGACAAGGCTACCATCCATTGGAATAACAAAAATCTAAACAACAGACTACCTTCCATAATGACAAGGCTACCATCCATTTGAGTAACAAAAATCTCGACAATAGACTACCTTCCATAAAGATAAGGGTACCATCCATTAGAGTAACAAAAATCTCGACAACAGACTATCTTCCATAATGATAAGGGTACCATCCATTGGAGTAACAAAAATCTCGACAATAGACTACCTTCCATAATGACAAGTCCATAATCCATTGGAATAACAAAAATCTCGACAACAGACTACCTTTCATAATTACAAGGCTACAATCCAATGGAGTACCAAGCTCTCGACAATAGACTACCTTCAATGATGACAGGTCTACCATCCATTGGAGTAACAAAAATATGAACAACAGATTACCTTCCATAATGACAAGGCTACCATCCATTGGTGTAACATAAATCCCAATGACAGACTACCTTCCATAATGACAAGGCTACCATCCATTAGAGTAACAAAAATCGGGACAATAATCTATCTTTCATAATGACAAGGCTACCATCCATTGGAGTAACAAAAATATCAACAAGAGACTACCTTGCATAATGAGAAGGCTACCATCCATTGGAATAACAAAAATATCAAAAACAAACTACCTTAAAAAATGACAAGGCTAACATCCATTGGAGTAACAAAAATCACGACAACAGACTACCTTCCATAATGACAAGGCTATCATGCATTGGGATAACAAAAATCTCGATAACAGACTATCTTCCATAATCACAAGGCTACCATCCATTTGAGTAACAAAAATCTCGACAATCGACTACCTTCCATAATGACAAGTCTACCATCCATTGGAGTACCAAAAATCTAAACAACAGAATACCTTCCATAATGACAAGGCTATCATCCATTGAGTAATTGAAATCAAAACGACATACTACCTTCCATAATAACAAGGCTACCATCCATTTGAGTAACAATAATTGGGACAACAGACTACCTTCCATAATGACAAGGCTACTATCCAATGGAGTAACAAAAATATCAACAAGAGACTACCTTCCATAATGACAAGGCTACCATCCATTGGAGTAACAAAAATCTCGACAACGGACTACCTTCCATAATTACAAGGCTACCATCCATTAGAGTAACAAAGATATCGACAACATACTACCTTCCATAATGACATGGCTACCATACAATGGAGTAATAAAAATCACGACAACATATTACCTTCCATAATGAGAAGGCTACAATCCATTGGAATAACAGAAATCACAACAACAAACTACCTTCCATAATGACAAGGCTACCATCCATTAGAGTAACAAAAATTGGGATAACAATCTACCTTCCATAATGACAAGGCTACCATCCATTGGATTAACAAAAATATCAACAAGAGACTACCTTGCATAATGACAAGGCTACCATCCATTGGAGTAACAAAAATATTGAAAACAGATTACCTTGCATAATGACAAGGCTACCATCCATTGGAGTAACAAAGATATCGACAACATACTACCTTAAAAATGACAAGGCTAACATCCATTGGAGTAACAAAAATCACGACAACAGACTACCTACCATAATGACAAGGCTACCATCCATTGGAATAACAAAAATCTCGAAAACAAACTACCTTCCATAATGACAAGGCTATCATCCATTGAGTAACATAAATTACAATGACAGACTACCTTCCATAATGACAAGGCTATCGTCCATTTGAGAAATAATAATCGGCACAACAGACTACCTTCCATAATGACAAGGCTACCATCCAATGGAGTAACAAAAATATCAACAAGAGACTACCTTCCATAATGACAAGGCTACCATCCATTGGAGTAACAAAAATCTCGACAACGGACTACCTTCCATAATGACAAGGATACCATCCATTAGAGTAACAAAGATATAGACAACATACTACCTTCCATAATGACATGGCTACCATCCATTGGAGTAATAAAAATCACGACAACATACTACCTTCCATAAAGAGAAGGCTATTATCCATTGGAATAACAAAAATCCAAACAACAGACTACCTTCCATAATGACAAGGCTACCATCAATTGGAGTAACAGAAATCACAATGACAGACTACCTTCCATAATGACAAGGCTACCATCCATTTGAGAAACAAAAATCGGGACAACGGACTAGCTTCTATAATGACAAGGCTACCATCCATTAGAGTAACAAAAATATCAACAAGAGACTACCTTCTATAATGACAAGGTAACCATCCATTGGAGTAACAAAAATCGTGACAATAGACTACCTTCCGTAATGCCAAGGCTACCATCCATTGGAGTAACAAAGATATTGACCACATTCTACCTTCTATAATGACAAGGCTACCATCCATTGGAATAACAAAAATCTCGACAACAGACTACCTTCCATAATGACAAGGCTACTATCCAAACCAATAACAAAAATATCGACAACAGACTACCTTCCATAATGACAAGGCTACCATCCATTAGAGTAACAAAAATCTGGACAATGGACTACCATTAATAATGACAAGCCTACCATCCGTTGGAGTAACAAAAATATCAACAAGAGTGTACCTTCCATAATGACAAGGCTACCATCCAATGGAGTAACAAAAATCACGGCAACAGACTATCTTCCATAATGACTAGGGTACCATCCATTGGACTAACAAAAATCACGACAACAGACTACCTTCCATAATAACAAGGCTACCATCTATTGGAGTAACAAAAATCACAACAACAGACTACCTTCCATAATGACAGGGCTACCATCCATTAGAGTAACAAAAATCGGGACAACAATCTACCTTCCATAATGACAAGGCTACCATCCATTGGAGTAACAAAAATATCAACAAGAGACTACCTTGCATAATGACAAGGATACCATCCATTGGAGTAACAAAAACATCGAAAACAGACTACCTTCCATAATAACAAGGCTACCAACCATTGGAGTAACAAAGATATCGACCACATACTACCTTTAAAAATGACATGGCTAACATCCGTTGGAGTAACAAAAATCACGACAACAGACTACCTTCCATAATGACAAGGCTACCATCCATCATAATAACAAAAATATCGAAAACAGACTACCTTCCATAGTGTCAAGGCTACCATCCATTTGAGTAACAAAAATCTCGGCAATAGACTACCTTCCATAATGATAAGGGTACCATTCATTAGAGTAACAAAAATCTCGACAACAGACTACCTTCCATAATCACAAGTATACCATCCATTGGAATAACAAAAATCTCGACAATAGAATACCTTTCATAATGACAAGGCTACAATCCAATGGAGTAACAAAAATATCGACAACAGACTACCTTCCATAATGATAAGTCTACCATCCATTGGAGTAAAAAAAATCTGAACAACAGACTACCTTCCATAATGACAAGGCTATCATCCGTTGAGTAACAGAAATCACAATGAAAGACTACCTTCCATAATGACAAGGCTACCATCCATTTGAGTAACAATAATCGGGACAACAGACTACCTTCCATAATGACAACGCTACCATCCATTGGACTAACAAAAATATCAACAAGAGACTACCTTCCATAATGACAAGGCTACCATCCATTGGAGTAACAAAAATCTCGACAACGGACTACCTTCCATAATGACAAGGCTACCATCCATTAGAGTAACAAAGATATGGACAACATACTACCATAATTAATGACATGGATACCATACATTGGAGTAATAAAAATCAAGACAACAGATTACCTTCCATAATGAGAAGGCTACCATCCATTGGAGTAACAAGAATCTCGACAACAAACTATCTTCCATAATGACAAGGGTACCATCCATTGGAGTAACAAAAATCACGACAACATACTACCTTCGATAATGACAAGTCCATAATCCATTGGAATAACAAAAATCTGGACAATAGACTACCTTCCATAATGACAAGTCTACCATCCATTGGAGTAACAAAAATCTGAACAACAGACTACCTTCCATAATGACAACGCTACCATCCATTAGAGTAATAGAAATCATAACGATAGACTACCTTCCATAATGACACATCTACCATCCGTTAGAGTAAAACAAATTGGGACAACAATCTACCTTCCATAATAACAAGGCTACCATCCATTAGAGTAACAAAGATAAAGACAACATACTACCTTCCATAATGACATGGCTACCATCAATTGGAGTAATAAAAATCACGACAACAGACTACCTTCCATAACGAAAAGGCTACCATCCATTGGAGTAACAAAGATATCGACACAAGACTATCTTCCATAATGACAAGGCTACCATCCATTGGAGTAACAAAGATATTGACAACATACTACCTTCCATAATGACAAGGCTACCATCCATTGGAATAACAAAAATCTAAACAACAGACTACCTTCCATAATGAAAAGGCTACCATCCATTTGAGTAACAAAAATCTCGACAATAGACTACCTTCCATAAAGATAAGGGTACCATCCATTAGAGTAACAAAAATCTCGACAACAGACTATCTTTCATAATGATAAGGGTACCATCCATTGGAGTAACAAAAATCTCGACAACAGACTACCTTCCATAATGACAAGTCCATAATCCATTGGAATAACAAAAATCTCGACAATAGACTACCTTTCATAATTACAAGGCTACAATCCAATGGAGTAACAAGCTCTCGACAATAGACTACCTTCAATAATGACAAGTCTACCATCCATTGGAGTAACAAAAATCTGAACAACAGATTACCTTCCATAATGACAAGGCTACCATCCATTGGTGTAACATAAATCCCAATGACAGACTACCTTCCATAATGACAAGGCTACCATCCATTAGAATAACAAAAATCGGGACAACAATCTATCTTTCATAATGACAAGGCTACCATCCATTGGAGTAACAAAAATATCAACAAGAGTCTACCTTCCATAATGACAAGGCTACCATCCAATGGAGTAACAAAAATCTCGGCAACAGACTACCTTCCATAATGACTAGGCTATATTCCATTGGAGTATAAAAAATTTGGACAACAGACTACCTTCCATAATGACAAGGCTACCATCCATTGGAGTAACAAGAATCTCGACAACAAACTATCTTCCATAATGACAAGGGTACCATCCATTGGAGTAACAAAAATCACGACAACATACTACCTTCGTTAATGACAAGTCCATAATCCATTGGAATAACAAAAATCTGGACAATAGACTACCTTCCATAATGACAAGTCTACCATCCATTGGAGTAACAAAAATTTGAACAACAGACTACCTTCCATAATGACAACGCTACCATCCATTAGAGTAATAGAAATCATAACGACAGACTACCTTCCATAATGACACATCTACCATCCTTTAGAGTAAAACAAATTGGGACAACAATCTACCTTCCATAATAACAAGGCTACCATCCATTAGAGTAACAAAGATAAAGACAACATACTACCTTCCATAATGACATGGCTACCATCAATTGGAGTAATAAAAATCACGACAACAGACTACCTTCCATAACGAAAAGGCTACCATCCATTGGAATAACAAAGATATCGACACAAGACTATCTTCCATAATGACAAGGCTATCATCCATTGGAGTAACAAAGATATCGACAACATACTACCTTCCATAATGACAAGGCTACCATCCATTGGAATAACAAAAATCTAAACAACAGACTACCTTCCATAATGACAAGGCTACCATCCATTTGAGTAACAAAAATCTCGACAATAGACTACCTTCCATAAAGATAAGGGTACCATCCATTAGAGTAACAAAAATCTCGACAACAGACTATCTTCCATAATGATAAGGGTACCATCCATTGGACTAACAAAAATCTCGACAACAGACTACCTTCCATAATGACAAGTCCATAATCCATTGGAATAACAAAAATCTCGACAACAGACTACCTTTCATAATTACAAGGCTACAATCCAATGGAGTACCAAGCTCTCGACAATAGACTACCTTCAATAATGACAGGTCTACCATCCATTGGAGTAACAAAAATCTGAACAACAGATTACCTTCCATAATGACAAGGCTACCATCCATTGGTGTAACATAAATCCCAATGACAGACTACCTTCCATAATGACAAGGCTACCATCCATTAGAGTAACAAAAATCGGGACAACAATCTATCTTTCATAATGACAAGGCTACCATCCATTGGAGTAACAAAAATATCAACAAGAGACTACCTTGCATAATGAGAAAGCTACCATCCATTGGAATAACAAAAATATCAAAAACAGACTACCTTAAAAAATGACAAGACTAACATCCATTGGAGTAACAAAAATCACGACAACAGACTACCTTCCATAATGACAAGGCTATCATGCATTGGGATAACAAAAATCTCGATAACAGACTATCTTCCATAATCACAAGGCTACCATCCATTTGAGTAACAAAAATCTCGACAATCGACTACCTTCCATAATGATAAGAGTACCATCCATTAGAGTAACAAAAATCTCGACAACAGACTACCTTCCATAATGACAAGTCTACCATCCATTGGAATAAAAAAAAATCTCGACAATAGACTACCTTTCATAATGATAAGGATACAATCCAATGGAGTAACAAAAATATCAACAACAAACTACCTTCCATAATGACAAGTCTACCATCCATTGGAGTACCAAAAATCTGAACAACAGAATACCTTCCATAATGACAAGGCTATCATCCATTGAGTAATTGAAATCACAACGACATACTACCTTCCATAATAACAAGGCTACCATCCATTTGAGTAACAATAATTGGGACAATAGACTACCTTCCATAATGACAAGGCTACTATCCAATGGAGTAACAAAAATATCAACAAGAGACTACCTTCCATAATGACAAGGCTACCATCCATTGGAGTAACAAAAATCTCGACAACGGACTACCTTCCATAATTACAAGGCTACCATCCATTAGAGTAACAAAGATATCGACAACATACTACCTTCCATAATGACATGGCTACCATACAATGGAGTAATAAAAATCACGACAACATATTACCTTCCATAATGAGAAGGCTACAATCCATTGGAATAACAGAAATCACAACAACAAACTACCTTCCATAATGACAAGGCTACCATCCATTAGAGTAACAAAAATTGGGATAACAATCTACCTTCCATAATGAGAAGGCTACCATCCATTGGATTAACAAAAATATCAACAAGAGACTACCTTGCATAATGACAAGGCTACCATCCATTGGAGTAACAAAAATATCGAAAACAGATTACCTTGCATAATGACAAGGCTACCATCCATTGTAGTAACAAAGATATCAACAACATACTACCTTAAAAATGACGAGGCTAACATCCATTGGAGTAACAAAAATCACGACAACAGACTACCTACCATAATGACAAGGCTACCATCCATTGGAATAACAAAAATCTCGAAAACAAACTACCTTCCATAATGACAAGGCTATCATCCATTGAGTAACATAAATTACAATGACAGACTACCTTCCATAATGACAAGGCTACCGTCCATTTGAGAAACAATAATCGGCACAACAGACTACCTTCCATAATGACAAGGCTACCATCCAATGGAGTAACAAAAATATCAACAAGAGACTACCTTCCATAATGACAAGGCTACCATCCATTGGAGTAACAAAAATCTCGACAACGGACTACCTTCTATAATGACAAGGATACCATCCATTAGAGTAACAAAGATATAGACAACATACTACCTTCCATAATGACATGGCTACCATCCATTGGAGTAATAAAAATCACGACAACATACTACCTTCCATAAAGAGAAGGCTATTATCCATTGGAATAACAAAAATCCAAACAACAGACTACCTTCCATAATGACAAGGCTACCATCAATTGGAGTAATAGAAATTACAATGACAGACTACCTTCCATAATGACAAGGCTACCATCCATTTGATAAACAAAAATCGGGACAACGGACTAGCTTCTATAATGACAAGGCTACCATCCATTGGAGTAACAAAAATATCAACAAGAGACTACCTTTTATAATGACAAGGTAACCATCCATTGGAGTAACAAAAATCGCGACAATAGACTACCTTCCATAAAGATAAGGGTACCATCCATTAGAGTAACAAAAATCTCGACAACAGACTATCTTCCATAATGATAAGGGTACCATCCATTGGAGTAACAAAAATCTCGACAACAGACTACCTTCCATAATGACAAGTCCATAATCCATTGGAATAACAAAAATCTCGACAACAGACTACCTTTCATAATTACAAGGCTACAATCCAATGGAGTACCAAGCTCTCGACAATAGACTACCTTCAATAATGACAGGTCTACCATCCATTGGAGTAACAAAAATCTGAACAACAGATTACCTTCCATAATGACAAGGCTACCATCCATTGGTGTAACATAAATCCCAATGACAGACTACCTTCCATAATGACAAGGCTACCATCCATTAGAGTAACAAAAATCGGGACAACAATCTATCTTTCATAATGACAAGGCTACCATCCATTGGAGTAACAAAAATATCAACAAGAGACTACCTTGCATAATGAGAAGGCTACCATCCATTGGAATAACAAAAATATCAAAAACAGACTACCTTAAAAAATGACAAGGCTAACATCCATTGGAGTAACAAAAATCACGACAACAGACTACCTTCCATAATGACAAGGCTATCATGCATTGGGATAACAAAAATCTCGATAACAGACTATCTTCCATAATCACAAGGCTACCATCCATTTGAGTAACAAAAATCTCGACAATCGACTACCTTCCATAACGATAAGAGTACCATCCATTAGAGTAACAAAAATCTCGACAACAGACTACCTTCCATAATGACAAGCCTACCATCCATTGGAATAAAAAAAATCTCAACAATAGACTACCTTTCATAATGATAAGGATACAATCCAATGGAGTAACAAAAATATCAACAACAAACTACCTTCCATAATGACAAGTCTACCATCCATTGGAGTACCAAAAATCTGAACAACAGAATACCTTCCATAATGACAAGGCTATCATCCATTGAGTAATTGAAATCAAAACGACATACTACCTTCCATAATAACAAGGCTACCATCCATTTGAGTTACAATAATTGGGACAACAGACTACCTTCCATAATGACAAGGCTACTATCCAATGGAGTAACAAAAATATCAACAAGAGACTACCTTCCATAATGACAAGGCTACCATCCATTGGAGTAACAAAAATCTCGACAACGGACTACCTTCCATAATTACAAGGCTACCATCCATTAGAGTAACAAAGATATCGACAACATACTACCTTCCATAATGACATGGCTACCATACAATGGAGTAATAAAAATCACGACAACATATTACCTTCCATAATGAGAAGGCTACAATCCATTGGAATAACAGAAATCACAACAACAAACTACCTTCCATAATGACAAGGCTAACATCCATTAGAGTAACAAAAATTGGGATAACAATCTACCTTCCATAATGACAAGGCTACCATCCATTGGATTAACAAAAATATCAACAAGAGACTACCTTGCATAATGACAAGGCTACCATCCATTGGAGTAACAAAAATATCGAAAACAGATTACCTTGCATAATGACAAGGCTACCATCCATTGGAGTAACAAAGATATCGACAACATACTACCTTAAAAATGACGAGGCTAACATCCATTGGAGTAACAAAAATCACGACAACAGACTACCTACCATAATGACAAGGCTACCATCCATTGGAATAACAAAAATCTCGAAAACAAACTACCTTCCATGATGACAAGGCTATCATCCATTGAGTAACATAAATTACAATGACAGACTACCTTCCATAATGACAAGGCTACGGTCCATTTGAGAAACAATAATCGGCACAACAGACTACCTTCCATAATGATAAGTCTACCATCCAATGGAGTAACAAAAATATCAACAAGAGACTACCTTCCATAATGACAAGGCTACCATCCATTGGAGTAACAAAAATCTCGACAACGGACTACCTTCCATAATGACAAGGATACCATCCATTAGAGTAACAAAGATATAGACAACATACTACCTTCCATAATGACATGGCTACCATCCATTGGAGTAATAAAAATCACGACAACAGACTACCTTCCATAAAGAGAAGGCTATTATCCATTGGAATAACAAAAATCCAAACAACAGACTACTTTCCATAATGACAAGGCTACCATCAATTGGAGTAACAGAAATTACAATGACAGACTACCTTCCATAATGACAAGGCTACCATCCATTTGAGAAACAAAAATTGGGACAACGGACTAGCTTCTATAATGACAAGGCTACCATCCATTGGAGTAACAAAAATATCAACAAGAGACTACCTTCTATAATGACAAGGTAACCATCCATTGGAGTAACAAAAATCGCGACAATAGACTACCTCCCGTAATGCCAAGGCTACCATCCATTGGAGTAACAAAGATATCGACCACATTCTACCTTCTATAATGACAAGGCTACCATCCATTGGAATAACAAAAATCTCGACAACAGACTACCTTCCATAATGACAACGCTACTATCCAAACCAATAACAAAAATATTGACAACAGACTACCTTCCATAATGACAAGGCTACCATCCATTAGAGTAACAAAAATCTGGACAATGGACTACCATTGATAATGACAAGCCTACCATCCGTTGGAGTAACAAAAATATCAACAAGAGTGTACCTTCCATAATGACAAGGCTACCATCCAATGGAGTAACAAAAATCACGGCAACAGACTATATTCCATAATAACAAGGGTACCATCCATTAGAGTAACAAAAATCACGACAACAGACTACCTTCCATAATAACAAGGCTACCATCTATTGGAGTAACAAAAATCACAACAACAGACTACCTTCCATAATGACAGGGCTACCATCCATTAGAGTAACAAAAATCGGGACAACAATCTACCTTCCATAATGACAAGGCTACCATCCATTGGAGTAACAAAAATATCAACAAGAGACTACCTTGCATAATGACAAGGATACCATCCATTGGAGTAACAAAAACATCGAAAACAGACTACCTTCCATAATAACAAGGCTACCAACCATTGGAGTAACAAAGATATCGACCACATACTACCTTTAAAAATGACATGGCTAACATCCGTTGGAGTAACAAAAATCACGACAACAGACTACCTTCCATAATGACAAGGCTACCATCCATCATAATAACAAAAATATCGAAAACAGACTACCTTCCATAGTGACAAGGCTACCATCCATTTGAGTAGCAAAAATCTCGGCAATAGACTACCTTCCATAATGATAAGGGTACCATTCATTAGAGTAACAAATATCTCGACAACAGACTACCTTCCATAATCACTAGTATACCATCCATTGGAATAACAAAAATCTCGACAATAGAATACCTTTCATAATGACAAGGCTACAATCCAATGGAGTAACAAAAATATCGACAACAAACTACCTTCCATAATGATAAGTCTACCATCCATTGGAGTAAAAAAAATATGAACAACATACTACCTTCCATAATGACAAGGCTATCATCCGTTGAGTAACAGAAATCACAATGACAGACTACTTTCTATAATGACAAGGCTACCATCCATTTGAGTAACAATAATCGGGACAACAGACTACCTTCCATAATGACAACGCTACCATCCATTGGACTAACAAAAATATCAACAAGAGACTACCTTCCATAATGACAAGGCTACCATCCATTGGAGTAACAAAAATCTCGATAACGGACTACCTTCCATAATGACAAGGCTACCATCCATTAGAGTAACAAAGATATCGACAACATACTACCATCATTAATGACATGGATACCATACATTGGAGTAATAAAAATCACGACAACAGATTACCTTCCATAATGAGAAGGCTACCATCCATTGGAGTAACAAGAATCTCGACAACAAACTATCTTCCATAATGACAAGGGTATCATCCATTGGAGTAACAAAAATCACGACAACATACTACCTTCGATAATGACAAGTCCATAATCCATTGGAATAACAAAAATCTGGACAATAGACTACCTTCCATAATGACAAGTCTACCATCCATTGGAGTAACAAAAATCTGAACAACAGACTACCTTCCATAATGACAACGCTACCATCCATTAGAGTAATAGAAATCATAACGACAGACTACCTTCCATAATGACACATCTACCATCCGTTAGAGTAAAACAAATTGGGACAACAATCTACCTTCCATAATAACAAGGCTACCATCCATTAGAGTAACAAAGATAAAGACAACATACTACCTTCCATAATGACATGGCTACCATCAATTGGAGTAATAAAAATCACGACAACAGACTACCTTCCATAACGAAAAGGCTACCATCCATTGGAGTAACAAAGATATCGACACAAGACTATCTTCCATAATGACAAGGCTACCATCCATTGGAGTAACAAAGATATCAACAACATACTACCTTCAATAATGACAAGGCTACCATCCATTGGAATAAAAAAAATCTAAACAACAGACTACCTTCCATAATGACAAGGCTACCATCCATTTGAGTAACAAAAATCTCGACAATAGACTACCTTCCATAAAGATAAGGGTACCATCCATTAGAGTAACAAAAATCTCGACAACAGACTATCTTCCATAATGATAAGGGTACCATCCATTGGAGTAACAAAAATCTCGACAACAGACTACCTTCCATAATGACAAGTCCATAATCCATTGGAATAACAAAAATCTCGACAACAGACTACCTTTCATAATTACAAGGCTACAATCCAATGGAGTAACAAGCTCTCGACAATAGACTACCTTCAATAATGACAAGTCTACCATCCATTGGAGTAACAAAAATCTGAACAACAGATTACCTTCCATAATGACAAGGCTACCATCCATTGGTGTAACATAAATCCCAATGACAGTCTACCTTCCATAATGACAAGGCTACCATCCATTAGAGTAACAAAAATCGGGACAACAATCTATCTTTCATAATGACAAGGCTACCATCCATTGGAGTAACAAAAATATCGACAACATACTACCTTCCATAATGACAAGGCTACCATCCATTGGAATAACAAAAATCTAAACAACAGACTACCTTCCATAATGACAAGGCTACCATCCAATGGAGTAACAAAAATCTCAGCAACAGACTACCTTCCATAAGGACTAGGCTATATTCCATTGGAGTATAAAAAATTTGGACAACAGACTACCTTCCATAATGACAAGGCTACCATCCATTGGAGTAACAAGAATCTCGACAACAAACTATCTTCCATAATGACAAGGGTACCATCCATTGGAGTAATAAAAATCACGACAACATACTACCTTCGATAATGACAAGTCCATAATCCATTGGAATAACAAAAATCTGGACAATAGACTACCTTCCATAATGACAAGTCTACCATCCATTGGAGTAACAAAAATTTGAACAACAGACTACATTCCATATTGACAACGCCTCCATCCATTAGAGTAATAGAAATCATAACGACAGACTACCTTCCATAATGACACATCTACCATCCGTTAGAGTAAAACAAATTGGGACAACAATCTACCTTCCATAATAACAAGGCTACCATCCATTAGAGTAACAAAGATAAAGACAACATACTACCTTCCATAATGACATGGCTACCATCAATTGGAGTAATAAAAATCACGACAACAGACTACCTTCCATAACGAAAAGGCTACCATCCATTGGAATAACAAAGATATCGACACAAGACTATCTTCCATAATGACAAGGCTACCATCCATTGGAGTAACAAAGATATCGACAACATACTACCTTCCATAATGACAAGGCTACCATCCATTGGAATAACAAAAATCTAAACAACAGACTACCTTCCATAATGACAAGGCTACCATCCATTTGAGTAACAAAAATCTCAACAATAGACTACCTTCCATAAAGATAAGGGTACCATCCATTAGAGTAACAAAAATCTCGACAACAGACTATCTTCCATAATGATAAGGGTACCATCCATTGGAGTAACAAAAAGCTCGACAACAGACTACCTTCCATAATGACAAGTCCATAATCCATTGGAATAACAAAAATCTCGACAACAGACTACCTTTCATAATTACAAGGCTACAATCCAATGGAGTAACAAGCTCTCGACAATAGACTACCTTCAATAATGACAAGTCTACCATCCATTGGAGTAACAAAAATCTGAACAACAGATTACCTTCCATAATGACAAGGCTACCATCCATTGGTGTAACATAAATCCCAATGACAGACTACCTTCCATAATGACAAGGCTACCATCCATTAGAGTAACAAAAATCGGGACAACAATCTATCTTTCATAATGACAAGGCTACCATCCATTGGTGTAACAAAAATATCAACAAGAGACTACCTTGCATAATGAGAAGGCTACCATCCATTGGAGTAACAAAAATATCAAAAACAGACTACCTTAAAAAATGACAAGGCTAACATCCATTGGAGTAACAAAAATCACGACAACAGACTACCTTCCATAATGACAAGGCTATCATGCATTAGAATAACAAAAATCTCGAGAACAGACTATCTTCCATAATGACAAGGCTACCATCCATTTGAGTAACAAAAATCTCGACAATCGACTACCTTCCATAATGATAAGAGTACCATCCATTAGAGTAACAAAAATCTCGACAACATACTACCTTCCATAATGACAAGTCTACCATCCATTGGAATAAAAAAAATCTCGACAATAGACTACCTTTCATAATGATAAGGATACAATCCAATGGAGAAACAAAAATATCAACAACAAACTACATTCCATAATGACAAGTCTACCATCCATTGGAGTACAAAAAATCTGAACAACAGAATACCTTCCATAATGACAAGGCTATCATCCATTGAGTAATTGAAATCACAACGACATACTACCTTCCATAATAACAAGGCTACCATCCATTTGAGTAACAATAATTGGGACAACAGACTACCTTCCATAATGACAAGGCTACTATCCAATGGAGTAACAAAAATATCAACAAGAGACTACCTTCCATAATTACAAGGCTACCATCCATTGGAGTAACAAAAATCTCGACAACGGACTACCTTTCATAATTACAAGGCTACCATCCATTAGAGTAACAAAGATATCGACAACATACTACCTTAAAAAATGACGAGGCTAACATCCATTGGAGTAACAAAAATCACGACAACAGACTACCTACCATAATGACAAGGCTACCATCCATTGGAATAACAAAAATCTCGAAAACAAACTGCCTTCCATAATGACAAGGCTATCATCCATTGAGTAACATAAATTTCAATGACAAACTACCTTCCATAATGACAAGGCTACCATCCATTTGAGTAACAATAATCGGCACAACAGACTACCTTCCATAATGACAAGGCTACCATCCAATGGAGTAATAAAAATATCAACAAGAGACTACCTTCAATAATGACAAGGCTACCATCCAGTGGAGTAACAAAAATCTCGACAACAGACTACCTTCCATAATGACAAGGATACCATCCATTAGAGTAACAAAGATATAGACAACATACTACCTTCCATAATGACAAGGCTACCATCCAATGGAGTAACAAAAATCTCGGCAACAGACTACCTTCCATAATGACTAGGCTATATTCCATTGGAGTATAAAAAATTTGGACAACAGACTACCTTCCATAATGACAAGGCTAACATCCATTGGAGTAACAAGAATCTCGACAACAGACTATCTTCCATAATGACAAGGGTACCATCCATTGGAGTAACAAAAATCACGACAACATACTACCTTCGATAATGACAAGTCCATAATCCATTGGAATAACAAAAATCTGGACAATAGACTACCTTCCATAATGACAAGTCTACCATCCATTGGAGTAACAAAAATTTGAAAAACAGACTACCTTCCATAATGACAACGCTACCATCCATTAGAGTAATAGAAATCATAACGACAGACTACCTTCCATAATGACACATCTACCTTCCGTTATAGTAAAACAAATTGGGACAACAATCTACCTTCCATTATAAAAAGGCTACCATCCATTAGAGTAACAAAGATAAAGACAACATACTACCTTCCATAATGACATGGCTACCATCAATTGGAGTAATAAAAATCACGACAACAGACTACCTTCCATAACGAAAAGGCTACCATCCATTGGAGTAACAAAGATATCGACACAAGACTATCTTCCATAATGACAAGGCTACCATCCATTGGAGTAACAAAGATATCGACAACATACTACCTTCCATAATGACATGGCTACCATACAATGGAGTAATAAAAATCACGACAACAAATTACCTTCCATAATGAGAAGGCTACAATCCATTGGAATATCAGAAATCACAACGACAAACTACCTTCCATAATGACAAGGCTACCATCCATTAGAGTAACAAAAATTGGGATAACAATCTACCTTCCATAATGACAAGGCTACCATCCATTGGATTAACAAAAATATCAACAAGAGACTACCTTGCATAATGACAAGGCTACCATCCATTGGAGTAACAAAAATATCGAAAACAGATTACCTTCCATAATGACAAGGCTACCATCCATTGGAGTAACAAAGATATCGACAACATACTACCTTAAAAAATGACGAGGCTAACATCCATTGGAGTAACAAAAATCACGACAACAGACTAACTACCATAATGACAAGGCTACCATCCATTGGAATAACAAAAATCTCGAAAACAAACTACCTTCCATAATGACAAGGCTATCATCCATTGAGTAACATAAATTACAATAACAGACTACCTTCCATAATGTCAAGGCTACCATCCATTTGAGTAACAATAATCGGCACAATAGACTACCTTCCATAATGACAAGGCTACCATCCAATGGAGTAACAAAAATATCAACAAGAGACTACCTTCAATAATGACAAGGCTACCATCCATTGGAGTAACAAAAATCTCGACAACGGACTAACTTCCATAATGACAAGGATACCATCCATTAGAGTAACAAAGATATAGACAACATACTACCTTCCATAATGACATGGCTACCATCCATTGGAGTAATAAAAATAATGACAATAGACTACCTTCCTTAACAAGAAGGCTACCATCCATTGGAATAACAAAAATCTGATCAACAGACTACCTTCAATAATGACAAGGCTACCATTAATTGGAGTAACAGAAATCACAACGACAAACTACCTTCCATAATGACAAGGCTACCATCCATTATAGTAACAAAAATTGGGACAACAATCTACCTTCCATAATGAGAAGGCTACCATCCATTGGAATAACAACAATATGAACAACATACTACCTTCCATAATGACAAGGCTACCATCCATTGGAGTAACATAAATCACAATGACAAACTACCTTCCATAAAGACAAGGCTACCATCCATTTGAGTAACAAAAATCGGGACAACAAACTACCTTCCATAATAACAAGGCTACCAACCTTTGGAGTAACAAAAATATCAACAAGAGTCTACTTTCCATAATGACAAGGCTACCATCTAATGGAGTAACAAAAATCTCGGCAACAGACTACCTTCCATAATGAAAAGGCTATCATCCATTGAGTAACAGATATCACAACGACAAACTACACTCCATAATGACAAGGGTACCATCCATTTGAGTAACAACAATCAGGACAACAAACTACCTTCCATAATGACAAGGCTACCATCCAATCCAGTAACAAAAATATCGATAACAAACTACCTTCCATAATGACAAGGCTACCATCCATTGGAGTTACAAAAATATCAACAAGAGTCTACCTTCCATAATGACAAGGCTACCATCTAACGGAGTAACAAAAATATCTGCAACAGACTACCTTCCATAATGACTAGGCTACCATCCATTGGAGTAACAAAAATCACAACGAAAGACTATCTTCCATAATGACAAGGCTACCATCCATTGGAGTAACAAAAATCTCGACAACGTACTACCTTCCATAATGACAAGGCCACAATCCATTGGAATAACAAAAATCTCGACAACAGGCTACCTTTCATAATGACAAGGCTACAATCCAATGGAGTCACAAGCTCTCGACAATAGACTACCTTCCATAGTGACAGCTCTACCATCCATTGGAGTAACAAAAATATCAACAAGAGACTACCTTGCATAATGACAAGGCTACCATCAATTGGAGTAACAAAAATATCGAAAACATACTACCTTAAAAAATGACAAGGCTAACATCCATTGGAGTGACAAAAATCACGACAACAGACTACCTTCCATAATGACTAGGCTACCATCCATTGGAATAACAAAAATCTCAACAACAGACTACCTTCCATAATGACAAGGCTACCATCCATTGGAGTAACAAAGATATCGACAACATACTACTTTTCATAATGATAAGGTTTCCATCCATTGGAGTAACAAAAATCTTAACAATAGACTACCTTCCATAATGACAAGTCTACCATCCATTGGAGTAACAAAAATCTGAAGAGTAGACTACCTTCCATAATGACAAGGGTACCATCCATTGGAGTAACAAAAATCTCGGCAACAGACTACCTTCCATAATGACAAGTCTACCATCCACTGGAATAACAAAAATCTCGACAACAGACTACTTTTCATTTTGACAAGGCTACAATCCAATGGAGTAACAAAAATATCGACAATAGACTACCTTCCATAATGACAAGTCTAACATCCGTTGGAGTATCAAAAATTTGAACAACAGACTACCTTCCATAATGATAAGGCTACCATCCATTTGAGTAACAAAAATCCGGACAACAGACTACCTTCTATAATGACAAGGCTGCAATCCATTGGAGTAACAAAAATATCAAAAAGAGACTACCTTCCATAATGACAAGGCTACCATCCATTGGAGTAACAAAAATCTCCACAACAGACTACCTTCCATAATGACAAGTCTACCATCCATTGGAGTAACAAACATATCGACAACATACTACCTTCCATAATGACAAGGCTACCATCCATTAGAGGAAAATTAAATCACGAAAACAGACTACCTTCCATAATGACAAGGCTACCATCCATTGGAATAACAAAAATATCGACAATAGACTACCTTTAATAATGACAAGGCTACCATCCAATGGTTTAACAAAAATCTCGACAACAAACTACCTTCCATAATGACAAGGCTACCATCAATTAGAGTAACAAAAATCTGAACAAGAGACTACCTTGCATAATAACAAAGCTACCATCCATTGGAGTAACAAAAATATCGAAAACATACTACCTTAAAAAATGACAAGGCTAACATCCATTGAAGTAACAAAAATCACGACAACAGACTACCTTCCATAATGACTAGGCTACCATCCATTGGGGTAACAAAGATATCGACAACGGCCTACCTTTCGTGATGACAAGGCTACCTTTCACGACGACAGGCTACCTTTCATGATGACAAGGCTACAATCCAATGGAGTAACAAGCTCTCGACAATAGACTACCTTCCATAATGACAGCTCTATCATCCATTGGAGTAACATAAATATGAACAACTTACTACCTTCAATAATGACAAAGCTACCTTCAATTGGAGTAACAGAAATCACAACGTCAAACTACCTTCCATAACGACAAGGCTACCATTCATTTGAGTAACAAAAATCCGGACAACAGACTACCTTCTATAATGACAAGGCTGCAATCCATTGGAGTCACAAAAATAACAAAAAGAGACTACCTTCCATAATGACAAGGCTACCATCCATTGGAGTAACAAAAATCTCCACAATAGACTACCTTCCATAATGACAAGGCTACCATCCATTGGTGTAACAAACATATCCACAACATACTACCTTCCATAATGATAACGCTACCATCCATTAGAGTAATAAAAATCACAAAAACAGACTACCTTCCATAATGACAAGGCTACCATCCATTAGAGTAACAAAAATCTAAACAACACACTACCTTCAATAATGACAAGGCTACCATTAATTGGAGTAACAGAAATCACAACGACAAACTACCTTCCATAATGACAAGGCTACCATCCATTAGAGTAACAAAAATTGGGACAACAATCTACCTTCCATAATGAAAAGGCTCCCATCCATTGGAGTAACAAAAATATCGAAAACATACTACCTTAAAAAATGACAAGGCTAACATCTATTGAAGTAACAAAAATCCCGACAACAGACTACCTTCCATAATGAATAGGCTACCATCCATTGGAGTAACAAAGATATCGACAACGGACTACCTTTCATAATGACAAGGATACCATCCATTGGAGTAACAAGGATATCGACAACAGGCTACCTTTCATAATGACAAGGCTACAATCCAATGGAGTAACAAGCTCTTGACAATAGACTACCTTCCATAATGACAACTCTACCATCCTTTGTAGTAACAAAAATATGAACAACAGACTACCTTCAATAATGACAAGGCTACCATCAATTGGAGTAACAGAAATCACAATGACAAACTAGCTTCCGTAATGACAAGGTTACCATCCATTAGAGTAACAAAAATCGGGACAACAATCTACCTTCCATAATGAAAAGGCTACCATCCATTGGAGTAACAAAAATATCAACAAGAGACTACCTTGCATAATGACAAAGCTACCATCCATTGGAGTAACAAAAATATCGAAAACATACTACCTTAAAAAATGACAAGGCTAACATCCATTGAAGTAACAAAAATCACGACAACAGACTACCTTCCATAATGACAAGGCTACCATCCATTGGAATAACAAAAATCTCAACAACAGACTACCTTCCATAATGACAAGGCTACCATCCATTGGAGTAACAAAGATATCGACAACATACTACCTTGCATAATGATAAGGCTTCCATCCATTGGAGTAACAAAAATCTCGACAATAGACTACCTTCCATAATGACAAGTCTACCATCCATTGGAGTAACAAAAATCTGAAGAACATACTACCTTCCATAATGACAAGGGTACCATCCATTGGAGTAACAAAAATCTCGGCAACAGACTACTTTTCATTTTGAGAAGGCTACAATCCAATGGAGTAACAAAAATATCGACAATAGACTACCTTCCATAATGACGAGTCTACCATCCATTGGAGTAAAAAAAATCTGAACAACAGACTACCTTCTATAATGACAAGGCTGCAATCCATTGGAGTAACAAAAATATCAAAAAGAGACAACCTTCCATAATGACAAAGCTACCATCCATTGGAGTAACAATAATCTCCACAACAGACTACCTTCCATAATGTCAAGGCTACCATCCAATAGAGTAATAAAAATCATGAAAACAGACTACCTTCCATAATGACAAGGCTACCATCCCTTGGAATAACAAAAATATCGACAATAGACTACCTTTAATAATGACATGGCTCCCATCCAATGGTGTAACAAAAATCTCGACAACAAACTACCTTCCATAATGACAAGGCTACCATCCATTAGAGTAAAAAAAATCTAAACAACAAAGTACCTTCAATAATGACAAGGCTACCATTAATTGGAGTAACAGAAATCACAACGACAGACTACCTTCCATAATGACAAGGCTACCATCCATTAGAGTAACAAGAATTGGTACAACAATCTACCTTCCATAATGAAAAGGCTACCATCCATTGGAATAATAAAAATATGAACAACAGACTACCTTCCATAATGACAAGGCTACCATCCATTGGAGTAACAGAAATCACAATGACATACTACCTTCCATAATGACAAGGCTACCATCCATTTGAGTAACAAAAAACGGGACAACGGACTACCTTCTATAATAACAAGGCTACCAACCTTTGGAGTAACAAAAATATCAACAAGAGTCTACTTTCCCTAATGACAAGGCTACCATCTAATGGATTAACAAAAATCATGGCAACAGACTACCTTCCATAATGACAAGGCTATCATCCATTGAGTAACAGAAATCACAACGACAAACTACACTCCATAATGACAAGGCTACCATCCATTTGAGTAACAATAATCAGGACAACAGAGTACCTTCCATAATGACAAGGCTACCATCCAATCCAGTAACAAAAATATCAATAACAGACTACCTTCCATAATGACAAGGCTACCATCCATTAGAGTAACAAAACTCTAGACAACAGACTACCTTCAATAATGACAAGGCTACCATCCATTGCAGTAACAAAAATATCAACAAGAGTCTACCTTCCATAATGACAAGGCTACCATCTAATGGAGTAACAAAAATATCGGCAACAGACTACCTTCCATAATGACTAGGCTACCATCCATTGGAGTATAAAAAATTTGGACAACAAACTACCTTCCAAAATGACAAGACTCCTATCCATTGGAGTAACAAAAATCACAACGAAAGACCATCTTCCATAATGACAAGGCTACCATCCATTGGGGTAACAAAAATTACAACAATAGACTACCTTCCATAATGACAAGTCCACAATCCATTGGAATAACAAAAATAACGACAACAGGCTACCTTTCATAATGGCAAGGATACAATCCAATGGAGTAACAAGCTCTCGACAATAGACTACCTTCCATAATGACAACTCTACCATCCATTGGAGTAAAAAAATTATGAACAACAGACTACCTTCAATAATGACAGCTCTACCATCAATTGGAGATACAGAAATCACAACGACAAACTACATTCCATAATGACAAGGCTACCATCCATTAGAGTAACAAAAATAGGGACAACAATATACCTTCAATAATGAAAAGGCTACCATCCATTAGAGTAACAAAAATATCGAAAACATACTACCTTAAAAAATGACAAGGCTAACATCCATTGGAGTAACAAAAATCACGACAACAGACTACCTTCCATAATGACAAGGCTACCATCCATTGGAATAACAAAAATCTCAACAACAGACTACCTTCCATAATGAAAAGGCTACCATCCATTGGAGTAACAAAGATATCGACAACATACTACCTTTCATAATCACAAGGTTTCAATCCATTGGAGTAACAAAAATCTCGACAATAGACTACCTTCCATAATGACAAGTCTACCATCCATTATAGTAACAAAAATCGGAAGAACAGACTACCTTCCATAATGACAAGGGTACCATCCATTATAGTAACAAAAATCTCGGCAACAGACTACCTTCCATAATGACAAGTCTACCATCCATCGGAATAACAAAAATCTCGACAACAGACTACTTTTCATTTTAACAAGGCTACAATCCAATGGAGTAACAAAAACATCGACAATAGACTACCTTCCATAATGACAAGTATACCATCCATTGGAGTAACAAAAATTTGAACAATAGACTACCTTCCATAATGACAAGGCTACCATCCATTTGAGTAACAAAAATCAGGACAACAGACTACCTTCTATAATGACAAGGCTGCAATCCATTGGAGTAACAAAAATATCAAAAAGAGACTACCTTCCATAATGACAAGGCTACCATCCATTGGAGTAACAATAATCTCCACACTAGACTACCTTCCATAATGACAAGGCTACCATCCATTGGAGTAACAAACATATTGACAACATACTACCTTCCATAATGACAAGGCTACCATCCATTAGAGTAATAAAAATCACGAAAACAGACTACCTTCCATAATGACAAGGCTACCATCCATTGGAATAACAAAAATATCGACAATAGACTACCTTTAATAATGACAAGGCTCCCATCCAATGGTGTAACAAAAATCTCGACAACAAACTACCTTGCATAATGACAAGGCTACCATCCATTAGAGTAACAAAAATCTGAACAACAAACTACCTTCAATAATGACAAGGCTACCATTAATTGGAGTAACAAAAATCACAACGACAGACTACCTTCCATTATGACAAGGCTACCATCCATTAGAGGAACAAAAATTGGAACAACAATCTACCATCCATAATGAAAAGGCTACCATCCATTGGAATAACAAAAATCTGAACAACAAATTACCTTCCCGAATGAAAAGGCTACCATCCATTGGAGTAACAGAAATCACAATGATAGACTACCTTCCATAATGACAAGGCTACCATCCATTTGAGTAACAAAAAACGGGACAACGGACTACCTTCCATAATAACAAGGCTACCAACCTTTGGAGTATCAAAATTATTAACAAGAGTCTACTTTCCATAATGACAAGGCTATCATCCATTGAGTAACAGAAATCACAACCATAAACTACACTCCATAATGATAAGGCTATCATCCATTTGAGTAACAATAATCAGGACAACAAAGTACCTTCCATAATGACAAGGCTACCATCCAATCCAGTATCAAAAATATCGATAACAGAATACCTTCCATAATGATAAGGCTACCATCCATTAGAGTAACAAAAATCTAGATAACATACTACCTTCAATAATGACAAGGCTACCATCCATTGGAGTAACAAAAATATCAACAAGAGTCTACTTTCCATAATGACAAGGCTACCATCTAATGGAGTAACAAAAATATCGGCAATAGACTACCTTCCATAATAACTAGGCTACCATCCATTGGAGTATAAAAAATTTGGACAACAGACTACCTTCCAAAATGACAAGGCTACCATCCATTGGAATAACAAAAATATCGACAATAGATTACCTTTAATAATGACAAGGCTACCATCCGATGGAGTAACAAAAATCTCGACAATAGACTACCTACCATAATGACAGGGCTACCATCCATTAGAGTAGCAAAAATTTGGAAACCAGTCTACCTTCCATACTGACAAGGCTACCATCGATTGGAGTAATAAAATATCAACAAGAGACTACCTTCCATAATGACAAGGCTTCCATCAATTTGAGTATAAGAAATCTTGACAATAGACTACCTTCCATAATGACAAGGCTACCATCCATTAGAGTAACAAAAATCGAGACAACACTCTATCTTCCATAATGACAAGGCTACCATCCATTGCAGTAACAAAATTATCAATAATAGTCTACCTTCCATAATGACAAGGCTACCATCCATTGGAGTAACAAAAATCATGACAACAAACTACCTACCATAATGACAACGCTACCATCCATTAGAGTAGTAAAAATCGGGACAACTGTCTACCTTTCATAATGACAAGGCTACCATCCATTGCAGTAACAAAAATATCGAAAATAGTTTACCATCCATAATGACAAGGCTACCATCCATTGGAGTAACAAATATATCGATAACATACTACCTTAAAAAATCACAAGGCTACCATCCATTGGAGTAAAAAAAATCACGACAACAGACTACCTTCCATGATGACAAGGCTACAATCCATTGGAATAACAAAAATCTCGATGACATACTACCTTCCATAATGACAAGGCTACCATCGATTGGAGTAACAAAGATATTGACATTATACTACCTTCAATAATGACAAGTCTACCATCCATTGCAGTAACAAAAATCACGACAACAAACTACCTTCCATAATGACAAGGCTACCATCCAATGGAGTAACAAAAATATCAACAAGAGACTACCTTCCACAATGACAAGGCTACCATCCATTAGAGTAACAACAATCTCGACAACGGAATACCTTCCATAATAACAAGGCTACCATCCATTGGAGTAACATAGATCACGACAACAGACTACCTTCCATAATGACAAGGCTACCATCCATTGGAATTACAAAAATCTCGACAACAGAATACCTTCCATAATGACAAGGCTACCATCCAATGGAGTAACAAAAATCTCGACGGCAGACTACCTTCCATAATGACAATGCTACCATCCATTGGAGTAACCAAAATGACGAAAATAGACTACCTTCCATAATGATAAAGGTACCATCCATTAGAGTAACAAAAATCTCGACAACAGACTACCTTCCATAATGACAAGTCTACCATTGATTGGAATAACAAAAATCTCGACAACATACTACATTCAATAATGACAAGGCTACCATCCATTGGAGTAACAAACATATTGACAACATACTACCTTCCATAATGACAAGGCTACCATCCATTAGAGTAATAAAAATCACGAAAACGAACTACCTTCCAAAATGACAAGGCTACCATCCATTGGAATAACAAAAATATCGACAATAGATTACCTTTAATAATGACAAGGCTACCATCCGATGGAGTAACAAAAATCTCGACAACAGACTACCTACCATAATGACAGGGCTACCATCCATTAGAGTAGCAAAAATTTGGAAACCAGTCTACCTTCCATACTGACAAGGCTACCATCGATTGGAGTAATAAAATATCAACAAGAGACTACCTTCCATAATGACAAGGCTTCCATCAATTTGAGTATAAGAAATCTTGACAATAGACTACCTTCCATAATGACAAGGCTACCATCCATTAGAGTAACAAAAATCGAGACAACACTCTATCTTCCATAATGACAAGGCTACCATCCATTGCAGTAACAAAATTATCAATAATAGTCTACCTTCCATAATGACAAGGCTACCATCCATTGGAGTAACAAAAATCATGACAACAAACTACCTACCATAATGACAACGCTACCATCCATTAGAGTAGTAAAAATCGGGACAACTGTCTACCTTCCATAATGACAAGGCTACCATCCATTGCAGTAACAAAAATATCGAAAATAGTTTACCATCCATAATGACAAGGCTACCATCCATTGGAGTAACAAATATATCGATAACATACTACCTTAAAAAATCACAAGGCTACCATCCATTGGAGTAAAAAAAATTACGACAACAGACTACCTTCCATGATGACAAGGCTACCATCCATTGGAATAACAAAAATCTCGACGACATACTACCTTCCATAATGACAAGGCTACCATCGATGGAGTAACAAAGATATTAACATTATACTACCTTCAATAATGAAAAGTCTACCATCCATTGCAGTAACAAAAATCACGACAACAAACTACCTTCCACAATGACAAGGCTACCATCCAATGGAGTAACAAAAATATCAACAAGAGACTACCTTCCATAATGACAAGGCTACCATCCATTGGAGTAACAACAATCTCGACAACGGAATACCTTCCATAATGACAAGGCTACCATCCATTGGAGTAACATAGATCACGACAACAGACTACCTTCCATAATGACAAGGCTACCATCCATTGGAATTACAAAAATCTCGACAACAGAATACTTTCCATAATGACAAGGCTACCATCCAATGGAGTAACAAAAATCTCGACGGCAGACTACCTTCCATAATGACAATGCTACCATCCATTGGAGTAACCAAAATGACGAAAATAGACTACATTCCATAATGATAAAGGTACCATCCATTGGAGTAACAAAAATCTCGACAACAGACTACCTTCCATAATGACAAGTCTAACATTGATTGGAATAACAAAAATCTCGACAACATACTACATTCAATAATGACAAGGCTACCATCCATTGGAGTAACAAACATATTGACAACATACTACCTTCCATAATGACAAGGCTACCATCCATTAGAGTAATAAAAATCACGAAAACAAACTACCTTCCATAATGACAAGGCTACCATCCATTGGAATAACAAAAATATCGACAATAGACTACCTTTAATAATGACAAGGCTACCATCCAATGGAGTAACAAAAATCTTGACAACAGACTACCTACCATAATGACAAGGCTACCATCCATTAGAGTAGCAAAAATTTAGAAACCAGTCTACCTTCCATAATGACAAGGCTACCATCCATTGGAGTAATAAAATATCAACAAGAGACTACCTTCCATAATGACAAGGCTACCATCAATTTGAGTATAAGAAATCTTAACAATAGACTACCTTCCATAATGACAAGGCTACCATCCATTAGAGTAACAAAAATCGAGACAACACTCTATCTTCCATAATGACAAGGCTACCATCCATTGCAGTAACAAAATTATCAATAATAGTCTACCTTCCATAATGACAAGGCTACCATCCATTGGAGTAACAAAAATCACGACAACAAACTACCTACCATAATGACAAGGCTACCATCCATTGGAGTAACAAATATATCGATAACATACTACCTTAAAAAATCACAAGGCTACCATCCATTGGAGTAAAAAAAATTACGACAACAGACTACCTTCCATGATGACAAGGCTACCATCCATTGGAATAACAAAAATCTCGACGACATACTACCTTCCATAATGACAAGGCTACCATCGATGGAGTAACAAAGATATTAACATTATACTACCTTCAATAATGAAAAGTCTACCATCCATTGCAGTAACAAAAATCACGACAACAAACTACCTTCCACAATGACAAGGCTACCATCCAATGGAGTAACAAAAATATAAACAAGAGACTACCTTCCATAATGACAAGGCTACCATCCATTGGAGTAACAACAATCTCGACAACGGAATACCTTCCATAATGACAAGGCTACCATCCATTGGAGTAACATAGATCACGACAACAGACTACCTTCCATAATGACAAGGCTACCATCCATTGGAATTACAAAAATCTCGACAACAGAATACTTTCCATAATGACAAGGCTACCATCCAATGGAGTAACAAAAATCTCGACGGCAGACTACCTTCCATAATGACAATGCTACCATCCATTGGAGTAACCAAAATGACGAAAATAGACTACATTCCATAATGATAAAGGTACCATCCATTGGAGTAACAAAAATCTCGACAACAGACTACCTTCCATAATGACAAGTCTAACATTGATTGGAATAACAAAAATCTCGACAACATACTACATTCAATAATGACAAGGCTACCATCCATTGGAGTAACAAACATATTGACAACATACTACCTTCCATAATGACAAGGCTACCATCCATTAGAGTAATAAAAATCACGAAAACAAACTACCTTCCATAATGACAAGGCTACCATCCATTGGAATAACAAAAATATCGACAATAGACTACCTTTAATAATGACAAGGCTACCATCCAATGGAGTAACAAAAATCTTGACAACAGACTACCTACCATAATGACAAGGCTACCATCCATTAGAGTAGCAAAAATTTAGAAACCAGTCTACCTTCCATAATGACAAGGCTACCATCCATTGGAGTAATAAAATATCAACAAGAGACTACCTTCCATAATGACAAGGCTACCATCAATTTGAGTATAAGAAATCTTAACAATAGACTACCTTCCATAATGACAAGGCTACCATCCATTAGAGTAACAAAAATCGAGACAACACTCTATCTTCCATAATGACAAGGCTACCATCCATTGCAGTAACAAAATTATCAATAATAGTCTACCTTCCATAATGACAAGGCTACCATCCATTGGAGTAACAAAAATCACGACAACAAACTACCTACCATAATGACAAGGCTACCATCCATTAGAGTAGTAAAAATCGGGACAATTGTCTACCTTCCATAATGACAAGGCTACCATCCATTGCAGTAACAAAAATATCAAAAATAGTTTACCATCCATAATGACAAGGCTACCATCCATTGGAGTAACAAATATATCGATAACATACTACCTTAAAAAATCACAAGGCTACCATCCATTGGAGTAAAAAAAATCACGACAACAGACTACCTTCCATGATGACAAGGCTACCATCCATTGGAATAACAAAAATCTCGATGACATACTACCTTCCATAATGACAAGGCTACCATCGATTGGAGTAACAAAGATATTGACATTATACTACCTTCAATAATGACAAGTCTACCATCTATTGCAGTAACAAAAATCACGACAACAAACTACCTTCCATAATGACAAGGCTACCATCCAATGGAGTAACAAAAATATCAACAAGAGACTACCTTCCATAATGACAAGGCTACCATCCATTGGAGTAACAACAATCTCGACAAGGGAATACCTTCCATAATAACAAGGCTACCATCCATTGGTGTAACATAGATCACGACAACAGACTACCTTCCATAATGACAAGGCTACCATCCATTGGAATTACAAAAATCTCGACCACAGAATACCTTCCATAATGACAAGGCTACCATCCAATGGAGTAACCAAAATGACGAAAACAGACTACCTTCCATAATGATAAAGGTACCATCCATTGGAGTAACAAAAATCTCGACAACAGACTACCTTCCATAATGACAAGTCTACCATTGATTGGAATAACAAAAATCTCGACAACATACTACATTCAATAATGACAAGGCTACCATCCATTGGAGTAACAAACATATTGACAACATACTACCTTCCATAATGACAAGGCTACCATCCATTAGAGTAATAAAAATCACGAAAACAAACTACCTTCCATAATGACAAGGCTACCATCCATTGGAATAACAAAAATATCGATAATAGACTACCTTTAATAATGACAAGGCTACCATCCAATGGAGTAACAAAAATCTCGACAACAGACTACCTACCATAATGACAAGGCTACCATCCATTAGAGTAGCAAAAATTTGGAAACCAGTCTACCTTCCATAATGACAAGGCTACCATCCATTGGAGTAATAAAATATCAACAAGAGACTACCTTCCATAATGACAAGGCTACCATCAATTTGAATATAAGAAATATTGACAATAGACTACCTTCCATAATGACAAGGCTACCATCCATTAGAGTAACAAAAATCGAGACAACACTCTATCTTCCATAATGACAAGGCTACCATCCATTGCAGTAAAAAAATTATCAATAATAGTCTACCTTCCATAATGACAAGGCTACCATCCATTGGAGTAACAAAAATCATGACAACAAACTACCTACCATAATGACAACGCTACCATCCATTAGAGTAGTAAAAATCGGGACAACTGTCTACCTTCCATAATGACAAGGCTACCATCCATTGCAGTAACAAAAATATCGAAAATAGTTTACCATCCATAATGACAAGGCTACCATCCATTGGAGTAACAAATATATCGATAACATACTACCTTAAAAAATCACAAGGCTACCATCCATTGGAGTAAAAAAAATCACGACAACAGACTACCTTCCATGATGACAAGGCTACCATCCATTGGAATAACAAAAATCTCGACGACATACTACCTTCCATAATGACAATGCTACCATCGATGGAGTAACAAAGATATTAACATTATACTACCTTCAATAATGAAAAGTCTACCATCCATTGCAGTAACAAAAATCACGACAACAAACTACCTTCCACAATGACAAGGCTACCATCCAATGGAGTAACAAAAATATCAACAAGAGACTACCTTCCATAATGACAAGGCTACCATCCATTGGAGTAACAACAATCTCGACAACGGAATACCTTCCATAATGACAAGGCTACCATCCATTGGAGTAACATAGATCACGACAACAGACTACCTTCCATAATGACAAGGCTACCATCCATTGGAATTACAAAAATCTCGACAACAAAATACTTTCCATAATGACAAGGCTACCATCCAATGGAGTAACAAAAATCTCGACGGCAGACTACCTTCCATAATGACAATGCTACCATCCATTGGAGTAAGCAAAATGACGAAAATAGACTACCTTCCATAATGATAAAGGTACCATCCATTGGAGTAACAAAAATCTCGACAACAGACTACCTTCCATAATGACAAGTCTACCATTGATTGGAATAACAAAAATCTCGACAACATACTACATTCAATAATGACAAGGCTACCATCCATTGGAGTAACAAACATATTGACAACATACTACTTTCCATAATGACAAGGCTACCAACCATTAGAGTAATAAAAATCACGAAAACAAACTACCTTCCATAATGACAAGGCTACCATCCATTGGAATAACAAAAATATCGACAATAGACTACCTTTAATAATGACAAGGCTACCATCCAATGGAGTAACAAAAATCTCGACAACAGACTACCTACCATAATGACAAGGCTACCATCCATTAGAGTAGCAAAAATTTAGAAACCAGTCTACCTTCCATAATGACAAGGCTACCATCCATTGGAGTAATAAAATATCAACAAGAGACTACCTTCCATAATGACAAGGCTACCATCAATTTGAGTATAAGAAATCTTAACAATAGACTACCTTCCATAATGACAAGGCTACCATCCATTAGAGTAACAAAAATCGAGACAACACTCTATCTTCCATAATGACAAGGCTACCATCCATTGCAGTAACAAAATTATCAATAATAGTCTACCTTCCATAATGACAAGGCTACCATCCATTGGAGTAACAAAAATCACGACAACAAACTACCTACCATAATGACAAGGCTACCATCCATTAGAGTAGTAAAAATCGGGACAATTGTCTACCTTCCATAATGACAAGGCTACCATCCATTGCAGTAACAAAAATATCGAAAATAGTTTACCATCCATAATGACAAGGCTACCATCCATTGGAGTAACAAATATATCGATAACATACTACCTTAAAAAATCACAAGGCTACCATCCATTGGAGTAAAAAAAATCAGGACAACAGACTACCTTCCATGATGACAAGGCTACCATCCATTGGAATAACAAAAATCTCGATGACATACTACCTTCCATAATGACAAGGCTACCATCGATTGGAGTAACAAAGATATTGACATTATACTACCTTCAATAATGACAAGTCTACCATCCATTGCAGTAACAAAAATCACGACAACAAACTACCTTCCATAATGACAAGGCTACCATCCAATGGAGTAACAAAAATATCAACAAGAGACTACCTTCCATAATGACAAGGCTACCATCCATTGGAGTAACAACAATCTCGACAACGGAATACCTTCCATAATAACAAGGCTACCATCCATTGGAGTAACATAGATCACGACAACAGACTACCTTCCATAATGACAAGGCTACCATCCATTGGAATTACAAAAATCTCGACAACAGAATACCTTCCATAATGACAAGGTTACCATCCAATGGAGTAACAAAAATCTCGACGGCAGACTACCTTCCATAATGACAATGCTACCATCCATTGGAGTAACCAAAATGACGAAAATAGACTACCTTCCATAATGATAAAGGTACCATCCATTGGAGTAACAAAAATCTCGACAACAGACTACCTTCCATAATGACAAGTCTACCATTGATTGGAATAACAAAAATCTCGACAACATACTACATTCAATAATGACAAGGCTACCATCCATTGGAGTAACAAACATATTGACAACATACTACCTTCCATAATGACAAGGCTACCATCCATTAGAGTAATAAAAATCACGAAAACAAACTACCTTCCAAAATGACAAGGCTACCATCCATTGGAATAACAAAAATATCGACAATAGATTACCTTTAATAATGACAAGGCTACCATCCGATGGAGTAACAAAAATCTCGACAACAGACTACCTACCATAATGACAGGGCTACCATCCATTAGAGTAGCAAAAATTTGGAAACCAGTCTACCTTCCATACTGACAAGGCTACCATCGATTGGAGTAATAAAATATCAACAAGAGACTACCTTCCATAATGACAAGGCTTCCATCAATTTGAGTATAAGAAATCTTGACAATAGACTACCTTCCATAATGACAAGGCTACCATCCATTAGAGTAACAAAAATCGAGACAACACTCTATCTTCCATAATGACAAGGCTACCATCCATTGCAGTAACAAAATTATCAATAATAGTCTACCTTCCATAATGACAAGGCTACCATCCATTGGAGTAACAAAAATCATGACAACAAACTACCTACCATAATGACAACGCTACCATCCATTAGAGTAGTAAAAATCGGGACAACTGTCTACCTTCCATAATGACAAGGCTACCATCCATTGCAGTAACAAAAATATCGAAAATAGTTTACCATCCATAATGACAAGGCTACCATCCATTGGAGTAACAAATATATCGATAACATACTACCTTAAAAAATCACAAGGCTACCATCCATTGGAGTAAAAAAAATCACGACAACAGACTACCTTCCATGATGACAAGGCTACCATCCATTGGAATAACAAAAATCTCGACGACATACTACCTTCCATAATGACAAGGCTACCATCGATGGAGTAACAAAGATATTAACATTATACTACCTTCAATAATGAAAAGTCTACCATCCATTGCAGTAACAAAAATCACGACAACAAACTACCTTCCACAATGACAAGGCTACCATCCAATGGAGTAACAAAAATATCAACAAGAGACTACCTTCCATAATGACAAGGCTACCATCCATTGGAGTAAAAACAATCTCGACAACGGAATACCTTCCATAATGACAAGGCTACCATCCATTGGAGTAACATAGATCACGACAACAGACTACCTTCCATAATGACAAGGCTACCATCCATTGGAATTACAAAAATCTCGACAACAGAATACTTTCCATAATGACAAGGCTACCATCCAATGGAGTAACAAAAATCTCGACGGCAGACTACCTTCCATAATGACAATGCTACCATCCATTGGAGTAAGCAAAATGACGAAAATAGACTACCTTCCATAATGATAAAGGTACCATCCATTGGAGTAACAAAAATCTCGACAACAGACTACCTTCCATAATGACAAGTCTACCATTGATTGGAATAACAAAAATCTCGACAACATACTACATTCAATAATGACAAGGCTACCATCCATTGGAGTAACAAACATATTGACAACATACTACCTTCCATAATGACAAGGCTACCATCCATTAGAGTAATAAAAATCACGAAAACAAACTACCTTCCATAATGACAAGGCTACCATCCATTGGAATAACAAAAATATCGACAATAGACTACCTTTAATAATGACAAGGCTACCATCCAATGGAGTAACAAAAATCTCGACAACAGACTACCTACCATAATGACAAGGCTACCATCCATTAGAGTAGCAAAAATTTAGAAACCAGTCTACCTTCCATAATGACAAGGCTACCATCCATTGGAGTAATAAAATATCAACAAGAGACTACCTTCCATAATGACAAGGCTACCATCAATTTGAGTATAAGAAATCTTAACAATAGACTACCTTCCATAATGACAAGGCTACCATCCATTAGAGTAACAAAAATCGAGACAACACTCTATCTTCCATAATGACAAGGCTACCATCCATTGCAGTAACAAAATTATCAATAATAGTCTACCTTCCATAATGACAAGGCTACCATCCATTGGAGTAACAAAAATCACGACAACAAACTACCTACCATAATGACAAGGCTACCATCCATTAGAGTAGTAAAAATCGGGACAATTGTCTACCTTCCATAATGACAAGGCTACCATCCATTGCAGTAACAAAAATATCGAAAATAGTTTACCATCCATAATGACAAGGCTACCATCCATTGGAGTAACAAATATATCGATAACATACTACCTTAAAAAATCACAAGGCTACCATCCATTGGAGTAAAAAAAATCACGACAACAGACTACCTTCCATGATGACAAGGCTATCATCCATTGGAATAACAAAAATCTCGATGACATACTACCTTCCATAATGACAAGGCTACCATCGATTGGAGTAACAAAGATATTGACATTATACTACCTTCAATAATGACAAGTCTACCATCCATTGCAGTAACAAAAATCACGACAACAAACTACCTTCCATAATGACAAGGCTACCATCCAATGGAGTAACAAAAATATCAACAAGAGACTACCTTCCATAATGACAAGGCTACCATCCATTGGAGTAACAACAATCTCGACAACGGAATACCTTCCATAATAACAAGGCTACCATCCATTGGAGTAACATAGATCACGACAACAGACTACCTTCCATAATGACAAGGCTACCATCCATTGGAATTACAAAAATCTCGACAACAGAATACCTTCCATAATGACAAGGCTACCATCCAATGGAGTAACAAAAATCTCGACGGCAGACTACCTTCCATAATGACAATGCTACCATCCATTGGAGTAACCAAAATGACGAAAATAGACTACCTTCCATAATGATAAAGGTACCATCCATTGGAGTAACAAAAATCTCGACAACAGACTACCTTCCATAATGACAAGTCTACCATTGATTGGAATAACAAAAATCTCGACAACATACTACATTCAATAATGACAAGGCTACCATCCATTGGAGTAACAAACATATTGACAACATACTACCTTCCATAATGACAAGGCTACCATCCATTAGAGTAATAAAAATCACGAAAACAAACTACCTTCCAAAATGACAAGGCTACCATCCATTGGAATAACAAAAATATCGACAATAGATTACCTTTAATAATGACAAGGCTACCATCCGATGGAGTAACAAAAATCTCGACAACAGACTACCTACCATAATGACAGGGCTACCATCCATTAGAGTAGCAAAAATTTGGAAACCAGTCTACCTTCCATACTGACAAGGCTACCATCGATTGGAGTAATAAAATATCAACAAGAGACTACCTTCCATAATGACAAGGCTTCCATCAATTTGAGTATAAGAAATCTTGACAATAGACTACCTTCCATAATGACAAGGCTACCATCCATTAGAGTAACAAAAATCGAGACAACACTCTATCTTCCATAATGACAAGGCTACCATCCATTGCAGTAACAAAATTATCAATAATAGTCTACCTTCCATAATGACAAGGCTACCATCCATTGGAGTAACAAAAATCATGACAACAAACTACCTACCATAATGACAACGCTACCATCCATTAGAGTAGTAAAAATCGGGACAACTGTCTACCTTCCATAATGACAAGGCTACCATCCATTTCAGTAACAAAAATATCGAAAATAGTTTACCATCCATAATGACAAGGCTACCATCCATTGGAGTAACAAATATATCGATAACATACTACCTTAAAAAATCACAAGGCTACCATCCATTGGAGTAAAAAAAATCACGACAACAGACTACCTTCTATGATGACAAGGCTACCATCCATTGGAATAACAAATATCTCGACGACATACTACCTTCCATAATGACAAGGCTACCATCGATGGAGTAACAAAGATATTAACATTATACTACCTTCAATAATGAAAAGTCTACCATCCATTGCAGTAACAAAAATCACGACAACAAACTACCTTCCACAATGACAAGGCTACCATCCAATGGAGTAACAAAAATATCAACAAGAGACTACCTTCCATAATGACAAGGCTACCATCCATTGGAGTAACAACAATCTCGACAACGGAATACCTTCCATAATGACAAGGCTACCATCCATTGGAGTAACATAGATCACGACAACAGACTACCTTCCATAATGACAAGGCTACCATCCATTGGAATTACAAAAATCTCGACAACAGAATACTTTCCATAATGACAAGGCTACCATCCAATGGAGTAACAAAAATCTCGACGGCAGACTACCTTCCATAATGACAATGCTACCATCCATTGGAGTAACCAAAATGACGAAAATAGACTACATTCCATAATGATAAAGGTACCATCCATTGGAGTAACAAAAATCTCGACAACAGACTACCTTCCATAATGACAAGTCTAACATTGATTGGAATAACAAAAATCTCGACAACATACTACATTCAATAATGACAAGGCTACCATCCATTGGAGTAACAAACATATTGACAACATACTACCTTCCATAATGACAAGGCTACCATCCATTAGAGTAATAAAAATCACGAAAACAAACTACCTTCCATAATGACAAGGCTACCATCCATTGGAATAACAAAAATATCGACAATAGACTACCTTTAATAATGACAAGGCTACCATCCAATGGAGTAACAAAAATCTCGACAACAGACTACCTACCATAATGACAAGGCTACCATCCATTAGAGTAGCAAAAATTTGGAAACCAGTCTACCTTCCATAATGACAAGGCTACCATCCATTGGAGTAATAAAATATCAACAAGAGACTACCTTCCATAATGACAAGGCTACCATCAATTTGAGTATAAGAAATATTGACAATAGACTACCTTCCATAAAGACAAGGCTACCATCCATTAGAGTAACAAAAATCGAGACAACACTCTACCTTCCATAATGACAAGGCTACCATCCATTGCAGTAACAAAATTATCAATAATAGTCTACCTTCCATAATGACAAGGCTACCATCCATTGGAGTAACAAAAATCACGACAACAAACTACCTACCATAATGACAAGGCTACCATCCATTAGAGTAGTAAAAATCGGGACAACTGTCTACCTTCCATAATGACAAGGTTACCATCCATTGCAGTAACAAAAATATCGAAAATAGTTTACCATCCATAATGACAAGGCTACCATCCATTGGAGTAACAAATATATCGATAACATACTACCTTAAAAAATCACAAGGCTACCATCCATTGGAGTAAAAAAAATCACGACAACAGACTACCTTCCATGATGACAAGGCTACCATCCATTGGAATAACAAAAATCTCGACGACATACTACCTTCCATAATGACAAGGCTACCATCGATTGGAGTAACAAAGATATTGACATTATACTACCTTCAATAATGACAAGTCTACCATCCATTGCAGTAACAAAAATCACGACAACAAAATACCTTCCATAATGACAAGGCTACCATCCAATGGAGTAACAAAAATATCAACAAGAGACTACATTCCATAATGACAAGGCTACCATCCATTGGAGTAACAACAATCTCGACAACGGAATACCTTCCATAATGACAAGGCTACCATCCATTGGAGTATCATAGATCACGACAATAAACTACCTTCCATAATGACAAGGCTACCATCCATTGGAATTACAAAAATCTCGACAACAGAATACCTTCCATAATGACAAGGCTACCATCCAATGGAGTAACAAAAATCTCGACGGCAGACTACCTTCCATAATGACAATGCTACCATCCATTGGAGTAACAAAAATGACGACAATAGACTACCTTCCATAATGATAAAGGTACCATCCATTGGAGTAACAAAAATCTCGACAACATACTACCTTCCATAATGACAAGTCTACCATTGATTGGAAGAACAAAAATCTCGACAACATACTACATTCAATAATGACAAGGCTACCATCCATTGGAGTAACAAACATATTGACAACATACTACCTTCCATAATGACAAGGCTACCATCCATTAGAGTAATAAAAATCACGAAAACAAACTACCTTCCATAATGACAAGGCTACCATCCATTGGAATAACAAAAATATCGACAATAGACTACCTTTAATAATGACAAGGCTACCATCCAATGGAGTAACAAAAATCTCGACAACAGACTACCTACCATAATGACAAGGCTACCATCCATTAGAGTAGCAAAAATTTGGAAACCAGTCTACCTTCCATAATGACAAGGCTACCATCCATTTGAGTATAAGAAATCTTGACAATAGACTACCTTCCATAATGACAAGGCTACCATCCATTAGAGTAACAAAAATCGAGACAACACTCTACCTTCCATAATGACAAGGCTACCATCCATTGCAGTAACAAAATTATCAATAATAGTCTACCTTCCATAATGACAAGGCTACCATCCATTGGAGTAACAAAAATCACGACAACAAACTACCTACCATAATGACAAGGCTACCATCCATTAGAGTAGTAAAAATCGGGACAACTGTCTACCTTCCATAATGACAAGGCTACCATCCATTGTAGTAACAAAAATATCGAAAATAGTTTACCATCCATAATGACAAGGCTACCATCCATTGGAGTAACAAATATATCGATAACATACTACCTTAAAAATCACAAGGCTACCATCCATTGGAGTAAAAAAAATGACGACAATAGACTACCTTCCATAATGATAAAGGTACCATCCATTGGAGTAACAAAAATCTCGACAACATACTACCTTCCATAATGACAAGTCTACCATTGATTGGAATAACAAAAATCTCGACAACATACTACATTCAATAATGACAAGGCTACCATCCATTGGAGTAACAAACATATTGACAACATACTACCTTCCATAATGACAAGGCTACCATCCATTAGAGTAATAAAAATCACGAAAACAAACTACCTTCCATAATGACAAGGCTACCATCCATTGGAATAACAAAAATATCGACAATAGACTACCTTTAATAATGACAAGGCTACCATCCAATGGAGTAACAAAAATCTCGACAACAGACTACCTACCATAATGACAAGGCTACCATCCATTAGAGTAGCAAAAATTTGGAAACCAGTCTACCTTCCACAATGACAAGGCTACCATCCATTGGAGTAATAAAATATCAACAAGAGACTACCTTCCATGATGACAAGGCTACCATCAATTTGAGTATAAGAAATCTTGACAATAGACTACCTTCCATAATGACAAGGCTACCATCCATTAGAGTAACAAAAATCCAGACAACACTCTACCTTCCATAATGACAAGGCTACCATCCATTGCAGTAACAAAATTATCAATAATAGTCTACCTTCCATAATGACAAGGCTACCATCCATTGGAGTAACAAAAATCACGACAACAAACTACCTACCATAATGACAAGGCTACCATCCATTAGAGTAGTAAAAATCGGGACAACTGTCTACCTTCCATAATGACAAGGCTACCATCCATTGTAGTAACAAAAATCACGACAACACTCTACCTTCCATAATGACAAGGCTAACATCCAATGGAGTAACAAAAATATCAACAAGAGACTACATTCCATAATGACAAGGCTACCATCCATTGGAGTAACAACAATCTCGACAACGGAATACCTTCCATAATGACAAGGCTACCATCCATTGGAGTAACATAGATCACGACAATAAACTACCTTCCATAATGACAAGGCTACCATCCATTGGAATTACAAAAATCTCGACAACAGAATACCTTCCATAATGACAAGGCTACCATCCAATGGAGTAACAAAAATCTCGACGGCAGACTACCTTCCATAATGACAATGCTACCATCCATTGGAGTAACAAAAATGACGACAATAGACTACCTTCCATAATGATAAAGGTACCATCCATTGGAGTAACAAAAATCACGACAACAGACTACCTTCCATAATGACAAGTCTACCATTGATTGGAATAACAAAAATCTCGACAACATACTACATTCAATAATGACAAGGCTACCATCCATTGGAGTAACAAACATATTGACAACATACTACCTTCCATAATGACAAGGCTACCATCCATTAGAGTAATAAAAATCACGAAAACAAGCTACCTTCCATAAAGACAAGGCTACCATCCATTGGAATAACAAAAATATCGACAATAGACTACCTTTAATAATGACAAGGCTACCATCCAATGGAGTAACAAAAATCTCGACAACAGACTACCTACCATAATGACAAGGCTACCATCCATTAGAGTAGCAAAAATTTGGAAACCAGTCTACCTTCCATAATGACAAGGCTACCATCCATTGGAGTAATAAAATATCAACAAGAGACTACCTTCCATAATGACAAGGCTACCATCAATTTGAGTATAAGAAATCTTGACAATAGACTACCTTCCATAATGACAAGGCTACCATCCATTAGAGTAACAAAAATCGAGACAACACTCTACCTTCCATAATGACAAGGCTACCATCCATTGCAGTAACAAAATTATCAATAATAGTCTACCTTCCATAATGACAAGGCTACCATCCATTGGAGTAACAAAAATCACGACAACAAACTACCTACCATAATGACAAGGCTACCATCCATTAGAGTAGTAAAAATCGGGACAACTGTCTACCTTCCATAATGACAAGACTACCATCCATTGCAGTAACAAAAATATCGAAAATAGTTTACCATCCATAATGACAAGGCTACCATCCATTGGAGTAACAAATATATCGATAACATACTACCTTAAAAAATCACAAGGCTACCATCCATTGGAGTAAAAAAAATCACGACAACAGACTACCTTCCATGATGACAAGGCTACCATCCATTAGAATAACAAAAATCTCGACGACATACTACCTTCCATAATGACAAGGCTACCATCGATTGGAGTAACAAAGATATTGACATTATACTACCTTCAATAATGACAAGTCTACCATCCATTGCAGTAACAAAAATCACGACAACAAACTACCTTCCATAATGACAAGGCTACCATCCAATGGAGTAACAAAAATATCAACAAGAGACTACTTTCCATAATGACAAGGCTACCATCCATTGGAGTAACAACAATCTCGACAACGGAATACCTTCCATAATGACAAGGCTACCATCCATTGGAGTAACATAGATCACGACAATAGACTACCTTCCATAATGACAAGGCTACCATCCATTGGAATTACAAAAATCTCGACAACAGAATACCTTCCATAATGACAAGGCTACCATCCAATGGAGTAACAAAAATCTCGACGGCAGACTACCTTCCATAATGACAATGCTACCATCCATTGGAGTAACAAAAATGACGACAATAGACTACCTTCCATAATGATAAAGGTACCATCCATTGGAGTTACAAAAATCTCGACAACATACTACCTTCCATAATGACAAGTCTACCATTGATTGGAATAACAAAAATCTCGACAACATACTACATTCAATAATGACAAGGCTACCATCCATTGGAGTAACAAACATATTGACAACATACTACCTTCCATAATGACAAGGCTACCATCCATTAGAGTAATAAAAATCACGAAAACAAGCTACCTTCCATAATGACAAGGCTACCATCCATTGGAATAACAAAAATATCGACAATAGACTACCTTTAATAATGACAAGGCTACCATCCAATGGAGTAACAAAAATCTCGACAACAGACTACCTACCATAATGACAAGGCTACCATCCATTGGAGTAGCAAAAATTTGGAAACCAGTCTACCTTCCATAATGACAAGGCTACCATCCATTGGAGTAATAAAATATCAACAAGAGACTACCTTCCATAATGACAAGGCTACCATCAATTTGAGTATAAGAAATCTTGACAATAGACTACCTTCCATAATGACAAGGCTACCATCCATTAGAGTAACAAAAATCGAGACAACACTCTACCTTCCATAATGACAAGGCTACCATCCATTGCAGTAACAAAATTATCAATAATAGTCTACCTTCCATAATGACAAGGCTACCATCCATTGGAGTAACAAAAATCACGACAACAAACTACCTACCATAATGACAAGGCTACCATCCATTAGAGTAGTAAAAATCGGGACAACTGTCTACCTTCCATAATGACAAGGCTACCATCCATTGCAGTAACAAAAATATCGAAAATAGTTTACCATCCATAATGACAAGGCTACCATCCATTGGAGTAACAAATATATCGATAACATACTACCTTAAAAAATCACAAGGCTACCATCAATTGGAGTAAAAAAAATCACGACAACAGACTACCTTCCATGATGACAAGGCTACCATCCATTAGAATAACAAAAATCTCGACGACATACTACCTTCCATAATGACAAGGCTACCATCGATTGGAGTAACAAAGATATTGACATTATACTACCTTCAATAATGACAAGTCTACCATCCATTGCAGTAACAAAAATCACGACAACAAACTACCTTCCATAATGACAAGGCTACCATCCAATGGAGTAACAAAAATATCAACAAGAGACTACCTTCCATAATGACAAGGCTACCATCCATTGGAGTAACAACAATCTCGACAACGGAATACCTTCCATAATGACAAGGCTACCATCCATTGGAGTAACATAGATCACGACAATAGACTACCTTCCATAATGACAAGGCTACCATCCATTGGAATTACAAAAATCTCGACAACAGAATACCTTCCATAATGACAAGGCTACCATCCCATGGAGTAACAAAAATCTCGACGGCAGACTACCTTCCATAATGACAATGCTACCATCCATTTGAGTAACAAAAATGACGACAATAGACTACCTTTCATAATGACAAGGCTACCATCCATTGGAGTATCAAAAATCACGACAACAGACTACCTTCCATAATGACAAGGCTACCATCCATTGGAATAACAAAAATCTCGACAACATACTACATTCAATAATGACAAGGCTATCATCCATTGGAGTAACAAAGATATCGACAACATACTACCTTCCATAATGACAAGGCTAACATCCATTGGAGTAACAAAAATCACGACAACAAACTACCTTTCATAATGACAAGGCTACCATCCATTGGAAAAAGAAAAATCTCGACAACAAAATACGTTCCATAATGAGAAGGCTACCATCCAATGGAGTAACAAAGATGTCGAGAATAGACTACCTTCCATAATGATAAGGGTACCATCCATTGGAGTAACAAAAATCTCGACAACAGACTACCTTCCATAATGACAAGTCTACCATCCATTGGAATAACAAAAATCTCGACAATATACTACCTTTCATAATGACAAGGCTACAATCCAATGGAGTAACAAAAATATTGACAACAGACTACCTTCCATAATGACAAGTCTACCATCCATTGGAGTAACAAAAATCTAAACAACAGACTACCTTCCATAATGACAAGGCTATCATCCATTGAGTAACATAAATCATAACGACAGACTACCTTCCATAATGACAAGGCTACGATCCATTTGAGTAACAAAAAATTGGGACAACAAACTACCTTCCATAATGACAAGGCTACCATCCATTAGAGTAACAAAGATATCGACAACAGACTACCTTCCATAATGACAAGTCTACCATCCATTGGAATAACAAAAATCTCGACAATATACTACCTTTCATAATGACAAGGCTACCATCCATTGGAATAACAAAAATCTCGACAACAACCTACCTTCCATAATGACAAGGCTACCATCCAATGGAGTAACAAAAATCTCGACAATAGACTACCTTCCATAATGACAAGGCTACCATCCATTGGAGTAACAAAAATGTCGACAATAGACTACCTTCCATAATGATAAGGGCACCATCCATTGGAGTAACAAAAATCACGACAACAGACTACCTTCCATAATGACAAGTCTACCATCCATTGTAATAACAAAAATCTCGACAATAGACTACCTTTCATAATGACAAGGCTACAATCCAATGGAGTAACAAAAATATCGATAATAGACTACCTTCCATAATGATAAGTCTACCATCCATTGTAATAAAAAAAATCTCGACAAGAGACTACCTTCCGTAATGACAATGGTACCATCCATTGGAGTAACAAAAATGACGACAATAGACTACCTTCCATAATGATAAAGGTACCATCCATTGGAGTAACAAAAATCTCGACAACAGACTACCTTCCATAATGACAAGTCTACCATTGATTGGAATAACAAAAATATCGACAATAGACTACCTTTCATAATGACAAGGCTACCATCCATTGGAGTATCAAAAATCACGACAACAGACTACCTTCAATAATGACAAGGCTACCATCCATTGGAATAACAAAAATCTCGACAACAGACTACCTTCAATAATGACAAGGCTACCATCCATTGGAGTAACCAAGATATCGACAGCATACTACCTTCCATAATGACAAGGCTACCATCCATTGGAGTAACAAAAATCACGACAATAGACTACCTTTCATAATGACAAGGCTACCATCCATTGGAAAAAGAAAAATCTCGACAACAGAATACGTTCCATAATGAGAAGGCTACCATCCAATTGAGTAACAAAAATCTCGACAATAGACAACCTTCCATAATGACAAGGCTACCAACCATTGGAGTAACAAAAATGTCGAGAATAGACTACATTCCATAATGATAAGGGTACCATCCATTGGAGTAACAAAAATCTCGACAACAGACTACCTTCCACAATGACAAGTCTACCATCCATTGGAAAAACAAAAATCTCGACAATATACTACCTTTCATAATGACAAGGCTACAATCCAATGGACTAACAAAAATATCGACAACAGACTACCTTCCATAATGACAAGTCTACCATCCATTGGAGTAACAAAAATCTAAACAACAGACTACCTTCCATAATGACAAGGCTATCATCCATTGAGTAACAGAAATCATACCGACAGACTACCTTCCATAATGACAAGGCTACGATCCATTTGAGTAACAAAAATTGGGACAACAGACTACCTTCCATAATGACAAAGCTACCATCCATTATAGTAACAAAGATATCGACAACAGATTACCTTCCATAATGACAAGTCTACCATGCATTGGAATAACAAAAATCTCGACAATATACTACCTTTCATAATGACAAGGCTACCATCCATTGGAATAACAAAAATCTCGACAACAAACTACCTTCCATAATGACAAGGCTACCATCCAATGGAGTAACAAAAATCTCGACAATAGACTACCTTCCATAATGACAAGGCTACCATCCATTGGAGTAAAAAAAATGTCGACAAATAGACTACCTTCCATAATGATAAGGGCACCATCCATTGGAGTAACAAAAATCACGACAACAGACTACCTTCCATAATGATAAGTCTACCATCCATTGTAATAACAAAAATCTCAACAATAGACTACCTTTCATAATGACAAGTCTACCATCCAATGGAGTAACAAAAATATTAACAAGAGACTACCTTCCATAATGACAAGGCTACAATCCATTGGAGTAACAACAATATCGACAAAAGAATACCTTCCATAATGACAAGGCTACCATCCATTAGAGTAACAAAGATATCGACAACATACTACCTTCCATAATGACATGGCTACCATCCATTGTTGTAATAATAATCACGACAATAGACTACCTTCCATAATGACAAGGCTACCATCCAATGGAGTAACAAAAATATCAACACGAGACTACCTTCCATAATGACAAGGCTACCATCCATTGGAGTAACAACAATCTTGACAACGAAATACCTTCCATAATGACAAGGGTACCATCCATTGGAGTAACAAAAATATCCACAACAGACTACCTTCCATAATGACAAGGCTACCATCCATTGGAGTAAAAAAAATATCATCAAGAGACTACCTTGCATAATGACAAGGCTACCATCCATTGGAGTAACAAAGATATCGACAACATACTACCTTAAAAAATCACAAGGCTACCATCCATTGGAGTAACAATAATCACGACAACAGACTACCTTCCATAATGACAAGGCTACCATCCATTGGAATAAAAAAATTCTCAACAACATACTACCTTCCATAGTGACAAGGCTACCATCCATTGGAGTAACAAAGATATCGACAACATACTACCTTCCATAATGACAAGGCTACCATCCATTGATGTAACAAAAATCACGACAACAGACTACCTTCCATAATGACAAGGCTATCATCCAATGGAATAACAAAAATCTCGACAACAGAATACCTTCCATAATGACAAGGTTACCATCCAAAGGACTAACAAAAATCTCGACAACAGACTACCTTCCATAATGACAAGGCTACCATCCATTGGAGTAACAAAAATGTCGACAATAGACTACCTTCCATAATGATAAGGGTACCATGCATTGGAGTAACAAAAATGTCGACAATAGACTACCTTCCATAATGAAAAGTCTACCATCCATTGGAATAACAAAAATCTCGACAATAGACTACCTTTCATAATGACAAGGCTACAATCCAATGGAGTAACAAAAATATCGACAACAGACTACCTTCCATAATGACCAGTCTACCATCCATTGGAGTAACAAAAATCTAAACAACAGACTACCTTCCATAATGACAAGGCTATCATCCATTGAGTAACAGAAATCACAACGACAGACTACCTTCCATAATGACAAGGCTACGATTCATTTGAGTAACAAAAATCGGGACAACAGACTACCTTCCATAATGACAAGGCTACCATCCAATGGAGTAACAAAAATATTAACAAGAGACTACCTTCCATAATGACAAGGCTACAATCCATTGGAGTAACAACAATATCGACAAAAGAATACCTTCCATAATGACAAGGCTACCATCCATTAGAGTAACAAAGATATCGACAACATACTACCTTCCATAATGACATGGCTACCATCCATTGTAGTAATAATAATCACGACAATAGACTACCTTCCATAATGACAAGGCTACCATCCAATGGAGAAACAAAAATATCAACACGAGACTACCTTCCATAATGACAAGGCTACCATCCATTGGAGTAACAACAACCTCGACAACGGAATACCTTCCATAATGACAAGGGTACCATCCATTGAAGTAACAAAAATATCCACAACAGACTACCTTCCATAATGACAAGGCTACCATCCATTGGAGTAAAAAAAATATCATCAAGAGACTACCTTGCATAATGACAAGGCTACCATCCATTGGAGTAACAAAGATATCGAACACATACTACCTTAAAAAACCACAAGGCTACCATCCATTGGAGTAACAATAATCACGACAACAGACTACCTTCCATAATGACAAGGCTACCATCCATTGGAGTAACAAAAATCACGACAACAAACTACCTACCATAATGACAAGGCTACCATCCATTACAGTAGCAAAAATTGGGAAAACAGTCTACTTTCCATAATGACAAGGCATACATCCATTGGAGTAAAAAAAATATCATCAAGAGACTACCTTGCATAATGACAAGGCTACCATCCATTGGAGTAACAAAAATAACAAAAACAGACTACCTTCCATAATGACAAGGCTACCATCCATTAGAGTAACAAAGATATCGACAACATACTACCTTAAAAAATCACAAGGCTACCATCAATTAGAATAACAAAAATCTGGACAAAAGACTACCTTCCATAATGAAAAGGCTACCATCTGTTGTAGTAACAAAAAATCTCAAAAACAGACTCCCTTCAATAATTACAAGGCTACCATCCATTGGAGTAACAAAAATCTCGACAACAAACTACATTCCATAATGACAAGGTTACCATCCATTAGAATAACAAAAATCTGGACAACAAACTACATTCCATAATGACAAGGCTACCATCCATTGGAGTAACAAAAATATCAACAAGAGACTACCTTCCATAATGACAAGGCTACCATCCATTGGAGTAACAAAAATCACAGCAACAAACTACCTTCTATTATGACAAGGAAACCATCCATTGGAGTAACAAAAATCTCGACAACAAACTACCTTCCATAATGACAAGGCTGCCACCCATTAGAGTAACATAGATATCGACAACATACTACCTTCCATAATGACGAGGCTATCATCCATTGGAATAATAAAAATCTGGACAACAGACTACCTTCCATAATGACAAGGCTACCATCCAATGGAGTAACAAAAATCTCGACAACAGACTACCTTCCATAATGACAAGGCTACCATCCATTGGAGTAACAAAAATGTCGACAATAGACTACCTTCCATAATGATAAGGGTACCATGCATTGGAGTAACAAAAATGTCGACAATAGACTACCTTCCATAATGAAAAGTCTACCATCCATTGGAATAACAAAAATCTCGACAATAGACTACCTTTCATAATGACAAGGCTACAATCCAATGGAGTAACAAAAATATCGACAACAGACTACCTTCCATAATGACCAGTCTACCATCCATTGGAGTAACAAAAATCTAAACAACAGACTACCTTCCATAATGACAAGGCTATCATCCATTGAGTAACAGAAATCACAACGACAGACTACCTTCCATAATGACAAGGCTACGATCCATTTGAGTAACAAAAATCGGGACAACAGACTACCTTCCATAATGACAAGGCTACCATCCAATGGAGTAACAAAAATATTAACAAGAGACTACCTTCCATAATGACAAGGCTACAATCCATTGGAGTAACAACAATATCGACAAAAGAATACCTTCCATAATGACAAGGCTACCATCCATTAGAGTAACAAAGATATCGACAACATACTACCTTCCATAATGACATGGCTACCATCCATTGTAGTAATAATAATCACGACAATAGACTACCTTCCATAATGACAAGGCTACCATCCAATGGAGTAACAAAAATATCAACACGAGACTACCTTCCATAATGACAAGGCTACCATCCATTGGAGTAACAACAACCTCGACAACGGAATACCTTCCATAATGACAAGGGTACCATCCATTGAAGTAACAAAAATATCCACAACAGACTACCTTCCATAATGACAAGGCTACCATCCATTGGAGTAAAAAAAATATCATCAAGAGACTACCTTGCATAATGACAAGGCTACCATCCATTGGAGTAACAAAGATATCGAACACATACTACCTTAAAAAACCACAAGGCTACCATCCATTGGAGTAACAATAATCACGACAACAGACTACCTTCCATAATGACAAGGCTACCATCCATTGGAGTAACAAAAATCACGACAACAAACTACCTACCATAATGACAAGGCTACCATCCATTACAGTAGCAAAAATTGGGAAAACAGTCTACTTTCCATAATGACAAGGCATACATCCATTGGAGTAAAAAAAATATCATCAAGAGACTACCTTGCATAATGACAAGGCTACCATCCATTGGAGTAACAAAAATAACAAAAACAGACTACCTTCCATAATGACAAGGCTACCATCCATTAGAGTAACAAAGATATCGACAACATACTACCTTAAAAAATCACAAGGCTACCATCAATTAGAATAACAAAAATCTGGACAAAAGACTACCTTCCATAATGAAAAGGCTACCATCTGTTGTAGTAACAAAAAATCTCAAAAACAGACTCCCTTCAATAATTACAAGGCTACCATCCATTGGAGTAACAAAAATCTCGACAACAAACTACATTCCATAATGACAAGGTTACCATCCATTAGAATAACAAAAATCTGGACAACAAACTACATTCCATAATGACAAGGCTACCATCCATTGGAGTAACAAAAATATCAACAAGAGACTACCTTCCATAATGACAAGGCTACCATCCATTGGAGTAACAAAAATCACAGCAACAAACTACCTTCTATTATGACAAGGAAACCATCCATTGGAGTAACAAAAATCTCGACAACAAACTACCTTCCATAATGACAAGGCTGCCACCCATTAGAGTAACATAGATATCGACAACATACTACCTTCCATAATGACGAGGCTATCATCCATTGGAATAATAAAAATCTGGACAACAGACTACCTTCCATAATGACAAGGCTACCATCCAATGGAGTAACAAAAATCTCGACAACATACTACCTTCCATAATGACAAGGCTACCATCCACTGGAGTAACAAAAATATCGATAACATACTACCTTCCATAATGACAAGGCTACCATCTATTGGAGTAACAAAAATCTCGACAACAGACTACCTTCAATAACGACAAGGCTACCATCCATTGGAGTAACAAAAATCTCGACAATAGACAACCTTCCATAATGACAAGGCTATCATTCATTAGAGTAACAAAAATCTGGACAACAGACTACCTTCCATAATGACAAGGCTACCGTCCATTAGAGTAACAAAAATATCAACAAGAGACTACCTTCCATAATGACAAGGCTACCATCCAATGGAGTCACAGATCTCTCGACAACAGACTACCTACATAATGACAAGGCTACCATCCATTGGAGTAACAAAAATGTCGAAAACAGACTACCTTTCGTAATTACTAGGCTACCATCCAAAGGAATAACAAAAATCTCGACAACAGACTAACTTCCATAATGACAAGGCTACCATCCATTGGAGTAAAAAAAATTACGACAATAGACAACCTTCCATAACGATAAGGCTACAATCCATTGGAATAACAAAAATATAGATAATAGACTACCTTCCATAATGACAAGGCTCCCATCCAATGGAGTAACAAAAATCTCGACATCAGACTACCTTCCATAATGACAAGGCTACCATCCATTGGAGTTAGAAAAATATAGACAACAGACTACCTTCCATAATAACAAGGGTACCATCCATTTGAGTAACAAAAAAATACACAAGAGACTACCTTCCATCATGACAAGGCTACCATCCATTAAATTAGTTAAAATCTTGACAACAGACTATCTTCGGTAATGACAAGGCTACCATCCATTGGAGTAACAAAAATCTTGAAAATAGACTACCTTACATAATGACTAGGCTACCATCCATTGGAGTAACAAAGATATCGATAACAGACTACCCTTTACTATAACAAGGCTAAAATCCATTGTAGTAACCAAAATCTCGACAAAAGACTACCTTCCATAATGACAAGGCTACCATCCGTTGTAGTAAAAAAAATATCGAAAACAGACTCCCTTCAATAATGACAAGGCTACCATCCATTGGAGTAACAAAAATCTTGACAACAGGTTACCTTCCATAATGACAAGGCTACCATCCATTAGAATAACAAAAATCTGGATAACAGACTACCTTCCATAATGACAAGGCTACCATCCATTGGAGTAACAAAAATATCAACAAGAGACTACCTTCCATAATGACAAGACTACCTTCCATAATGACAAGGCTACCATCCATTGTAGTAACAAAAATCTAGAAAATAGTCTACCTTCAATAATGACTAGGCTACCATCCATTGGAATAACAAAAATCTCGACAACAGACTACCTTCCATAATGCCAAGGTTACCACCCATTAGAGTAACATAGATATCTACACCATACTACCTTCCATAATGACAAGGCTACGATCCATGGAAATATAAAAAATCTCGATAATAGACTACCTTCCATAATGACAAGGCTACCATCCAATGGTGTAACAAAAATATCGACAACATACTACCTTCCACAATGACAAGGCTACCATCTATTGGAGTAACAAAATCTCGACAATAGACAACCTTCCATAATGACAAGGCTATCATCCATTGTAGTAACAAAAATCTCGACAACATACTACCTTCCATAATGACAAGGTTACAATCCATTGTAGTAACAAAAATATCGACAACATACTACCTTCCATAATGACAAGGCTACCATCCGTTGTAGTAACAAAAATCTCGACAACAGACTACCTTCAATAATGACAAGGCTACCATCCACTGGAGTAACAAAAATCTCGATAATAGACTACCTTCCATAATTACAAGGCTACCATCCAATGGAGTACAAAAAATATCGACAACATACTACCTTCCATAATGACAAGGCTACCATCCATGGTAGTAACAAAAATCTCGACAACATACTACTTTCCATAATGACAAGGCTATCATCCATTATAGTAACAAAAATCTCGACAACATACTACCTTCCATAATGAGAAGGCTACAATCCATTGTAGTAACAAAAATATCGACAACATACTACCTTCCATAATGACAAGGCTACCATCCATTGTAGTAACAAAAATATCAACAACATACTACCTTCAATAATGACAAGGCTACCATCCATTGGGGTAACAAAAATCTCGACAATAGACTACCTTCCATAATGACAAGGCTACCATCCATTTGAGTAACAAAAATTTCAACAAGAGACTACCTTCCATAATGACAAGGCTACCATCCAATGGAGTAACAAAAATCTCGACAACAGACTACCTTCCATAATGACAAGGCTACCATCCATTGGAGTAAAAAAAATCTCGAAAACAGACTACCTTCCGAAATTACTAGGCTACCATCCAATGGAATAACAAAAATCTCGACAATAGACTAACTTCCATAATGATAAGGCTACCATACATTATAGTATAAAAAATATGAACACATACTACCTTCCATAATGACAAGGCTACCATCCATTGGAGTATTAAAAATCTCGACAATAGACTACATTACATAATGACTAGGCAACCTTACGTTTGAGTAACAAACATATTGACAACAAACAACTTTTCATAATGTCAAGGCTACAATCCATTGTAGTAACAAAAATATCGACAAAATAATACCTTCCGTAATTACTAGGCTACCATCCAGTGGAATAACAAAAATCTCGACAATAGACTACCTTCCATAATGACAAGGCTACCATCTATTGGAGTAACAAAAATCTCGAGAACAGACTACCTTCCATAATGACAAGGCTACCATCCATTCGAGTATTAAAAATCTCGACAATAGACTACCTTACATAATGACTAGGATACCATACATTTGAGTAACAAACATATTTACAACAAACTACTTTTCATCATGTCAAGGCTACAATCCATTGTAGTAACAAAAATATCGAAAAAATACTACCTTCCATAATGACAAGGCTACCATCCATTGGAGTAACAAAAATGTCGACAATAGACTACCTTCCATAATGATTAGGCTACCATCCATTGGAGTATCAAAGATATCAACAACAGACTACCTTTCATAATGACAGGGCTACATTCCATTGGAATAACAAAAATCTTGACAACAGACCACCTTGCATAATGACAAGGCTACCATACATTGGAGTAACAAAAATCTTGACAACATAATACCTTCCATAATGACAAGGCTAACATCCATTGGAGTAACTAAAATATCAACAAGAGACTACCTTACATAATGACAAGGCTATCATCCATTGTGGTAACAAAAATATCGACAACATACTACCTTCCATAATGACAAGGCTACCATCCATTGTAGTAACAAAAATCTCGACAACAGACTACCTTCAATAATGACAAGGCTACCATCCATTGGAGTAACAAAAATCTCTACAACAGACTACCTTCCATAATGACAAGGCTAACATCCATTGGAGTAACAAAAATATTAACAAGAGACTACCATCCATAATGACAAGGCTACCATCCATTGTAGTAACAAATATCTCGACAATAGACTACCTTAAATAATGACAAGGCTACCATCCATTAGAGTAACAAAAATCTGTACAACAGACTACCTTCCATATCAACAAGAGACTACCTTCCATAATTACAAGGCTACCATCCAATGGAGTAACAAAAATCTCGACAACAAACTACCTTCCATAATAACAAGGCTACCACCCATTAGAGTAACATAGATATCTACAACATACTACCTTCCATAATGACAAAGCTACCATCCATTGGAATAATAAAAATCTGGACAACAGACTACCTTCCATAATGACAAGGCTACCATCCAATGGAGTAACAAAAATCTCGATAACATACTACCTTCCATAATGACAAAGCTACCATCCATTGGAATAATAAAAATCTGGACAACAGACTACCTTCCATAATGACAAGGCTACCATCTATTTGAGTAACAAAAATCTCGACAATGGACTACCTTCAATAACGACAAGGCTACCATCCATTATAGTAACAAAAATCTCGACAACATACTACCTTCCATAATGAGAAGGCTACAATCCATTGTAGTAACAAAAATATCGACAACATACTACCTTCCATAATGACAAGGCTACCATCCATTGTAGTAACAAAAATCTCAACAACATACTACCTTCAATAATGACAAGGCTACCATCCATTGGGGTAACAAAAATCTCGACAACAGACTACCTTCCATAATGACAAGGCTACCATCCATTGGAGTAACAAAAATTTCAACAAGAGACTACCTTCCATAATGACAAGGCTACCATCCAATGGAGTAACAAAAATCTCGACAACGGACTACCTTCCATAATGACAAGGCTACCATCCATTGGAGTAAAAAAAATCTCGAAAACAGACTACCTTCCGTAATTACTAGGCTACCATCTAGTGGAATAACAAAAATCTCGACAATAGACTAACTTCCATAATGATAAGGCTACCATACATTATAGTATAAAAAATATGAACACATAATACCTTCCATAATGACAAGGCTACCATCCATTGGAATAACAAAAATCACAATAACATACTACCTTCCATAATGACAAGGCTACCATCCATTGAAGTAACAAAAATCTCGAGAGCAAACTACCTTTCTATAATGACAAGGATACCATCCATTGGAGTATTAAAAATCTCGACAATAGACTACCTTACATAATGACTAGGCTACGTTACGTTTGAGTAATAAACATATTGACAACAAACAACTTTTCATAATGTCAAGGCTACAATCCATTGTAGTAACAAAAATATCGACAAAATAATACCTTCCGTAATTACTAGGCTACCATCCAGTGGAATAACAAAAATCTCGACAATAGACTACCTACCATAATGACAAGGCTACCATCTATTGGAGTAACAAAAATCTCGAGAACAGACTACCTTCCATAATGACAAGGCTACCATCCATTCGAGTATTAAAAATCTCGACAATAGACTACCTTACATAATGACTAGGATACCATACATTTGAGTAACAAACATATTTACAACAAACTACTTTTCATCATGTCAAGGCTACAATCCATTGTAGAAACAAAAATATCGACAAAATACTACCTTCCATATTGACAAGGCTACCATCCATTGGAGTAACAAAAATCTCGACAACAGACTACCTTCCATAATGACAAGGCTACCATCCATTGGAGTAACAAAAATGTCGACAATAGACTACCTTCCATAATGATTAGGCTACCATCCATTGGAGTATCAAAGATATCAACAACAGACTACCTTTCATAATGACAGGGCTACCATCCATTGGAATAAAAAAAATCTTGACAACAGACCACCTTGCATAATGACAAGGCTACCATACATTAGAGTAACGAAAATCTTGACAACATAATACCTTCCATAATGACAAGGCTAACATCCATTGGAGTAACTAAAATATCAACAAGAGACTACCTTACATAATGACAAGGCTATCATCCATTGTGGTAACAAAAGTATCGACAACATACTACTTTCCATAATGACAAGGCTACCATCCATTGTAGTAACAAAAATCTCGACAATAGACTACCTTCAATAATGACAAGGCTACCATCCATTGGAGTAACAAAAATCTCGACAACTGACTACCTTCCATAATGACAAGGCTAACATCCATTGGAGTAACAAAAATATCAACAAGAGACTACCATCCATAATGACAAGGCTACCATCCATTGTAGTAACAAATATCTCGACAATAGACTACCTTAAATAATGACAAGGCTACCATCCATTAGAGTAACAAAAATCTGGATAACAAACTACCTTCCATATCAACAAGAGACTACCTTCCATAATGACAAGGCTACCATCCAATGGAGTAACAAAAATATCGACAACAAACTACCTTCCATAATGACAAGGCTACCACCCATTAGAGTAACATAGATATCTACAATATACTACCTTCCATAATGACAAAGCTACCATCCATTGGAATGATAAAAATCTAGACAACAGACTACCTTCCATAATGACAAGGCTACCATCCAATGGAGTAACAAAAATCTCGACAACATACTACCTTCCATAATGACAAAGCTACCATCCATTGGAATAATAAAAATCTGGACAACAGACTACCTTCCATAATGACAAGGCTACCATCTATTGGAGTAACAAAAATCTCGACAACAGACTACCTTCAATAACGACAAGGCTACCATCCATTGGAGTAACAAAAATCTCGACAATAAACTACCTTCCATAATTACAAGGCTACCATCCATTAGAGTAACAAAAATCTGGACAACAGACTACCTTACATAATGACAAGGCTACCGTCCATTGGAGTAACAAAAATATCAACAAGAGACTACCTTCCATAATGACAAGGCTAACATCCAATGGAGTCACAAAAATCTCGACAACATAATACCTTCCATAATGACAAGGCTACCATCCATTGGAGTAACAAAAATCTCGAAAACAAACTACCTTTCATAATTACTAGGCTACCATCCAGTGGAATAACAAAAATCTCGACAACAGTCTAACTTCCATAATGACAAGGCTACCATCCATTGGAGTAACAAAAATATCAACAAGAGACTACCTTACATAACGACAAGGCTACCATCCATTGGAATAACAAAAATATAGATAATAGACTACCTTCCATAATGACAAGGCTCCCATCCAATGGAGTAACAAAAATCTCGACAACAGACTACCTTCCATAATGACAAGGCTACCATCCATTGGAGTTACAAAAATATCGACAACAGACTACCTTCCATAATAACAAGGGTACCATCCATTGGAGTAACAAAAAAATCCACAAGAGACTACCTTCCATGACAAGGCTACCATCCATTAAATTAATTAAAATCTTGACAATAGACTACCTTCGGTAATGACAAGGCTACCATCCATTGGAGTAACAAAAATCTCGACTACAGACCACCTTACATAATGACTAGGCTACCATCCATTGGAGTAACAAAGATATCGACAACAGACTACCCTTTACTATAACAAGGCTACAATCCATTGTAGTAACCAAAATCTCGACAAAAGACTACCTTCCATAATGACAAGGCTACCATCCATTGTAGTAACAAAAATATCGAAAACAGACTCCCTTCAATAATGACAAGGCTACCATCCATTGGATTAACAAAAATCTTGACAACATGTTACCTTCCATAATGACAAGGCTACCATCCATTAGAATAACAAAAATCTTGACAACATACTACCTTCCATAATGACAAGGCTACCATCCATTGGAATAATAAAAATCTGGACAACAAACTACCTACCATAATGACAAGGCTACCATCCAATGGAGTAACAAAAATCTCGACAACATACTACCTTCCATAATGACAAGGCTAACATCCAAAGGAGTCACAAAAATCTCGACAACAGAATACCTTCCATAATGACAAGGCTACCATCCATTCGAATAACAAAAATCTCGAAAACAAACTACCTTTCATAATTACTAGGCTACCATCCAGTGGAATAACAAAAATCTCGACAACAGTCTAACTTCCATAATGACAAGGCTACCATCCATTGGAGTAACAAAAATATCAACAAGAGACTACCTTACATAACGACAAGGCTACCATCCATTGGAATAACAAAAATATAGATAATAGACTACCTTCCATAATGACAAGGCTCCCATCCAATGGAGTAACAAAAATCTCGACAACAGACTACCTTCCATAATGACAAGGCTACCATCCATTGGAGTTACAAAAATATCGACAACAGACTACCTTCCATAATAACAAGGGTACCATCCATTGGAGTAACAAAAAAATCCACAAGAGACTACCTTCCATGACAAGGCTACCATCCATTAAATTAATTATAATCTTGACAATAGACTACCTTCGGTAATGACAAGGCTACAATCCATTGGAGTAACAAAAATCTCGACTACAGACTACCTTACATAATGACTAGGCTACCATCCATTGGAGTAACAAAGATATCGACAATAGACTACCCTTTACTATAACAAGGCTACAATCCATTATAGTAACCAAAATCTCGACAAAAGACTACCTTCCATAATGACAAGGCTACCATCCATTGTAGTAACAAAAATATCGAAAACAGACTCCCTTCAATAATGACAAGGCTACCATCCATTGGATTAACAAAAATCTTGACAACATGTTACCTTCCATAATGACAAGGCTACCATCCATTAGAATAACAAAAATCTCGACAACATACTACCTTCCATAATGACAAGGCTACCATCCATTGGAATAATAAAAATCTGGACAACAAACTACCTACCATAATGACAAGGCTACCATCCAATGGAGTAACAAAAATCTCGACAACATACTACCTTCCATAATGACAAGGCTACCATCCATTGTAGTAACAAATATCTCGACAATAGACTACCTTAAATAATAACAAGGCTACCATCCATTAGAGTAACAAAAATCTGGACAACAGACTACCTTCCATATCAACAAGAGACTACCTTCCATAATGACAAGGCTACCATCCAATGGAGTAACAAAAATCTCGACAACAAACTACCTTCCATAATGACAAGGCTACCACCCATTAGAGTAACATAGATATCTACAACATACTACCTTCCATAATGACAAAGCTACCATCCATTGGAATAATAAAAATCTGGACAACAGACTACCTTCCATAATGACAAGGCTACCAACCAATGGAGTAACAAAAATCTCGACAACATACTACCTTCCATAATGACAAAGCTACCATCCATTGGAATAATAAAAATCTGGACAACAGACTACCTTCCATAATGACAAGGCTACCATCTATTGGAGTAACAAAAATCTCGACAACAGACTACCTTCAATAACGACAAGGCTACCATCCATTGGAGTAACAAAAATCTCGACAATAAACTACCTTCCATAATTACAAGGCTACCATCCATTAGAGTACCTTCCATAATGACAAGGCTAACATCCAATGGAGTCATAAAAATATCGACAACATAATACCTTCCATAATGACAAGCCTACCATCCATTGGAGTAAAAAAAATCTCGAAAACAAACTACCTTTCGTAATTACTAGGCTACCATCCAGTGGAATAACAAAAATCTCGACAACAGACTAACTTCCATAATGACAAGGCTACCATCCATTGGAGTAACAAAAATATCAACAAGAGACTACCTTACATAACGACAAGGCTACCATCCATTGGAATACCAAAAATATAGATAATAGACTACCTTCCATAATGACAAGGCTCCCATCCAATGGAGTAACAAAAATCTCGACAACAGACTACCTTTCATAATGACAAGGCTACCATCCATTGGAGTTACAAAAATATCGACAACAGACTACCTTCCATAATAACAAGGGTACCATCCATTGGAGTAACAAAAAAATCCACAAGAGACTACCTTCCATCATGACAAGGCTACCATCCAATGGAGTCACAAAAATCTCGACAACAGACTACCTTCCATAATGACAAGGCTACCATCCATTGGAGTAACAAAAATCTCGAAAACAAACTACCTTTCATAATTACTAGGCTACAATCTAGTGGAATAACAAAAATCTCGACAACAGACTAACTTCCATAATGACAAGGCTATCATTCATTGTGGTAACAAAAATATCGACAACATATTACCTTCAATAATGACAAGGCTACCATCCATTGGAGTAACAAAAATCTCGACAACAGACTACCTTCCATAATGACAAGGCTAACATCCATTGGAGTAACAAAAATATCAACAAGAGACTACCATCCATAATGACAAGGCTACCATCCATTGTAGTAACAAATATCTTGACAACAGACAACCTTAAATAATGACAAGGCTACCATCCATTAGAGTAACAAAAATCTGGACAACAGACTACCTTCCATAATGACAAGGCTACCATCCATTAAAGTAAAAAAAATATCAACAAGAGACTACCTTCCATAATGAAAAGGCTACAATCAATTGGAGTAACAAACATATCGACAAAAGACTACCGTCTATAATGACAAGGCAACCATCCATTGGAGTAACAAAAATCTCGACAACATACTACCTTCCATAATGACAAGGCTACCACCCATTAGGGTAAAATAGATATCGACAACATACTACCATCCATAATGACAAGGTTACCATCCATTGGAATAATAAAAATCTGGACAACAGACTACCTTCCATAATGACAAGGCTACCATCCAATGTAGTAACAAAAATGTCAACAACATACTACCTTCCATAATGACAAGGCTACCATCCATTTGAGTAACAAAAATATCGACAACATACTACCTTCCATAATGACAAGGCTACCATCTATTGGAGTAACAAAAATCTCGACAACAGACTACCTTCAATAACGACAAGGCTACCATCCATTGGAGTAACAAAAATCTCGACAATAAACTACCTTCCATAATGACAAGGCTACCATCCATTAGAGTAACAAAAATCTGGACAACATACTACCTTCCATAATGACAAGGCTACCGTCCATTGGAGAAACAAAAATATCAACAAGAGACTACCTTCCATAATGACAAGGCTACCATCCAATGGAGTCACAAAAATCTAGACAATAGACTACCTTCCATAATGACAAGGCTACCATCCATTGGAGTAACAAAAATCTCGAAAACAAACTACCTTTCGTAATTACTAGGCTACCATCCAGTGGAATAACAAAAATTCTCGACAACAGACTAACTTCCATAATGACAAGGCTACCATCCATTGGAATAACAAAAATCACGACAACAGACTACCTTCCATAACGACAAGGCTACCATCCATTGGAATAACAAAAATATAGATAATAGACTACCTTCCATAATGACAAGGCTCCCATCCAATGGAGTAACAAAAATCTCGACAACAGACTACCTTCCATAATGACAAGGCAACCATCCATTGGAGTTACAAAAATATCGACAACAGACTACCTTCCATAATAACAAGGGTACCATCCATTGGAGTAAAAAAAATCCACAAGAGACTACCTTCCATCATGACAAGGCTACCATCCATTAAATTAATTAAAATCTTGACAACAGACTACCTTCGATAATGACAAGGCTACCATCCATTGGAGTAACTAAAATCTTGACAACACACTACCTTACATAATGACTAGGCTACCATCCATTGGAGTAACAAAGATATCGAAAAAAGACTACCCTTTACTATAACAAGGCTACAATCCATTGTAGTTACCAAAATCTTGACGAAAGACTACCTTCCATAATGACAAGGCTACATCCGTTGTAGTAACAAAAATATCGAAAACAGACTCCCTTTAATAATGACAAGGCTACCATCCATTGGAGTAACAAAAATCTTGACAACAGGTTACCTTCCATAATGACAAGGGTACCATCCATTAGAATAACAAAAATCTAGACAACAGACTACCTTCCATAATGACAAGGCTACCATCAATTAGAGTAACAAAAATATCAACAAGAGACTACCTTCCATAATGACAAGGCTACCATCCATTAGAATAAAAAAAATTTGGACAACAGACTACCTTCCATAATGACAAGTCTACCATCCGTTGGAGTAACAAAAATATCGACAACAGACTACCTTACATAATGACAAGGCTACCATTTATTGGAGTAACAAAATCTCGACAATAGACAACCTTCCATAATGACAAGGCTATCATCCATTGGATTAACAAAAATCTCGATAATAAACTACCTTCCATAATTACAAGGCTACCATCCAATGGAGTACCAAAAATATCGAAAACATACTACCTTACATAATGACAAGGCTACCATCCATTGTAGTAACAAAAATCTCGACAACATACTACCTTCCAAAATGAGAAGGCTACAATCCATTGTAGTAACAAAAATATCGACAACATACTACCTTCCATAATGACAAGGCTACCATCCATTGTAGTAATAAAAATCTCGACAACATACTACCTTCAATAATGACAAGGCTACCATCCATTGGAGTAACAAAAATCTCGACAACAGACTACCTTCCATAATGACAAGGCTACCATCCATTGGAGTAACAAAAATGTCAATAACAGACTACCTTCCATAATGACAAGGCTACATTCAAATGGAGTAACAAACATCTCCACAACATACTACCTTCCATAATGACAAGGCTACCATCCATTGGAGTAACAAAAATCTAGAAAACAGACTACCTTTCGTAATTACTAGGCTACCATCCAGTGGAATAACAAAAATCTCGACAATAGATTAACTGCCATAATGACAAGGCTACCATACATTATAGTATAAAAAATATGAACACATACTACCTTCCATGATGACAAAGCTACCATCCATTGGAATAACATAAATCACAACAACATACTACCTTCCATAATGACAAGGCTACCATCTATTGGAGTAACAAAAATCTCGAGGGCAAACTACCTTTCTATAATGACAAGGCTACCATCCACTGGACTATTAAAAATCTCGACAATAGACTACCTTACATAATGACTAGGCTACCATACATTTGAGTAACAAACATATTGACAACAAACTACTTTTCATAATGACAAGGCTACCATCCAATGGAGTAACAAAAATCTCGACAACAGACTACCTTCCATAAAGACAAGGCTACCATCTATTGGAGTAACAAAAATCTCGATAATAGACTACCTTCAATAACAACAAGGCTACCATCCATTGGAGTGACAAAAATCTCGACAACAGACTACCTTCCATAATGACAAGGATAACATCCATTGGAGTAACAAAAATATCAACAACAAACTACAATCCATAATGACAAGGCTACCATCCACTATAGTAAAAAATATCTCGACAACAGACTACCTTAAATAATGACAAGGCTACCATCCATTAGAGTATCAAAAATCTGGACAACAGACTACCTTCCATAATGACAAGGCTACCAGCCATTAAAGTAACAAAAATATCAACAAGAGACTACCTTCCATAATGACAAGGCTACCATCCAATGGAGTAACAAACATATCGACAAAAGACTACTGTCTATAATGACAAGGCAACCATCCATTGGAGTAACAAAAATCTCGACAACAGACTACCTTCCATAATGACAAGGCTACCACCCATTAGAGTAACATAGATATCGACAACATACTACCTTCCATAATGACAAGGCTACCATCCATTGGAATATTAAAAATCTGGACAACAGACTCCCTTCCATAATGACAAGGCTACCATCCAATGGAGTAACAAAAATCTGGACAACATACTACCTTCCATAATGACAAGGCTACCATCCATTTGAGTAACAAAAATATCGACAACATACTACCTTCCATAATGACAAGGCTACCATCTATTGGAGTAACAAAAATCTCAACAACAGACTACCTTCAATAACGAGAAGGCTACCATCCATTGTAGTAACAAAAATATCGACAACATACTACCTTCCATAATGACAAGGCTATCATCCATTATAGTAACAAAAATCTCGACAACATACTACCTTCCAAAATGAGAAGGCTACAATCCATTGTAGTAACAAAAATATCGACAACATACTACCTTCCATAATGACAAGGCTATCATCCATTGTAGTAACAAAAATCTCAACAACATACTACCTTCAATAATGACAAGGATACCATCCATTGGAGTAACAAAAATCTCGACAACAGACTACCTTCCATAATGACAAGGCTACCATCCATTAGAGTAACAAAAATTTCAACAAGAGACTACCTTCCATAATGACAAGGCTACCATCCAATGGAGTGACAAAAATCTCGACAACAGACTACCTTCCATAATGACAAGGCTACCATCCATTGGAGTAACAAAAATCTCGAAAACAGACTACCTTCCGTAATTACTAGGCTACCATCGAGTGGAATAACAAAAATCTAGACAATAGATTAACTTCCATAATAACAAGGCTACCACACATTATAGTATAAAAATATGAACACATACTACCTTCCATGATGACAAGGCTACCATTCATTGGAATAACATAAATCACAACAACATTCTACCTTCCATAATGACAAGGCTACCATCTATTGGAGTAACAAAAATCTCGAGGGCAAACTACCTTTCTATAATGACAAGGCTACCATCCGTTGGACTATTAAAAATCTCGACAATAGACTACCTCACATAATGACTAGGCTACAATCCATTGTAGTAACAAACATATTAACAACAAACTACTTTTCATAATGTCAAGTCTACAATCCATTATAGTAAGAAAAATATCGACAAAATACTACCTTCCATAATGACAAGGCTACCATCCATTGGAGTAACAAAAATCTCGACAACAGACTACCTTCCATAATGACAAGGCTACCATCCAATGGAGTAACAAAAATCTCGACAACAGACTACCTTCCATAATGACAAGGCTACCATCTATAGGAGTAACAAAGATCTCAACAATAGACTACCTTACATAACGACAAGGCTACCATCCATTGGAGTAACTAAAATCTCGACAACAGGCTACCTTCCATAATGACAAGGCTAACATCCATTGGAGTAAAAAAAAATCAACAAGAGACGACCATCCATAATGACAAGGCTACCATCCATTATAGTAACAAATATCTCGACAACAGACTACCTTAAATAATGACAAGGCTACCATCCATTAGAGTAACAAAATTCTGGACAACGGACTACCTTCCATAATGACAAGGCTACAAGCCATTAAAGTAACAAAAATATCAACAAGAGACTACCTTCCACGATGACAAGGCTACCATCCAATGGAGTAACAAACATATCGACAAAAGACTATCGTCTATAATGACAAGGCAACCATCCATTGGAATAACAAAAATCTCGACAACAGGCTACCTTCCATAATGACAAGGCTACCACCCATTAGAGTAACATAGATATCGACAACATACTACCTTCCATAATGACAAGGCTACCATCCATTGGAATAATAAAAATCTGGACAACAGACTCCCTTCCATAATGACAAGGCTATCATCCAATGGAGTAACAAAAATCTCGAAAACATACTACTTTCCATAATGACAAGGCTACCATCCATTGGAGTAACAAAAATCTCGACAACAGACTACCTTCCATAATGACAAGGCTACCATCCAATGGAGTAACAAAAATCTCGACAACAGACTACCTTCCATAATGACAAGGCTACCACCCATTAGAGTAACATAGATATCGAGAACATACTACCTTCCATAATGACAAGGCTACCATCCATTGGAATAATAAAAATCTGGACAACAGACTCCCTTCCATAATGACAAGGCTACCATCCAATGGAGTAACAAAAATCACGAAAACATACTACCTTCCATAATGACAAGGCTACCATCCATTTGAGTAACAAAAATATCGACAACATACTACCTTCCATAATGACAAGGCTACCATCTATTGGAGTAACAAAAATCTCGACAATAGACTACCTTCAATAACGACAAGGCTACCATCCATTGGAGTAACAAAAATCTCGACAATAAACTACCTTCCATAATGAGAAGGCTACCATCCATTGGAGTAACAAAAATATCAACAAGAGACTACCTTCCATAATGACAAGGCTACCATCCAATGGAGACACAAAAATCTCGACAATAGACTACCTTCCATAATGACAAGGCTACCATCCATCGGAGTAACAAAAATCTCGAAAACAAACTACCTTTCATAATTACTAGGCTACCATCCAGTGGAATAACAAAAATCTCGACAACAGACTAACTTCCATAATGACAAGGCTACCATCCATTGGAGTAACAAAAATCACGACAACAGACTACCTTCCATAATGACAAGGCTACCATCCATTGGAATAACAAAAATATAGATAATAGACTACCTTCCATAATGACAAGCCTCCCATCAATGGAGTAACAAAAATCTCGACAACAGACTACCTTCCATAATGACAAGGCTACCATCCATTGGAGTTACAAAAATATCGACAATAGACTACCTTCCATAATAACAAGGGTACCATCCATTGGAGTAACAAAAATCTTGACAATATACTACCTTACATAATGACTAGGCTACCATCCATTGGAGTAACAAAGATATCGACAACAGACTACCCTTTACTATAACAAGGCTACAATCCATTGTAGTAACCAAAATCTCGACAAAAGACTACCTTCCATAATGACAAGGCTACCATCCGTTGTAGTAACAAAAATATTGAAAACAAACTCCCTTCAATAATGACAAGGCTACAATCCATTGGATTAACAAAAATCTTGACAACAGGTTACCTTCCATAATGACAAGGCTACCATCCATTAGAATAACAAAAATCTAGACAACAGACTACCTTCCATAATGACAAGGCTACAATCCATTGGAGTAACTAAAATATCAACAAGAGACTACCTTCCATAATGACAATGCTACCATCCATTAGAATTAAAAAAATCTGGACAAAAGACTACCTTCCATAATGACAAGGCTACCATCCATTGGAGTAACAAAAATCTCGACAACAAACTACCTTCCATAAAGACTAGGCTACCATCCATTGGAATAACAAAAATCTCGACAACAAACTACCTTCCATAATGACAAGGCTACCATACATTGTCGTAACAAAAATCTGACCAACATACTACCTTCCATAACGACAAGGCTACCATCCTTTGGTGTAAAAAATATCACAACAACAGACTACCTTCTATAATGACAAGGCTACCATCCATTGGAGTAACAAAAATCTCGACAACAGACTACCTTCCATAATGACAGGGCTACCACCCATTAGAGTAACATAGATATCTACACCATACTACCTTCCATAATGACAAGGCTACCATCCATGGAAATATAAAAAATCTCGGTAATAGACTACCTTCCATAATGACAAGGCTACCATCCAATGGATAACAAAAATATCGACAACATACTACCTTCCATAATGACAAGGCTACCATTTATTGGAGTAACAAAATCTCGACAACATACTACCTTCCATAATGACAAGGCTACAATCCATTGTAGTAACAAAAATATCGACAACATACTACATTCCATAATGACAAGGCTACCATCCATTGTAGTAACAAAAATCTCGACAACAGACTACCTTCAATAATGACAAGGCTAACATCCATTGGAGTAACAAAAATCTCGATAATAGACTACCTTCCATAATTACAAGGCTACCATCCAATGGAGTACCAAAAATATCGAAAACATACTACCTTACATAAAGACAAGGCTACCATCCATTGTAGTAACAAAAATCTCGACAACATACTACCTTCCATAATGACAAGGCTATCATCCATTATAGTAACAAAAATATCGACAACATACTACCTTCCAAAATGAGAAGGCTACAATCCATTGTAGTAACAAAAATATGGACAACATACTACCTTCCATAATGACAAGGCTACCATCCATTGTAGTAACAAAAATCTCGACAACAGACTACCTTCCTTAATGACAAGGCTATCATCCATTGGAGTAACAAAAATTTCAACAAGAGACTACCTTCCATAATGACAAGGCTACCATCCATTGGAGTAACAAAAATCTCGAAAACAGACTTCCTTCCGTAATTACTAGGCTACCATCCAGTGGAATAACAAAAATCTCGTCAATAGATTATCTTCCATAATGACAAGGCTACCATTCATTATAATATAAAAAATATGAACACATATTACCTTCCATGATGACAAGGCTACCATCTATTGGAATAACATAAATCATAACAACATACTATTTTCCATAATGACAAGGCTACCATCTATTGGAGTAACAAAAATCTCAAGGGCAAACTACCTTTCTATAATGAAAAGGTTACCATCCATTGGACTATTAAAAATCTCGACAATAGACTACCTTACATAATTACTAGGCTACCATACATTTGAGTAACAAACATATTGACAACAAACTACTTTTCATAAAGTAAAGGCTACAATCCATTGTAGTAATAAAAATATCGACAAAATACTACCTTCCATAATGACAAGGCTACCATCCATTGGAGTAACAAAAATCTTGACAACATACTACCTTCCATAATGACAAGGCTACCATCCAATGGAGTAACAAAAATCTTGACAACAGACTACCTTCCATAATGACAAGGCTACCATCCATTAGAGTAACAAAAATCTCGAAAACATACTACCTTCCGTAATTACTAGGCTACCATCCAGTGGAATAACAAAAATCTCGACAACAGACTAACTTCCATAATAACAAGGCTACCATACATTATAGTAACAAAAATATCAACACAGACTACCTTCCATAATGACAAGGCTACCATCCATTGGAATAACAAAAATCACAACAACATAGTACCTTCCATAATGACAAGGCTACCATCTATTGGAGTAACAAAAATCGCGAGAACAGACTACCTTCCATAATGACAAGGCTACCATCCATTGGAGTATTAAAAATCTCGACAATAGACTACCTTACATAATGACTAGGCTACCATACATTTGAGTAACAAAAATATTTACAACAAACTACTTTTCATCATGTCAAGGCTACAATCCATTGTAGTAACAAAAATATCGAAAAAATACTACCTTCCATAATGACAAGGCTACAATCCATTGGAGTAACAAAAATCTCGACAACATACTACCTTCCATAATGACAAGGCTACCATCCATTGGAGTAACAAAAATGTCGACAATAGACTACCTTCCATAATGATTAGGCTACCATCCATTGGAGTATCAAAGATATCAACAACAGACTACCTTTCATAATGACAGGGCTACCATCCATTGGAATAACAAAAATCTCGACAACAGACCACCTTCCATAATGACAAGGCTAACATACATTGGAGTAACAAAAATCTTGACAACAAAATACCTTCCACAATGACAAGGCTAACATCCATTGGAGTAACAAAAATATCAACAAGAGACTACCTTCCATAATGACAAGGCTATCATCCATTGTGGTAACACAAATATAGACAACATACTACCTTCCATAATGACAAGGCTACCATCCATTGTAGTAACAAAAATCTCGACAACAGACTACCTTTAATAATGACAAGGCTACCATTCATTGGAGTAATAAAAATATCAACAACGGACTAATTTCCAGAATGACAAGGCTACCATCCATTGGAGTAACAAAAATCTCGAAAACAGACTTCCTTCCGTAATTACTAGGCTACCATCCAGTGGAATAACAAAAATCTCGACAATAGATTATCTTCCATAATGACAAGGCTACCATTCATTATAATATAAAAAATATGAACACATATTACCTTCCATGATGACAAGGCTACCATCCATTGGAATAACATAAGTCACAACAACATACTACCTTCCATAATGACAAGGCTACCATCTATTGGAGTAACAAAAATCTCGAGGGCAAACTACCTTTCTATAATGAAAAGGCTACCATCCATTGGACTATTAAAAATCTCGACAATAGACTACCTTACATAATTACTAGGCTACCATACATTTGAGTAACAAACATATTGACAACAAACTACTTTTCATAATGTAAAGGCTACTATCCATTGTAGTAACAAAAATATCGACAAAATACTACCTTCCATAATGACAAGGCTACCATCCATTGGAGTAACAAAAATCTTGACAACATACTACCTTCCATAATGACAAGGCTACCATCCAATGGAGTAACAAAAATCTTGACAACAGACTACCTTCCATAATGACAAGGCTACCATCCATTAGAGTAACAAAAATCTCGAAAACATACTACCTTCCGTAATTACTAGGCTACCATCCAGTGGAATAACAAAAATCTCGACAACAGACTAACTTCCATAATGACAAGGCTACCATACATTATAGTAACAAAAATATGAACACAGACTACCTTCCATAATGACAAGGCTACCATCCATTGGAATAACAAAAATCACAACAACATACTACCTTCCATAATGACAAGGCTACCATCTATTGGAGTAACAAAAATCTCGAGAACAGACTACCTTCCATAATGACAAGGCTACCATCCATTGGAGTATTAAAAATCTCGACAATAGACTACCTTACATAATGACTAGGCTACCATACATTTGAGTAACAAAAATATTTACAACAAACTACTTTTCATCATGTCAAGGCTACAATCCATTGTAGTAACAAAAATATCGAAAAAATACTACCTTCCATAATGACAAGGCTACAATCCTTTGGAGTAACAAAAATCTCGACAACAGACTACCTTCCATAATGACAAGGCTACCATCCATTGGAGTAACAAAAATGTCGACAATAGACTACCTTCCATAATGATTAGGCTACCATCCATTGGAGTATCAAAGATATCAACAACAGACTACCTTTCATAATGACAGGGCTACCATCCATTGGAATAACAAAAATCTCGACAACAGACCACCTTCCATAATGACAAGGCTACCATACATTGGAGTAACAAAAATCTTGAAAACAAAATACCTTCCACAAGGAAAAGGCTAACATCCATTGGAGTAACAAAAATATCAACAAGAGACTACCTTCCATAATGACAAGGCTATCATCCATTGTGGTAACACAAATATAGACAACATACTACCTTCCATAATGACAAGGCTACCATCCATTGTAGTAACAAAAATCTCGACAACAGACTACCTTCAATAATGACAAGGCTACCATCCATTGGAGTAACAAAAATATCGATAACAGACTACCTTCCATAATGACAAGGCTAACATCCATTGGAGTAACAAAAATCTCGAAAACAGACTTCCTTCCGTAATTACTAGGCTACCATCCAGTGGAATAACAAAAATCTCGACAATAGATTATCTTCCATAATGACAAGGCTACCATTCATTATAATATAAAAAATATGAACACATATTACCTTCCATGATGACAAGGCTACCATCCATTGGAATAACATAAGTCACAACAACATACTACCTTCCATAATGACAAGGCTACCATCTATTGGAGTAACAAAAATCTCGAGGGCAAACTACCTTTCTATAATGAAAAGGCTACCATCCATTGGACTATTAAAAATCTCGACAATGGACTACCTTACATAATTACTAGGCTACCATACATTTGAGTACCAAACATATTGACAACAAACTACTTTTCATAATGTAAAGGCTACTATCCATTGTAGTAACAAAAATATCGACAAAATACTACCTTCCATAATGACAAGGCTACCATCCATTGGAGTAACAAAAATCTTGACAACATACTACCTTCCATAATGACAAGGCTACCATCCAATGGAGTAACAAAAATCTTGACAACAGACTACCTTCCATAATGACAAGGCTACCATCCATTAGAGTAACAAAAATCTCGAAAACATACTACCTTCCGTAATTACTAGGCTACCATCCAGTGGAATAACAAAAATCTCGACAACAGACTAACTTCCATAATGACAAGGCTACCATACATTATAGTAACAAAAATATGAACACAGACTACCTTCCATAATGACAAGGCTATCATCCATTGGAATAACAAAAATCACAACAACATACTACCTTCCATAATGACAAGGCTACCATCTATTGGAGTAACAAAAATCTCGAGAACAGACTACCTTCCATAATGACAAGGCTACCATCCATTGGAGTATTAAAAATATCGACAATAGACTACCTTACATAATGACTAGGCTACCATACATTTGAGTAACAAAAATATTTACAACAAACTACTTTTCATCATGTCAAGGCTACAATCCATTGTAGTAACAAAAATATCGAAAAAATACTACCTTCCATAATGACAAGGCTACAATCCTTTGGAGTAACAAAAATCTCGACAACAGACTACCTTCCATAATGACAAGGCTACCATCCATTGGAGTAACAAAAATGTCGACAATAGACTACCTTCCATAATGATTAGGCTACCATCCATTGGAGTATCAAAGATATCAACAACAGACTACCTTTCATAATGACAGGGCTACCATCCATTGGAATAACAAAAATCTCGACAACAGACCACCTTCCATAATGACAAGGCTACCATACATTGGAGTAACAAAAATCTTGAAAACAAAATACCTTCCACAATGAAAAGTCTAACATCCATTGGAGTAACAAAAATATCAACAAGAGACTACCTTCCATAATGACAAGGCTATCATCCATTGTGGTAACACAAATATAGACAACATACTACCTTCCATAATGACAAGGCTACCATCCATTGTAGTAACAAAAATCTCGACAACAGACTACCTTCAATAATGACAAGGCTACCATCCATTGGAGTAACAAAAATATCGATAACAGACTACCTTCCATAATGACAAGGCTAACATCCATTGGAGTAACAAAAATCTGGAGAACAGACTACCTTCCATAATGAGAAGGCTACCAGCCATTAAAGTAACAAAAATATCAACAAGAGACTACCCTCCATAATGACAAGGCTACCATCCAATGGAGTAACAAACATATCGACAAAAGACTACCGTCCATAACGATAAGGCTACCATCCATTGGAGTAACAAAAATCTTGAAAATAGACTACCTTCCATAATTACTAGGCTACCATCCAGTGGATTAACAAAAATCTCGACAACAGACTAATTTCCATAATGACAAGGCTACCAAACATTATAGTAACTAAAATGTGAATAACAAACTACCTTCCATAATGACAAGGCTACCATCCATTGGAATAACAAAAGTCACAACAACAAACTACCTTCCATAATGACAAGGCCACCATCTATTAGAGTAACAAAAATCTCGAGAACAGGCTACCTTCCATAATGACAAGGCTACCATCTATTGGAGTATTAAAAATCTCGACAAAAGACTACCTTTGGTTATGACAAGGCTACAATCTATTAGAGTAACAAAAATATCAACAACAGACTACCTTACATAATGACTAGGCTACCATCCGTTGGAGTAACAAATATATCGATAACAGACTACCCTTCACTATAACAAGGCTACAATCAATTGTAGTAACCAAAATCTCGACAAAAGACTACCTTCCATAATGACAAGGCTACCCTCCGTTGTAGTAACAAAAATATCGAAAACAGACTCCCTTCAATAATGACAAAGCTACCATCCATTGGAGTAACAAAAATATTTACAACAGGTTACCTTCCATAATGACAAGGCTACCAAACATTAGAATAACAAAAATATGGACAACAAACTACCTTCCATAATGACAAGGCTACCATCCATTGGAGTAACAAAAGTCACAACAACAAACTACCTTCCATAATGACAAGGCCACCATCTATTAGAGTAACAAAAATCTCGAGAATAGGCTACCTTCCATAATGACAAGGCTACCATCTATTGGAGTATTAAAAATCTCGACAAAAGACTACCTTTGGTTATGACAAGGCTACAATCTATTAGAGTAACAAAAATCTCAACAACAGACTACCTTACATAATGACTAGGCTACCATCCGTTGGAGTAACAAATATATCGATAACAGACTACCCTTCACTATAACAAGGATACAATCAATTGTAGTAACCAAAATCTCGACAAAAGACTACCTTCCATAATGACAAGGCTACCCTCCGTTGTAGTAACAAAAATATCGAAAACAGACTCCCTTCAATAATGACAAAGCTACCATCCATTGGAGTAACAAAAATATTTACAACAGGTTACCTTCCATAATGACAAGGCTACCAAACATTAGAATAACAAAAATATGGACAACAAACTACCTTCCATAATGACAAGGCTACCATCCATTGGAGTAACAAAAATATCAACAACCAACTACCTTCCATAATGACAAGGCCACCATCCATTGTAGTAACAAAAATCTCGAAAACAGACTACCTTCCATAAAGACTAGGCTACCATCCATTGGAATAACAAAAATCTCGACAAAAGACTACCTTCCATAATGACAAGGCTACTATACATTGTACTAACAAAAATCTGAACAACAAACTACCTTCCATAATGACAAGGCTAACATCCATTGGGGTAACAAAAATCACAACAACAGACTACCTTCTATAATTACAAGGCTACCATCCATTGGAGTAACAAAAATCTCGACAACAGACTACCTTCCATAATGACAAGGCTACCACCCATTTGAGTAACATAGATATCTACACCATAATACCGTCCATAATGACAAGGCTACCATCCATGGAAATATAAAAAATCTTTATAATAGACTACCTTCCATAACGACAAGGCTACCATCCATTGTAGTAACAAAAATCTCGACAACATACTACCTTCAATAATGACAAGGCTACCATCCAATGGAGTAACAAAAATCTTGACAACAGACTATCTTCCCTAATGACAAGGCTACCATCCATTAGAGTAATAAAAATCTTGAAAACATACTACCTTCCGTAATTACTAGGCTACCATCTAGTGGAATAACAAAAATCTCGACAACAGACTAACTTCCATAATGACAAGGCTACCATACATTATAGTAACAAAAATATGAACACAGACTACCTTCCATAATGACAAGGCTACCATCCATTGGAATAACAAAAATAACAACAATAGACTACCTTCCATAATGACAAGGCTACCATCTATTGGAGTAACAAAAATCTCGATAACAGACTACCTTCCATAATGACAAGGCTACCATTCGTTGGAGTATTAAAAATCTCGACAATAAACTACTTTACATAATGACTAGGCTACCATACATTTGAGTAACAAACATATTTATAACAAACTACTTTTCATCATGTAAAGGCTACAATCCATTGTAGTAACAAAAATATCGACAAAATACTACCTTCAATAATGACAAGGCTACAATCCATTGGAGTAAAAAAAATCTCGACAACAGACTACCTTCCATAATGACAAGGCTACCATCCATTGGAGTAACAAAAATGTCGACAATAGACTACCTTCCATAATGATTAGGCTACCATCCATTGGAGTATCTAAGATATCAACAACAGACTACCTTTCATAATGACATGGCTACCATCCATTGGAATAACAAAAATCTCGACAATAGACCACCTTCCATAATGACAAGGCTACCATACATTGGAGTAACAAAAATCTTGACAACAGAATACCTTCCATAATGACAAGGCTAACATCCATTGGAGTAACAACAATATCAACAAGAGAATACCTTCCATAATGACAAGGCTATCATCCATTGTTGTAACAAAAATATCGACAACATACTGCCTTCCATAATGACAAGACTACCATCTATTGTAGTAAAAAAAATCTCGACAACAAACTACCTTCAATAATGACAAGGCTACCATCCATTGGAGTAACAAAAATCTCGACAACAAACCACCTTCCATAATGAGAAGGCTAACATCCATTGGAGTAAAAAAATATCAACAAGAGACTACCATCCAAAATGCCAAGGCTACCATCCATTGTAGTAACAAATATCTCGACAACAGACTACCTTCAATAATGACAAGGCTACCATCCATTAGAGTAACAAAATTCTGGACAACAGACTACCTTCCATAATGACAAGGCTACCAGCCATTAAAGTAACAAAAATATCAACGAGAGACTACCCTCCATAATGACAAGGCTACCATCCAATGGAGTAACAAACATATCGACAAAAGACTACCTTCCATAACGATAAGGCTACCATCCATTGGAGTAACAAAAATCTCGAAAACAGACTACCTTCCATAATTACTAGGCTACCATCCAGTGGATTAACAAAAATCACAACAACAGACTAATTTCCATAATGACAAGGCTACCAAACATTATAGTAACTAAAATCTGAATAACAAACTACCTTCCATAATGACAAGGCTACCATCCATTGGAATAACAAAAGTCACAACAACAAACTACCTTCCATAATGACAAGGCTACCATCTATTAGAGTAACAAAAATCTCGAGAACAGACTACCTTCCATAATGACAAGGCTACCATCTATTGGAGTATTAAAAATCTCGACAAAAGACTACCTTTGGTAATGACAAGGCTACCATCCATTAGAGTAACAAAAATCTCAACAACAGACTACCTTACATAATGACTAGGCTACCATCCGTTGGAGTAACAAAGATATCGACAACAGACTACCCTTCACTATAACAAGACTACAATCAATTGTAGTAACCAAAATCTCGACAAAAGACTACCTTCCATAATGACAAGGCTACCATCCGTTGTAGTAACAAAAATATCGAAAATAGACACCCTTCAATAATGACAAGGCTACCATCCATTGGAGTAACAAAAACTTGACAACAGGTTACCTTCCATAATGACAAGGCTACCATCCTTTAGAACAACAAAAATATGGACAACAGACTACCTTCCATAATGACAAGGCTACCATCCATTGGAGTAACAAAAATATCAACAACCAACTACCTTCCATAATGAAAAGGCTACCATCCATTAGAATAAAAAAAATCTGGACAATAGACTACCTTCCATAATGACAAGGCTACCATCCATTATAGTAACAAAAATCTCGAAAACAGACTACCTTCCATAAAGACTAGGCTACCATCCATTGGAATAACAAAAATCTCGACAATAGACTACCTTTCATAATGACAAGGCTACTATACATTGTAGTAAAAAAAATCTGAACAACAAACTACCTTCCATAATGACAAGGCTAACATCCATTGGGGTAACAAAAATCACAACAACAGACTACCTTCTATAATGACAAGGCTACCATCCATTTGAGTAACAAAAATCTCGACAACAGACTACCTTCCATAATGACAAGGCTACCACCCATTTGAGTAACATAGATATCTACACCATAATACCTTCCATAATGACAAGGCTACCATCCATTGTAGTAACAAAAATCTCGACAACATACTACCTTCAATAATGACAAGGCTACCATCCATTGGAGTAAAAAAAATCTCGACAACAGATTACCTTCCATAATGACAAGGCTACCATCCATTGGAGTAACAAAAATTTCAACAAGAGACTACCTTCCATAATGACAAGGCTACCATCCAATGGAGTAACAAAAATCTCGACAACAGACTACCTTCCATAATGACAAGGATACCATCCATTGGAGTAACAAAAATCTTGTAAATAGACTACCTTCCGTTGTTACTAGGCTACCATCCAGTGGAATAACAAATATCTCGACAATAGATTAACTTCCATAATGATAAGGCTACCATACATTATAGTATAAAAAATATGAACACATACTACCTTCAATGATGACAAGGCTACCTACCATTAGAATAACATAAATCACAACAACATACTACCTTCCATAATGACAAGGCTACCATCTATTGGAGTAACAAAAATCTCAAGAGCAAACTACCTTTCTATAATGACAAGGCTACCATCCATTGGACTATTAAAAATCTCGAAAATAGACTACCTTACTTAATGACTAGGCTACCATACATTTGAGTAACAAACATATTGACAACAAACTACTTTTCATAATGTCAAGGCTACAATCCATTGTAGTAACAAAAATATCGACAAATTACTACCTTCAATAATGACAAGGCTACCATCCATTGGAGTAACAAAAATCTCGACAACAGACTACCTTCCATAATGACAAGGCTACATCCCAATGGAGTAACAAAAATCTCGACAACAGACTACCTTCCATAATGACAAGGCTACCATACATTATAGTATAAAAAATGTGAACACATTCTACCTTTAATGATGACAAGGCTACCATCCATTGGAATAACATAAATCACAACAACATACTACCTTCCATAATGACAAGGCTACCATCTATTGGAGTAACAAAAATCTCGAGAGCAAACTACCTTTCTATAATGACAAGGCTACCATCCATTGGAGTATTAAAAATCTCGACAATAAACTACATTACATAATGACTAGGCTACCATACATTTGAGTAACAAACATATTTACAACAAACTACTTTTCATCATGTCAAGGCTACAATCCGTTGAAGTAACAAAAATATCGACAAAATACTACCTTCCATAATGACAGGTCTATAATTCATTGGAGTAACAAAAATCTCGACAACAGACTACTTTCCATAATGACAAGGCTACCATCCATTGGAGTAACAAAAATGTCGACAATAGACTACCTTCCAGTATGATTAGGCTACCATCCATTGGAGTATCTAAGATATCAACAACAGACTACCTTTCATAATGACACGGCTACCATTCATTGGAATAACAAAAATCTAGACAATAGACCACCTTCCATAATGACAAGGCTACCATATATTGGAGTAACAAAAATCTTGACAACAGACTACCTTCCATAATGAAAGGGCTAACATCCATTGGAGTAAAAAAAACATCAACAAGAGACTACCTTCCATAATGACAAGGCTACCATCCATTGTAGTAACAAATATCTCGACAACAGACTACCTTCAATAATGACAAGGCTACCATCCATTAGAGTAACAAAAATCTGGACAACAGACTACCTTCCATAATGACAAGGCTACCAGCCATTAAAGTAACAAAAATATCAACAAGAGACTACCATCCATAATGACAAGGCTACCATCCAATGGAGTAACAAACATATCGACAAAAGACTACCTTCCATAATGATAAGGCTACCATCCATTGGAGTAACAAAAATCTCGAAAACAGACTACCTTCTATAATTACTAGGCTACCATCCAGTGGATTAACAAAAATCTCGACAACAGACTAATTTCCATAATGATAAGGCTACCAAACATTATAGTAACTAAAATCTGAATAACAAACTACCTTCCATAATGACAAGGCTACCATCTATTAGAGTAACCAAAATCTCGAGAACAGACTACCTTCCATAATGACAAGGCTACCATCTATTGGAGTATTAAAAATCTCGACAACATAATACCTTAGGTAATGACAAGGCTACCATCCATTAGAGTAACTAAAATCTCGACAGCAGACTACCTTACATAATGACTAGGCTACCATCCATTGGAGTAACAAAGATATAGACAAAAGACTACCTTCCATAATGACAAGGCTACCATTTGTTGTAGTAACAAAAATATCAAAAACAGACTCCCTTCAATAATGACAAGGCTACCATCCATTGGAGAAACAAAAATCTTGACAACAGGTTACCTTCCATAATGACAAGGCTACCATCCATTAGAATATAAAAAATCTGGACAATAGACTACCTTCCATAATGACAAGGCTACCATCCATTGTAGTAACAAAAATCTCGAAAACAGACTATCTTCCATAAAGACTAGGCTACCATCCATTGGAATAACAAAAATCTCGACAATAGACTACCTTCCATAATGACAAGGCTACTATACATTGTAGTAACAAAAATATGAACAACAAACTACCTTCCATAATGACAAGGCTACCATCCATTGGAGTAAGAAAAATATCGACAACAGACTACCTTCCATAATGACAAGGCTACCATCCAATGGAGTAACAAAAATCTCGACAACAGACTACCTTCCAAAATGACAAGGCCACCATCCATTGGAGTAATAAAAATCTCGAAAACATACTACCTTCCGTAATTACTAGGCTACCATCCAATGGAATAACAAAAATCTCGACAACAGACTAACTTCCATAATGACAAGGCTACCATACATTATAGTAATAAAAATATGAACACAGACTACCTTCCATAATGACAAGGCTACCATCCATTGGAATAACAAAAATAACAACAACAGACTACCTTCCATATTAACAAGGCTACCATCTATTGGAGTAACAAAAATATCGAGAACAGAATACCTTCCATAATGACAAGGCTACCATCCATTGGAGTATTAAAAATCTCGACAATAAACTACCTTACATAATGACTAGGCTACCATACGTTTGAGTAACAAACATATTTACAACAAACTACTTTTCATCATGTCAAGGCTACAATCCATTATAGTAACAAAAATATCGACAAAATACTACCTTCCATAATGACAAGGCTATAATCCAAAGGAGTAACAAAAATCTCGACAACGGACTACCTTCCATAATGACAAGGCTACCATCCATTGGAGTAACAAAAATGTCGACAATAGACTACCTTCCATAATGATTAGGCTACCATCCATTGGAGTATCTAAGATATCAACAGCAGACTACCTTTCATAATGGCACGGCTACCGTCCATTGGAATAACAAAAATCTCGACAACAGACCACCTTCCATAATGACAAGGCTACCATACATTGGAGTAAAAAAAATATCAACAAGAGACTACCTTCCATAATGACAAGGCTATCATCCATTGTGGTAACTAAAATATCGACAACATACTACCTTCCATAATGACAATGCTACCATCCATTGTAGTAACAAAAATCTCGATAACAGACTACCTTCAATAATGACAAGGTTACCATCCATTGGAGTAACAAAAATATCGACAACAGACTATCTTCCATAATGACAAGGCTAACATCCATTGGAGTAAAAAAAACATCAACAAGAGACTACCATCCATAATGACAACGCTACCATCCATTGTAGTAACAAATATCTGGACAACAGACTACCTTCAATAATGACAAGGCTACCATCCATTAGAGTAACAAAAATCTGGACAACAGACTACCTTCCATAATGACAAGGCTTCCAGCCATTAAAGTAACAAAAATATCAACAAGAGACTACCCTCCATAATGACAAGGCTACCATCCATTTGAGTAACAAAAATCTCGACAACAGACTACCTTCCATAATGACAAGGCTACCACCCATTTGAGTAACATAGATATCTACACCATAATACCTTCCATAATGACAAGGCTACCACCCATTTGAGTAACATAGATATCTACACCATAATACCTTCCATAATGACAAGGCTACCATCCATTGTAGTAACAAAAATCTCGTCAACATACTACCTTCAATAATGACAAGGCTACCATCCATTGGAGTAAAAAAAATCTCGACAACAGATTACCTTCCATAATGACAAGGCTACCATCCATTGGAGTAACAAAAATTTCAACAAGAGACTACCTTCCATAATGACAAGGCTACCATCCAATGGAATAACAAAAATCTCGACAACAAACTACCTTCCATAATGACAAGGATACCATCCATTGGAGTAACAAAAATCTTGAAAACAGACTACCTTCCGTTGTTACTAGGCTACCATCCAGTGGAATAACAAATATCTCGACAATAGATTAACTTCCATAATGATAAGGCTAACATACATTATAGTATAAAAAATATGAACACATACTACCTTCAATGATGTCAAGGCTACCTACCATTGGAATAACACAAATCACAACAACATACTACCTTCCATAATGACAAGGCTACCATCTATTGGAGTAACAAAAATCTCAAGAGCAAACTACCTTTCTATAATGACAAGGCTACCATCCATTGGACTATTAAAAATCTCGACAATAGACTACCTTACTTAATGACTAGGCTACCATACATTTGAGTAACAAACATATTTACAACAAACTACTTTTCATAATGTCAAGGCTACAATCCATTGTAGTAACAAAAATATCGACAAATTACTACCTTCCATAATGACAAGGCTACCATCCATTGGAGTAACAAAAATCTCGACAACAGACTACCTTCCATAATGACAAGGCTACATCCCAATGGAGTAACAAAAATCTCGACAACAGACTACCTTCCATAATGACAAGGCTACCATACATTATAGTATAAAAAATATGAACACATACTACCTTTAATGATGACAAGGCTACCATCCATTGGAATAACATAAATCACAACAACATACTACCTTCCATAATGACAAGGCTACCATCTATTGGAGTAACAAAAATCTCGAGAGCAAACTACCTTTCTATAATGACAAGGCTACCATCCATTGGAGTATTAAAAATCTCGACAATAAACTACATTACATAATGACTAGGCTACCATACATTTGAATAACAAACATATTTACAACAAACTACTTTTCATCATGTCAAGGCTACAATCCGTTGAAGTAACAAAAATATCGACAAAATACTACCTTCCATAATGACAAGTCTATAATTCATTGGAGTAACAAAAAACGCGACAACAGACTACCTTCCATAATGACAAGGCTACCATCCATTGGAGTAACAAAAATGTCGACAATAGACTACCTTCCAGTATGATTAGGCTACCATCCATTGGAGTATCTAAGATATCAACAACAGACTACCTTTCATAATGACATGGCTACCATCCATTGGAATAACAAAAATCTAGACAATAGACCACCTTCCATAATGACAAGGATACCATATATTGGAGTAACAAAAATCTTGACAACAGACTACCTTCCATAATGAAAGGGCTAACATCCATTAGAGTAAAAAAAACATCAACAAGAGACTACCTTCCATAATGACAAGGCTACCATCCATTGTAGTAACAAATATCTCGACAACAGACTACCTTCAATAATGACAAGGCTACCATCCATTAGAGTAACAAAAATCTGGACAACAGACTACCTTCCATAATGACAAGGCTACCAGCCATTAAAGTAACAAAAATATCAACAAGAGACTACCATCCATAATGACAAGGCTACCATCCAATGGAGTAACAAACATATCGACAAAAGACTACCTTCCATAATGATAAGGCTACCATCCATTGGAGTAACAAAAATCTCGAAAACAGACTACCTTCTATAATTACTAGGCTACCATCCAGTGGATTAACAAAAATCTCGACAACAGACTAATTTCCATAATGATAAGGCTACCAAACATTATAGTAACTAAAATCTGAATAACAAACTACCTTCCATAATGACAAGGCTACCATCTATTAGAGTAACCAAAATCTCCAGAACAGACTACCTTCCATAATGACAAGGCTACCATCTATTGGAGTATTAAAAATCTCGACAACAGAATACCTTAGGTAATGACAAGGCTACCATCCATTAGAGTAACTAAAATCTCGACAGCAGACTACCTTACATAATGACTAGGCTACCATCCATTGGAGTAACAAAGATATAGACAACAGACTACCTTCCATAATGACAAGGCTACCATTTGTTGTAGTAACAAAAATATCAAAAACAGACTCCCTTCAATAATGAGAAGGCTACCATCCATTGGAGAAACAAAAATCTTGACAACAGGTTACCTTCCATAATGACAAGGCTACCATCCATTGTAGTAACAAAAATCTCGAAAACAGACTACCTTCCATAAAGACTAGGCTACCATCCATTGGAATAACAAAAATCTCGACAATAGACTACCTTCCATAATGACAAGGCTACTATACATTGTAGTAACAAAAATATGAACAACAAACTACCTTCCATAATGACAAGGCTACCATCCATTGGAGTAACAAAAATATCGACAATAGACTACCCTCCATAATGACAAGGCTACCATCCAATGGAGTAACAAAAATCTCGACAACAGACTACCTTCCAAAATGACAAGGCCACCATCCATTGGAGTAATAAAAATCTCGAAAACATACTACCTTCCGTAATTACTAGGCTACCATCCAATGGAATAACAAAAATCTCGACAACAGACTAACTTCCATAATGACAAGGCTACCATACATTATAGTAATAAAAATATGAACACATACTACCTTCCATAATGACAAGGCTACCATCCATTGGAATAACAAAAATAACAACAACAGACTACCTTCCATATTAACAAGGCTACCATCTATTGGAGTAACAAAAATATCGAGAACAGAATACCTTCCATAATGGCAAGGCTACCATACGTTTGAGTAACAAACATATTTACAACAAACTACTTTTCATCATGTCAAGGCTACAATCCATTATAGTAACAAAAATATCGACAAAATACTACCTTCCATAATGACAAGGCTACAATCCAAAGGAGTAACAAAAATCTCGACAACAGACTACCTTCCATAATGACAAGGCTACCATCCATTGGAGTAACAAAAATGTCGACAATAGACTACCTTCCATAATGATTAGGCTACCATCCATTGGAGTATCTAAGATATCAACAACAGACTACCTTTCATAATGGCATGGCTACCGTCCATTGGAATAACAAAAATCTCGACAACAGACCACCTTCCATAATGACAAGGCTACCATACATTGGAGTAACAAAAATCTTGACAACAGAATACCTTCCATAATGACAAGGCTAACATCCATTGGAGTAAAAAAAAATATCAACAAGAGACTACCTTCCATAATGACAAGGCTATCATCCATTGTGGTAACAAAAATATCGACAACATACTACCTTCCATAATGACAACGCTACCATCCATTGTAGTAACAAAAATCTCGATAACAGACCACCTTCAATAATGACAAGGTTACCATCCATTGGAGTAACAAAAATATCGACAACAGACTACCTTCCATAATGACAAGGCTAACATCCATTGGAGTAAAAAAAACATCAACAAGAGACTACCATCCATAATGACAAGGCTACCATCCATTGTAGTAACAAATATCTGGACAACAGACTACCTTCAATAATGACAAGGCTACCATCCATTAGAGTAACAAAAATCTGGACAACAGACTACCTTCCATAATGACAAGGCTACCAGCCATTAAAGTAACAAAAATATCAACAAGAGACTACCCTCCATAATGACAAGGCTACCATCCAATGGAGTAACAAACATATCGACAAAAGACTACCTTCCATAATGATAAGGCTACCATCCATTGGAGTAACAAAAATATCGAAAACAGACTACCTTCCATAATTACTAGGCTACCATCCAGTGGATTAACAAAAATCTCGACAACAGACTAATTTCCATAATGATAAGGCTACCAAACATTATAGTAACTAAAATCTTAATAACAAACTACCTTCCATAATGACAAGGCTACCATCTATTAGAGTAACCAAAATCTCGAGAACAGACTACCTTCCATAATGACAAGGTAACCATCTATTGGAGTATTAAAAATCTCGACAACAGAATAGCTTAGGTAATGACAAGGCTACCATCCATTAGAGTAACAAAAATCTCGACAGCAGACTACCTTACATAATGACTAGGTTACCATCCATTGGAGTAACAAAGATATCGATAACAGACTACCCGTCACTATAACAAGGCTACAATCCATTGTATTAACCAAAATCTAGACAAAAGACTACCTTCCATAATGACAAGGCTACCATTCGTTGTAGTAACAAAAATATCGAAAACAGACTCCCTTCAATAATGACAAGGCTACCATCCATTGGAGAAACAAAAATCTTGACAACAGGTTACCTTCCATAATGACAAGGCTACCATCCTTTAGAATAACAAAAATATGGACAATAGACTACCTTCCATAATGACAAGGCTACCATCCATTGGAGTAACAAAAATATCAACAACAAACTACCTTCCATAATAACAAGGCTACCATCCATTAGAATATAAAAAATCTGGACAATAGACTACCTTCCATAATGACAAGGCTACCATCCATTGTAGTAACAAAAATCTCGAAAACAGACTACCTTCCATAAAGACTAGGCTACCATCCATTGGAATAACAAAAATCTCGACAATAGACTACCTTCCATAATGACAAGGCTACTATACATTGTAGTAACAAAAATATGAACAACAAACTACCTTCCATAATGACAAGGCTACCATCCATTGGAGTAACAAAAATATCGACAACAGACTACCTTCCATAATGACAAGGCTATCATCCAATGGAGTAATAAAAATCTAGACAACAGACTACCTTCCATAATGACAAGGCCACCATCCATTGGAGTAATAAAAATCTCGAAAACATACTACCTTCCGTAATTACTAGGCTACCATCCAGTGGAATAACAAAAATCTCGACAACAGACTAACTTCCATAATGACAAGGCTACCATACATTATAGTAACAAAAATATGAACACAGACTACCTTCCATAATGACAAGGCTACCATCCATTGGAATAACAAAAATAACAACAACAGACTACCTTCCATATTGACAAGGCTACCATGTATTGGAGTAACAAAAATTTCGAGAATAGACTACCTTCCATAATGACAAGGCTACCATCCATTGGAGTATTAAAAATCTCGACAATAAACTACCTTACATAATGACTAGGCTACCATACATTTGAGTAACAAACATATTTACAACAAACTACTTTTCATCATGTCAAGGCTACAATCCATTATAGTAACAAAAATATCGACAAAATACTACCTTCCATAATGACAAGGCTACCATACATTATAGTAACAAAAATATGAACACAGACTACCTTCCATAATGACAAGGCCACCATCCATTGGAATAACAAAAATAACAACAACAGACTACCTTCCATATTGACAAGGCTACCATGTATTGGAGTAACAAAAATTTCGAGAATAGACTACCTTCCATAATGACAAGGCTACCATCCATTGGAGTATTAAAAATCTCGACAATAAACTACCTTACATAATGACTAGGCTACCATACATTTGAGTAACAAACATATTTACAACAAACTACTTTTCATCATGTCAAGGCTACAATCCATTATAGTAACAAAAATATCGACAAAATACTACCTTCCATAATGACAAGGCTACAATCCAAAGGAGGAACAAAAATCTCGACAACAGACTACCTTCCATAATGACAAGGCTACCATCCATTGGAGTAACAAAAATGTCGACAATAGACTACCTTCCATAATGATTAGGCTACCATCCATTGGAGTATCTAAGATATCAACAGCAGACTACCTTTCATAATGGCACGGCTACCGTCCATTGGAATAACAAAAATCTCGACAACAGACCACCTTCCATAATGACAAGGCTACCATATATTGGAGTAACAAAAATCTTGACAACAGAATACCTTCCATAATGACAAGGCTAACATCCATTGGAGTAACAAAAATATCAACAAGAGACTACCTTCCATAATGACAAGGCTATCATCCATTGTGGTAACAAAAATATCGACAACATACTACCTTCCATAATGACAAGGCTACCATCCATTGTAGTAACAAAAATCTCGACAACAGACTACCTTCAATAATGACAAGGCTACCATCCATTGGAGTAACGAAAATCTCGACAACAGACTACCTTCCATAATGACAAGGCTAACATCCATTGGATTAAAAAAAACATCAACAAGAGACTACCATCCATAATGACAAGGCTACCATCCATTCTAGTAACAAATATCTCGACAACAGACTACCTTCAATAATGACAAGGCTACCATCCAATAGAGTAACAAAAATCTGGACAACAAACTACCTTCCATAATGACAAGGCTACCAGCCATTAAAGTAACAAAAATATCAACAAGAGACTACCCTCCATAATGACAAGGCTACCATCCAATGGAGTAACAAACATATCGACAAAAGACTACCTTCCATAATGATAAGGCTACCATCCATTGGAGTAACAAAAATCTCGAAAATAGACTACCTTCCAAAATTACTAGGCTACCATCCAGTGGATTAACAAAAATCTCGACAACAGACTAATTTCCATAATGACAAGGCTACCAAACATTATAGTAACTAAAATCTGAATAACAAACTACCTTCCATAATGACAAGGCTACCATATGTTGGAATAACAAAAGTCACAACAACAGACTACCTTCCATAATGACAAGGCTACCATCAATTAGAGTAACAAAAATCTCGAGAACAGACTACCTTCCATAATGACAAGGCTACCATCTATTGGAGTATTAAAAATCTCGACAACAGACTACCTTCGGTAATAACAAGGCTACCATCCATTAGAGTAACAAAAATATCGAAAACAGACTACCTTACATAATGACTAGGCTACCATCCATTGGAGTAACAAAGATATCGACAACATACTACCCGTCACTATAACAAGGCTACAATCCATTGTAGTAACCAAAATATAGACAAAAGACTACCTTCCATAATGATAAGGCTACCATTCGTTATAGTAACAAAAATATCGAAAATAGTCTCCCTTCAATAATGACAAGGCTACCATCCATTGGAGTAATAAAAATCTTGACAACAGGTTACCTTCCATAATGACAAGGCTACCATCCTTTAGAATAACAAAAATATGGACAACAGACTACCTTCCATAATGACAAGGCTACCATCCATTGGAGTAACAAAAATATCAACAACTAACTACCTTCCATAATGACAAGGCTACCATCCATTAGAATATAAAAAAATCTGGACAATAGACTACCTTCCATAATGACAAGGCTACCATCCATTGTAGTAACAAAAATCTCGAAAACAGACTACCTTCCATAAAGACTAGGCTACCATCCATTGGAATAACAAAAATCTCGACAATAGACTACCTTCCATAATAACAAGGCTACTATACATTGTAGTAACAAAAATATGAACAACAAACTACCTTCCATAATGACAAGGCTACCATCCATTGGAGTAACAAAAATCTCGACAACAGACTACCTTCCATAATGACAAGGCTACCATCCAATGGAGTAATAAAAATCTCGACAACAGACTACATTCCATAATGACAAGGCTACCATCCATGGAAATATAAAAAATCTCGATAATAAACTACCTTCCATAATGACAAGGCTACCATCCAATGGAGTAACAAAAATATCAACAACATACTACCTTCCATAATGACAAGGCTACCATCTATTGGAGTAACAAAATCTCGACAATAGACAACCTTCCATAATGACAAGGCTATCATGCATTATAGTAACAAAAATCTCAACAACAAACTACCTTCCATAATGACAAGGCTACCATCGATTGGAGTAAAAAAAATCTCGAAAATAGACTACCTTCCAAAATTACTAGGCTACCATCCAGTGGATTAACAAAAATCTCGACAACAGACTAATTTCCATAATGACAAGGCTACCAAACATTATAGTAACTAAAATCTGAATAACAAACTACCTTCCATAATGACAAGGCTACCACCCGTTGGAATAACAAAAGTCACAACAACAGACTACCTTCCATAATGAAAAGGCTACCATCTATTAGAGTAACAAAAATCTCGAGAACAGACTACCTCCCATAATGACAAGGCTACCATCTATTGGAGTATTAAAAATCTCGACAACAGACTACCTTCAGTAATGATAAGGCTACCATCCATTAGAGTAACAAAAATCTCGACAACAGACTACCTTACATAATGACTAGGCTACCATCCATTGGAGTAACAAAAATATCGATAACAGACTACCCTTCACTATAAAAAGGCTACAATCGATTGTAGTAACCAATATCTAGACAAAAGACTACCTTCCATAATGACAAGGATACCATCCGTTGTGGTAACAAAAATATCGAAAACAGACTCCCTTCAATAATGACAAGGCTACCATCCATTGGAGTAACAAAAATCTTGACAACAGGTTACCTTCCATAATGACAAGGCTACCATCCTTTAGAATAACAGAAATATGGACAACAGACTACCTTCCATAATGACAAGGCTAGCATCCATTGGAGTAACAAAAATATCAACAACAGACTACCTTCCATAATGACAAGGCTACCATCCATTCGAATAAAAAAAATATGGACAATAGACTACCTTCCATAATGACAAGGCTACCATCCATTGGAGTAAGAAAAATCTCGAAAACAGACTACCTTCCATAAAGACTAGGCTACCATCCATTGGAATAACAAAAATATCGACAATAGACTACCTTCCATAATCACAAGGCTATTATACAATGTATTAACAAAAACCTGAACAACAAAATACCTTCCATAATGACAAGGCTACCATCCATTGGGGTAACAAAAATCACAACAACAGACTACCTTCGATAATGACAAGGCTATCATCCATTGGAGTAACAAAACTCTCGACAACAGACTACCTTCCAAAATGATAAGGCTACCACCCATTTGAGTAACATAGATATCTACACCATAATACCTTCCATAATGACAAGGCTACCATCCATGGAAATATAAAAAATCTTTATAATAGACTACCTTCCATAATGAAAAGGCTACCATCCAATGGAGTAACAAAAATATCGACAACATACTACCTTCCATAATGACAAGGCTACCATCCATTGTAGTAACAAAAATCTCGACAACATACTACCTTCCATAATAACAAGGCTATCATCCATTATAGTAACAAAAATCTAGACAACATACTACCTTCCATAATGACAAGGCTACAATCCATTGTAGTAACAAAAATATCGACAACATACTACCTTCCATAATGACAAGGCTACCATCCATTGTAGTAACAAAAATATCGACAACATACTACCTTCAATAATGACAAGGCTACCATCCATTGGAATAACAAAAATCTCGACAACAGACTACCTTCCATAATGACAAGGCTACCATCCATCGGAGTAACAAAAATTTCAATAAGAGACTACCTTCCATAATTACAAGGCTACCATCCAATGGAGTAACAAAAATCTCGACAACAGACTACCTTCCATAATGACAAGGCTACCATCCATTGGAGTAACAAAAATCTCGAAAACAGACTACCTTCCGTAATTACTAGGCTACCATCCAGTGGAATTACAAAAATCTTGACAACAGACTAACTTCCATAATGACAAGGCTACCATGCATTATAGTAACAAAAATATGAACACAGACTACCTTCCATAATGACAAGGCTACCATCCATTGGAATAAAAAAAATAACAACAATAGACTACCTTCCATAATGACAAGGCGACCATCTATTGGAGTATTAAAAATCTCGACAATAGACTACATTACATAATGACTAGGCTACCATACATTTGAGTAACAAACATATTGACAACAAACTACTTTTCATAATGTCAAGGCTACAATCCATTGTAGTAACAAAAATATCGACAAAATACTACCTTCCATAATGACAAGGCTACCATCCATTGGAGTAACAAAAATCTCGACAACAGACTACCTTCCATAATTACAAGGCTACCATCCAATGGAGTCACAAAAATCTCGACAACAAACTACCTTCCATAATGACAAGGCTACCATCCATTGGAGTAACAAAAATCTAGAAAACAGACTACCTTTCGTAATTACTAGGCTACCATCCAGTGGAATAACAAAAATCTCGACAACAGACTACCTTCCATAACGACAAGGCTACCATCCATTGGAATAACAAAAATATAGATAATAGACTACCTTCCATAATGACAAGGCTCCCATCCAACGGAGTAACAAAAATCTCGACAACAGACTACGTTCCATAATGACAAGGCTACCATCCATTGGAGTTACAAAAATATCGACAATAGACTACCTTCCATAATAAAAAGGGTACCATCCATTGGAGTAACAAAAAAATCCAGAAGAGACTACCTTCCATCCTGACAAGGCTACCATCCATTAAATTAATTAAAATCTTGACAATAGACTACCTTCAATAATGACAAGGCTACCATCCATTGGAGTAACAAAGATATCGACAACAGACTACCCTTTACTATAACAAGGCTACAATCCATTATAGTAACCAAAATCTCGACAAAAAACTACCTTCCATAATGACAAGGCTACCATCCGTTGTAGTAACAAAAATATCGAAAACAGACTTCCTTCTATAATGACAAGGCTGCCATCCATTGGAGTAACAAAAATCTTGACAACAGGTTACCTTCCATAATGACAAGGCTACCATCCATTGGAGTAACAAAAATATCAACAAGAGACTACCTTCCATAATGACAAGGCTACCATCCATTAGTATAAAAAAATCTGGACAATAGACTACCTTCCATAATGACAATGCTACCATCCATTGGTGTAACAAAAATCTCGAAAAAAAACTACCTTCAATAAAGACTAGGCTACCATCCATTTGAATAACAAAAATCTCGACAACAAACTACCTTCCATAATGACAAGGCTACCATATATTGTAGTAACAAAAATCTGAACAACAAACTACCTTCCATAATGACAAGGCTACCATCCATTGGGGTTACAAAAATCACAACAACATGCTACCTTCTATAATGACAAGGCTACCATCCATTGGAGTAACAAAAATCTCGACAACAAACTACCTTCCATAATGACAAGGCTACCACCCATTAGAGTAACATAGATATCTACACCATACAACCTTCCATAATGACAAGACTACCATCCATGGAAATATAAAAAATCTCGATAATAGACTACCTTCCATAATGACAAGGCTACCATCCAATGGAGTAACAAAAATATCAACAACATACTACCTTCCATAATGACAAGGCTACAATACATTCTAGTAACAAAAATATCGACAACATACTACCTTCCATAATGACAAGGCTACCATACATTGGAGTAACAAAAATCTCGACAACAGACTACCTTCAATAATGACAAGGCTAACATCCACTGGAGTAACAAAAATCTCGACAATATACTACATTCCATAATGAGAAGGCTACAATCCATTGTAGTAACAAAAATATCGACAACATACTACCTTCCATAATGACAAGGCTACAATCCATTGTAGTAACAAAAATATCGACAACATACTACCTTCCATAATGACAAGGCTACCATCCATTGTAGTAACAAAAATCTCGACAACATACTACCTTCAATAATGACAAGGCTACCATCCATTGGAGTAACAAAAATCTCGACAACAGACTACCTTCCATAATGACAAGGCTACCATCCATTGGAGTAACAAAAATCTCGAAAACAGACTACCTTCAGTAATTACTAGGCTTCCTTCCAGTGGAATAACAAAAATCTCGACAATTTACTAAATTCCATAATGACAAGGCTACCAGACATTATAGTATAAAAAATATGAACACATACTACCTTGCATAATGCCAAGGCTATCATCCATTGGAATAACATAAAACACAACAATATACTACCTTCCATAATGACAAGGCTACCATCTTTTGGAGTAACAAAAATCTCGAGAGCAAACTACCTTTCTATAATGACAAGGCTACCATCCATTGGAGTATTAAAAATCTCGACAATAGACTACCTTACATAATGATTAGGCTACCATACATTTGAGTAACAAACATACTGACAACAAAGTACTTTTCATAATGTCAAGGCTACAATCCATTGTAGTAACAAAAATATCGACAAAATACTACCTTCCATAATGACAAGGCTACCATCCATTGGAGAAACAAAAATCTCGACAACAGACTACCTTCCATAATGACAAGGCTACCATCCATTGGAGTAACAAAAATCTCGAAAACAGACTACCTTCAGTAATTACTAGGCTTCCTTCCAGTGGAATAACAAAAATCTCGACAATTTACTAAATTCCATAATGACAAGGCTACCATACATTATAGTATAAAAAATATGAACACATACTACCTTGCATAATGCCAAGGCTATCATCCATTGGAATAACATAAAACACAACAATATACTACCTTCCATAATGACAAGGCTACCATCTTTTGGAGTAACAAAAATCTCGAGAGCAAACTACCTTTCTATAATGACAAGGCTACCATCCATTGGAGTATTAAAAATCTCGACAATAGACTACCTTACATAATGATTAGGCTACCATACATTTGAGTAACAAACATACTGACAACAAAGTAATTTTCATAATGTCAAGGCTACAATCCATTGTAGTAACAAAAATATCGACAAAATACTACCTTCCATAATGACAAGGCTACCATCCATTGGAGTAACAAAAATCTCGACAACAGACTACCTTCCATAATGACAAGGCTACCATCCATTGGAGTAACAAAAATATCAAAAACACACTACCATCCGTAATTACTAGGCTACCATCCAGTGGAATAACAAAAAACTCGACAACAGACTAACTTCCAAAATGACAAGGCTACCATACATTATAGTAACAAAAATATGAACACAGACTACCAACCATAATGACAAGGCTACCATCCATTGGAATAACAAAAATCACAACAACATACTACCTTCCATAATGACAAGGTTACCATCTATTGGAGTAACAAAAATCTCGAGAATAGACTACCTTCCATAATGAAAAGGCTGCCATCCATTGGAGTATTAAAAATCTCAACAATAGACTACCTTACATAATGACTAGGCTACCATACATTTGAGTAACAAAAATATTTACAACAAACTACTTTTCATCATGTCAAGCCTACAATCCATTGTAGTAACAAAAATATCGACAAAATACTACCTTCCATAATGACAAGGCTACCATCCATTGGAGTAACAAAAATCTCGACAACAGACTACCTTCCATAATGACAAGGCTACCATCCATTGGAGTAACAAAAATATCAAAAACACACTACCATCCGTAATTACTAGGCTACCATCCAGTGGAATAACAAAAAACTCGACAACAGACTAACTTCCATAATGACAAGGCTACCATACATTATAGTAACAAAAATATGAACACAGACTACCAACCATAATGACAAGGCTACCATCCATTGGAATAACAAAAATCACAACAACATACTACCTTCCATAATGACAAGGTTACCATCTATTGGAGTAACAAAAATCTCGAGAATAGACTACCTTCCATAATGAAAAGGCTACCATCCATTGGAGTATTAAAAATCTCAACAATAGACTACCTTACATAATGACTAGGCTACCATACATTTGAGTAACAAAAATATTTACAACAAACTACTTTTCATCATGTCAAGCCTACAATCCATTGTAGTAACAAAAATATCGACAAAATACTACCTTCCATAATGACAAGGCTATCAGCCCTTGGAGTAACAAAAATCTAGACAACAGACTACCTTCCATAATAACAAGGCTACCATCCATTAGAGTAACAAAAATGTCGACAATAGACTACCTTCCATAATGATTAGGCTACCATCCATTGGAGTATCAAAGATATCAACAACAGACTAACTTTCATAATGACAGGGCTACCATCCATTGGAATAACAAAAATCTCGACAACAGACCAGCTTCTATAATAACAAGGCTACCATACATTGTAGTAACAAAAATTTGAACAACAAACTACCTTCCATAATGACAAAGCTACCATCCATTGGTGTAACAAAAATCACAACAACAGACTACCTTCTATAATGACAAGGCTACCATCCATTGGAGTAACAAAAATCTCGACAACAGACTACCTTCCATAATGACAAGGCTACCACCCATTAGAGTAACATAGATATCTACACCATACTACCTTCCATAATGACAACGCTACCATCCAATGGAGTAACAAAAATATTGACAACATACTACTTTCCATAATGACAAGGCTACCATCTATTGGAGTAACAAAATCTCGACAATAGACAACCTTCCATAATGACAAGGCTATCATCCATTGTTGTAACAAGAATCTCGACAACATACTACCTTCCATAATGACAAGGCTACAATCCATTCTAGTAACAAAAATAACGACAACATACTACCTACCATAATGACAAGGCTACCATACATTGGAGTAACAGAAATCTCGACAACAGACTACCTTCAATAATGACAAGGCTAACATCCATTGGAGTAACAAAAATCTCGATAATACACTACCTTCCATAATGACAAGGCTATCATCCATTATAGTAACAAAAATCTCGACAACATACTACATTCCATAATGAGAAGGCTACAATCCATTGTAGTAACAAAAATATCGACAACATACTACCTTCCATAATGACAAGGCTACAATCCATTGTAGTAACAAAAATATCGACAACATACTACCTTCCATAATGACAAGGCTACCATCCATTGTAGTAACAAAAATCTCGACAACATACTACCTTCAATAATGACAAGGCTACCATCCATTGGAGTAACAAAAATCTCGACAACAGACTACCTTCCATAATGACAAGGCTACCATCCATTGGAGTAACAAAAATCTCGAAAACAAACTACCTTCAGTAATTACTAGGCTTCCTTCCAGTGGAATAACAAAAATTTCGACAATTTACTAACTTCCATAATGACAAGGCTACCATACATTATAGTATAAAAAATATGAACACATACTACCTTGCATAATGCCAAGGCTATCATCCATTGGAATAACATAAAACACAACAATATACTACCTTCCATAATGACAAGGCTACCATCTTTTGGAGTAACAAAAATCTCGAGAGCAAACTACCTTTCTATAATGACAAGGCTACCATCCATTGGAGTATTAAAAATCTCGACAATAGACTACCTTACATAATGATTAGGCTACCCTACATTTGAGTAACAAACATACTGACAACAAAGTACTTTTCATAATGTCAAGGCTACAATCCATTGTAGTAACAAAATATCGACAAAATACTACCTTCCATAATGACAAGGCTACCATCCATTGGAGTAACAAAAATCTCGACAACAGACTACCTTCCATAATGACAAGGCTACCATCCATTGGAGTAACAAAAATATCAAAAACACACTACCTTCCGTAATTACTAGGCTACCATCCAGTGGAATAACAAAAAACTCGACAACAGACTAACTTCCATAATGACAAGGCTACCATACATTATAGTAACAAAAATATGAACACAGACTACCAACCATAATGACAAGGCTACCATCCATTGGAATAACAAAAATCACAACAACATACTACCTTCCATAATGACAAGGTTACCATCTATTGGAGTAACAAAAATCTCGAGAATAGACTACCTTCCATAATGAAAAGGCTACCATCCATTGGAGTATTAAAAATCTCAACAATAGACTACCTTACATATTGACTAGGCTACCATACATTTGAGTAACAAAAATATTTACAACAAACTACTTTTCATCATGTCAAGCCTACAATCCATTGTAGTAACAAAAATATCGACAAAATACTACCTTCCATAATGACAAGGCTATCAGCCCTTGGAGTAACAAAAATCCAGACAACAGACTACCTTCCATAATAACAAGGCTACCATCCATTAGAGTAACAAAAATGTCGACAATAGACTACCTTCCATAATGATTAGGCTACCATCCATTGGAGTATCAAAGATATCAACAACAGACTAACTTTCATAATGACAGGGCTACCATCCATTGGAATAACAAAAATCTCGACAACAGACCACCTTCCATAATGACAAGGCTACCATACATTGTAGTAACAAAAATTTGAACAACAAACTACCTTCCATAATGACAAGGCTACCATCCATTGGGGTAACAAAAATCACAACAACAGACTACCTTCTATAATGACAAGGCTACCATCCATTGGAGTATCAAAAATCTCGACAACAGACTACCTTCCATAATGACAAGGCTACCACCCATTAGAGTAACATAGATATCTACACCATACTACCTTCCATAATGACAACGCTACCATCCAATGGAGTAACAAAAATATTGACAACATACTACTTTCCATAATGACAAGGCTACCATCTATTGGAGTAACAAAATCTCGACAATAGACAACCTTCCATAATGACAAGGCTATCATCCATTGTTGTAACAAGAATCTCGACAACATACTACCTTCCATAATGACAAGGCTACAATCCATTCTAGTAACAAAAATATCGACAACATACTACCTTCCATAATGACAAGGCTACCATACATTGGAGTAACAGAAATCTCGACAACATACTACCTTCAATAATGACAAGGCTAACATCCATTGGAGTAACAAAAATCTCGATAATACACTACCTTCCATAATGACAAGGCTATCATCCATTATAGTAACAAAAATCTCGACAACATACTACATTCCATAATGAGAAGGCTACAATCCATTGTAGTAACAAAAATATCGACAACATACTACCATCCATAATGACAAGGCTACCATCCATTGTAGTAACAAAAATCTCGACAACATACTACCTTCAATAATGACAAGGCTACCATCCATTGGAGTAACAAAAATCTCGACAACAGACTACCTTCCATAATGACAAGGCTACCATCCATTGGAGTAACAAAAATCTCGAAAGCAGACTACCTTCAGTAATTACTAGGCTTCCTTCCAGTGGAATAACAAAAATCTCGACAATTTACTAACTTCCATAATGACAAGGCTACCATACATTATAGTATAAAAAATATGAACACATACTACCTTGCATAATGCCAAGGCTATCATCCATTGGAATAACATAAAACACAACAATATACTACCTTCCATAATGACAAGGCTACCATCTTTTGGAGTAACAAAAATCTCGAGAGCAAACTACCTTTCTATAATGACAAGGCTACCATCCATTGGAGTATTAAAAATATCGACAATAGACTACCTTACATAATGATTAGGCTACCATACATTTGAGTAACAAACATACTGACAACAAAGTACTTTTCATAATGTCAATGCTACAATCCATTGTAGTAACAAAAATATCGACAAAATACTATCTTCCATAATGACAAGGCTACCATCCATTGGAGTAACAAAAATCTCGACAACAGACTACCTTCCATAATGACAAGGCTACCATCCATTGGAGTAACAAAAATATCAAAAACAGACTACCTTCCGTAATTACTAGGCTACCATCCAGTGGAATAACAAAAAACTCGACAACAGACTAACTTCCATAATGACAAGGCTACCATACATTATAGTAACAAAAATATGAACACAGACTACCAACCATAATGACAAGGCTACCATCCATTGGAATAACAAAAATCACAACAACAGACTACCTTCCATAATGACAAGGTTACAATCTATTGGAGTAACAAAAATCTCGAGAATAGACTACCTTCCATAATGAAAAGGCTACCATCCATTGGAGTATTAAAAATCTCAACAATAGACTACCTTACATAATGACTAGGCTACCATACATTTGAGTAACAAAAATATTTACAACAAACTACTTTTCATCATGTCAAGCCTACAATCCATTGTAGTAACAAAAATATCGACAAAATACTACCTTCCATAATGACAAGGCTATCAGCCCTTGGAGTAACAAAAATCTATAAAACAGACTACCTTACATAATAACAAGGCTACCATCCATTAGAGTAACAAAAATGTCGGCAATAGACTACCTTCAATAATGATTAGGCTACCATCCATTGGAGTATCAAAGATATCAACAACAGACTAACTTTCATAATGACAGGGCTACCATCCATTGGAATAACAAAAATCTCGACAACATACCACCTTCCATAATGACAAGGCTACCATACATTGTAGTAACAAAAATCTGAACAACAAACTACCTTCCATAATGACAAGGCTACCATCCATTGGGGTAACAAAAATCACAACAACAGACTACCTTCTATAATGACAAGGCTACCATCCATTGGAGTAACAAAAATCTCGACAACAGACTACCTTCCATAATGACAAGGCTACCACCCATTAGAGAAACATAGATATCTACACCATACTACCTTCCATAATGACAACGCTACCATCCAATGGAGTAACAAAAATATTGACAACATACTACTTTCCATAATGACAAGGCTACCATCTATTGGAGTAACAAAATCTCGACAATAGACAACCTTCCATAATGACAAGGCTATCATCCATTGTTGTAACAAGAATCTCGACAACATACTACCTTCCATAATGACAAGGCTACAATCCATTCTAGTAACAAAAATATCGAAAACATACTACCTTCCATAATGACAAGGCTACCATACATTGGAGTAACAGAAATCTCGACAACAGACTACCTTCAATAATGACAAGGCTAACATCCATTGGAGTAACAAAAATCTCGATAATACACTACCTTCCATAATGACAAGGCTATCATCCATTATAGTAACAAAAATCTCGACAACATACAACATTCCATAATGAGAAGGCTACAATCCATTGTAGTAACAAAAATATCGACAACATACTACCTTCCATAATGACAAGGCTACCATCCATTGTAGTACCAAAAATCTCGACAACATACTACCTTCAATAATGACAAGGCTACCATCCATTGGAGTAACAAAAATCTCGACAACAGACTACCTTCCATAATGACAAGCCTACCATCCATTGGAGTAATGCAAATTTCAACAAGAGACTACCTTCCATAATGACAAGGCTACCGTCCAATGGAGTAACAAAAATCTCGAAAACAGACTACCTTCAGTAATTACTAGGCTACCTTCCAGTGGAATAACAAAAATCTCGACAATTTACTAACTTCAATAATGACAAGGCTACCATACATTATAGTATAAAAAATATGAACACATACTACCTTGCATAATGCCAAGGCTACCATCCATTGGAATAACATAAATCACAACAACATACTACCTTCCATAATGACAAGGCTACCATCTATTGGAGTAACAAAAATCTCGAGAGCAAACTACCTTTCTATAATGACAAGGCTACCATCCATTGGAGTATTAAAAATCTCGACAACAGACTACCTTACATAATGACTAGGCTACCATCCATTGGAGTAACAAATATATCGACAACAGACTACCCTTCACTATAACAAGGCTACAATCTATTGTACTAACCAAAATCTCGACAAAAGACTACCTTCCATAATGACAAGGCTACCATCCGTTGTAGTAACAAAAATATAGAAAACAGACTCCCTTCAATAATGACTAGGCTACCATCCATTGTGGTAACAGAAATCTTGACAACAGGTTACCTTCAATAATGACAAGGCTACCATCCATTAGAATAACAAAAATCTGGACAACAGACTACCTTCCATAATGACAAGGCTACCATCCATTGGAGTAACAAAAATATCAACAACAGACTACCTTCCATAATAAAAAGGCTACCATCCATTAGAATAAAAAAAATATGGACAACAGACTACCTTCCATAATGACAAGGCTACTATCCATTGGAGTAACAAAAATCTCGAAAACAGACTACCTTCCATAAAGACTAGGCTACCATCCATTGGAATAACAAAAATCTCGACAACATACTACCTTCCATAATGACAAGGTTACCATACATTGTAGTAACAAAAATCTGAACAACAAACTACCTTCCATAATGACAAAGCTACCATCCATTGGGGTAACAAAAATCACCACAACAGACTACCTTCTATAATGACAAGGCTACCATCCATTGGAGTAACAAAAATCTCGACAACAGACTACCTTCCATAATGACAAGGCTACCACCCATTAGAGTAACATAGATATCTATACCATACTACCTTCCATAATGACAAGGCTACCATCCATGGAAATATAAAAAAATCACGATAATAGACTACCTTCCATAATGACAAGGCTACCATCCAATGGAGTAACAAAAATATCGACAACATACTACCTTCCATAGTGACAAGGCTACAATCTATTGGAGTAACAAAATCTCGACAATAGACTACCTTCCATAATGACAAGGCTACCATCCATTGTAGTAACAAAAATATCGACAACAGACTACCTTCAATAATGACAAGGCTACCATCCAATGGAGTAACAAAAATCACGACAATAGACTACCTTCCATAATTACAAGGCTACCATCAAATGGAGTAACAAAAATATCGACAACATACTACCTTCAATAATGACAAGGCTAACATCCATTGGAGTAACAAAAATCACGATAATAGACTACCTTCCATAATGACAAGGCTATCATCCATTATAGTACCAAAATTCTCGACAACATACTACCTTCCATAATGACAAGGCTACAATCCATTGTAGTAACAAAAATATCGACAACATACTACCTTCCATAATGACAAGGCTACCATCCATTGTAGTAACAAAAATCTCGACAACATACTACCTTCAATAATGACAAGGCTACCATCCATTGGAGTAACAAAAATCTCGACAACAGACTACCTTCCATAATGACAAGGCTATCATCCATTGGAGTAACAAAAATCTCGACAACAGACTACCTTCCATAATGACAAGGCTATCATCCATTGGAGTAACAAATATTTCAACAAGAGACTACCTTCCATAATGACAAGGCTATCATCCAATGGAGTAACAAAAATCTCGACAACAGACTACCTTCCATAATGACAAGGCTACCATCCATTGGAGTAACAAAAATCTCGAAAACAGACTACCTTCCTAATTACTAGGCTACCTTCCAGTGGAATAACAAAAATCTCGACAATTTACTAACTTCCATAATGACAAGGCTACCATACATTATAGTATAAAAAATATGAACACATACTACCTTGCATAATGCCAAGGCTATCATCCATTGGAATAACATAAAACACAACAACATACTACCTTCCATAATGACAAGGCTACCATCTATTGGAGTAACAAAAATCTCGAGAGCAAACTACCTTTCTATAATGACAAGGCTACCTTACATTTGACTACCTTACAAAAATCTCGAGAGCAAACTACCTTTCGAAAATAGACTACCTTACATAATGACTAGGCTACCATACATTTGAGTAACAAACATATTGACAACAAAGTACTTTTCATAATGTCAAGGCTACAATCCATTGTAGTAACAAAAATATCGACAAAATACTACCTTCCATAATGACAAGGCTACCATCCATTGGAGTAACAAAAATCTCAAAAACAGACTACCTTCCGTAATTACTAGGCTACCATCCAGTGGAATAACAAAAAACTCTACAACAGACTAACTTCCATAATGACAAGGCTACCATACATTATAGTAACAAAAATATGAACACAGACTACCAGCCATAATGACAAGGCTACCATCCATTGGAATAACAAAAATCACAACAACATACTACCTTCCATAATGACAAGGTTACCATCTATTGGAGTAACAAAAATCTCGAGAACAGACTACCTTCCATAATGAAAAGGCTACCATCCATTGGAGTATTAAAAATCTCAACAATAGACTACCTTACATAATGACTAGGCTACCATACATTTGAGTAACAAAAATATTTACAACAAACTACTTTTCATCATGTCAAGCCTACAATCCATTGTAGTAACAAAAATATCGACAAAATACTACCTTCCATAATGACAAGGCTACTAGCCCTTGGGGTAACAAAAATCTAGACAACAGACTACCTTCAATAATAACAAGGCTACCATCACTTAGAGTAACAAAAATGTCGACAATAGACTACCTTCCATAATGATTAGGCTACCATCCATTGGAGTATCAAAGATATCAACAACAGACTATCTTTCATAATGACAGGGCTACCATCCATTGGAATAATAAAAATCTCGACAATAGACCACCTTCCATAATGACAAGGCTACCATACATTGTAGTAACAAAAATCTGAACAACAAACTACCTTCCATAATGACAAGGCTACCATCCATTGGGGTAACAAAAATCACAACAACAGACTACCTTCTATAATGACAAGGCTACCATCCATTGGAGTAACAAAAATCTCGACAATAGACTACCTTCCATAATGACAAGGCTACCACCCATTAGAGTAACATAGATATCTACACCATACTACCTTCCATAATGACAATGCTACCATCCAATGGAGTAACAAAAATATCGACAACATACTAGTTTCCATAATGACAAGGCTACCATCTATTGGAGTAACAAAATCTCGACAATAGACAACCTTCCATAATGACAAGGCTATCATCCATTGTAGTAACAAAAATCTCGACAACTTACTACCTTCCATAATGACAAGGCTACCATACATTGGAGTAACAGAAATCTCGACAACAGACTACCTTCAATAATGACAAGGCTAACATCCATTGGAGTAACAAAAATCTCGATAATACACTACCTTCCATAATGACAAGGCTATCATCCATTATAGTAACAAAAATCTCGACAACATACTACATTCCATAATGAGAAGGCTACAATCCATTGTAATAACAAAAATATCGACAACATACTACCTTCCATAATGACAAGGCTACCATCCATTATAGTAACAAAAATCTCGACAACATACTACCTTCAATAATGACAAGGCTACCATCCATTGGAGTAACAAAAATCTCGACAACAGACTACCTTCCATAATGACAAGCCTACCATCCATTGGAGTAATAAAAAATTCAACAAGAGACTACCTTCCATAATGACAAGGCTACCGTCCAATGGAGTAACAAAAATCTCAAAAACAGACTACCTTCCGTAATTACTAGGCTACCTTCCAGTGGAATAACAAAAATCTCGACAATTTACTAACTTCAATAATGACAAGGCTACAATACATTATAGTATAAAAAATATGAACACATACTACCTTGCATAATGCCAAGGCTACCATCCATTGGAATAACATAAATCACAACAACATACTACCTTCCATAATGACAAGGCTAACATCCATTGGAGTAACAAAAATCTCGATAATACACTACCTTCCATAATGACAAGGCTATCATCCATTATAGTAACAAAAATCTCGACAACATACTACATTCCATAATGAGAAGGCTACAATCCATTGTAATAACAAAAATATCGACAACATACTACCTTCCATAATGACAAGGCTACCATCCATTATAGTAACAAAAATCTCGACAACATACTACCTTCAATAATGACAAGGCTACCATCCATTGGAGTAACAAAAATCTCGACAACAGACTACCTTCCATAATGACAAGCCTACCATCCATTGGAGTAATAAAAATTTCAACAAGAGACTACCTTCCATAATGACAAGGCTACCGTCCAATGGAGTAACAAAAATCTCGAAAATAGACTACCTTCCGTAATTACTAGGCTACCTTCCAGTGGAATAACAAAGATCTCGACAATTTACTAACTTCAATAATGACAAGGCTACCATACATTATAGTATAAAAAATATGAACACATACTACCTTGCATAATGCCAAGGCTACCATCCATTGGAATAACATAAATCACAACAACATACTACCTTCCATAATGACAAGGCTACCATCTATTGGAGTAACAAAAATCTCGAGAGCAAACTACCTTTCTATAATGACAAGGCTACCATCCATTGGAGTATTAAAAATCTCAACAACAGACTACCTTACATAATGACTAGGCTACCATCCATTGGAGTAACAAATATATCGACAACAGACTACCCTTCACTATAACAAGGCTACAATCCAATGTAGTTACCAAAATCTCGACAAAAGACTACCTTCCATAATGACAAGGCTACCATCCGTTGTAGTAACAAAAATATAGAAAACAGACTCCCTTCAATAATGACTAGGCTACCATCCATTGTAGTTACAGAAATCTTGACAACAGGTTTCCTTCCATAATGACAAGGCTACCATCCATTAGAATAACAAAAATCTGGACAACAGACTACCTTCCATAATGACAAGGCTACCATCCATTGGAGTAACAAAAATATCAACAACAGACTACCTTCCATAATGACAAGGCTACCATCCATTAGAATAATAAAAATATGGACAACAGACTACCTTCCATAATGACAAGGCTACCATCCATTGGAGTAACAAAAATCTCGAAAACAGACTACCTTCCATAAAGACTAGGCTACCATCCATTGGAATAACAAAAATATCGACAACATACTACCTTCCATAATGACAAGGCTACCATACATTGTAGTAACAAAAATCACAACAACAGACTACCTTCTATAATGACAAGGCTACCATCCATTGGAGTAACAAAAATCTCGACAACAGACTACCTTCCATAATGACAAGGCTACCACCCATTAGAGTAACAAAGATATCTATACCATACTACCTTCCATAATGACAAGGCTACCATCCATGGATATATAAAAAAATCACGATAATAGACTACCTTCCATAATGACAAGGCTACCATCCAATGGAGTAACAAAAATATCGAGAACATACTACCTTCCATGGTGACAAGGCTACAATCTATTGGAGTAACAAAATCTCGACAATAGACTACCTTCCATAATGACAAGGCTACCATCCATTGTAGTAACAAAAATATCGACAACAGACTACCTTCAATAATGACAAGGCTACCATCCAATGGAGTAACAAAAATCACGATAATAGACTACCTTCCATAATTACAAGGCTACCATCCAATGGAGTAACAAAAATATCGACAACATACTACCTTCCATAATGACAAGGCTACCATCCATTGTAGTAACAAAAATCTCGACAACATACTACCTTCCATAATGATAAGGCTATCATTCATTATAATAACAAAAATCTCGCCAACATACTACCTTCCGTAATGACAAGGCTACCATCCATTGTAGAAACAAAAATATCGACAACATACTACCTTCCATAATGACAAGGCTACCATCCATTGTAGCAACAAAAATCTCGACAACATACTACCTTCAATAATGACAAGGCTACCATCCATTGGAATAACAAAAATCTCGACAATAGACTACCTTCCATAATGACAAGGCTACCATCCATTGAAGTAACAAAAATTTCAACAAGAGACTACCTTCCATAATGACAAGGCTACCATCCAATGGAGTAACAAAAATATCGACAACTGACTACCTTCCATAATGACAAGGCTACCATCAATTGGAGTAACAAAAATCTCGAAAATAGACTACCTTCCGTAATTACTAGGCTACCATCCAGTGGAATAACAAAAATCTCGACAACAGACTAACTTCCATAATGACAAGGCTACCATACATTATAGTAACAAAAATATGAACACAGACTACCTTCCATATTGACAAGGCTACCATCCATTGGAATAACAAAAATCTCGAGAACAAACTACCTTTCTATAATGACAAGGCTACAATCCATTGGAGTATTAAGAATCTCGACAATAGACTACCTTACATAATGACTAGGCTACCATAAATTTGAGTAACAAACATATTGACAACAAACTACTTTTCATAATGTCAAGGCTACAATCCAATGTAGTAACAAAAATATCGACAAAATACTACCTTCCATAATGACAATGCTACCATCCATTGGAGTAACAAAAATCTCGACAACAGACTACCTTCCATAATGACAAGGCTACTATCCAATGGAGTAACAAAAATCTTGACAACAAACTACCTTCCATGATGACAAGGCTACCATCCATTGGAGTAACAAAAATCTCGAAAACAGACTACCCTATGTAATTACTAGGCTACCATCCAGTGGAATAATAAAAAATCTCGACATCAAACTACCTTCCATAATGACAAGGCTACCATACATTATAGTAACAAAAATATGAACACAGACTACCTTCCATAATGAAAAGCCTACCATCCATTGTAGTAACAAAAATCTCGACAACAGACTACCTTCCATAATGACAAGGCTACCATCCATTGGAATAACAAAAATCACAACAACAAACTACCTTCCATAATGACAAGGCTACCATCTATTGGAGTAACAAAATTCTCGAGAACAGACTACCTTCCATAATGACGAGGCTACCATCCATTGGAGTAACAAAAATCTCGACAATAGACTAGCTTACATAATGACTAGGCTACCATACATTTGAGTAACAAAAATATCGACAACAGACTACCTTCAATAATGACAAGGCTACCATCCATTGGAGTAACAAAAATCTCGATAATAGACAACCTTCCATAATTACAAGGCTACCATCCAATGGAGTAACAAAAATATCGACAACATACTACCTTCCATAATGACAAGGCTACCATCCATTATAGTAACAAAAATCTCGACAACATACTACCTTCCATAATGATAAGGCTATCATTCATTATAATAACAAAAATATCGACAACATACTGCCTTCCATAATGACAAGGCTACCATCCATTGTAGCAACAAAAATCTCGACAACATACTACCTTCAATAATGACAAGGCTACCATCCATTGGAATAACAAAAATCTCGACAACAGACTACCTTCCATAATGACAAGGCTACCATCCATTGGAGTAACAAAAAAATCAACAAGAGACTACCTTCCATAATGACAAGGCTACCATCCAATGGAGTAACAAAAATATCGACAACAGACTACCTTCCATAATGACAAGGCTACGATCCATTGTAGTAACAAAAAAATCAACAAGAGACTACCTTCCATAATGACAAGGCTACCATCCAATGGAGTAACAAAAATATCGACAACAGACTAGCTTCCATAATGACAAGGCTACCATACATTGGAGTAACAAAAATCTCGACAACAGACTACCTTCCGTAATTACTAGGCTACCATCCATTGGAGTAACAAAAATCTCGACAACAGACTACCTTCCATAATGACAAGGCTACTATCCAATGGAGTAACAAAAATCTTGACAACAAACTACCTTCCATGATGACAAGGCTACCATCCATTGGAGTAACAAAAATCTCGAAAACATACTACCTTCTGTAATTACTAGGCTACAATCCAGTGGAATAACAAAAATCTCGACAACAAACTACCTTCCATAATGACAAGGCTACCATACATTATAGTAACAAAAATATGAACACAGACTACCTTCCATAATGACAAGGCTACCATCCATTGGAATAACAAAAATCACAACAACAGACTACCTTCCATAATGACAAGGCTACCATCTATTGGAGTAACAAAATTCTCGAGAACAGACTACCTTCCATAATGACAAGGCTACCATCCATTGGAGTATCAAAAATCTCGACAATAGACTAGCTTACATAATGACTAGGCTACCATACATTTGAGTAACAAAAATATCGACAACAGACTACCTTCAATAATGACAAGGCTACCATCCATTGGAGTAACAAAAATCTCGATAATAGACTACCTTCCATAATTACAAGGCTACCATCCAATGGAGTAACACAAATATCGACAACATACTACCTTCCATAATGACAAGGCTACCATCCATTATAGTAACAAAAATCTCGACAACATACTACCTTCCATAATGATAAGGCTATCATTCATTATAATAACAAAAATATCGACAACATAGTGCCTTCCATAATGACAAGGCTACCATTCATTGTAGCAACAAAAATCTCGACAACAGACTACCTTCCATAATGACAAGGCTACCATCCAATGGAGTAACAAAAATATCGACAACAAACTACCTTCCATAATGACAAGGCTACCATCCATTGTAGTAACAAAAAAATCAACAAGAGACTACCTTCCATAATGACAAGGCTACCATCCAATGGAGTAACAAAAATATCGACAACAGACTACCTTCCATAATTACAAGGCTACCATACATTGGAGTAACAAAAATCTCGAAAACAGACTACCTTCCGTAATTACTAGGCTACCATCCATTGGAGTAACAAAAATCTCGACAACAGACTACCTTCCATAATGACAAGGCTACCATCCATTGGAATAACAAAAATCTCGACAACAAACTACCTTCCATAATGACAAGGCTAACATCCATTGGAGTAACAAAAATCTCGACAATAAACTACCTTCCATAATTACTAGGCTACCATTCAGTGGAATAACAAAAATCTCGACAACAAACTACCTTCCATAATGACAAGGCTACCATCCATTGGAGTATTGAAAATCTCGTCAATAGACTACCTTACATAATGACTAGGCTACCAAACATTTGAGTAACAAAAATATCAACAAGAGACTACCTTCCATAATTACAAGTCTACCATCCATTGTAGTAACAAAAATCTCGACAACAGACTACCTTCAATAATGACAAGGCTACCATCTATTAGAGTAACAAAAATCCGGACAACAGACTACCTTCCATAATGACAAGACTACCATCCATTGGAGTAACAAAAACATCGACAAAATACTACCTTCCATAATGACAAGGCTACCATCCATTGGATTAATAAAAATCTCGACAACAGACTACCTTTCATAATGACAAGGCTACCATCCATTGGAATAAAAAAAATCTCGACAACAGACCACCTTCCATAATGACAAGGCTACCATACATTGGAGTAACAAAAATATTGACAATAGAATACCTTCCATAATGACAAGGCTAACATCCATTGGAGTAACAAAAATATCAACAAGAGACTACCTTCCATAATGACAAGGCTATCATCCATTGTGGTAAAAAAATATCGACAACATACTACCTTCCATAATGACAAGGCTACCATCCATTGTAGTAACAAAAATCTCGACAACAGACTACCTTCAATAATGACAAGGCTACCATCCATTGGAGTAATAAAAATCTTGACAACAGACTACCTTCCATAATGACAAGGCTAACATCCATTGGAGTAACAAAAATATCAACAAGAGTCTACCATCCATAATGACAAGGCTACCATCCATTGTAGTAACAAAAATCCCGACAACAGACTACCTTCAATAATGAAAAGGCTACCATCCATTAGAGTAACAAAAATCTGGACAACAGGCTACCTTCCATAATGACAAGGCTACCAGCCATTAAAGTAACAAAAATATCAACAAGAGACTACCTTCCATAATGACAAGGCTACCATCCAATGGAGTAACAAACATCTCGCCAACAGACTACCTTCCATAATGATAAGGCTACCATCCATTGGAGTAACAAAAATCTCAAAAACAGACTACCTTCCATAATTACTAGGCTACCATCCAGTGGATTAACAAAAATCTCGACAACAGACTAATTTCCATAATGACAAGGCTACCAAACATTATAGTAACTAAAATCTGAATAACAAACTACCTTCCATAATGACAAGGCTACCATCCATTGGAATAACAAAAATCACAACAACAGACTACCTTCCATAATGACAAGGCTACCATCTATTAGAGTAACAAAAATCTCGAGAATAAACTACCTTCCTTAATGACAAGGCTACCATCTATTGGAGTATTAAAAATCTCGACAATAGACTACCTTACATAATGAATAGGCTACCATCCATTTGAGTAACAAACATATTGACAACAAACTACTTTTCATAATGTCAAGGCTACAATCCATTGTAGTAACAAAAATATCGACAAAATACTACCTTCCATAATGACAATGCTACCATCCATTGGAGTAACAAAAATCTCGACAACAGACTACCTTCCATAATGACAAGGCTACTATCCAATGGAGTAACAAAAATCTCGACAACAGACTACCTTCCATGAGGACAAGGCTACCATCCATTGGAGTAACAAAAATCTCGAAAACAGACTACCTTCTGTAATTACTAGGCTACCATCTAGTGGAATAACAAAAATCTCGACAACAAACTACCTTCCATAATGACAAGGATACCATACATTATAGTAACAAAAATATGAACACAGACTACCTTCCATAATGACAAGGCTACCATCCATTAGAATAACAAAAATCATAACAACAGACTACCTTCCATAATGACAAGGCTACCATCTATTGGAGTAACAAAAATCTCGAGAACAAACTACCTTTCTATAATGACAAGGCTACAATCCATTGGAGTATTAAAAATCTCGACAATAGACAACCTTACATAATGACTAGGCTACCATAAATTTGAGTAACAAACATATTGACAACAAACTACTTTTCATAATGTCAAGGCTACAATCCATTGTAGTAACAAAAATATCGACAAAATACTACCTTCCATAATGACAATGCTACCATCCATTGGAGTAACAAAAATCTCGACAACAGACTACCTTCCATAATGACAAGGCTACTATCCAATGGAGTAACAAAAATCTCGACAATAGACTACCTTCCATGAGGACAAGGCTACCATCCATTAGAGTAACAAAAATCTCGAAAACAGACTACCTTCTGTAATTACTAGGCTACCATCTAGTGGAATAACAAAAATCTCGACAACAAACTACCTTCCATAATGACAAGGCTACCATACATTATAGTAACAAAAATATGAACACAGACTACCTTCCATAATGACAAGGCTACCATCCATTGGAATAACAAAAATCACAACAACAGACTACCTTCCATAATGACAAGGCTACCATCTATTGGAGTAACAAAATTCTCAAGTACATACTACCTTCCATAATGACAAGGCTACCATCCATTGGAGTAACAAAAATTTCAACAAGAGACTACTTTCCATAATGACAAGGCTACCACCCAATGGAGTAACAAAAATATCGACAACAGACTACCTTCCATAATGACAAGGCTACCATCCATTGGAGTAACAAAAATCTCGAAAATAGACTACCTTCCGTAATTACTAGGCTACCATCCATTGGAGTAACAAAAATCTCGACAACAGACTACCTTCCATAATGACAAGGCTACCATCCATTGGAGTAACAAAAATCTCGAAAACAGACTACCTTCCGTAATTACTAGGCTACCATCCAGTGGAATAACAAAAATCTCGACAACAGACTACCTTCCATAATGACAAGGCTACCATACATTGGAGTAACAAAAATCTCGACAACAGACTACCTTCCGTAATTACTAGGCTACCATCCATTGGAGTAACAAAAATCTCGACAACAGACTACCTTCCATAATGACAAGGCTACTATCCAATGGAGTAACAAAAATCTTGACAACAAACTACCTTCCATGATGACAAGGCTACCATCCATTGGAGTAACAAAAATCTCGAAAACATACTACCTTCTGTAATTACTAGGCTACAATCCAGTTGAATAACAAAAATCTCGACAACAAACTACCTTCCATAATGACAAGGCTACCATACATTATAGTAACAAAAATATGAACACAGACTACCTTCCATAATGACAAGGCTACCATCCATTGGAATAACAAAAATCACAACAACAGACTACCTTCCATAATGACAAGGCTACCATCTATTGGAGTAACAAAATTCTCGAGAACAGACTACCTTCCATAATGACAAGGCTACCATCCATTGGAGTATCAAAAATCTCGACAATAGACTAGCTTACATAATGACTAGGCTACCATACATTTGAGTAACAAAAATATCGACAACAGACTACCTTCAATAATGACAAGGCTACCATCCATTTGAGTAACAAAAATCTCGATAATAGACTACCTTCCATAATTACAAGGCTACCATCCAATGGAGTAACACAAATATCGACAACATACTACCTTCCATAATGACAAGGCTACCATCCATTATAGTAACAAAAATCTCGACAACATACTACCTTCCATAATGATAAGGCTATCATTCATTATAATAACAAAAATATCGACAACATACTGCCTTCCATAATGACAAGGCTACCATTCATTGTAGCAACAAAAATCTCGACAACAGACTACCTTCCATAATGACAAGGCTACCATCCAATGGAGTAACAAAAATATCGACAACAAACTACCTTCCATAATGACAAGGCTACCATCCATTGTAGTAACAAAAAAATCAACAAGAGACTACCTTCCATAATGACAAGGCTACCATCCAATGGAGTAACAAAAATATCGACAACAGACTACCTTCCATAATTACAAGGCTACCATACATTGGAGTAACAAAAATCTCGAAAACAGACTACCTTCCGTAATTACTAGGCTACCATCCATTGGAGTAACAAAAATCTCGACAACAGACTACCTTCCATAATGACAAGGCTACCATCCATTGGAATAACAAAAATCTCGACAACAAACTACCTTCCATAATGACAAGGCTAACATCCATTGGAGTAACAAAAATCTCGACAACAAACTACCTTCCATAATTACTAGGCTACCATTCAGTGGAATAACAAAAATCTCGACAACAAACTACCTTCCATAATGACAAGGCTACCATCCATTGGAGTATTGAAAATCTCGACAATAGACTACCTTACATAATGACTAGGCTACCAAACATTTGAGTAACAAAAATATCAACAAGAGACTACCTTCCATAATTACAAGTCTACCATCCATTGTAGTAACAAAAATCTCGACAACAGACTACCTTCAATAATGACAAGGCTACCATCTATTAGAGTAACAAAAATCCGGACAACAGACTACCTTCCATAATGACAAGACTACCATCCATTGGAGTAACAAAAACATCGACAAAATACTACCTTCCATAATGACAAGGCTACCATCCATTGGAGTAATAAAAATCTCGACAACAGACTACCTTTCATAATGACAAGGCTACCATCCATTGGAATAAAAAAAATCTCGACAACAGACCACCTTCCATAATGACAAGGCTACCATACATTGGAGTAACAAAAATATTGACAATAGAATACCTTCCATAATGACAAGGCTAACATCCATTAGAGTAACAAAAATATCAACAAGAGACTACCTTCCATAATGACAAGGCTATCATCCATTGTGGTAAAAAAATATCGACAACATACTACCTTCCATAATGACAAGGCTACCATCCATTGTAGTAACAAAAATCTCGACAACAGACTACCTTCAATAATGACAAGGCTACCATCCATTGGAGTAATAAAAATCTTGACAACAGACTACCTTCCATAATGACAAGGCTAACATCCATTGGAGTAACAAAAATATCAACAAGAATCTACCATCCATAATGACAAGGCTACCATCCATTGTAGTAACAAAAATCTCGACAACAGACTACCTTCAATAATGAAAAGGCTACCATCCATTAGAGTAACAAAAATCTGGACAACAGGCTACCTTCCATAATGACAAGGCTACCAGCCATTAAAGTAACAAAAATATCAACAAGAGACTACCTTCCATAATGACAAGGCTACCATCCAATAGAGTAACAAACATCTCGCCAACAGACTACCTTCCATAATGATAAGGCTACCATCCATTGGAGTAACAAAAATCTCAAAAACAGACTACCTTCCATAATTACTAGGCTACCATCCAGTGGATTAACAAAAATCTCGACAACAGACTAATTTCCATAATGACAAGGCTAACAAACATTATAGTAACTAAAATCTGAATAACAAACTACCTTCCATAATGACAAGGCTACCATCCATTGGAATAACAAAAATCACAACAACAGACTACCTTCCATAATGACAAGGCTACCATCTATTAGAGTAACAAAAATCTCGAGAATAAACTACCTTCCTTAATGACAAGGCTACCATCTATTGGAGTATTAAAAATCTCGACAATAGACTACCTTACATAATGAATAGGCTACCATCCATTTGAGTAACAAACATATTGACAACAAACTACTTTTCATAATGTCAAGGCTACAATCCATTGTAGTAACAAAAATATCGACAAAATACTACCTTCCATAATGACAATGCTACCATCCATTGGAGTAACAAAAATCTCGACAACAGACTACCTTCCATAATGACAAGGCTACTATCCAATGGAGTAACAAAAATCTCGACAACAGACTACCTTCCATGAGGACAAGGCTACCATCCATTGGAGTAACAAAAATCTCGAAAACAGACTACCTTCTGTAATTACTAGGCTACCATCTAGTGGAATAACAAAAATCTCGACAACAAACTACCTTCCATAATGACAAGGATACCATACATTATAGTAACAAAAATATAAACACAGACTACCTTCCATAATGACAAGGCTACCATCCATTAGAATAACAAAAATCACAACAACAGACTACCTTCCATAATGACAAGGCTACCATCTATTGGAGTAACAAAAATCTCGAGAACAAACTACCTTTCTATAATGACAAGGCTACAATCCATTGGAGTATTAAAAATCTCGACAATAGACAACCTTACATAATGACTAGGCTACCATAAATTTGAGTAACAAACATATTGACAACAAACTACTTTTCATAATGTCAAGGCTACAATCCATTGTAGTAACAAAAATATCGACAAAATACTACCTTCCATAATGACAATGATACCATCCATTGGAGTAACAAAAATCTCGACAACAGACTACCTTCCATAATGACAAGGCTACTATCCAATGGAGTAACAAAAATCTCGACAATAGACTACCTTCCATGAGGACAAGGCTACCATCCATTAGAGTAACAAAAATCTCGAAAACAGACTACCTTCTGTAATTACTAGGCTACCATCTAGTGGAATAACAAAAATCTCGACAACAAACTACCTTCCATAATGACAAGGCTACCATACATTATAGTAACAAAAATATGAACACAGACTACCTTCCATAATGACAAGGCTACCATCCATTGGAATAACAAAAATCACAACAACAGACTACCTTCAATAATGACAAGGCTACCATCTATTGGAGTAACAAAATTCTCAAGTACATACTACCTTCCATAATGACAAGGCTACCATCCATTGGAGTAACAAAAATTTCAACAAGAGACTACTTTCCATAATGACAAGGCTACCACCCAATGGAGTAACAAAAATATCGACAACAGACTACCTTCCATAATGACAAGGCTACCATCCATTGGAGTAACAAAAATCTCGAAAACAGACTACCTTCCGTAATTACTAGGCTACCATCCATTGGAGTAACAAAAATCTCGACAACAGACTACCTTCCATAATGACAAGGCTACCATCCATTGGAGTAACAAAAATCTCGAAAACAGACTACCTTCCGTAATTACTAGGTTACCATCCAGTGGAATAACAAAAATCTCGACAACAGACTAACTTCCATAATGACAAGGCTACCATCCATTGTAGCAACAAAAATCTCGACAACATACTAATTTCAATAATGACAAGGCTACCATCCATTGGAATAACAAAAATCTCGACAACAAACTACCTTCCATAATGACAAGGCTAACATCCATTGGAGTAACAAAAATTTCAACAAGAGACTACCTTCCATAATGACAAGGCTACCATCCAATGGAGTAACAAAATTCTCGAGAACAAACTACCTTCCATAATGACAAGGCTACCATCCATTGGAGTATTAAAAATCTCGACAATAGACTACCTTACATAATGACTAGGCTACCATACATTTGAGTAACAAAAATATCAACAAGAGACTACCTTCCATAATTACAAGTCTACCATCCATTGTAGTAACAAAAATCTCGACAACAGACTACCTTCAATAATGACAAGGCTACCATCTATTAGAGTAACAAAAATCCGGACAACAGATTACCTTCCATAATGACAAGACTACCATCCATTGGAGTAACAAAAACATCGACAAAATACTACCTTCCATAATGACAAGGCTACCATCCATTGGAGTAATAAAAATCTCGACAACAGACTACCTTTCATAATGACAAGGCTACCATCCATTGGAATAAAATAAATCTCGACAACAGACCACCTTCCATAATGACAAGGCTACCATACATTGGAGTAACAAAAATATTGACAATAGAATACCTTCCATAATGACAAGGCTAACATCCATTGGAGTAACAAAAATATCAACAAGAGACTACCTTCCATAATGACAAGGCTATCATCCATTGTGGTAAAAAAATATCGACAACATACTACCTTCCATAATGACAAGGCTACCATCCATTGTAGTAACAAAAATCTCGACAACAGACTACCTTCAATAATGACAAGGCTACCATCCATTGGAGTAATAAAAATCTTGACAACAGACTACCTTCCATAATGACAAGGCTAACATCCATTGGAGTAACAAAAATATCAACAAGAGTCTACCATCCATAATGACAAGGCTACCATCCATTGTAGTAACAAAAATCTCGACAACAGACTACCTTCAATAATGAAAAGGCTACCATCCATTAGAGTAACAAAAATCTGGACAACAGGCTACCTTCCATAATGACAAGGCTACCAGCCATTAAAGTAACAAAAATATCAACAAGAGACTACCTTCCATAATGACAAGGCTACCATCCAATGGAGTAACAAACATCTCGACAACTGACTACCTTCCATAATGATAAGGCTACCATCCATTGGAGTAACAAAAATCTCAAAAACAGACTACCTTCCATAATTACTAGGCTACCATCCAGTGGATTAACAAAAATCTCGACAACAGACTAATTTCCATAATGACAAGGCTACCAAACATTATAGTAACTAAAATCTAAATAACAAACTACCTTCCATAATGATAAGGCTACCATCCATTGGAATAACAAAAATCACAACAACAGACTACCTTCCATAATGACAAGGCTACCATCTATTAGAGTAACAAAAATCTCGAGAATAAACTACCTTCCTTAATGACAAGGCTACCATCTATTGGAGTATTAAAAATCTCGACAATAGACTACCTTACATAATGAATAGGCTACCATCCATTTGAGTAACAAACATATTGACAACAAACTACTTTTCATAATGTCAAGGCTACAATCCATTGTAGTAACAAAAATATCGACAAAATACTACCTTCCATAATGACAATGCTACCATCCATTGGAGTAACAAAAATCTCGACAACAGACTACCTTCCATAATGACAAGGCTACTATCCAATGGAGTAACAAAAATCTCGACAACAGACTACCTTCCATGAGGACAAGGCTACCATCCATTAGAGTAACAAAAATCTTGAAAACAGACTACCTTCTGTAATTACTAGGCTACCATCTAGTGGAATAACAAAAATCTCGACAACAAACTACCTTCCATAATGACAAGGATACCATACATTATAGTAACAAAAATATGAACACAGACTACATTCCATAATGACAAGGCTACCATCCATTAGAATAACAAAAATCACAACAACAGACTACCTTCCATAATGACAAGGCTACCATCTATTGGAGTAACAAAATTATCGAGAACATACTACCTTCCATAATGACAAGGCTACCATCCATTGGAGTAACAAAAATTTCAACAAGAGACTACTTTCCATAATGACAAGGCTACCATCCAATGGAGTAACAAAAATATCGACAACAGACTACCTTCCATAATGACAAGGCTACCATCCATTGGAGTAACAAAAATCTCGAAAACAGACTACCTTCCGTAATTACTAGGCTACCATCCATTGGAGTAACAAAAATCTCGACAACAGACTACCTTCCATAATGACAAGGCTACCATCCATTGGAGTAACAAAAATCTCGAAAACAGACTACCTTCCGTAATTACTAGGCTACCATCCAGTGGAATAACAAAAATCTCGACAACAGACTAACTTCCATAATGACAAGGCTACCATCCATTGTAGCAACAAAAATCTCGACAACATACTAATTTCAATAATGACAAGGCTACCATCCATTGGAATAACAAAAATCTCGACAGCAAACTACCTTCCATAATGACAAGGCTAACATCCATTGGAGTAACAAAAATTTCAACAAGAGACTACCTTCCATAATGACAAGGCTACCATCCAATGGAGTAACAAAATTCTCGAGAACAAACTACCTTCCATAATGACAAGGCTACCATCCATTGGAGTATTAAAAATCTCGACAATAGACTACCTTACATAATGACTAGGCTACCATACATTTGAGTAACAAAAATATCAACAAGAGACTACCTTCGATAATTACAAGTCTACCATCCATTTTAGTAACAAAAATCTCGACAACAGACTACCTTCAATAATGACAAGGCTACCATCTATTAGAGTAACAAAAATCCGGACAACAGACTACCTTCCATAATGACAAGGCTACCATCCATTGGAGTAACAAAAACATCGACAAAATACTACCTTCCATAATGACAAGGCTACCATCCATTGGAGTAATAAAAATCTCGACAACAGACTACCTTTCATAATGACAAGGCTACCATCCATTGGAATAAAAAAAATCTCGACAACAGACCACCTTCCATAATGACAAGGCTACCATACATTGGAGTAACAAAAATATTGACAATAGAATACCTTCCATAATGACAAGGCTAACATCCATTGGAGTAACAAAAATATCAACAAGAGACTACCTTCCATAATGACAAGGCTATCATCCATTGTGGTAAAAAAATATCGACAACATACTACCTTCCATAATGACAAGGCTACCATCCATTGTAGTAACAAAAATCTCGACAACAGACTACCTTCAATAATGACAAGGCTACCATCCATTGGAGTAATAAAAATCTTGACAACAGACTACCTTCCATAATGACAAGGCTAACATCCATTGGAGTAACAAAAATATCAACAAGAGTCTACCATCCATAATGACAAGGCTACCATCCATTGTAGTAACAAAAATCTCGACAATAGACTACCTTCAATAATGAAAAGTCTACCATCCATTAGAGTAACAAAAATCTGGACAACAGGCTACCTTCCATAATGACAAGGCTACCAGCCATTAAAGTAACAAAAATATCAACAAGAGACTACCTTCCATAATGACAAGGCTACCATCCAATGGAGTAACAAACATCTCAACAACAGACTACCTTCCATAATGATAAGGCTACCATCCAATGGAGTAACAAAAATCTCAAAAACAGACTACCTTCCATAATTACTAGGCTACCATCCAGTGGATTAACAAAAATCTCGACAACAGACTAATTTCCATAATGACAAGGCTACCAAACATTATAGTAACTAAAATCTAAATAACAAACTACCATCCATTGGAACAATAAAAATCACAACAACAGACTACCTTCCATAATGACAAGGCTACCATCTATTAGAGTAACAAAAATCTCGAGAACAAACTACCTTCCTTAATGACAAGGCTACCATCTATTGGAGTATTAAAAATCTCGACAATAGACTACCTTACATAATGAATAGGCTACCATCCATTTGAGTAACAAACATATTGACAACAAACTACTTTTCATAATGTCAATGCTACAATCCATTGTAGTAACAAAAATATCGACAAAATACTACTTTCCATAATGACAAGGCTCCCATCCATTGGAGTAACAAAAATATCGACAACAGACTACCTTCCATAATGACAAGGCTACCATCCATTAGAGTAACAAAAATGTCGACAGTATACTAACTTCCATAATAATTAGGCTACCATCCATTTGATTATCAAAGATATCAACAACAGACTACCTTTCATAATGACAAGTCTACCATCCATTGGAATAACAAAAATCTCGACAACAGACTACCTTCCATAATGACAAGGCTACCATCCATTGGAGAAACAAAAATCTTGACAACAGACTACCATCCATAATGACAAGGCTACCATCCATTGGATTAACATAGATATCGATAACATACTACCTTCCATAATGACAAGGCTACCATACATTGGATTAATAAAAATCTCGACAACAGACTACCTTCCATAATTACAAGGCTATCATCCATTGTAGTAACAAAAATCTTAACAACATACTACCTTCCATAATGTCAAGGCTACAATCCATTGTAGTAACAAAAATATCGACAACATACTACCTTCCATAATGAAAAGGCTACAATCCATTGTAGTAATAAAAATCACGACAATAGACTACCATCCATAATGACAAGGCTACCATCCATTGGAGTAACAAAAATATCAACAAGAGACTACCTTCCATAATGACAAGGCTACCATCCATTGTAGTAACAAAAATCTCGACAACAGACTACCTTCAATAATGACAAGGGTACCATACATTAGAGTAACAAAAATCCAGACAACAGACTACCTTCCATAATGACAAAGCTACCATCCATTGTAGTAACAAAAATCTCGACAACATACAACCTTCCATAATCATAAGGCTACCATCCTATGGAGTAACAAAAATCTTGACAACAGACTACCTTCCATAATGACAAGTCTACCATCCATTGGAGTAACAAAAATCTCGAAAACATACTACCTTCCGTAATTACTAGGCTACCATCCAGTGGAGTAACAAAAATCTCGACAACAGACTAACTTCCATAATGACAAGGCTACCATGCATTATAGTAACAAAAATCTGAACAACAAACCACCTTCCATAATGACAAGGCTACCATCCATTGGAATAAAAAAAATCTCAACAGCGTACTACCTTCGATAATGACAAGGCTACCATCTATTGGAGTAACAAAAATCTCGAGAACAGACTACCTTCCATAATGACAAGGCTACCATCCATTGGAGTATTAAAAATCTCGACAATAGACTACCTTACATAATGACTAGGCTACCTTCCATTTGAGTAACAAACATAATGACAACAAACTACTTTTCAGAATGTCAAGGCTACAATCCATTGTAGTAACAAAAATATCGACAAAAGACTACCTTCCATAATGACAAGGCTACCATCCATTGGAGTAACAAAAATCTCGACAACAGACTACCTTTCATAATGACAAGGCTAACATCCATTAGAGTAACAAAAATATCAACAAGAGACTACCTTCCATAATGACAAGTCTACCATCCATTGTAGTAACAAAAATCTCGACCACAGACTACCTTCAATAATGACAAGGCTACCATCCATTAGAGTAACAAAAATCCGGACAACAGACTACCTTCCATAATGACAAGGCTACCATCCATTGGAGTAACATAAATATCAACAAGAGACTACCTTCCATAATGACAAGGCTACCATCCAATGGAGTAACAAAAATCTCGACAACAGACTACCTTCCATAATGAAAAGGCTACCATCCATTGGAGTAACAAAAATATCGAAAACAGACTACATTCCGTAATTACTAGGCTACCATCCAGTGGAATAACAAAAATTTCGACAACAGACTAACTTCCATAATGACAAGGCTACCATGCATTATAGTAACAAAAATTTGAACAACAGACTACCTTCCATAATGACAAGGCTACCATCCATTGGAATAACAAAAATCACAACAACAGACTACCTTCGATAATGACAAGTCTACCATCTATTGGAGTAACAAAAATCTCGAGAACAGACTACCTTCCATAATGAAAAGGCTACCATCCATTGGAGTATTCAAAATCTCGACAATAGAGTACCTTACATAATGACTAGGCTACAATCCATTTGAGTAACAAACATATTGACAATAAACTACTTTTCATAATGTCAAGGCTACAATCAATTGTAGTAACAAAAATATCGATAAAAGACTACCTTCCATAATGACAAGGCTACCATCCATTGGAGTAACAAAAATCTCGACAATAGACTACCTTCCATAATGAGAAGGCTACCATCCATTGGAGTAACAAAAATGTCAAAAATAGACTACCTTCCATAATGATTAGGCTACCATACATTGGAGTATCAAAGATATCAACAACAGACTACCTTTCATAATGACAAGGCTACCATCCATTGGAATAACAAAAATCTCGACAACAGACTACCTTCCATAATGACAAGACTACCATCCATTGGAGTAACAAAAATCTTGACAATAGACTACCATCCATAATGACAACGCTACCATCCATTGGATTAACATAGATATCAATAACATACTACCTTCCATAATGACAAGGCTACCATCCATTGGAGTAACAAAAATCACGACAACAGACTACCTTCCATAATGAAAAGGCTACCTTCCATTGGAATAACAAAAATCTCGACAACAGACTACCTTCCATAATGACAAGGCTACCATCCAATTGAGTAACAAAAATCTCGACAACAGACTACCTTCCATAATGACAAGGCTAACATCCATTGGAGTAACAAAAATATCAAAAAGAGACTACCTTCCATAATGACAAGGCTACCATCCATTGTAGTAACAAAAATCTCGACAACAGACTACCTTCAATAATGACAAGGCTACAATCCATTAGAGTAACAAAAATCCGGACAACAAACTACATTGCATAATGACAAGGCTACCATCCATTGGAGTAACAAACATATAAACAAGAGACTACCTTCCATAATTACAAGGCTACCATCCAATGGAGTAACAAAAATCTCGACAACAAACTACCTTCCATAATGACAAGGCTACCATCCATTGGAGTAACAAAAATCTTGATAACATACTACCTTCCGTAATTACTAGGCTACCATCCAGTGGAATAACAAAAATCTCGACAACAAACTAACTTCCATAATGACAAGGCTACCATGTATTATAGTAATAAAAATCTGAACAACAGACTACCTTCATTAATGACAAGGCTACCATCCATTGGAATAACAATAATCACAACAACAGACTACCTTCGATAATGACAAGGCTACCATCTATTGGAGTAACAAAAATCTCGAGAACAGACTACCTTCCATAATGAAAAGGCTACCATCCATTGGAGTATTAAAAATCTCGACAATAGACTACCTTACATAATGACTAGGCTACCATCCATTTGAGTAATAAACATACTGACAACAAACTACTATTCATAATGTCAAGGCTACAATCCATTGTAGTAACAAAAATATCAATAAAAGACTACCTTCCATAATGACAAGGCTACCCTCCATTGGAGTAACAAAAATCTCGACAACAGACTACCTTCCATAATGACAAGGATACCATCCATTGGAGTAAAAAAATGTCGAAAATAGACTACCTTCCATAATGATTAGGCTACCATCCATTGGAGTATCAAAGATATCAACAACATACTACCTTTCATAATGACAAGGCTACCACCCATTGGAATAACAAAAATCTCGACAACAGACTACCTTCCATAACGACAAGGCTACCATCCATTGGAGTAACAAAAATCTTGACAACAGACTACCATCCATAATGACAAGGCTAGCATCCATTGGATTAACATAGATATCGATAACATACTACCTTCCATAATGACAAGGCTACCATCCATTGGAGTAACAAAAATGACGACAACAGAATACCTTCCATAATGAAAAGGCTACCTTCCATTGGAATAACAATAATCTCGACAACAGACTACCTTCCATAATGAAAAGGCTACCATCCATTGGAGTAACAAAAATGTTGACAATAGACTACCTTCCATATTAATTAGGCTACCATCCATTGGAGTATCAAAGATATCAACAACAAACTACCTTTCATAATGACAAGTATACCATCCATTGGAATAACAAAAATCTCGACAACAGACTACCTTCCATAATGACAAGGCTACCATCCATTGGAGTAACAAAAATCTTGACAACGGACTATCATCCATAATGACAAGGCTACCATCCATTGGATTAACATAGATATCGATAACATACTACTTTCCATAAGGACAAGGCTAACATACATTGTAGTAATAAAAATCTCGACAACAGACTACCTTCCATAATGACAAGGCTATCATCCATTGTAGTAACAAAAATATCGACAACATACTACCTTCCATAATGACAAGGCTACAATCCATTGTAGTAATAGAAATCACGACAACAGACTACCATCCATAATGACAAGGCTACCATCCATTGGAGTAACAAAAATATCAACAAGAGACTACCTTCCATAATGACAAGGCTACCATACATTAGAGTAACAACAATCCGGAAAACAGACTACCTTCCATAATGACAAGGCTACCATCCATTGGAGTAACAAAAATATCAACAAGAGACTACCTTCCATAATGACAAGGCTACCATCCTATGGAGTAACAAAAATCTTGACAATAAACTACCTTCCATAATGACAAGGCTACCATCCATTGGAGTAACAAAAATCTCGAAAGTAGACTACCTTCTGTGATTAATAGGCTACCATCCAGTGGAATAACAAAAATCTCGACAACAGACTAACTTCCATAATGACAAGGCTACCATGCATTATAGTAAAAAAAATCTAAACAACAGACTACCTTCCATAATGACAAGGCTACCATCCATTGGAATAAAAAAAATCACAACAACAGACTACCTTCGATAATGACAAGGCTACTATCTATTGGAGTAACAAAAATCTTGACAACGGACTACCATCCATAATGACAAGGCTACCATCCATTGGATTAACACAGATATCGATAACATACTACTTTCCATAATGACAAGGCTACCATAGATTGGAGTAATAAAAATCTCGACAACAGACTACCTTCCATAATGACAAGGCTATCATCCATTGTAGTAACAAAAATATCGACAACATACTACCTTCTATAATGACAAGGCTACAATCCATTGTAGTAATAAAAATCACGACAACAAACTACCATCCATAATGACAAGGCTACCATCCATTGGAGTAACATAAATATCATCAAGAGACTACCTTCCATAATGACAAGGCTACCATCCATTGTAGTAAAAAAAATCTCGACAACTGACTACCTTCAATAATGACAAGGCTACCATACATTAGAGTAACAACAATCCGGAAAACAGACTACCTTCCATAATGACAAGGCTACCATCCATTGGAGTAACAAAAATATCAACAAGAGACTACCTTCCATAATGACAAGGCTACCATCCTATGGAGTAACAAAAATCTTGACAATAAACTACCTTCCATAATGACAAGGCTACCATCCATTGGAGTAACAAAAATCTCGAAAGTAGACTACCTTCCGTGATTAATAGGCTACCATCCAGTGGAATAACAAAAATCTCGACAACAGACTAACTTCCATAATGACAAGGCTACCATGCATTATAGTAACAAAAATCTAAACAACATACTACCTTCCATAATGATAAGGCTACCATCCATTGGAATAAAAAAAATCACAACAACAGACTACCTTCGATAATGACAAGGCTACCATCTATTGGAGTAACAAAAATCTCGACAACGGACTACCATCCATAATGACAAGGCTACCATCCATTGGATTAACATAGATATCGATAACATACTACTTTCCATAATGACAAGGCTACCATACATTGGAGTAATAAAAATTTTGACAACAGACTACCTTCCATAATGACAAGGCTATCATCCATTGTAGTAAAAAAAATATCGACAACATACTACCTTCCATAATGACAAGGTTACAATCCATTGTAGTAATAAAAATCACGACAACAGACTACCATCCATAATGACAAGGCTACCATCCATTGGAGTAACAAAAATATCAACAAGAGACTACCTTCCATAATGACAAGGCTACCATCCATTGTAGTAACAAAAATCTCGACAACAGACTACCTTCAATAATGACAAGGCTACCATACATTAGAGTAACAACAATCCGGAAAACAGACTACCTTCCATAATGACAAGGCTACCATCCATTGGAGTAACAAAAATATCAACAAGAGACTACCTTCCATAATGACAAGGCTACCATCCTATGGAGTAACAAAAATCTTGACAATAAACTACCTTCCATAATGACAAGGCTACCATCCATTAGAGTAACAAAAATCTCGAAATTAGACTACCTTCCGTGATTAATAGGCTACCATCCAGTGGAATAACAAAAATCTCGACAACAGACTAACTTCCATAATGACAAGGCTACCATGCATTATAGTAACAAAAATCTAAACAACATACTACCTTCCATAATGATAAGGCTACCATCCATTGGAATAAAAAAAATCACAACAACAGACTACCTTCGATAATGACAAGGCTACCATCTATTGGAGTAACAAAAATCTCGACAACGGACTACCATCCATAATGACAAGGCTACCATCCATTGGATTAACATAGATATCGATAACATACTACTTTCCATAATGACAAGGCTACCATACATTGGAGTAATAAAAATTTTGACAACAGACTACCTTCCATAATGACAAGGCTATCATCCATTGTAGTAACAAAAATATCGACAACATACTACCTTCCATAATGACAAGGTTACAATCCATTGTAGTAATAAAAATCACGACAACAGACTACCATCCATAATGACAAGGCTACCATCCATTGGAGTAACAAAAATATCAACAAGAGACTACCTTCCATAATGACAAGGCTACCATCCATTGTAGTAACAAAAATCTCGACAACAGACTACCTTCAATAATGACAAGGCTACCATACATTAGAGTAAAAACAATCCGGAAAACAGACTACCTTCCATAATGACAAGGCTACCATCCATTGGAGTAACAAAAATATCAACAAGAGACTACCTTCCATAATGACAAAGTTACCATCCTATGGAGTAACAAAAATCTTGACAATAAACTACCTTCCATAATGACAAGGCTACCATCCATTGTAGTAACAAAAATCTCGAAAGTAGAATACCTTCCGTGATTAATAGGCTACCATCCAGTGGAATAACACAAATCTCGACAACAGACTAACTTCCATAATGACAAGGCTACCATGCATTATAGTAACAAAAATCTAAACAACAGACTACCTTCCATAATGACAAGGCTACCATCCATTGGAATAAAAAAAATCACAACAACAGACTACCTTCGATAATGACAAGGCTACCATCTATTGGAGTAACAAAAATCTCGAGAACAGACTACCTTCCATAATGACAAGGCTACCATCCATTGGAGTATTAAAAATCTCGACAATAGACTACCTTACATAAAGACTAGGCTACCATCCATTTGAGTAACAAACATATTGAAAACAAACTACTTTTCATAATGTCAAGGCTACAATCCATTGTAGTAACAAAAATATCGACAAAAGACTACCTTCTATAATGACAAGGCTACCATCCATTGGAGTAACAAAAATCTCGACAATAGACTACCTTCTATAATGACAAGGCTAACATCCATTGGAGTAACAAAATATCAACAAGAGACTACCTTCCATAATGACAAGTCTACCATCCATTGTAGTAAGAAAAATCTCGACAACAGACTACCTTCAATAATGGCAAAGCTACCATCCATTAGAGTAAGAAAAATCCGGACAACAGACTTCCTTCCATAATGACAAGGCTACCATCCATTGGATTAACAAAATTATCAACAAGAGACTACCTTCCATAATGACAAGGCTACCATCCAATGGAGTAACAAAATTCTCGACAACAGACTACATTCCATAATGACAAGGCTACCATCCATTGGAGTAACAAAAATCTCGAAAACAGACTACCTTCTGTAATTACTAGGCTACCATCCAGTGGAATAACAAAAATCTCGAAAACAGACTAACTTCCATAATGAAAAGGCTACCATGCATTATAGTAACAAAAATTTGAACAACAGACTACCTTCCATAATGACAAGGCTACCATCCATTGGAATAAAAAAAATCACAACAATAGACTACCTTCGATAATGACAAGGCTACCATCTATTGGAGTAACAAAAATCTCGAGAACAGACTACCTTCCATAATTAAAAGGCTACCATCCATTGGAGTATTCAAAATCTCGACAATAGACTACCTTACATAATGACTAGGCTACCATCCATTTAAGTAACAAACATATTGACAACAAACTACTTTTCATAATTTGAAGGCTACAATTAATTGTAGTAACAAAAATATCGATAAAAGACTACCTTCCATAATGACAAGGCTACCATCCATTGGAGTAACAAAAATCTCTACAACAGACTACCTTCCATAATGACAAGGCTACCATCCATTGGAGTAACAAAAATGTCGAAAATAGACTACCTTCCATAATGATTAGGCTACCATCCATTGGAGTATCAAAGATATCAACAACAGACTACCTTTCATAATGACAAGGCTACCATCCATTCGAATAACAAAAATCTCGACAACAGAATACCTTCCATAATGATAAGGCTACCATCCATTGGAGTAACAAAAATCTTGACAACAGACTACCATCCATAATGACAAGGCTACCATCCATTGGATTAACATAGATATTGATAACATACTACCTTCCATAATGACAAGGCTGCCATCCATTGGAGTAACTAAAATCACGACAACAGACTACCTTCCATAATAAAAAGGCTACCTTCCATTGGAATAACAAAAATCTCGACAACAGACTACCTTCCATAATGACAAGGCTAACATCCATTGGAGTAACAAAAATATCAACAATAGACTACCTTCCATAATGACAAGGCCACCATCCATTGTAGTAACAAAAATCTCGACAACAGACTACCTTTAATAATGACAAGGCTACAATCCATTAGAGTAACAAAAATCCGGACAACAAACTACCTTCCATAATGACAAGGCTACCATCCATTGGACTAACAAAAATCTTTACAACAAACTACCATCCATAATGACAAGGCTATCATCCATTGGATTAACATAGATATCGATAACATACTACCTTCCATAATGACAAGGCTACCATACATTGGAGTAATAAAAATCTCGGCAACAGACTACCTTCCATAATGACAAGGCTATCATCCATTGTAGTAACAAAAATCTCGAAAACATACTACCTTCCATAATGACAAGGCTACAATCCATTGTAGTAACAAAAATATCGACAATATACTACCTTTCATAATGAAAAGGCTACAATCCATTGTAGTAATAAAAATCACGACAACAGACTACCATCCATAATGACAAGGCTACCATCCATTGGAGTAACAAAAATATCAACAAGAGACTACCTTCCATAATGACTAGGCTACCGTCCATTGTAGTAACAAAAATCTCGACAACAGACTACCTTAAATAATGACAAGGCTACCATACATTAGAGTAACAAAAATCCGGATAACAGACTACCTTCCATAATGACAAGGCTACCATCCATTGGAGTAACAAAAATATCAACAAGAGACTACCTTCCATAATGACAAGGCAACCATCCTATGGAGTAACAAAAATCTCGACAACAAACTACCTTCCATAATGACAAGGCTACCATCCATTGGAGTAACAAAAATCTCGAAAACAGACTACCTTCCGTAATTACTAGGCTACCATCCAGTGGAATAACAAAAATCTCGACAATAGACTAACTTCAATAATGACAAGGCTACCATGCATTATAGTAACAAAAATCTGAATAACAGACTACCTTCCATAATGACAAGGCTACCATCCATTGGAATAACAAAAATCACAACAATAGACTACCTTCGATAATGACAAGGCTACCATCGATTGGAGTAACAAAAATCTCGAGAACAGACTACCTTCCATAATGAAAAGGCTACCATCCATTGTAGTATTCAAAATCTCGACAATAGACTATTGTACCCCAAATTTTGACCTAAGATACCATCTCCCATCCGCATCATTACATTGCAAGGGTTTTGACCTATTTTTATCAATTTTCAAAGCAGTTTTTAAATTCATAACTTTTTTAAGTCGAGAGCTGTTTATCTGTTGAACGCTAAATTTATTAATCGATCAATGCTAAAACGATGTTTATTAATTATTTATTATCTTAAATTTAAATAATTGGAATTTATTTTCAATTATTATATAATTTAAAGATTTATAAATAATAAGGTAAAGATTTGAAAAAAAGAGTTTATTAATTGATCAAACAATGTTATTTAATTATTTATTATTCTAGGTTTAAATAATTGAAATTTTATTTTCAGTTATTATAATTTGGAAGAATTATAAATAATGAAATAATTATTTGAAAAGAAGTTAATTGATCAATGTAAAATAAATAATTGGAAAGAAGAAAAGAATTAACTGAAATAATAGAATTTTATTCATCTTTATTCTAATTATTACAATTGTTGTTTTAAATACTGTATTATGTACAAAGTATTTACAATTGACAATTACATAAAAAGTTTAAAGTAAAATAAAAACTATTCTAATTTTTCCTAAATTCTAAATCTTCATCTTCTATCCAACGCTTCTTTGTTTGCTCATTTAATTTTACCTGCAAAAGAATTAAAGGAAAAGTCAGAAAGGAATAAATATTATTAAAAGCAAAAAAATTAATTTTAGTGTTCATCATTAAAAGCAAACGGTTGGAATCAGTTTTTACCCTTTTTGCAAATCCCGGGATTTCTCCCGGTTCACAAAAAGGGATGAATTTTTATTGACAAATATGAATGCACAAATTTAAATATGCACAAATTCACTTTTTTGTCAAAGCTGCATTTTAAAATAAACTGCATAATTAAAAAAATCAATTGCACATTTCAAAACCAAATGCATAAACTCAATTTTTCAAAAGCCAACTGCGTAGTTCAGAACCATATGCACAAATGCAATATTTTGTCAAAACAGCATATGCATTTTCATCAAGCCAATTCCAACGTAAACATGCCAAAAGGTAGGAAGAAGTCAAAAACCAATAGGCTCCCATGCTGTAACAAAGAGTAGACAAAGAGAAGCAAGCATGTAGTTTAAACCAAATATGCAAGCAAAGTTTATTTTCCATTCTCATCATTTTCCAGCATTGTGCTTTTTCAGAACAGTACAGTATATATCATTTTAATGTCAATCTGTACTAAGAGAGAGAAGAGAGGAAGAGAGTTGGTTTTTTACAGGTTTTGGCCTTAGGCAGGAAAAGGAGTAGAAACAAATCAGCAGTAATACAATAAGAAATGGGAAGCATGAAAATAGAATAGAAACAAAACTGATGTAACAGTAGAGATGGCAGAATATCAAAGGAAATATAGTTAAAAAATTCAAAACCTGAGCCATCAAAGATAAACCTCAAGACCAACTGTTATAACATTACCAAACCCTTCAAAAAAGGAGAAGAGTTGACAACTTGTCTCAAGCCAAACCAACCTTCCTGAAGCTTTCAAAAACCAAAACTGTCAAACAAATACAAAAATTCTCAAGGTACCAAAACCTCACCTCAAGAACCTACTGCATAAAACCAGTAAAACCAACATGGCATAAACCATAAACCATATAACCTGCATAAAACCAATAGGTCCTTGTCAAAGAACCTGCTATCTTAAAAATCTCAACCAATATGGCTTAAAAGACCAGTAGACCCTTAACCATTTCAAACTTGTTGCCCAACCAAACAATAACCATTTCAAGGCCTAAACCATAAAACCGTTTCCCCTGTTTCCATCAACCTGCATAAAACTAGTAAAACCAGGCCGATCCACACACAACAGCCAAAAACATCATCATCCAAAACCATAAAACCAATTTCCAAACCCATAAAATGCCTTCAGAATCTCTTCATCATTAGGCAACACAAGGCATCCACCAACATTCAAAACATCCAGGCAACCAAATTCAAGCAACAGAATCACAATGAAGAAGAAGAGAAGAAAATTATTCGAAGGCAACATTGAAGCATACAGAAGTAAAGCGAGAACAAGAAGAGGAGAAGCATATAGTAAAGCCTCAAACATTCATCATAGGCTAATACAACAAGACGACAGAATCACAGCAAGCAAGCAAGAAGTAAGAACGAAATACCAGGCAACTGAAGAGCATCACCTTTTCTTCCGCCCTTGGCCTCCTACGCACACCCAATCTCCCTCCTCCGTCTCCAGGTAGCATTTCACGCTCTTTTTCTTTCAAAAATACCTCAAACAACCATTAATAACAAGAAGTCAGAAAAAATGGACACAGATTATAACATGCAAATCGTAACAAAACCTAACGAGAAAAAATGAATTTTTACCGAGAATCTGTCGCCCTAAACGCCTCGTTGGAGGGAAGAGGAATATTGAGATGCTGGTGGCCGTGGCAGGAAAGCTCAGGCGAAGGTGGAAGAGAGGAATGAAAAGAAGAACACGAGAACGAGATGAAGGAGCGCCGCTTCTGTCCAAAACCCTAATCCCTTTCTCTCAAAACTAATACAATGTTTAACCCCTAAGAAAAAACAAATTATGATATGGACCTGACTTGCTTTCCAAAGCCCAGCGAAACTCCTTATGCACCCCCTGTTTTCAGTTTTGATTGGGCCCTTTAAAACCTTTAGCCCATATAATTAGTTATCATCCACCCTATTTTTTTATATACCTTTTTCTATTTATTTTCCTTTAGTTTTTCTTTTAGAATTTTATTAGTTTAGATAATTAGCAAGTTTAATCAAGAATAAGAGGTATAACTTAATTAAAACATTTTTAAATAATGGGACCATTTTATTAGTTTAACTTTAGGTTTAATCTAGTAATTTTAGTATTTTTTTATTAGGTTTAGTTAAATAACTTTTAAGTTTTAATTTAGTTTAATTATTTAATAACTCTTAAAATAACATTTTATCTTAATACTAAAAAACATAAAAAAATAGTAAAAAAACTTAAAAAACATTTTATTTAATTAATTCCCTCGCTTTAGTTAATACTAATACAAAAATATAAAAAAAAATAGAATTTAAGAATTAAATCATTTTATCTTTTCTTTAATTAATTCTATTGCGTTATACCTATTAAAAAAAAATACAAAATGTATGTTCACATCATTTAATCTGTTATTTAATCATTGTTATAATTTAATCATTATCTGCTTCAATTGTCTGTTTAATTATTTCATCTTTACTTGATTATTCCATTTACGCCTAAATCCAAGGGAAAAAATGATTAAATTTGTTGACTTCATGTCCTCAAGTCCGATCACGCGAATATTTTGCATTCCATTAAAACTTAAGACAATTTTTCCTCGAATATTCAATCTTTTCAAAACTTATACCTTTTAAGCCAAAACTTCGACATTAGGTCGTCGTACCTTCAAAAACCCGTCCGTACCCCTTTTCGGCCAAAACAATTTATTTTTTAAATCAAACGAACATTTTAATAAACAGATATTTCAAAAGGTTCCTATAGAGTACTATAGATACATTGGGTGCTAATACCTTCCCACTGTATAACCAACCCCCGAACCATAGATTTCTTTTCAAAAATGCCTTGTATTTTTATTACTTTTAGAAAGTATTATTTTACATTGCATATTTAGGGTTTTATTTCGCTCTTTCCCCTTTTCCCTTGGAAATAATAAAGCGCGGTGGCGACTCTTGCTTTTGTGAGACGAATTAATCAATAATTCGATCTTCGATTTACCCCACTACATTTTTTATCGCTACAGAATTGGCGACTCTGCTGGGGATAGATTGACCTCTTGCTGGTCCATCCCTAAGTGGGTTAAGCCTAATTTGTCTTATCTGTTTTATTATTATTTGATTTGTTTGATTATGTGTTTAAATTGGGGTTGTTTGGGTTTTTTTGCAAAGGACGAATCCTATACCCGGATTAAGTTACACTTAAGAATAGGACGGGCGGTACAGTCATGTTAACTTTGAGGGAGTAATCCCGAAGAAGGAGGCATGAGATCCCCCACTCGATGGAAGGCCCTCTTGAACTTAATATTTGTTTACCGAGTAATCGGGAAGACATTATTATTTTCGACCTAGGAGCCAGAGAAATTTAGGACCGTAGAACCCTAACCCATCTTGGCCTTTTTAGGTGTGGCGCGGAGACTATAACGGAGTAATTCGGAAGTAGTTGTTACGCGATGCTACGCTCAGATGAGTTTCTCTTGAGAATATTGTTGATTATTGAGTAATCAAGACGTTGGCAATATCCGAAGGAGGAATGTAGACTCTGGGAACTCTTAGAACCTTGTCTTACAGGTGTGATTGAACCGTTAGTACATACCTTGGGGTGGGCTTTACCCTCGACTCCATGCTGAAACATTGAACCTTTGAACCCCATGTTTTTGAACTTGTGTGTAACTGTTGCATTATCATTCATTCATGCATTCATCAACATCTTTGTAAAAAACTTGTTTTTCAAGGGACTTAGGAATGATTTTTGCAGACATCTCAGGTAATTATGGAATTTGGAAGGAGAAACACTCGAAGTTTTAGTTTTAAGGAGCCCGAGATTGAAGAACTGAAGAGTTTGATTCCTAAGATCAAGAACCCGACGGATTTTCAGAAAAAGTATGGGTCCATTATACCTCTCATGAAGCGTAAGATGAAGGAAGGCATCCTTAATATGTTGGTTCAATTCTACGATCCTTTGTACCGATGTTTCACCTTTCCGGATTACCAGTTGATGCCCACCTTAGAAGAGTACTCCTACATACTTGGTTTGCCGATCACCGACTGTGTTCCTTTTTCTGGCTTAGAAGAGGAGCCCAAATCTCACGAGATAGCGACCATCACCCATTTGAAGAAATCAGAGATAGAGGAGAACATGACTACAAAAGGGGGAATCCGAGGATTGTCTGCGCAGTTTTTGTTAAGGAAAGCTCGTCATTTCGCTGAGATAAAAGATACTATCGCCTTTGAAGACGTCTTTGCTTTACTCGCTTATGGTCTATGCTTGTTCCCTAACGTTGATAAGTTTGTGGATATCAACGCCATCAGAATTTTCTTGATTGGAAATCCGGTCCCTACGCTGCTAGGAAATACCTACTACTCCATCCATCTTCGAAACTCTTATCAAGGAGGAATGATTATTTGTTGTGCACCGTTGCTGTATCAGTGGTATGTTTCTCATTTGCTTGGGTCTGATGTTTTCTAGGATCTCGAGAAGGAGCCGCGTTGGGCGCCAGAAATTATGGCTCTCACTCATTTCGACATTGATTGGTATAATCGAGTTTACTACGACGTGAAGATCATCGATAGCTGTGGTGATTTTCCTAACGTGCCTCTTCTTAGTACGGAAGGTGGAATTAATTATAACCTTGTTCTCGCGCGCCGTCAGTTTGGATATCCGATGAGGGACAAGCCAAACAACATCCATGTGAGTGGTTTCTTTCTTCAAGAGGGACAAGATCACCAGGCAGCTAAGAGGGAGATCGAAGGAGCTTGGCGCCACATCCATAGGAATTGGAGAGTTATGTTAGGACATAGGGGTGTCGTTTCTTTGGAGCCTTACCTACAATGGGTCCGTGCTAGGGCTTGTGCTCTCAAGATGCCCTATAAACCTGAGAAACCTTTATTCCCTACCGTTGCATCGTCATCTGTTGATATCCCTATCGAGAATATGGGAGAATACCAAGGAAATCTGGCTAGGATGAAGTCCGAGAGAGATGCTTGGAAAGAAAAGTACAATATGTCTGAATATGAGAATCGGGTCCTGACTCGACAGCTAAAGGAAAAGGAGGATTTGCTATTTATTCAATACGGCTAAAGGAAAAGGAGAAACTTCGTCAAAAGGATGCTTTACTGAAGAAATATGCTAGTCAAAGGAAGAGAAAGAATGAAGGTCCGGTAAGCGTTGCTCTTGTTCCCAATCCACAAAAGGAAATCATTGATCGACTGGTAGCTGAAAAGAAAGAGATGGAAGACTTTTATGAAGAGAAGATCAGGAAGCTCCAGTTACAATTGGTATTTGGTCCTTCATCTGATGATTCTGAGTGATCTTTAGCTTTTAGTTTTATTTTACTAATGTCATTTTGTAAAACTCTGTAAAAGGGCTTCATGTTTCGAAGTTGTAATTTACTGCTTTTATTATGGACTTCATGTTCCAAAGTTTTAATTTACTGCTTTATTATGGGCTTCATGTTCCAAAGTTGTAGTTTACTGCTTTATTATTGGGTTGTTATCCCGAAATTGTAATTTTTTGTTTTGTTGTTCCAAAGTTGTAAGTTGTAATTTACAGCTTTTGGTTAATGGATGAGTTTTGTTGTTCCAAATTCCTTTACCATTGATATGTGCAAAATTATCGAAGTTCCTTGAAAAACTATTAAAATGAATTATCATTTGCATCACATATCATGCATCATCCAACATTCCACTTCACGTGTTTTCTAGAGTCTCATCCTTGTTTCTTTTTCCACTCCAAAGGTTGTAAAGTTGTCTCATCGATACGATACTCGAGCCAATCGTCAGAGAAAGATGGAAGATCTGGAACAGGAAAACCATGAGCTTCGTGAGGAGGTCGCTACCCTCCGTGTTGGTATGGAAAAGTTAACTGCGCTAGTGGAAAGTTTGGTGGCTGATCAGAATCAGTCATCGACTACAGCTGCTGAGATTCAGACTTCAACTACTGTGGTTTCCGAGATTGTCACCGTTCCAACATCTGTGACTCAAATCAACTCTCTGCTTCAGCATCAGATGCCAAAAGGTTTTCCGTGGGGAATGCCTTACAACTTTGTGCCAGAGGGGTATCAGCCTGTCGTACAACCTTTGTTTCAACCTGCTTTGTCTCTTCCTCAACCAGAGACAACTGCCATGCCGCCGGTAATCCCGTCTGTAACACCTTTCCCGCAACCGGTAATGACAACTGTCGCTCCTGTGGTTCACTCTGTGCCATACTTGAATGAACCTACTTATCCTGCTGAGCCTGCTGAAAGTTTGGGTCTTTTTGATAGAATGGAAGAATTTCAAGACCAATTCCAAGAAATGCAGAAGGAGCTTAGAGCGTTAAAGGGGAAGGATTTGTTTGGGAAGAACACGCATGACCTTTGTTTAGTTCCGAATGTCAAGATTCCAGCAAAATTCAAAGTGCCAGACTTTGAAAGATATAAGGGTGATTCGTGTCCTCGAAGTCATTTGACTATGTACGTGAGAAAGATGTCTACATATTCCGATGATCATGACTTGTTGATTCATTATTTTCAACACAGTTTGACGGGTGCTGCTCTAAAGTGGTATATGGGTTTAGACAGCATTCGGATCCGCAACATCAACGATCTTAGCGAAGCTTTTGTCCATCAGTATAAGTATAACGTTGACATGGCACCGGACAGGGATCAACTCCGGGCGATGTCGCAGAGAGACAGAGAATCTTTTAAGGAATACGCCAAGAGGTGGCGTGAAATTGCTGCTCAAATCTATCCACCTCTTGAGGAGAAAGAGATGACAAAGATATTTTTGAAGACTTTAGGTCCCTTTTACTATGAAAGAATGATTGCCAGCGCACCCAGTGACTTCACCGAAATGGTAAGCATGGGCATGCGGTTGGAGGAAGGGATTCGTGAAGGGCGTTTGGTTAAAGAAGGAAGTCCGTCTAGCAGTACTAAGAAGTTTGGAAGTGTTTTTCCGAAAAGAAAAGAGTAGGATGTCAGCGCATTGTTCCCAGGGAGACCGAGGAGAGGTTACTCACACGTTGCGGCAGTCACTCCGGTTGTCCGCCCAGCTTTGATGACCCCAGCTCATCAAACCCCATCAACTCAACAACAGCCATTTCAGCAGCAGTCTCGACAACAGGCTTATCCATTCAACAATCAGAACCGTTCACCAAGAAAACCATAATTCGATGCCATTCCGATGACTTATACTGAATTGTTCCCTGCTCTTATCAGAAAGAACCTCATAACGACAAAGCCTCCTCCTGTCGCACCGAATAGTACTTCTCCGTGGTATAAGGCGGATCAATTTTGTGAATATCATCAAGGGTCACCGGGGCACAACCTTAAAAATTGTTTTGCTCTAAAGGCGGACGTGCAGAGGTTGATTAAGAATGGTATCTTGTCTTTCAAGGATGTTAACCCGAATGTTAGAGATAATCCTTTGCCTCGACATGGGGCAGCATCAGTGAATATGGTGGAAGGTTGTCCGGGAAAGTTCCGAGTTTTCCAAGTTGAACACATAAGAGAGCCGTTGATCATGTTACATCAGAGTTTAAGAAGACTTGCCTTTGTTAGGCATCAGCATGATTATGACATTTGTGAATTTTGTTCAAGAGAGGTTGATTGCCCTGTTGTGAAGGAGGATATTCAAAAGTTGTTAGACCAGAGGGTTATCACTATTACATATGACAGAAATCCGGAGGATGAAGTGAGTGTTATAATACCACAATTCAATTTTCCTGAATCAGTAGAGATCGTTTACGACAGTCAGACTGCACCTGTTGATCCTTTGATCATTTATCCACCTGGTCCTATGCCTTACAACTCAGACCAAGCTGTACCGTATAAGTATAATGCCACAATGATTGAGAATGGGGTAGAAGTCCCTATACCAACAAGCCCGTCTTTTGTTAACATTGCTTATGTGATTAGAGTTACGAGAAGTGGACGTGTCTTTGCAGCAGTACCTTTAAAGAGACCAGAAGTTCAAGTCAGGAGGCCCATACCGGCGGAAATTCCAGTGAGAAATGTTGAACCAAGGGTTGAGATAGGTCGATCTGATGAACCTATCCCTCGCCCTGAGGATGATGAGATTCTGAAGCTTATCAAGAGAAGTGAATATAAGATTGTGGACCAACTATTGCAGACTCCTTCCAAAATCTCTTTGCTTGCTTTATTAAGAGATTCTGGTGCCCATAGAGAAGCTTTGATGAAGGTCTTGGACCAGGCGTTCGTGGATCATGATGTGATGGTTGACCAATTTGACGGAATTGTGGGAAATATTACTTCGTGTAACAATCTTGGTTTCAGTGATGAAGAGCTTCTGGAGGAGGGAAGGAACCATAATATGGCTTTGCATATCTCAATAAGTTATGGAAATGATACTTTATCAAGTGTGTTGGTAGATACAGGTTTGTCGTTGAATGTAATGCCCAAAACTACATTATCTCGACTCTCATATCCAGGTGCTCCCATGAGACCTAGTGGAGTAATTGTTAAAGCGTTTGATGGTTCTAGGAAGACTGTCATTGGTGAAGTGGATCTTCCTATAGTAATTGGTCCTCATACTTTTCAGATCACTTTTCAAGTAATGGATATTCGTGCTGCCTACAGTTGCCTATTGGGTCGTCCATGGATCCATGATGCAGGGGCAGTCACTTCCACGCTCTATCAAAGATTGAAGTTCGTAAGGCATGGAAAGCTGGTAATGATTGGTGGAGAGAAGGTTATGGTGGTAAGCCATTTGTCATCTTTCTCTTTTATTGATGCTGATGAGGATGTTGGAACCCAATTCCAAGCTCTATCTGTTGCCAAGAATGAAGTGAAGAAGCAAGGGACATCTATTTCTTCTTTTGAGGATGCGCGACGAGTGGTTGAAAGTGGTTTGGAAGAAGGTTGGGGCCAGGTGTTGACTTTGCCCGAGAACAAGTCTGGAGAAGGTCTTGGTTTTCGTCCTGTGTCTGCAAGAGTCAAGCAGGAAGTGGTTACTCGTCCGATACAAGAGGTTTTCCGAAGCGCAGGTTTTATCCATCCCACTCCTCCTGAAGTTGATGCTATCAAAGAAGACGATTCTGAAGAGGATTTACCCGATTTTGTGACGCATGGAGTGGTTTGCCAGAACTGGATTGCTGTTGATGTTCCTGTTGTGATGCACATTTCTGAGTAATGTTTTGTTTTATTTTTCAAAAAAAAAGAACTTTCGCTCTGCCCAAGGCGAAAAGTATTTTTGTCGGGCTATAAATCCTTTTGCTCTGCCCAAGGCAAAAGAGAAATGTCTGGGCTCTTTGTTTCAAGTATTTCCCTTCAATGAATAAAAATGTTATTTTGTCCACTACTGTTTTATTTTTCACTTTTTATGGAAAATAGTAATGAAAATTAATTAGTAGTAATAGAAAAATATAATAATATTTTGTTTCATTTGTACAACATTCATATTAATCGATTTCTAAAATAAAGCATAATCATATGTGCAGATTAATCCATGACTTAACCATTGAAAACAATGATCCTATGCCCTCTCCCAACTTTGAATTCCCTTTGTTCAGAGCCGAATAAGAGGATAGTGAAGAGATTCCTGTTGAGATTTCCCGTTTGCTTGAGCATGATGAAAAGACTATTCAGTTGTTTGAAGAACCTGTAGAGTTGATCAATTTGGGTGATGAAGAAGATAAAAAGGAAGTTAAGGTCAGAGCATTGCTTATCCCAGAAGTCAAAGAAAAAATGTTGGAGCTTCTCAAAGAGTATGTTGATGTGTTTGCTTGGTCCTACCAAGATATGCCAGGTTTGGACAACAGTATTGTGGAGCATCGTTTACCGTTGAGACCTGAATGTCCGCCGATTAAGCAGAAGTTGAGAAGAACTCGTCCCGATATGGCTGACAAGATCAAAGAAGAAGTTCAGAAACAGATTAATGCAGGTTTCCTTGTTACATCAGTCTATCCTCAGTGGTTAGCCAATATAGTGCCTGTTGCTAAGAAAGATGGCAAAGTTCGAATGTGTGTAGACTATAGAGATCTGAATAGAGCTAGTCCAAAGGATGACTTCCCATTACCGCACATTGACGTATTGGTCGACAGTACCGCCAAGTTCAAAGTCTTTTCTTTCATGGATGGTTTCTCTGGTTACAATCAAATCAAGATGGCACCAGAAGATATGGAGAAGACAGCTTTCATTACACCTTGGGGAACCTTTTGTTATCGGGTTATGCCGTTTGGTTTGAGGAATGCTGGTGCAACATACCAAAGGCCCATGACTGCTTTGTTCTATGACATGATGCATAAAGAGATTGAAGTGTATGCAGATGACATGATTGCCAAATCACAAACTGAGGAAGATCACTTGGAACATTTATTGAAGTTATTCCAGCGTTTGAGAAAGTATAAACTCCGTCTGAATCCCAACAAGTGTACTTTTGGTGTTCGTTCTGGAAGAATTCTGGGTTTCATTGTCAGTCAGAAAGGTATTGAGGTAGATCCTGATAAAGTCAAAGCTATTCGGGAAATGCCCGCACCCAAGACGGAAAAACAAGTAAGAGGATTCCTTGGGAAACTGAATTATATTTCTAGATTTATATCTCATATGAGTGCTACCTGTGGGCCGATTTTCAAGCTTCTCCGAAAGGACCAAGGATGTGTGTGGACAGAAGATTGTCAGAGAGCTTTTGATAGCATCAAAGAATATTTTATTGAACCTCCCATTTTGATTCCTCCGGTGGAAGGAAGACCTTTGATTATGTACCTGACTATATTGGAAGATTCCATGGGATGTGTGCTTGGTCAACAAGATGAGACTGGAAGAAAGGAGCATGCCGTATATTATCTGAGTAAGAAATTCACAGACTGTGAGTCTCGGTACTCATTGCTTGAGAAAACCTATTGTGCTTTAGCTTGGGCTGCTCGCCGTCTGCGCCAGTATATGATTAACCACACCACTTGGTTGATCTCCAAAATGGATCCGATCAAGTATATCTTTGAGAAGCCCGCCTTATCTGGAAGAATAGCCCGTTGGCAGATGTTGTTGTCCGAATATGACATTGAGTATCACACTCAGAAGGCAATCAAAGGGAGTATTTTATCCGACCATTTGGCTCACCAACCAATTGACGATTATCAATCCATCAAGTTTGATTTCCCAGATGAAGATGTTATGTACTTGAAAGCTAAAGATTGTGAAGAACCGTTACCTGAAGAAGGACCTGATCCCGAATCGCATTGGGGTTTGATTTTTGACGGAGCTGTGAATTCCTATGGAAATGGAATTGGGGCAATCATCGTCACTCCCCGAGGTACTCATATCCCGTTCACGGCGAGATTGAAGTTTGACTGCACGAACAACATGGCTGAATATGAGGCATGTATTATGGGTCTCGAAGAAGCAGTGGATCTAAGGATTAAGATTCTTGATATTTACGGAGATTCGGCGTTGGTAATTAATCAAATCAAAGGAGAATGGGAGACTCGTCATCCTGGTTTGATCCCTTACAGAGACTATGCTAGAAGATTGTTAACTTTCTTCAACAAGGTGGAATTACATCATATCCCTAGAGATGAGAACCAAATGGCTGATGCTTTAGCTACTTTGTCTTCAATGTTTCAAGTGAATGGTTGGAACGATGTGCCTACAATCCGAGTTATGCGCCTTGATAGACCTGCTCATGTGTTCTCGGTAGAAGAGGTTACCGATGACAAACCGTGGTTTTATGCGTGTTCTTCAAACTCAAGAGTACCCACCTGGGGCATCCAATAAAGATAAGAAGACATTGAGAAGATTAGCAAGCAGTTTCTTCCTCAATGAAGAAGTTTTGTATAAGAGGAATTACGACATGGTCTTGCTCAGATGTGTAGACAGACGTGAAGCAGACATGCTGATGCAAGAAGTGCATGAAGGATCCTTTGGAACTCATGCCAATGGACATGCAATGGCTAGAAAGATGTTGAGAGCTGGTTACTATTGGATGACAATGGAATCTGATTGCTGCAAATATGTGAAGAAATGTCATAAATGCCAGATTTATGCGGACAAGATGCACGTATCGCCGACCCTCCTTAACGTTATCTCTTCACCTTGGCCTTTCTCTATGTGGGGCATTGATATGATTGGAATGATTGAACCCAAAGCTTCAAATGGTCATCGTTTCATCTTGGTAGCGATCGATTATTTTACTAAATGGGTGGAAGCAGCATCTTATGCTAATGTAACCAGACAGGTGGTAGTCAGATTTATCAAGAATCAGATCATTTGTCGATACGGTGTCCCGAGCAAGATCATCACTGATAATGGTTCGAATTTGAATAACAAGATGATGAGAGAGCTTTGTGAAGAGTTCAAGATCGAACATCATAATTCTTCTCCTTACAGACCGAAGATGAATGGGGTTGTTGAGGCTGCTAACAAGAACATCAAAAAGATTGTCCAGAAGATGGTGGTAACTTATAAAGATTGGCATGAAATGCTTCTGTTTGCTCTGCATGGATATCGTACTTCAGTTCGCACTTCAACAGGCGCAACCCCATTTTCCCTAGTTTATGGTATGGAAGCAGTACTCCCCGTGGAGGTTGAGATTCCGTCTCTGAGAGTGTTTATGGAAGCCAAGCTTTCTGAGGCTGAATGGTGTCAAAGTAGATATGATCAGTTGAATTTAATTGAAGAAAGGAGATTGACAGCTTTGTGTCACGGTCAATTGTATCAGCAGAGAATGAAGAAGGCTTTTGATAAGAAGGTTCGACCACGCGAGTTCAGAGAAGGTGACCTTGTGCTCAAGAAGATATTATCTTTCCAACCTGATTCTAGGGGCAAGTGGGCTCCGAATTATGAAGGACCGTATGTCGTTAAGAAAGTTTTCTCTGGAGGTGCCTTAATTCTCACAAATATGGACGATGAAGAGCTCCCGCGTCCCATGAACACCGATGCAGTCAAGAAGTATTTCGCTTAGGTTTGAGTTGACAGTTCGCTAAGTTGAAAACACGAAAGGGAGGCTTAGGTAAACTTTTGGTCAGACCAGTCTTGGCATTTGAACAAATTTCAGAATTCGAAGTTGTTAGGGAGAATAGTGATCATTGTTTTTTATGTAACCCTTTCTTTCATGTACTATTTCCCAAACTTTTGTAAACCGTTGGAGTCGCGTTGTTAGCGAACTACCATCTTATTAATGAAATTTGAGCATTTACCTTTTGTGGGCAAAATTTTAATTTTTACGGAAATATTTGAAACAAAGTTATTTAAAGTATTCTTATTTTTAAAAATGTGTCGTGAATAATGAAAGGAATATTAACAGTTGTTCCGAGGATGGTCAAGCCATGAAATGCAAAACGGTACAATAATTTATCCTTGCATGATGAACATGTTTCGTTGCAAAATCGTCATGAGGTGTTGGTTGTGTAAACTTGCATTTCTCGCGGTACTAAGTTTGGTGACTCCCCATTTGTTCCAGTTAAGCGTTGTTTTGGCTACCTTTATTTGGGCAGATTTCTGAAGTGTGGTACGCTTTGTCTCATGCCAGTGGTCTATTGGTATTAGAAGATTGGATTTGAATACTTTTCTACTCAGAAGACTTGAGCCTTGTGGCGTGGTACGTTCCTACGTTGCTGTGGGGTTCCAGTTCCATTTATTTTCCGTATTTTTCAAGATTGGCCAAGTATCTATTATGCTGTGACATCTTATCGTCTTCAGGATATTCCATCTGTTCGTTTTGTCAGCATAACATTCATTTATTCATTTACACTTATATCACGCATGCATATTCACATTTGTCGTTGATTTTGGGTCGTACTATGTTTATTCAAACAACGTACATATTTCTTACCAAGTAGAAGGTTAGCTTAGGCAGAAAATGTGCTTCCTTTCTAAATTCCCCAACTGAGCTAATCCTCATGGATGATTTTTGATTTAGCTTACCCGGTCCATTTCTGGATAGGATGAATCCCCAATCAAGTTACTTTCTCATTGGGTGGAGTCTTGTTTGACTGTTTTCTCTCTAGTTTATCCCTTGATGAAGTTGTTGTCTCTTGCATAGGCTATCTCATGATTTTCCCCAGTGAAGTCACGACCTAGACGAATGGTGCATTTATTTTGCACACTTAAGTATGTGATCCCTTCGGGAAGGATGGATTCATGGTTCTCTTTGACGAAGATTTTATTCTCTGCCAATGTCATCGCAATTTCCTTCTGAGTTATTATTGGAAAACGACAAGCGGCAGCTCTTCATGAGCAACTTGTACGTTATTTTTTTGGAAAACGACAAGCGGCGGTCTCTTCATGAGCAACTTGTACGTTATAGACTTCGTTGGAAAACGAAAAGCGGCAGCTCTTCACGAGCAACTTGTGCGTTATTATATTTCTGGAAAATGACAAGCGGCAGCTCTTCACGAGCAAATTGTGCGTTATTATTATTGGAAAACGACAAGCGGCGGTCTCTTCATGAGAAACTTGTACGTTATAGACATCGTTGGAAAACGACAAGCGGCAGCTCTTCACGAGCAACTTGTGCGTTATTATTAATTTGGAAAACGACAAGCGGCAGCTCTTCATGAGCAACTTGTGCATTATTATTTTGGAAAATGGCAAGCGGCAGTCTCTTTATTTGAGAAACTTGTACGTTATTATTTTTCTGGAATACAGCAAGTGGCAGCTTCTTTATTTGAGCAGCTTGTATGTTATTGGTATTTTTGGAAGACAGCAAGCGGCAGCTTCTTTATTTGAGCAGCTTGTATGTTATCGACACCCCTGGACGACAGCAAGTGGCAGCCTCTTTATTTGAGCAGCTTGTCTGTCATAGTATTTTTGGAAGACAGCAAGTGGCAGCTTCTTTATTTGAGCAGCTTGTATGTCATAATATTTTTTGGAGGGCAGCAAGTGGCAGCTTCTTTATTTGGGGCAACTTGTGTATCTACAACCTTACTTATATCTCTGCATTAATTGGTATATCTCGGAAAATCTCGCAGAGAAGTTTGTTATGAATCTTTACCTTCAGAAGTTGGTAATCCATCATCAGCAAATTTGATACTCTCTGTCTATCTTTGACTTTGAGTTGTGAACTCACTATTTCTGGGTCAATAATCTGTTTTATGGCCTATCCCCTCAATTTTATTCGCCGTCAAGAGTCTGTCATTTGAAGTCGATGGCTCGTTTCCCCAGTAGTGTATAATCCATGTCTATGTGTTTTGTTGGTGTTTGATTTCTCCAGCATTGGCTTGTTTCCTACAATATCTTTCTCTGTGAATTCAATCACTGCATTCATATCAAACATAATGGCGGTATCTTAGGGTAAAATTTGCGTGTTATGTATTTAAGTACCTTCAATCTCGTCGAGACAAAGATTTTAATCTTCATATCTCCGGATAGAAGAAACTTAAATAGGGGCAGCTGTTGTACCCCAAATTTTGACCTAAGATACCATCTCCCATCCGCATCATTACATTGCAAGGGTTTTGACCTATTTTTATCAATTTTCAAAGCAGTTTTTAAATTCATAACTTTTTCAAGTCGAGAGCTGTTTATCTGTTGAACGCTAAATTTATTAATCGATCAATGCTAAAACGATGTTTATTAATTATTTATTATCTTAAATTTAAATAATTGGAATTTATTTTCAGTTATTATATAATTTAAAGATTTAGAAATAATAAGGTAAATATTTGAAAAAAAGAGTTTATTAATTGATCAAATAATGTTATTTAATTATTTATTATTCTAGCTTTAAATAATTGAAATTTTATTTTCAGTTATTATAATTTGGAAGAATTATAAATAATGAAATAATTATTTGAAAAGAAGTTAATTGATCAATGTAAAATAAATAATTGGAAAGAAGAAAATAATTAACTGAAATAATAGAATTTTATTCATCTTTATTCTAATTATTACAATTGTTGTTTTAAATACTGTATTATGTACAAAGTATTTACAATTCACAATTACATAAAAAGTTTAAAGTAAAATAAAAACTATTCTAATTTTTCCTAAATTCTAAATCTTCATCTTCTATCCAACGCTTCTTTGTTTGCTCATTTAATTTTACCTGCAAAAGAATTAAAGGAAAAGTCAGAAAGGAATAGATATAATTAAAAGCAAAAAAATTAATTTTAGTGTTCATCATTAAAAGCAAACGGCTGGAATCAGTTTTTACCCTTTTTGCAAATCACGGGATTTCTCCCGGTTCACAAAGAGGGATGAATTTTTATTGACAAATATGAATGCACAAATTTAAATATGCACAAATTCACTTTCTTGTCAAAGCTGCATTTTAAAATAAAATGCATAATTAAAAAAATCAATTGCACATTTCAAAACCAAATGCATAAACTCAATTTTTCAAAAGCCAACCGCGTAGTTCAGAACCATATGCACAAATGCAATATTTTGTCAAAACAGCATATGCATTTTCAACAAGCCAATTCCAACATAAACATGCCAAAAGGTAGGAAGAAGTCAAAAATCAATAGGCTCCCATGCTGCAACAAAGAGTAGACAAAGAGAAGAAAGCATGCAGTTTAAACCAAATATGCAAGCAAAGTTTATTTTCCATTCTCATCATTTTCCAGCATTGTGCTTTTTCAGAATAGTACAGTATATATCATTTTAATGTCAATCTGTACTAAGAGAGAGAAGAGAGGAAGAGTGTTGGTTTTTTACAGGTTTTGGCCTTAGGCAGGAAAAGGAGTAGAAACAAATCAGCAGTAATACAATAAGAAATGGGAAGCATGAAAATAGAATAGAAACAAAACTGATGTAACAGTAGAGATGGCAGAATATCAAAGGAAATATAGTTAAAAAATTCAAAACCTGAGCCATCAAAGATAAGCCTCAAGACCAACTGTTATAACATCACCAAACCCTTCAAAAAAGGAGAAGAGTTGACAACTTGTCTCAAGCCAAACCAACCTGCCTGAAGCTTTCAAAAACCAAAACTGTAAAACAAATACAAAAATTCTCAAGGTACCAAAACCTCACCTCAAGAACCTACTGCATAAAACCAGTAACACCAACATGGCATAAACCATAAACCATATAACCTGCATAAAACCAATAGGGCCTTGTCGAAGAACCTCCTATCTTAAAAATCTCAACCAATATGGCTTAAAAGACCAGTAGACCCTTAACCATTTCAAACCTGTTGCCCAACCAAACAATAACCTTTTCAAGGCCTAAACCATAAAACCGATTCCCCTGTTTCCATCAACCTGCATAAAACTAGTAAAACCAGGCCGATCCACACACAACAGCCAAAAACATCATCTTCCAAAACCATAAAACCAATTTCCAATCCCACAAAATGCCTTCAGAATCTCTTCATCATTAGGCAACATAAGGCATCCACCAACATTCAAAACATCCAGGCAACCAAATTCAAGCAACAGAATCACAGTGAAGAAGAAGAGAAGAAAATTATTCGAAGGCAACATTGAAGCATACAGAAGTAAAGCGAGATGAAGAAGAGGAGAAGCATACAGTAAAGCCTCAAACATTCATCATAGGATAATACAACAAGACGACAGAATCACAGCAAGCAAGCAAGAAGTAAGAACGAAATACCAGGCAACTGAAGCGCATCACCTTTTCTTCCGCCCTTGGCCTCCTACGCACACCCAATCTCCCTCCTCCGTCTCCAGGTAGCATTTCACGCTCTTTTTCTTTCAAAAATACCTCAAACAACCATTAATAACAAGAAGTCGGAAAAAATGGACACAGATTATAACATGCAAATCGTAACAAAACGTAACGAGAAAAAATGAATTTGTACCGAGAATCTGTCGCCCTAAACGCCTCGTTGGAGGGAAGAGGAATATTGAGATGCTGGTAGCCGTGGCAGGAAAGCTCAAGCGAAGGTGGAAGAGAGGAATGAAAAGAAGAACACGAGAACGAGATGAAGGAGCGCCGCTTCTGTCCAAAACCCTAATCCCTTTCTCTCAAAACTAATACAACGTTTAACCCCTAAGAAAAAACAAATTATGATATGGACCTGACTTGCTTGCCAAAGCCCAGCGAAACTCCTTATGCACCCCCCTATTTTCAGTTTTGATTGGGCCCATTAAAACCTTTAGCCCATATAATTAGTTATCATCCACCCTATTTTTTTTTATATACCTTTTTCTATTTATTTTCCTTTAGTTTTTCTTTTAGAATTTTATTAGTTTAGATAATTAGCAAGATTAATCAAGAATAAGAGGTATAACTTAATTAAAACATTTTTAAATAATGGGACCATTTTATTAGTTTAACTTTAGGTTTAATCTAGTAATTTTAGTATTTTTTATTAGGTTTAGTTAAATAACTTTTAAGTTTTAATTTAGTTTAATTATTTAATAACTCCTAAAATAACATTTTATCTTAATACTAAAAAACATAAAAAAATAGTAAAAAAACTTAAAAAACATTTTATTTAATTAATTCCCTCGCTTTAGTTAATACTAATACAAAAATATAAAAAAAAATAGAATTTAAGAATTAAATCATTTTATCTTTTCTTTAATTAATTCTATTGCGTTATACCTATTAAACAAAAATACAAAATGTATGTTCACATCATTTAATCTGTTATTTAATCATTGTTATAATTTAATCATTATCTGCTTCAATTGTCTGTTTAATTATTTCATCTTTACTTGATTATTCCGTTTACGCCTAAATCCAAGGGAAAAAATGATTAAATTTGTTGACTTCATGTCCTCAAGTCCGATCACGCGAATATTTTGCATTCCATTAAAACTTAAGACGATTTCTCCTCGAATATTCAATCTTTTCAAAACTTATACCTTTTAAGCCAAAACATCGACATTAGGTCGTCGTAACTTCAAAAACCCGTCCGTACCCCTTTTCGGCCAAAACAATTTATTTTTTAAATCAAACGAACATTTTAATAAACAGATATTTCAAAAGGATCCTATAGAGTACTATAGATACATTGGGTGCTAATACCTTCCCACTGTATAACCAACCCCCGAACCATAAATCTCTTTTCAAAAACGCCTTGTATTTTTATTACTTTTAGAAAGTATTATTTTACATTGCATATTTAGGGTTTTATTTCGCTCTTTCCCCTTTTCCCTTGGAAATAATAAAGCGCGGTGGCGACTCTTGCTTTTGTGAGACGAATTAATCAATAATTCAATCTCCGATTTACCCCGCTACATTTTTTATCGCTACATAGACTACCTTACATAATGACTAGGCTACCATCCATTTGAGTAACAAACATATTGACAACAAACTACTTTTCATAATGTCAAGGCTACAATCAATTGTAGTAACAAAAATATCGATAAAAGACTACCTTCCATAATGACAAGGCTACCATCCATTGGAGTACCAAAAATCTCAACAACAAACTACCTTCCATAATGACAAGGCTACCATCCATTGGAGTAACAAAAATGTCGAAAATAGACTACCTTCCATAATGATTAGGCTACCATCCATTGGAGTATCAAAGATATCAACAACAGACTACCTTTCATAATGACAAGGCTACCATCCATTGGAATAACAAAAATATCGACAACAGACTACCTTCCATAATGACAAGGCTACCATCCATTGGAGTAACAAAAATCTTGACAACAGACTACCATCCATAATGACAAGGCTACCATCCATTGGATTAACATAGATATCGATAACATACTACCTTCCATAATGACAAGGCTACCATCCATTGGAGTAACAAAAATCACGACAACAGACTACCTTCCATAATGAAAAGGCTACCTTCCATTGGAATAACAAAAATCTCGACAACAGACTACCTTCCATAATGACAAGGCTACCATCCAATGGAGTAACAAAAATCTCGACAACAGACTACCTTCCATAATGACAAGGCTAACATCCATTGGAGTAACAAAAATATCAACAAGAGACTACCTTCCATAATAACAAGGCTACCATCCATTGTAGTAACAAAAATCTCGACAACAGACTACCTTCAATAATGACAAGGCTACCATCCATTAGAGTAACAAAAATCCGGACAACAAACTACCTTCCATAATGACAAGGCTACCATCCATTGGACTAACAAAAATATTTACAACAAACTACCATCCATAATGACAAGGCTACCATCCATTGGATTAACATAAATATCGATAACATACTACCTTCTATAATGACAAGGCTACCATACATTGGAGTAATAAAAATCTCGACAACAGACTACCTTCCATAATGACAAGGTTATCATCCATTGTAGTAACAAAAATCTTGACAACATACTACCTTCCATAATGACAAGGCTACAATCCATTGTAGTAACAAAAATATTAACAATATACTACCTTCTATAATGAAAAGGCTACAATCCATTGTAGTAATAAAAATCACGACAACAGACTACCATCCATAATGACAAGGCTACCATCCATTGGAGTAACAAAAAATCAACAAGAGACTACCTTCCATAATGACAAGGCTACCATCCATTGTAGTAACAAAAATCTCGACAACAGACTACGTTAAATAATGACAAGGCTACCATACATTAGAGTAACAAAAATCCGGACAACAGACTACCTTCCATAATGACAAGGCTACCATCCATTGGAGTAACAAAAATATCAAAAAGAGAATACCTTCCATAATGACAAGGCTACCATCCTATGGAGTAACAAAAATATCGACAACAGACTACCTTCCATAATGACAAGGCTACCATCCATTGGAGTAACAAAAATCTCGAAAACAGACTACCTTCCGTAATTACTAGGCTACCATCCAGTGGAATAACAAAAATCTCGACAACAGACTAACTTCTATAATGACAAGGCTACCATGCATTATAGTAACAAAAATCTAAATAACATACTACCTTCCATAATGACAAGGCTACCATCCATTGGAATAACAAAAATCACAACAACAGACTACCTTCGATAATGACAAGGCTACCATCAATTGGAGTAACAAAAATCTCGAGAACAGACTACCTTCCATAATGAAAAGGCTACCATCCATTGGAGTATTCAAAATCTCGAGAATAGACTACCTTCCATAATGAAAAGGCTACCATCCATTTGAGTAACAAACATATTGACAACAAACTACTTTTCATAATATCAAGGCTACAATCAATTGTAGTAACAAAAATATCGGTAAAAGACTACCTTCCATAATGACAAGGCTACCATCCATTGGAGTAACAAAAATCTCAACAACAGACTACCTTCCATAATGCCAAGGCTACCATCCATTTGAGTAACGAAAATGTCGAAAATAGACTACCTTCCATAATGATTAGGCTACCATCCATTGGAGTATCAAAGATATCAACAACAAACTACCTTTCATAATGACAAGGCTACCATCCATTGGAATAACAAAAATCTCGACAACAGACTACCTTCTATAATGACAAGGCTACCATCCATTGGAGTAACAAAAATCTTGATAAAAGACTACCTTCCATAATGAAAAGGCTACCTTCCATTGGAATAACAAAAATCTCGACAATATACTACCTTCCATAATGAAAAGGCTACAATCCATTGTAGTAATAAAAATCACGACAACAGACTACCTTCCATAATGATTAGGCTACCATCCATTGGAGTAACAAAAATATCAACAAGAGACTACCTTCCATAATGATTAGGCTACCATCCATTGGAGTATCAAAGATATCAACAACAGACTACCTTTCATAGTGACAAGGCTATCATCCGTTGGAATAACAAAAATCTCGACAACAGAATACCTTCCATAATGACAAGGCTACCATCCAATGGAGTAAGAAAAATCTCGACAACAGACTACCTTCCATAATGACAAGGCTAACATCCATTGGAGTAACAAAAATGTCAACAAGAGACTACCTTCCATAATGACAAGTCTACCATCCTATGGAGTAAAAAAAATATCGACAACAGACTACCTTCGATAATGACAAGGCTACCATCTATTGGAGTAATAAAAATCTCGAGAACAGACTACCTTCCATAATGAAAAGGCTACCATCCATTGGAGTATTCAAAATCTCGACAATAGACTACCTTACATAATGACTAGGCTACCATCCATTTGAGTAACAAACATATTGACAACAAACTACTTTTCATAATGTCAAGGCTACAATCAATTGTAGTAACAAAAATATTGATAAAAGACTACCTTCCATAATGAAAAGGCTACCTTCCATTGGAATAACAAAAATCTCGACAATATACTACCTTCCATAATGAAAAGGCTACAATCCATTGTAGTAATAAAAATCACGACAACAGACTACCTTCCATAATGATTAGGCTACCATCCATTGGAGTAACAAAAATATCAACAAGAGACTACCTTCCATAATGACAAGGCTACTATGCATTGTAGTAACAAAAATCTCGACAACAGACTACCTTCAATAATGACAAGGCTACCATACATTAGAGTAACAAAAATCCGGACAACAGACTACCTTCCATAATGACAAGGCTACCATCCATTGGGGTAACAAAAATATCAACAAGAGACTACCTTCCATAATGACAAGGCTACTATCCTATGGAGTAACAAAAATATCGACAACAGACTACCTTCCATAATGACAAGGCTACCATCCATTGGAGTAACAAAAATCTCGAAAACAGACTACCTTCCGTAATTACTAGGCTACCATCCAGTGGAATAACAAAAATCTCGACAACAGACTAACTTCCATAATGACAAGGCTACCATGCATTATAGTAACAAAAATCTGAATAACAGACTACCTTCCATAATGACAAGGCTACCATCCATTGGAATAACAAAAATCACAACAATAGACTACCTTCGATAATGACAAGGCTACCATCGATTGGAGTAACAAAAATCTCGAGAACAAACTACCTTCCATAATGAAAAGGCTACCATCCATTGGAGTATTCAAAATCTCGACAATAGACTACCTTACATAATGACTAGGCTGCCATCCATTTGAGTAACAAACATATTGACAACAAACTAATTTTCATAATGTCAAGGCTACAATCAATTGTAGTAACAAAAATATCGATAAAAGACTACCTTCCATAATGACAAGGCTACCATCCATTGGAGTAACAAAAATCTCGACAACAGACTACCTTCGATAATGACAAGGCTAACATCCATTGGAGTAACAAAAATATCAACAAGAGACTACCTTCCATAATGACAAGGCTACCATCCATTGGAATAACAAAAATCATAACAACAGACTACCTTCGATAATGACAAGGCTACTATCTATTGGAGTAACAAAAATCTCGAGAACAGACTACCTTCTATAATGACAAGGATACCATCCATTGGAGTATTTAAAATCTCGACAATAGACTACCTTACATAATGACAAGGCTACCATCCATTGGATTAACATAGATATCGATAACATACTACCTTCCATAATGACAAGGCTACCATACATTGGAGTAATAAAATTCTCGACAATAGACTACCTTCCATAATAACAAGGCTATCATCCATTGTAGTAACAAAAATATCGACAACATACTACCTTCCGTAATGAAAAGGCTAGAATCCCTTGTAGTAATAAAAATCACGACAATAGACTACCATCCATAATGACGAAGCTACCATCCATTGGAGTAACAAAAATATCAACAATAGACTACCATCCATAATGACGAGGCTACCATCCATTGTAGTAACAAAAATCTCGACAACAGACTACCTTCAATAATGACAAGGCTACCATACATTAGAGTAACAAAAATCCAGACAACATACTACCTTCCATAATGACAAGGCTACCATCCATTGAAGTAACAAAAATATCAACAAGAGACTACCTTCCATAATGACAAGGCTACCATCCTATGGAGTAACAAAAATATTGACAACACACTACCTTACATAATGATAAAGCTACCATCCATTGGAGTAACAAAAATCTCGAAAACAGACTACCTTCCGTAATTACTAGGCTACCATCCAGTGGAATAACAAAAATCTCGACAACAGACTAACTTCCATAATGACAAGGCTACCATGCATTATAGTAACAAAAATCTGAACAACAGACTACCTTCCATAATGACAAGGCTACCATCCATTAGAATAAAAAAAATCACAACAACAGACTACCTTCGATAATGACAAGGCTACCATCTATTAGAGTAACAAAAATCTGTAGAACATACTACCTTCCAAAATGACAAGGCTACCATCCATTGGAGTATTAAAAATCTCGACAATAGACTACCTTACATAATGACTAGGCTACCATCCATTTGTGTAACAAACATATTGACAACAAAATACTTTTCATAATGTCAAGGCTACAATCCATTGTAGTAACAAAAATACCGACAAGATACTACCTTCCATAATGACAAGCCTACCATCCATTGGAGTAACATAAATCTCGACAACAGACTATCTTCCATAATGACAAGGCTAACATCCATTGGAGTAACAAAAATATCAACAAGAGACTACCTTCCATAATGACAAGTCTACCATCCATTGTAGTAACAAAAATCTAGATAGCAGACCACCTTCAATAATGACATGGCTACCATCCATTTGAGTAACAAAAATATCAACAAGAGACTCCCTTCCATAATGACAAGGCTACCAACCAATGGAGTAACAAAAATATCGACAACAGACTACCTTCCATAATGACAAGGCTACCATCCATTGGGGTAACAAAAATATCAACAAGAGACTACCTTCCATAATGACAAGGCTACTATCCTATGGAGTAACAAAAATATCGACAACAGACTACCTTCCATAATGACAAGGCTACCATCCATTGGAGTAACAAAAATCTCGAAAACAGACTATCTTCCGTAATTACTAGGCTACCATCCAGTGGAATAACAAAAATCTCGACAACAGACTAACTTCCATAATGACAAGGCTACCATGCATTATAGTAACAAAAATCTGAATAACAGACTACCTTCCATAATGACAAGGCTACCATCCATTGGAATAACAAAAATCACAACAATAGACTACCTTCGATAATGAAAAGGCTACCATTGATTGGAGTAACAAAAATCTCGAGAACAGACTACCTTCCATAATGAAAAGGCTACCATCCATTGGAGTATTCAAAATCTCGACAATAGACTACCTTACATAATGACTAGGCTGCCATCCATTTGAGTAACAAACATATTGACAACAAACTAATTTTCATAATGTCAAGGCTACAATCAATTGTAGTAACAAAAATATCAACAAGAGACTACCTTCCATAATGACAAGGCTACCATCCATTGGAATAACAAAAATCTCGACAACAAACTACCTTCCATAATGACAAGGCTACCATCCATTGGAGTAACAAAAATGTCGAAAATAGACTACCTTCCATAATGATTAGGCTACCATCCATTGGAGTATCAAAGGTATCAACAACAGACTACCTTTCATAATGTCAAGGCTACCATCCATTGGAATAACAAAAATCTCGACAACAGACTACCTTCCATAATGACAAGGTTACCATCCATTGGAGTAACAAAAATCTTGACAACAGACTACCATCCATAATGACAAGGCTACCATCCATTGGATTAACATAGATATCAATAACATATTACCTTCCATAACGACAAGGCTACCATCCATTGGAGTAACAAAAATCACGACAATAGACTACCTTCCATAATGAAAAGGCTACCTTCCATTGGAATAACAAAAATCTCGACAACAGACTACCTTCCATAATGATAAGGCTACCATCCAATGGAGTAACAAAAATCTCGACAACAGACTACCTTCCATAATGACAAGGCTAACATTCATTGGAGTAACAAAAATATCAACAAGAGACTACCTTCCATAATGACAAGGCTACCATCCATTGGAATAACAAAAATCTCGACAACAGACTACCTTCCATAATGACAAGGCTACCATCCATTGGAGTAACAAAAATGTCGAAAATAGACTACCTTCCATAATGATTAGGCTACCATCCATTGGAGTATCAAAGGTATCAACAACAGACTACCTTTCATAATGTCAAGGCTACCATCCATTGGAATAACAAAAATCTCGACAACAGACTACCTTCCATAATGACAAGGTTACCATCCATTGGAGTAACAAAAATCTTGACAACAGACTACCATCCATAATGACAAGGCTACCATCCATTGGATTAACATAGATATCAATAACATATTACCTTCCATAACGACAAGGCTACCATCCATTGGAGTAACAAAAATCACGACAACAGACTACCTTCCATAATGAAAAGGCTACCTTCCATTGGAATAACAAAAATCTCGACAACAGACTACCTTCCATAATGACAAGGCTACCATCCAATGTAGTAACAAAAATCTCGACAACAGACTACCTTCCATAATGACAAGGCTAACATTCATTGGAGTAACAAAAATATCAACAAGAGACTACCTTCTATAATGACAAGGCTACCATCCATTGGAATAACAAAAATCTCGACAACAGACTACCTTCCATAATGACAAGGCTACCATCCATTGGAGTAACAAAAATGTCGAAAATAGACTACCTTCCATAATGATTAGGCTACCATCCATTGGAGTATCAAAGGTATCAACAACAGACTACCTTTCATAATGTCAAGGCTACCATCCATTGGAATAACAAAAATCTCGACAACAGATTACCTTCCATAATGACAAGGTTACCATCCATTGGAGTGACAAAACTCTTGACAACAGACTACCATCCATAATGACAAGGCTACCATCCATTGGATTAACATAGATATCAATAACATACTACCTTCCATAATGACAAGGCTACCATCCATTGGAGTAACAAAAATCACGACAATAGACTACCTTCCATAATGAAAAGGCTACCTTCCATTGGAATAACAAAAATCTCGACAACAGACTACCTTCCATAATGACAAGGCTACCATCCAATGGAGTAACAAAAATCTCGACAACAGACTACCTTCCATAATGACAAGGCTAACATTCATTGGAGTAACAAAAATATCAACAAGAGACTACCTTCCATAATGACAAGGCTACCATCCATTGGAATAACAAAAATCATAACAACAGACTACCTTCGATAATGACAAGGCTACCATCTATTGGAGTAACAAAAATCTCGAGAACAGACTACCTTCTATAATGACAAGGATACCATCCATTGGAGTATTTAAAATCTCGACAATAGACTACCTTACATAATGACAAGGCTACCATCCATTGGATTAACATAGATATCGATAACATACTACCTTCCATAATGACAAGGCTACCATACATTGGAGTAATAAAAATCTCGACAATAGACTACCTTCCATAATGACAAGGCTATCATCCATTGTAGTAACAAAAATATCGACAACATACTACCTTCCATAATGAAAAGGCTACAATCCATTGTAGTAATAAAAATCACGACAATAGACTACCATCCATAATGACAAGGCAACCATCCATTGGAGTAACAAAAATATCAACAAGAGACTACCTTCCCTAATGACAAGGCTACCATCCATTGTAGTAACAAAAATCTCGACAACAGACTACCTTCAATAATGACAAGGCTACCATACATTAGAGTAACAAAAATCCAGACAACATACTACCTTCCATAATGACAAGGCTACCATCCATTGAAGTAACAAAAATATCAACAAGAGACTACCTTCCATAATGACAAGGCTACCATCCTATGGAGTAACAAAAATCTTGACAACAGACTACCTTCCATAATGACAAGGCTACCATCCATTGGAGTAACAAAAATATCGAAAAGAGACTACCTTCCGTAATTACTAGGCTACCATCCAGTGGAATAACAAAAATCTCGACAACAGACTAACTTCCATAATGACAAGGCTGCCATGCATTATAGTAACAAAAATCTGAACAACAGACTACCTTCCATAATGACAAGGCTACCATCTATTAGAATAAAAAAAATCACAACAACAACCTACCTTCGATAATGACAAGGCTACCATCTATTAGAGTAACAAATATCTGTAGAACATACTACCTTCCAAAATGACAAGGCTACCATCCATTGGAGTATTAAAAATCTCGACAATAGACTACCTTACATAATGACTAGGCTACCATCCATTTGTGTAACAAACATATTGACAACAAAATACTTTTCATAATGTCAAGGCTACAATCCATTGTAGTAACAAAAATACCGACAAGAGACTACCTTCCATAATGACAAGCCTACCATCCATTGGATTAACATAAATCTCGACAACAGACTATCTTCCATAATGACAAGGCTAACATCCATTGGAGTAACAAAAATATCAACAAGAGACTACCTTCCATAATGACAAGTCTACCATCCATTGTAGTAACAAAAATCTAGATAGCAGACCACCTTCAATAATGACAAGGCTACCATCCATTGGAGTAACAAAAATATCAACAAGAGACTCCCTTCCATAATGACAAGGCTACCAACCAATGGAGTAACAAAAATATCGACAACAGACTACCTTCCATAATAAAAAGGCTACCATCCATTGGAGTAACAAAAATCTCGAAAATAGACTACCTTCCGTAATTACTAGGCTACCATCCAGTGGAATAACAAAAATCTCGACAACAGACTAACTTCTATAATGACAAGGCTACCATGCATTATAGTAACAAAAACTTGAACAACAGACTACCTTCCATAATGACAAGGCTACCATCCATTAGAATAACAAAAATCACGACAACAGACTAACTTCGACAATGACAAGGCTACCATCTATTGGAGTAACAAAAATCTCGAGAACAGACTACCTTCCATAATGAAAAGGCTACCATCCATTGGAGTATTCAAAATATCGACAATAGACTACCTTACATAATGACTAGGCTACCATCCATTTGAGTAACAAACATATTGACAACAAACTACTTTTCATAATGTCAAGGCTACAATCAATTGTAGTAACAAAAATATCGATAAAAGACTACCTTCCATAATGACAAGGCTACCATCCATTGGAGTAACAAAAATCTCGACAATAGACTACCTTTCTTAATGACAAGGCTACCATCCATTGGAGTAACAAAAATGTCGAAAATAGACTACCTTCCATAATGACAAGGCTACCATCCATTGGAGTAACAAAAATCTTGACAACAGACTACCATCCATAATAACAAGGCTACCATCCATTGGATTAACATAGATATCGATAACATACTACCTTCCATAATGACAAGGCTACCATCCATTGGAATAACAAAAATCTCGACAACAGACAACCTTCCATAATGACAGGGCTACCATCCATTGGAGTAACAAAAATATAAATAAGAGACTACCTTCCATAATTACAAGTCTACCATCAAACGGAGTAACAAAAATCTCGACAACAAACTACCTTCCATAATGACAAGGCTACCATCCATTTGAGTAACAAACATATTGACAACAAACTACTTTTCATAATGTCAAGGCTACAATCCATTGTAGTAACAAAAATATCGACAAAAGACTACCTTCCATAATGACAAGGCTATCATCCATTGGAGTAACAAAAATCTCGACAACAGACTACCTTCCATAATGTCAAGGCTACCATCCAATGGAGTAACAAAAATCTCGACAATAGACTACCTTCCATAATGACAAGGCTAACATTCATTGGAGTAACAAAAATATCAACAAGAGACTACCTTCCATAATGACAAGGCTAACATCCATTGGAATAACAAAAATCACAACAACAGACTACCTTCGATAATGACAAGGCTACCATCTATTGGAGTAACAAAAATCTCGAGAACAAACTACCTTCTATAATGACAAGGATACCATCCATTGGAGTATTAAAAATCTCGACAATAGACTACCTTACATAATGACAAGGCTACCATCCATTGGATTAACATAGATATCGATAACATACTACCTTCCATAATGACAAGGCTACCATACATTGGAGTAATAAAAATCTCGACAATAGACTACCTTCCATAATGACAAGGCTATCATCCATTGTAGTAACAAAAATCTCGACAACATACTACCTTCCATAATGACAAGGCTATAATCCATTGTAGTAACAAAAATATCGACAACATACTACCTTCCCTAATGAAAAGGCTACAATCCATTGTAGTAATAAAAATCACGACAATAGACTACCATCCATAATGACAAGGCTACCATCCATTGGAGTAAAAAAAATATCAACAAGAGACTACCTTCCCTAATGACAAGGCTACCATCCATTGTAGTAACAAAAATCTCGACAACAGACTACCTTCAATAATGACAAGGCTACCATACATTAGAGTAACAAAAATCCAGACAACATACTACCTTCAATAATGACAAGGCTACCATCCATTGAAGTAACAAAAATATCAACAAGAGACTACCTTCCATAATGACAAGGCTACCATCCTATGGAGTAACAAAAATCTTGACAACAGACTACCTTCCATAATGACAAGGCTACCATCTATTGGAGTAACAAAAATCTCGAAAACAGACTACCTTCCGTAATTACTAGGCTACCATCCAGTGGAATAACAAAAATCTCGACAACAGACTAACTTCCATAATGACAAGGCTACCATGCATTATAGTAACAAAAATCTGAACAACAGACTACCTTCCATAATGACAAGGCTACCATCCATTAGAATAAAAAAAATCACAACAACAGACTACCTTCGATAATGACAAGGCTACCATCTATTAGAGTAACAAAAATCTGTAGAACATACTACCTTCCAAAATGACAAGGCTACCATCCATTGGAGTATTAAAAATCTCGACAATAGACTACCTTACATAATGACTAGGCTACCATCCATTTGTGTAACAAACATATTGACAACAAAATACTTTTCATAATGTCAAGACTACAATCCATTGTAGTAACAAAAATACCGACAAGAGACTACCTTCCATAATGACAAGCCTACCATCCATTGGAGTAACCTAAATCTCGACAACAGACTATCTTCCATAATGACAAGGCTAACATCCATTGGAGTAACAAAAATATCAACAAGAGACTACCTTCCATAATGACAACTCTACCATCCATTGTAGTAACAAAAATCTCGATAGCAGACCACCTTCAATAATGACAAGGCTACCATCCATTGGAGTAACAAAAATATCAACAAGAGACTCCCTTCCATAATGACAAGGCTACCAACCAATGGAGTAACAAAAATATCGACAACAGACTACCTTCCATAATGACAAGGCTACCATCCATTGGAGTAACAAAAATCTCGAAAATAGACTACCTTCCGTAATTACTAGGCTACCATCCAGTGGAATAACAAAAATCTCGACAACAGACTAACTTCTATAATGACAAGGCTACCATGCATTATAGTAACAAAAACTTGAGACTACCTTCCATAATGACAAGGCTACCATCCATTAGAATAACAAAAATCACGACAACAGACTACCTTCGACAATGACAAGGCTACCATCTATTGGAGTAACAAAAATCTCGAGAACAGACTACCTTCCATAATGAAAAGGCTACCATCCATTGGAGTATTCAAAATATCGACAATAGACTACCTTACATAATGACTAGGCTACCATCCATTTGAGTAACAAACATATTGACAACAAACTACTTTTCATAATGTCAAGGCTACAATCAATTGTAGTAACAAAAATATCGATAAAAGACTACCTTCCATAATGACAAGGCTACCATCCATTGGAGTAACAAAAATCTCGACAATAGACTACCTTCCATAATGACAAGGCTACCATCCATTGGAGTAACAAAAATGTCGAAAATAGACTACCTTCCATAATGACAAGGCTACCATCCATTGGAGTAACAAAAATCTTGACAACAGACAACCATCCATAATAACAAGGCTACCATCCATTGGATTAACATAGATATCGATAACATACTACCTTCCATAATGACAAGGCTACCATCCATTGGAATAACAAAAATCTCGACAACAGACTACCTTCCATAATGACAAGGCTACCATCCATTGGAGTAACAAAAATATAAACAAGAGACTACCTTCCATAATTACAAGGCTACCAACAAATGGAGTAAAAAAAATCTCGACAACAAACTACCTTCCATAATGACAAGGCTACCATCCATTTGAGTAACAAACATATTGACAACAAACTACTTTTCATAATGTCAAGGCTACAATCCATTGTAGTAACAAAAATATCGACAAAAGACTACCTTCCATAATGACAAGGCTATCATCCATTGGAGTAACAAAAATCTCGACAATAGACTACCTTCCATAATGACAAGGCTACCATCCAATGGAGTAACAAAAATCTCGACAACAGACTACCTTCCATAATGACAAGGCTAACATTCATTGGAGTAACAAAAATATCAACAAGAGACTACCTTCCATAATGACAAGGCTACCATCCATTGGAATAACAAAAATCACAACAACAGACTACCTTCGATAATGACATGGCTACCATCTATTGGAGTAACAAAAATCTCGAGAACAGACTACCTTCTATAATGACAAGGATACCATCCATTGGAGTATTAAAAATCTCGACAATAGACTACCTTACATAATGACAAGGCTACCATCCATTGGATTAACATAGATATCGATAACATACTACCTTCCATAATGACAAGGCTACCATACATTGGAGTAATAAAAATCTCGACAATAGACTACCTTCCATAATGACAAGGCTATCTTCCATTGTAGTAACAAAAATCTCGACAACATACTACCTTCCATAATGACAAGGCTATAATCCATTGTAGTAACAAAAATATCGACAACATACTACCTTCCATAATGAAAAGGCTACAATCCATTGTAGTAATAAAAATCACGACACCAGACTACCATCCATAATGACAAGGCTACCATCCATTGGAGTAACAAAAATATCAACAAGAGACTACCTTCCCTAATGACAAGGCTACCATCCATTGTAGTAACAAAAATCTCGACAACAGACTACCTTCAATAATGACAAGGCTACCATACATTAGAGTAACAAAAATCCAGACAACAGACTACCTTCCATAATGACAAGGCTACCATCCATTGAAGTAACAAAAATATCAACAAGAGACTACCTTCCATAATGACAAGGCTACCATCCTATGGAGTAACAAAAATCTTGACAACAGACTACCTTCCATAATGACAAGGCTACCATCCATTGGAGTAACAAAAATCTCGAAAACAGACTACCTTCCGTAATTACTAGGCTACCATCCAGTGGAATAACAAAAATCTCGACAACAGACTAACTTCCATAATGACAAGGCTACCATGCATTATAGTAACAAAAATCTGAACAACAGACTACCTTCCATAATGACAAGGCTACCATCCATTAGAATAAAAAAAATCACAACAACAGACTACCTTCGATAATGACAAGGCTACCATCTATTAGAGTAACAAAAATCTGTAGAACATACTACCTTCCAAAATGACAAGGCTACCATCCATTGGAGTATTAAAAATCTCGACAATAGACTACCTTACATAATGACTAGGCTACCATCCATTTGTGTAACAAACATATTGACAACAAAATACTTTTCATAATGTCAAGGCTACAATCCATTGTAGTAACAAAAATACTGACAAGAGACTACCTTCCATAATGACAAGCCTACCATCCATTGGAGTAACATAAATCTCGACAACAGACTATCTTCCATAATGACAAGGCTAACATCCATTGGAGTAACAAAAATATCAACAAGAGACTACCTTCCATAATGACAAGTCTACCATCCATTGTAGTAACAAAAATCTCGATAGCAGACCACCTTCAATAATGACAAGGCTACCATCCATTGGAGTAACAAAAATATCAACAAGAGACTCCCTTCCATAATGACAAGGCTACCAACCAATGGAGTAACAAAAATATCGACAACAGACTACCTTCCATAATGACAAGGCTACCATCCATTGGAGTAACAAAAATCTCGAAAATAGACTACCTTCCGTAATTACTAGGCTACCATCCAGTGGAATAACAAAAATCTCGACAACAGACTAACTTCTATAATGACAAGGCTACCATGCATTATAGTAACAAAAACTTGAACAACAGACTACCTTCCATAATGACAAGGCTACCATCCATTAGAATAACAAAAATCACGACAACAGACTACCGTCGACAATGACAAGGCTACCATCTATTGGAGTAACAAAAATCTCGAGAACAGACTACCTTCCATAATGAAAAGGCTACCATCCATTGGAGTATTCAAAATATCGACAATAGACTACCTTCCATAATGACAAGGCTACCATCCATTGGAGTAACAAAAATCTCGACAATAGACTACCTTCCATAATGACAAGGCTACCATCCATTGGAGTAACAAAAATGTCGAAAATAGACTACCTTCAATAATGACAAGGCTACCATCCATTGGAGTAACAAAAATCTTGACAACAGACTACCATCCATAATAACAAGGCTACCATCCATTGGATTAACATAGATATCGATAACATACTACCTTCCATAATGACAAGGCTACCATCCATTGGAATAACAAAAATCTCGACAACAGACTACCTTCCATAATGACAAGGCTACCATCCATTGGAGTAACAAAAATATAAACAAGAGACTACCTTCCATAATTACAAGGCTACCATCAAATGGAGTAACAAAAATCTCGACAACAAACTACCTTCCATAATGACAAGGCTACCATCCATTTGAGTAACAAACATATTGACAACAAACTACTTTTCATAATATCAAGGCTACAATCCATTGTAGTAACAAAAATACCGACAAGAGACTACCTTCCATAATGACAAGGCTACCATCCATTGGAGTAACAAAAATCTCGACAACAGACTACCTTCCATAATGACCAGGCTAACATCCATTGGAGTAACAAAAATATCAACAAGAGACTACCTTCCATAATGACAAGTCTACCATCCGTTGTAGTAACAAAAATCTCGAAAGCGGCCTACCTTCAATAATGACAAGGCTACCATCCATTGGAGTAACAAAAATATCAACAAGAGACTCCCTTTCATAATGACAAGGCTACCATCCAATGGAGTAACAAAAATATCGACAACAAACTACCTTCCATAATGACAAGGCTACCATCCATTGGAGTAACAAAAATCTCGAAAATAGACTACCTTCCGTAATTACTAGGCTACCATCCAGTGGAATAACAAAAATCTCGACAACAGACTAACTTCTATAATGACAAGGCTACCATGCATTATAGTAACAAAAACTTGAACATAAGACTACCTTCCATAATGACAAGGCTACCATCCATTAGAATAACAAAAATCACGACAATAGACTACCTTCGACAATGACAAGGCTACCATCTATTGGAGTAACAAAAATCTCGAGAACAGACTACCTTCCATAATGAAAAGGCTACCATCCATTGGAGTATTCAAAATATCGACAATAGACTACCTTACATAATGACTAGGCTACCATCCATTTGAGTAACAAACATATTGACAACAAACTACTTTTCATAATGTCAAGGCTACAATCAATTGTAGTAACAAAAATATCGATAAAAGACTACCTTCCATAATGACAAGGCTACCATCCATTGGAGTAACAAAAATCTCGACAATAGACTACCTTCCATAATGACAAGGCTACCATCCATTGGAGTAACAAAAATGTCGAAAATAGACTACCTTCCATAATGACAAGGCTACCATCCATTGGAGTAACAAAAATCTTGACAACAGACTACCATCCATTATAACAAGGCTACCATCCATTGGATTAACATAGATATCGATAACATACTACCTTCCATAATGACAAGTGTTGTACCCCAAAATTTGCCCTCCCATATTCATCAAGAATTGTCAAAGTCAAGGTCACAAAATGCCCCAAGGGTTGTGCAGCTCAACTGTCTCCTAGACAGTCAAAACTAGGGTTTGAGTTCTGGTCAAGCAAAGGAACTTTTCAAAGGCCCAATCAAGTCTCACATGCTTAAAAAGATGGTCAAGCATCCTCATGTCAAGTTTCAAGGCATTCAGCTCAAAATTGCACAGTCAAAACCCTAGATTGCACTACAGTCAACTGTAGGGGCAAAATGGTCATTTGGCAGTCAAAAGTTCAAATTTTTGGTCAATATATCATTTTAAAGCCACAAACATCATTTGATCAATGCTTGATCATGATTTTCAAAATTTGGCTCAAAAATCATCAAAGATGCAAAAGTTGATATATTTGGACAGCTGAAAAAGTCAACTGAAATTGACCAGGGCATAACTTTCACATGGATTATCAGAAAAATTCCATCCAAAGCTCATTTTGAAGAGAAAGACATTTCCTACAATTCATCTTCATGTTCCAAGTCCAAGAAATGCTCTCACAAAAAGTTATCAATTTCAACATTATAGGTCATTTTCAAAAGTCAACAAAAAGTGACTTTAAGTCAAAGGCCATAACTTGAGATTGGTAAATCAAAATGACATGGGACCAAAGGCATTGGTTAAAGGACTCAAAGACCTTTCCAAAATGTCCAAGAACATGTGAAAAGCTTAAAAATTGACCAAGTTATGCCTTGTGGAAGTTGGGAAATTTTTGGAAATTTTTGAAAATCAACAATGGTTCAAAAGGCCTAAAAATGCAAATGGGCCCAATTTTCTTCCAAATTTCTTCATGCCAAGCCTATGCACGACCACTAGGCCCAAAGGGAAGTATTCTCATATTTTTTAATTATTTATTTGAATTAATATTAATTTATATTCATTTAAATGATTTTAATTCATGGAAAATATAATCTTAACCTAAACAAATCTTTTTGTGCATAATTTGAACTTGAGATTTCGTGCACATACAAATATAGAAGGTTTTGGCTTGATTGGAACTGATTGACACAAGAAGCCATGAAAAATATTCAAAAAGATCCTTAAGCAAATCAAATCTCCAAATAATGAATTCATGAGATTTTATTGGTTTTTGTTGACCTAGATCACTCCATATATGATCAGAATGAGAACCCTAATCATCCAAGACTGAAAAAGCTGCGCATGAACAAGCATTACAAACTTGCAAAATTTCTCAAAAAGTGGAATTCTGAAATCTAGGTTACAGGGCGATTCAAAGCTCCATTCGTGTCTCAATAGCTTCCTTGGACCATTCTGAACGTATTCCAATCATTAACAACAGCAAAAACCTCAAGAATTGGTAACGAGGCTTTGGACTGTATAGCATAAAATTCTTGAACGCATATCATATTCTAAGCATCTTTCATGAATTTTGCTTGTTAATTCTTGTTCTTTGTGAGATTCTAAAACTAACTGTGGTATTTAATTGTATTTTCGTTGACTATATACGATGATGCCATTGCCAAAATTTAGGGTTTTCAGGAACTCGAATTAGGGATTTTCTATATAGGAAAAATCAAGACCAATGGATACCATGGTTGAATTCAGCGTGGTCCCATGAACAAGAAGCATGCCTCGCGATGGATTTACGTAGCAAGGAATCCTATTCGCTATTTTCTTGAATCTCCCTTTATGCAACGTTTCTAAAACCGTTGCCATATGCTTATGTTTCAGAAAAAAAAAAAAGGACGAAGACGATGATGAGTTGTCAGCTGGTGGTTCGTTAGTTTAAACTTGCGCGCGTTTTAGTTAGTGGGCGTTAGTTTTGCTTTTTGATTATTTGTTTATAATAATATACTAATTGACACGTTTGGTGCAGTGGTTAAGCGTTGAGCTTGTGACCTTCAAGACCTGGGTTCAAATCCCAGGTCTGAACAAACTCAATATTATTTTTCATTCTCAATTCCTATGCGCTTCAGTGACACAGGTACACCATACATCATCAATATCTCACCATACACGCGTTCCACATGATCAAATCAAAGGCTTAAGTTCAAGGAACACACCCTGGACCAGTCAACGTGTCATACTGGATACAAAAGGTCAACGAAGACTGAAGTTCAATTGGGCCAGGCCTATTAAATTTGAACCTCCTTATTTGGGGCAACACCCCACCCTGGTTTGATTTTTTTTCTTCTTTTTTTATTGTTTTAATTATTATATTATTTATTTTATTGCTTTCATTAATTAATTTATTTTTTTTACAAAATACCTAAAACATTAAAAAATGCAAAAATACACAAAAATATAATATTTATTTTATTACAATTATTTTCATAAATAAACTAGCATGTAAATAAATTAGTGTAATTAGGTTTTAATTCCAATTCCTTTTTATAAAAATCCAAAAATGTAAAATTTAGGTTTTAGTTGTTAATTCTTTTTTATTTCCCTTTCTTCCACAATATTAATTATTATTTATTTATTTATTTATCTTCCTATTTAAATTGTACATAAATGAATTAGGTTTAATATTAGGTCATATTTTAATTCTTTCGCAATAAATAAAAAATATTAGAATTTAGGGTTTGCCGTCTAATGTAATTTTAATTAACTTCCTTTTTTCATTAAATCTAAAAATCACAAAAAATAACAAAAATATCATTCTCATTTAGTTTTAATTTTTTAATCCTTATTAATTTTAATTATTTGCAAAAAGGGTCCAACGCCCGTCATTAATCAGTTAATTGCGCATTTATTTTATTATCGCTTATTATAATTTTGTAAATATCCCAAAGCCATGTAATTTACTTTTCGCACTTTATTTCTTCGCATTATTTATTTTTCCGCTAAATCGGGTCCTGGAAATTTTGGCGATGTGGACCCGCGCCTTTGTAATAGTTTAGAACTTTCAATTTCCGCATCTTTTTAACTGTTAATAAATGCATGCAAGAATGAATGACTAAAATAAAAACAAACGCATAGATCACTTTGACATGACAAGACAAAAATAAATGAACATGACACACAAATCACACACCACCCCTAGGGTACGCCTCACTGTTGCCTTGCCTCAAAAGGTGATCGTCGAGTAGAGGATGTCTTAGTAAGTCCTCATCATCCGGGAACCTGGCATGAGGGTAGCTTCTAAGGTGTCTTCCTATTGCTCTGGTGATCACCGTGTCCCGAACCTTCGAATTGACCCGAACACCTCCAACGGTGGTGCTACCTACCTCTCAATGGTGGGATGGCACTACTTTAAAGGACATTTACACAGACGAATTCCTTAGGGTAGGTAGACGACTCGTGGATACTTGCTCTAATTCAAAACAAAACAAATCAAAAATACTTTTCGCACCAACACATTTTCAAAAAGCTTTCGAAAGCAATTTTTCAAACACTCTTGAGGACCGATACAAGAGTCGAACTGAAATTTTCAAAGAAACTTTTTAAAACCCACAGTTGAAAAGCAAACAAACCATTTTGAAAACACAAATGAGCAAGTATCTAAGAGCCCATGGATAACCATGGATAGAAAGGGTGCTAACACCTTCCCTTTCTATAATCTACCTCCCGAACCGAGAGCAATCTCTTTAAGGAATTTTTCTGTGCTTTTGTCCTTTCCATTTGGAGAAAATAAAAGACGGTGGCGACTCTTGCTTACCGCGACATTTCGCGAACCAGCGTTAAACAGTCAGTTCCAGATCCACCGATCACAGAACTGGCGACTCTGCTGGGGATCCTTTATAAAGTGAGGTGTACCTTAGGGCTAGGTCATAACTGTGTTTTCACTTGTATTGATTTGCTTGCTTTACTATTGTGGGTTGTATCGGAGTTACATAGATCCTAACCCGGATCTGGGGATACCCTGTTTAAGTAGCATAATCTGTGAGGGACCTGTCCGGCGTATACCGACATGGGTGAAGCAGTGGCTACGTTGGTGTGGCACCTTGGTCTGTACCGATATCCCTCGTGTTGAAACGGGGAGAATATGGGTCTTCCAAGGAGTCATTAAGCACCAACAGACCTTAGAACCTTAAATGACCCAACTTGGCCAATAGAAACAGTAGCAGTATGCTACGCCCATTGAGGCTAAACTCTCGTGATGGTTCTGGCCGCAAGAAAAGATTGCGATGCTGGAGTTATGACCGATCGAGGGTAGTCAGTGATATTGGGATCCTCTAGAACCCGGTTACTTTGATTAGGACAGGTTGAGCCCACCAACTTCAAGAGGGTAATACCCAGACCCCATGCTGGCCTAAACTCTAAGGGCTTCTCTTGTGTGACTTGCGTGCCTTCGTACTTGACTACTCGCATGCTTGTTATCTGACCCTTGATGTCTTGCAGGTTTTGTTCATAGTCCTTAATTGGGACTTATAACAGGGTGTACTAACCACTTGCAGGTTCTGTTTATAGTCCTGAATTGGGACTCATGACAGGTTTTACTTAGGTTCCTTGCAGGTCTTGTTTATAGTCCTTAATTGGGACTCATAACAGGGTACTAAGTTTCTTGCAGGTCTTGTTTATAGTCCTTAACTAGGACTCATGACAGGGTTTACCAAATTTCTTGCAGGGTTGTTTATAGTCCTTAATAAGGGCTCATAACAGGGTTTACCTACATCACCCCATGCATAGCATGACATCATACCATTTCATACCATTGCATACATCCTAACCCATTTCAAGGATCTCAAGGGCTTGTGATGCAGGTCATGGTGAATCAATTATCCCAGCAAGGGGAAAAGAGGATTTATTTTCCTCTAGCCAAGGCTGTCAGGGGCTATGACCCACTGGATATGGTGAGCCTTTGACCCTTGAAGGAGGGCTCTCTACAACAGGAAGTTCCTTCAATCAAGTTGCCAGTTTCCAATTCTAACAAGTTTCTCTGTTTACCCTGCGAGGTCCTTGAAATCATTGCATGCATATCATACATCTCATTGCATTACAGGTACCCCTTTTTGCAGGTCACTTACCTTTCTCGCTGTTTATTTCAGCAATGGCCTTCCAACCAGATAACCAGGGTCTTCAGGCTCAAGAGACTCAGTTCAGGGAAATCTTCCTAGGTCTATCCAAGGGGCAAGAAGAGCTGAGGACCCTCCTCATGGGGAATATGATCAGGAAAAGTCCCGAAAATGACAAGGACGAACAGCTGAAATGTCTACAAGCTGAAGTAGACACATTGAAAACCCAGATGCTGGGGCAAAGGGCCCTCATTCAAGGTTTAGCTCAGGAGCAAGGAGAGCTGAGGACCATGATCAGTCAGCTTCATCAAGATATGAAGCAACCAGCCCAAGTCGGGGACCAAGTCGTTGATCAGCCACCAAGAGGTCCAAAGTCTGGTATGGTGAAGAACGAACCTCTCCAAATTGCTACTACTTCACAAGCCCAGTATCAACGGGGTAATCGACGCAAGCGATACACGCCTGGAAGACATTTCACTGAGACTGGCATACCACCATCTCTAATGCTAGAACACTTGTTGGAGGTCAATCTGATTACTTTAAAGGGTCCTCCCCAGAATCCTGACATCTCTGCTCCTACTTATAACCCTGATAAAAGATGTGCCTACCATTCTGACAGTCCTGGACATGACACCAATGACTGTTGGAGCTTGAAGAACAAGATCCAGGACTTGATCGACGGAAGGGTGTTGGAGTTCATGCCGGGTGGCCAAATAAAAATCTTCTGCTAAGAATCTTCCACTTGAGATGACTAGTTCAAATTAGGAAATTTTTGTTCATTCGAATGTTCAAGTTGCAATTTTCTTCTGTTCAAACATTTATTCATGTTAAACATTGTTATTTCATTAATGCATCGCTTATGTCTATTTTGAATCAATATATTCGTATTCACTATACGTAGATTATTTTCATATTTTTTCTGATGTCAACTCCCAATCAATAATTCTAAGCCTCTTGAGGGAGGATGACGAAAACGATACCACGATCTTTACAGTATGCTTTTGAACAGACCCCGCTGATGAGGTACAGGCATTGTTTCAACCCCTAAACACTGGAGTTATAAGGATGATAATCCCTCGTCAACCCATCAGAGCCAAAGAAGTAGGAGTTTTTTATTTTCGAAAATTAAAACCCTTAATCATAACCTGGGGCAGGGTAGTCTCTCAGTTGATCCAAGTGCATGACGAATGGCACCGAAGAGATCTTTACAAAACGAACAAAGGCAGTGATGGTTCAGAACAATCAAAAGGACAGGCAGTCATCATCAAAATTCATAAATGAAAAGACCAAAAAGTCTAAACCTACAAAGGGGACTTATGAAACTAGGGCATCCCGCTGACTGTAATTCCAAAAAGGAAACAGTTCAGGCAAAAAAAAAGAAAGGGATAATAAAAATCAAGAAAGAGGTCTCACAAACCCTCAACCAAAGCAAAAAATGACTGCCTATTCAAAATAAATCATCAATATTCGAACCATCACTGGAAAATCAGAGCAAAGACTCAAACAAGGTCTAACGTATGATCAACTGAGTTTAGGTTTGGAGAACATCACGAAGAGCGGGTGGGTACAAATAAAATTTGAGCCTTTATCCTTTGTTTCTTAAACCGTGAACCAGGCCACGTTATAACCCTTAAAAGTCCTAGCTGAAGCATGGGTTAGTTCGAAAGCATACTGTGACGAAAGGTATCCTGACTCCTTAAGGCTTACTATAAAGAAGGAGTTGACATCACGTTTTACAAACATTCACTTGTTTTATGAAAAAGAATGCATTTTCAAAATCTTCAAGACAGACATAGGCTTTGCATTTTTAACATAACTTTGTTTGCATATGACTTTTTGTTTGAACAGCAGGGAAATTCGCACGAAGAGTATCTGGTGAACAAAAGCACTTCCAATCAAGGAGCAGACATGATCATGGTCCATCATCTGGGGCAATCCAATCAAGATTCGGAGAATCTCTCAAAGGCCAAAATAGCCTGGGGCAAATCTCCGCCTGAGTCACTTGGGGCACTCCAGCAACGAGTCCTGCCTAATCAAATACCTTCTGATGGTCTGACAATACACTTCTAACAGGGGCAACTCCCTACATTCTGAGAACGGACATAGTCGAAAAGATACTACGCAAAATTAAAGACCCGCTAGGCTGACATGCCTAGGCAAAAATAAGGGCTTCCCGGCGAACCAAAAGGGTTCGGGCAGAAATAAGGGATGAAATGAAAAAAATATGTACACCCGGCAAGTCGAAAACCTGAAAAGGCGGCTTGGGCAAAAATGGGTATCCCGGTGGACTGAAAACCCGAAAGGGCGGTCCAGGCAAAAGTTAGGGATTAAAAGCGTACAACTATGTCCCGCCATCTGTCTACCAGAAGAAGGTTTGTCCGCCAACAACTATCAGCACCCCATAGAAACAGGGGCAATAACGGGCGATCTGAGCAGTCTGATTGTTCTATCCTCCAAGGTACCAAGGTAGGTTCAGCTAAAGAACATGACCGAGGATCTTAATTCCCCAGAGAGTAGTTCAGCAAAACAGTACATCTCTCTCCAAGCAAAATTGTCAAATATCAAGGGAATTGAGTATCCTTCAGCCGATCTCAAACATTCCTCAGCAGCAATACATATATTCTTAACAAGCATCCCCGGCAGTCTTGGTCTAAAGATTGTTCCCCAGCAGTATATCAACATCCAGAGGAATCACTTCCCCAGCATATCAAAACTTCCCCAAGAGTCCAGTCCAATCCAGTTCCCCAGGAAAGATGGAATTCATATCTCCAAGCAGTAAGCTTATCCCCAGTAAATTCTGGAAGCTTCTCTCCTCGCAGAGCACGAACGCGTCGTCCGGCTTGATTTAAAGAGTTATTCCCGTAACAGGATATAACTGGGTTATCCTCAGCCAAAAGCCACGGAAAGAGCGTCCTCGGTAAAGTATCTTCCTACCCCCAGCATAACTCATCAACGGTATCCCCAGCGGAGTTATCTTCAACTCAGCAAAGCATCGCTATCCCCACAGAGTAGCACTCCCCAGCATGATCGCTAGAGTATCTTTTCTCCCGCAGAATTATTTCATTTGCCAAGTTTATTCCTCAACGGATTTATCTTCTCCTACCGGTATTCTTGCAACAATCATCCACAGCGGAAGCAAAATCTCTTCCTCAACATCAGCCCAGGATATGACTTCCCGGCACCCGTCAAGGATTCATTTTCCTACGACGAAAACATACATTCATAAAACGTCACATACATCATTGTAGCATGCATAACGTATTGCATCATACAAGTCTCATTCGTATTGATAACATCATTGCTTGATCCATATCATGCATCGCATATAACTGACCTCTACCTTTCAGAAAGGGTGCAGTTGAAATCCCCAAACATATTTCAAGGATGTCTCTAGTCCAGTTAAATCGACTCCAAACAGATTTTTCTGATAAAGACTCAGTAGAAGTTATGGTCCCCTCTCCAACAGCGTGTGAGGTGGTGATTCCTTCTTCAGATGTTCCCCTCTCCGACGATGAGCGTGAGGTGATATTCTCTTATGGTCCCCTCTCCGACGGTGAGCGTGAGGTGGTAATTCCTTTTTCAAGATGTTCTCCTCTCCGACGATGAGCGTGAGGTGATATTCTTTTGTGGTCCCCTCTCCAACGGCGTGTGAGGTGGTAATTCCTTTTTCAAGATGTTCTCCTCTCCGACGATGAGCGTGAGGTGATATTCTTTTGTGGTCCCCTCTCCGACGGTGAGCGTGAGGTGGTAATTCCTTTTTCAAGATGTTCTCCTCTCCGACGATGAGCGTGAGGTGATATTCTTTTGTGGTCCCCTCTCCGACGGTGAGCGTGAGGTGGTAATTCCTTTTTCAAGATGTTCTCCTCTCCGACGATGAGCGTGAGGTGATATTCTTTTGTGGTCCCCTCTCCAACGGCGTGTGAGGTGGTAATTCCTTTTTCAAGATGTTCTCCTCTCCGACGATGAGCGTGAGGTGATATTCTTTTGTGGTCCCCTCTCCGACGGTGAGCGTGAGGTGGTAATTCCTTTTTCAAGATGTTCTCCTCTCCGACGATGAGCGTGAGGTGATATTCTTTTGTGGTCCCCTCTCCGACGGTGAGCGTGAGGTGGTAATTCCTTTTTCAAGATGTTCTCCTCTCCGACGATGAGCGTGAGGTGATATTCTTTTGTGGTCCCCTCTCCGACGGTGAGCGTGAGGTGGTAATTCCTTTTTCAAGATGTTCTCCTCTCCGGCATGAGCGTGAGGTGATAGTCTCTTATGGTCCCCTCTCCAACGGCGTGTGAGGTGGTAATTCCTTCTTCAAATGTTTCCCTCTCCGGCATGAGCGTGAGGTGATATTCTATTATGGTCCCCTCTCCAACGGCGAGTGAGGCGATACTTTCCTTTCAGATTATAATTTCCTATAGTTCCCTCTCCAACGCGAGTGAGGTAGCTCCCTTTGAGATTGTAATGTCCTTTGGCTCTCTTCCTGACACTACGAAGATGGTAATTCTCACCAAGATTTTCTCAACGAGCGTTGTTGAGATCATTCAGGTTCACTTATCATTCAGGTTAAGGCAGTAACCATCCCTGGTTCATTCATCAGCGTTTGAAGCTCCAGACTCAGCTCCTGCAACCAGTCAGGACACATCTATACCAAGCATCTAAAATCAGCTCCTGCGACGTGTCAGGTACTCATTTTTCTGTTTTGCAGGTATGCAGGTTCTTGCTAAGGAATCTCCTATGCAATCAACGTCCAGATGGCATCTATAAGCCCATCATCCTATCTAAGCAATCTCTAAATGGCATCTATAAGCCCATTCCATCATCACTGTTACTATGTGAGCGCAAATTTCTGGGCACTCTAGTGTTCAATCACCTTCTACCCTCGGATTACGAAAGGCACGTCAGCCAATCTGCATCCTCAGGTCTAAGAAGATTGAACAGGGGCAACTGTTGTACCCCAAAATTTGCCCTCCCATATTCATCAAGAATTGTCAAAGTCAAGGTCACAAAATGCCCCAAGGGTTGTGCAGCTCAACTGTCTCCTAGACAGTCAAAACTAGGGTTTGAGTTCTGGTCAAGCAAAGGAACTTTTCAAAGGCCCAATCAAGTCTCACATGCTTAAAAAGATGGTCAAGCATCCTCATGTCAAGTTTCAAGGCATTCAGCTCAAAATTGCACAGTCAAAACCCTAGATTGCACTACAGTCAACTGTAGGGGCAAAATGGTCATTTGGCAGTCAAAAGTTCAAATTTTTGGTCAATATATCATTTTAAAGCCACAAACATCATTTGATCAATGCTTGATCATGATTTTCAAAATTTGGCTCAAAAATCATCAAAGATGCAAAAGTTGATATATTTGGACAGCTGAAAAAGTCAACTGAAATTGACCAGGGCATAACTTTCACATGGATTATCAGAAAAATTCCATCCAAAGCTCATTTTGAAGAGAAAGACATTTCCTACAATTCATCTTCATGTTCCAAGTCCAAGAAATGCTCTCACAAAAAGTTATCAATTTCAACATTATAGGTCATTTTCAAAAGTCAACAAAAAGTGACTTTAAGTCAAAGGCCATAACTTGAGATTGGTAAATCAAAATGACATGGGACCAAAGGCATTGGTTAAAGGACTCAAAGACCTTTCCAAAATGTCCAAGAACATGTGAAAAGCTTAAAAATTGACCAAGTTATGCCTTGTGGAAGTTGGGAAATTTTTGGAAATTTTTGAAAATCAACAATGGTTCAAAAGGCCTAAAAATGCAAATGGGCCCAATTTTCTTCCAAATTTCTTCATGCCAAGCCTATGCACGACCACTAGGCCCAAAGGGAAGTATTCTCATATTTTTTAATTATTTATTTGAATTAATATTAATTTATATTCATTTAAATGATTTTAATTCATGGAAAATATAATCTTAACCTAAACAAATCTTTTTGTGCATAATTTGAACTTGAGATTTCGTGCACATACAAATATAGAAGGTTTTGGCTTGATTGGAACTGATTGACACAAGAAGCCATGAAAAATATTCAAAAAGATCCTTAAGCAAATCAAATCTCCAAATAATGAATTCATGAGATTTTATTGGTTTTTGTTGACCTAGATCACTCCATATATGATCAGAATGAGAACCCTAATCATCCAAGACTGAAAAAGCTGCGCATGAACAAGCATTACAAACTTGCAAAATTTCTCAAAAAGTGGAATTCTGAAATCTAGGTTACAGGGCGATTCAAAGCTCCATTCGTGTCTCAATAGCTTCCTTGGACCATTCTGAACGTATTCCAATCATTAACAACAGCAAAAACCTCAAGAATTGGTAACGAGGCTTTGGACTGTATAGCATAAAATTCTTGAACGCATATCATATTCTAAGCATCTTTCATGAATTTTGCTTGTTAATTCTTGTTCTTTGTGAGATTCTAAAACTAACTGTGGTATTTAATTGTATTTTCGTTGACTATATACGATGATGCCATTGCCAAAATTTAGGGTTTTCAGGAACTCGAATTAGGGATTTTCTATATAGGAAAAATCAAGACCAATGGATACCATGGTTGAATTCAGCGTGGTCCCATGAACAAGAAGCATGCCTCGCGATGGATTTACGTAGCAAGGAATCCTATTCGCTATTTTCTTGAATCTCCCTTTATGCAACGTTTCTAAAACCGTTGCCATATGCTTATGTTTCAGAAAAAAAAAAAAGGACGAAGACGATGATGAGTTGTCAGCTGGTGGTTCGTTAGTTTAAACTTGCGCGCGTTTTAGTTAGTGGGCGTTAGTTTTGCTTTTTGATTATTTGTTTATAATAATATACTAATTGACACGTTTGGTGCAGTGGTTAAGCGTTGAGCTTGTGACCTTCAAGACCTGGGTTCAAATCCCAGGTCTGAACAAACTCAATATTATTTTTCATTCTCAATTCCTATGCGCTTCAGTGACACAGGTACACCATACATCATCAATATCTCACCATACACGCGTTCCACATGATCAAATCAAAGGCTTAAGTTCAAGGAACACACCCTGGACCAGTCAACGTGTCATACTGGATACAAAAGGTCAACGAAGACTGAAGTTCAATTGGGCCAGGCCTATTAAATTTGAACCTCCTTATTTGGGGCAACACCCCACCCTGGTTTGATTTTTTTTCTTCTTTTTTTATTGTTTTAATTATTATATTATTTATTTTATTGCTTTCATTAATTAATTTATTTTTTTTACAAAATACCTAAAACATTAAAAAATGCAAAAATACACAAAAATATAATATTTATTTTATTACAATTATTTTCATAAATAAACTAGCATGTAAATAAATTAGTGTAATTAGGTTTTAATTCCAATTCCTTTTTATAAAAATCCAAAAATGTAAAATTTAGGTTTTAGTTGTTAATTCTTTTTTATTTCCCTTTCTTCCACAATATTAATTATTATTTATTTATTTATTTATCTTCCTATTTAAATTGTACATAAATGAATTAGGTTTAATATTAGGTCATATTTTAATTCTTTCGCAATAAATAAAAAATATTAGAATTTAGGGTTTGCCGTCTAATGTAATTTTAATTAACTTCCTTTTTTCATTAAATCTAAAAATCACAAAAAATAACAAAAATATCATTCTCATTTAGTTTTAATTTTTTAATCCTTATTAATTTTAATTATTTGCAAAAAGGGTCCAACGCCCGTCATTAATCAGTTAATTGCGCATTTATTTTATTATCGCTTATTATAATTTTGTAAATATCCCAAAGCCATGTAATTTACTTTTCGCACTTTATTTCTTCGCATTATTTATTTTTCCGCTAAATCGGGTCCTGGAAATTTTGGCGATGTGGACCCGCGCCTTTGTAATAGTTTAGAACTTTCAATTTCCGCATCTTTTTAACTGTTAATAAATGCATGCAAGAATGAATGACTAAAATAAAAACAAACGCATAGATCACTTTGACATGACAAGACAAAAATAAATGAACATGACACACAAATCACACACCACCCCTAGGGTACGCCTCATTGTTGCCTTGCCTCAAAAGGTGATCGTCGAGTAGAGGATGTCTTAGTAAGTCCTCATGATCCGGGAACCTGGCATGAGGGTAGCTTCTAAGGTGTCTTCCTATTGCTCTGGTGATCACCGTGTCCCGAACCTTCGAATTGACCCGAACACCTCCAACGGTGGTGCTACCTACCTCTCAATGGTGGGATGGCACTACTTTAAAGGACATTTACACAGACGAATTCCTTAGGGTAGGTAGACGACTCGTGGATACTTGCTCTAATTCAAAACAAAACAAATCAAAAATACTTTTCGCACCAACACATTTTCAAAAAGCTTTCGAAAGCAATTTTTCAAACACTCTTGAGGACCGATACAAGAGTCGAACTGAAATTTTCAAAGAAACTTTTTAAAACCCACAGTTGAAAAGCAAACAAACCATTTTGAAAACACAAATGAGCAAGTATCTAAGAGCCCATGGATAACCATGGATAGAAAGGGTGCTAACACCTTCCCTTTCTATAATCTACCTCCCGAACCGAGAGCAATCTCTTTAAGGAATTTTTCTGTGCTTTTGTCCTTTCCATTTGGAGAAAATAAAAGACGGTGGCGACTCTTGCTTACCGCGACATTTCGCGAACCAGCGTTAAACAGTCAGTTCCAGATCCACCGATCACAACAAGGCTACCATCCATTGGAATAACAAAAATCTCGACAACAGACTACCTTCCATAATGACAAGGCTACCATCCATTGGAGTAACAAAAATATAAACAAGAGACTACCTTCCATAATTACAAGGCTACCAACAAATGGAGTATCAAAAATCTCGACAACAAACTACCTTCCATAATGACAAGGCTACCATCCATTTGAGTAACAAACATATTGACAACAAACTACTTTTCATAATGTCAAGGCTACAATCCATTGTAGTAACAAAAATATCGACAAAAGACTACTTTCCATAATGACAAGGCTATCATCCATTGGAGTAACAAAAATCTCGACAATAGACTACCTTCCATAATGACAAGGCTACCATCCAATGGAGTAACAAAAATCTCGACAAACAGACTACCTTCCATAATGACAAGGCTAACATTCATTGGAGTAACAAAAATATCAACAAGAGACTACCTTCCATAATGACAAGGCTACCATCCATTGGAATAACAAAAATCACAACAACAGACTACCTTCGATAATGACAAGGCTACCATCTATTGGAGTAACAAAAATCTCGAGAACAGACTACCTTCTATAATGACAAGGATACCATCCATTGGAGTATTAAAAATCTCGACAATAGACTACCTTACATAATGACAAGGCTACCATCCATTGGATTAACATAGATATCGATAACATACTACCTTCCATAATGACAAGGCTACCATACATTGGAGTAATAAAAATCTCGACAATAGACTACCTTCCATAATGACAAGGCTATCATCCATTGTAGTAACAAAAATCTCGACAACATACTACCTTCCATAATGACAAGGCTATAATCCATTGTAGTAACAAAAATATCGACAACATACTACCTTCCATAATGAAAAGGCTACAATCCATTGTAGTAATAAAAATCACGACAACAGACTACCATCCATAATGACAAGGCTACCATCCATTGGAGTAACAAAAATATCAACAAGAGACTACCTTCCCTAATGACAAGGCTACCATCCATTGTAGTAACAAAAATCTCGACAACAGACTACCTTCAATAATGACAAGGCTACCATACATTAGAGTAACAAAAATCCAGACAACAGACTACCTTCCATAATGACAAGGCTACCATCCATTGAAGTAACAAAAATATCAACAAGAGACTAGCTTCCATAATGACAAGGCTACCATCCATTGGAGTAACAAAAATCTCGAAAACAGACTACCTTCCGTAATTACTAGGCTACCATCCAGTGGAATAACAAAAATCTCGACAACAGACTAACTTCCATAATGACAAGGCTACCATGCATTATAGTAACAAAAATCTGAACAACAGACTACCTTCCATAATGACAAGGCTACCATCCATTAGAATAAAAAAAATCACAACAACAGACTACCTTCGATAATGACAAGGCTACCATCTATTAGAGTAACAAAAATCTGTAGAACATACTACCTTCCAAAATGACAAGGCTACCATCCATTGGAGTATTAAAAATCTCGACAATAGACTACCTTACATAATGACTAGGCTACCGTCCATTTGTGTAACAAACATATTGACAACAAAATACTTTTCATAATGTCAAGGCTACAATCCATTGTAGTAACAAAAATACCGACAAGAGACTACCTTCCATAATGACAAGCCTACCATCCATTGGAGTAACATAAATCTCGACAACAGACTATCTTCCATAATGACAAGGCTAACATCCATTGGAGTAACAAAAATATCAACAAGAGACTCGCTTCCATAATGACAAGGCTACCAACCAATGGAGTAACAAAAATATCGACAACAGACTACCTTCCATAATGACAAGGCTACCATCCATTGGAGTAACAAAAATCTCGAAAATAGACTACCTTCCGTAATTACTAGGCTACCATCCATGGAATAACAAAAATCTCGACAACATACTAACTTCTATAATGACAAGGCTACCATGCATTATAGTAACAAAAACTTGAACAACAGACTACCTTCCATAATGACAAGGCTACCATCCATTAGAATAACAAAAATCACGACAACAGACTACCTTCGACAATGACAAGGCTACCATCTATTGGAGTAACAAAAATCTCGAGAACAGACTACCTTCCATAATGAAAAGGCTACCATCCATTGGAGTATTCAAAATATCGACAATAGACTACCTTACATAATGACTAGGCTACCATCCATTTGAGTAACAAACATATTGACAACAAACTACTTTTCATAATGTCAAGGCTACAATAAATTGTAGTAACAAAAATATCGATAAAAGACTACCTTCCATAATGACAAGGCTACCATCCATTGGAGTAACAAAAATATCGACAATAGAATACCTTCCATAATGACAAGGCTACCATCCATTGGAGTAACAAAAATGTCGAAAATAGACTACCTTCCATAATGACAAGGCTACCATCCATTGGAGTAACAAAAATCTCGACAATAGACTACCTTCCATAATGACAAGGCTACCATCCATTGGAGTAACAAAAATGTCGAAAATAGACTACCTTCCATAATGACAAGGCTACCATCCATTGGAGTAACAAAAATCTTGACAACAGACTACCATCCATAATAACAAGGCTACCATCCATTGGATTAACATAGATATCGATAACATACTACCTTCCATAATGACAAGGCTACCATCCATTGGAATAACAAAAATCTCGACAACAGACTACCTTCCATAATGACAAGGCTACCATCCATTGGAGTAACAAAAATATAAACAAGAGACTACCTTCCATAATTACAAGGCTACCATCAAATGGAGTAACAAAAATCTCGACAACAAACTACCTTCCATAATGACAAGGCTACCATCCATTTGAGTAACAAACATATTGACAACAAACTACTTTTCATAATGTCAAGGCTACAATCCATTGTAGTAACAAAAATATCGACAAAAGACTACCTTCCATAATGACAATGCTATCATCCATTGGAGTAACAAAAATCTCGACAACAGACTACCTTCCATAATGACAAGGCTACCATCCAATGGAGTAACAAAAATCTCGACAACAGACTACCTTCCATAATGACAAGGCTAACATTCATTGGAGTAACAAAAATATCAACAAGAGACTACCTTCCAAAATGACAAGGCTACCATCCATTGGAATAACAAAAATCACAACAACAGACTACCTTCGATAATGACAAGGCTACCATCTATTGGAGTAACAAAAATCTCGAGAACAGACTACCTTCTATAATGACAAGGATACCATCCATTGGAGTATTAAAAATCTCGACAATAGACTACCTTACATAATGACAAGGCTACCATCCAATGGATTAACATAGATATCGATAACATACTACCTTCCATAATGACAAGGCTACCATACATTGGAGTAATAAAAATCTCGACAATAGACTACCTTCCATAATGACAAGGCTATCATCCATTGCAGTAACAAAAATCTCGACAACATACTACCTTCCATAATGACAAGGCTATAATCCATTGTAGTAACAAAAATATCGACAACATACTACCTTCCATAATGAAAAGGCTACAATCCATTGTAGTAATAAAAATCACGACAACAGACTACCATCCATAATGACAAGGCTACCATCCATTGGAGTAACAAAAATATCAACAAGAGACTACCTTCCCTAATGACAAGGCTACCATCCATTGTAGTAACAAAAATCTCGACAACAGACTACCTTCAATAATGACAAGGTTACCATACATTAGAGTAACAAAAATCCAGACAACAGACTACCTTCCATAATGACAAGGCTACCATCCATTGAAGTAACAAAAATATCAACAAGAGACTACCTTCCATAATGACAAGGCTACCATCCTATGGAGTAACAAAAATCTTAACAACAGACTACCTTCCATAATGACAAGGCTACCATCCATTGGAGTAACAAAAATTTCGAAAACAGACTACCTTCCGTAATTACTAGGCTACCATCCAGTGGAATAACAAAAATCTCGACAACAGACTAACTTCCATAATGACAAGGCTACCATGCATTATAGTAACAAAAATCTGAACAACAGACTACCTTCCATAATAACAAGGCTACCATCCATTAGAATAAAAAAAATAACAACAAGAGACTACCTTCGATAATGACAAGGCCACCATCTATTAGAGTAACAAAAATCTCTAGAACATACTACCTTCCATAATGACAAGGCTACCATCCATTGGAGTATTAAATATCTCGACAATAGACTACCTTACATAATGACTAGGCTACCATCCATTTGTGTAACAAACATATTGATAACAAAATACTTTTCATAATGTCAAGGCAACAATCCATTGTAGTAACAAAAATACCGACAAGAGACTACCTTCCATAATGACAAGGCTACCATCCATTGGAGTAACAAAAATCTCGACAACAGACTACCTTCCATAATGACAAGGCTAACATCCATTGGAGTAACAAAAATATCAACAAGAGACTACCTTCCATAATGACAAGTCTACCATCCATTGTAGTAACAAAAATCTCGAAAGCGGCCTACCTTCAATAATGACAAGGCTACCATCCATTGGAGTAACAAAAATATCAACAAGAGACTCCATTCCATAATGACAAGGCTACCATCCAATGGAGTTACAAAAATATCGACAATAAACTACCTTCCATAATGACAAGGCTACTATCCATTGGAGTAACAAAAATCTCGAAAATAGACTACCTTCCGTAATTACTAGGCTACCATCCAGTGGAATAACAAAAATCTCGACAACAGACTAACTTCTATAATGACAAGGCTACCATGCATTATAGTAACAAAAACTTGAACAACAGACTACCTTCCATAATGACAAGGCTACCATCCATTAGAATAACAAAAATCACGACAACAGACTACCTTCGACAATGACAAGGCTACCATCTATTGGAGTAACAAAAATCTCGAGAACAGACTACCTTCCATAATGAAAAGGCTACCATCCATTAGAGTATTCAAAATATCGACAATAGACTACCTTACATAATGACAAGGCTACCATCCATTTGAGTAACAAACATATTGACAACAAACTACTTTTCATAATGTCAAGGCTACAATCAATTGTAGTAACAAAAATATCGATAAAAGACTACCTTCCATAATGACAAGGGTACCATCCATTGGAGTAACAAAAATCTCGACAATAGACTACCTTCCATAATGACAAGGCTACCATCCATTGGAGTAACAAAAATGTCGAAAATAGACTACCTTCCATAATGACAAGGCTACCATTCATTGGAGTAACAAAAATCTTGACAACAGACTACCATCCATAATAACAAGGCTACCATCCATTGGATTAACATAGATATCGATAACATACTACCTTCCATAATGACAAGGCTACCATCCATTGGAATAACAAAAATCTCGACAACAGACTACCTTCCATAATGACAAGGCTACCATCCATTGGAGTAACAAAATTATAAACAAGAGACTACCTTCCATAATTACAAGGCTACCAACAAATGGAGTAACAAAAATCTCGACAACAAACTACCTTCCATAATGACAAGGCTACCATCCATTTGAGTAACAAACATATTGACAACAAACTACTTTTCATAATGTCAAGGCTACAATCCATTGTAGTAACAAAAATATCGACAAAAGACTACCTTCCATAATGACAAGGCTATCATCCATTGGAGTAACAAAAATCTCGACAATAGACTACCTTCCATAATGACAAGGCTACCATCCAATGGAGTAACAAAAATCTCGACAACAGACTACCTTCCATAATGACAAGGCTAACATTCATTGGAGTAACAAAAATATCAACAAGAGACTACCTTCCATAATGACAAGGCTACCATCCATTGGAATAACAAAAATCACAACAACAGACTACCTTCGATAATGACAAGGCTACCATCTATTGGAGTAACAAAAATCTCGAGAACAGACTACCTTCTATAATGACAAGGATACCATCCATTGGAGTATTAAAAATCTCGACAATAGACTACCTTACATAATGACAAGGCTACCATCCATTGGATTAACATAGATATCGATAACATACTACCTTCCATAATGACAAGGCTACCATACATTGGAGTAATAAAAATCTCGACAATAGACTACCTTCCATAATGACAAGGCTATCATCCATTGTAGTAACAAAAATCTCGACAACATACTACCTTCCATAATGACAAGGCTATAATCCATTGTAGTAACAAAAATATCGACAACATACTACCTTCCATAATGAAAAGGCTACAATCCATTGTAGTAATAAAAATCACGACAACAGACTACCATCCATAATGACAAGGCTACCATCCATTGGAGTAACAAAAATATCAACAAGAGACTACCTTCCCTAATGACAAGGCTACCATCCATTGTAGTAACAAAAATCTCGACAACAGACTACCTTCAATAATGACAAGGCTACCATACATTAGAGTAACAAAAATCCAGACAACAGACTACCTTCCATAATGACAAGGCTACCATCCATTGAAGTAACAAAAATATCAACAAGAGACTACCTTCCATAATGACAAGGCTACCATCCTATGGAGTAACAAAAATCTTGACAACAGACTACCTTCCATAATGACAAGGCTACCATCCATTGGAGTAACAAAAATCTCGAAAACAGACTACCTTCCGAAATTACTAGGCTACCATCCAGTGGAATAACAAAAATCTCGACAACAGACTAACTTCCATAATGACAAGGCTACCATGCATTATAGTAACAAAAATCTGAACAACAGACTACCTTCCATAATGACAAGGCTGCCATCCATTAGAATAAAAAAAATCACAACAACAGACTACCTTCGATAATGACAAGGCTACCATCTATTAGAGTAACAAAAATCTGTAGAACATACTACCTTCCAAAATGACAAGGCTACCATCCATTGGAGTATTAAAAATCTCGACAATAGACTACCTTACATAATGACTAGGCTACCATCCATTTGTGTAACAAACATATTGACAACAAAATACTTTTCATAATGTCAAGGCTACAATCCATTGTAGTAACAAAAATACCGACAAGAGACTACCTTCCATAATGACAAGCCTACCATCCATTGGAGTAACATAAATCTCGACAACAGACTATCTTCCATAATGACAAGGCTAACATCCATTGGAGTAACAAAAATATCAACAAGAGACTACCTTCCATAATGACAAGTCTACCATCCATTGTAGTAACAAAAATCTCGATAGCAGACCACCTTCAATAATGACAAGGCTACCATCCATTGGAGTAACAAAAATATCAACAAGAGACTCCCTTCCATAATGACAAGGCTACCAACCAATGGAGTAACAAAAATATCGACAATAGACTACCTTCCATAATGACAAGGCTACCATCCATTGGAGTAACAAAAATCTCGAAAATAGACTACCTTCCGTAATTACTAGGCTACCATCCAGTGGAATAACAAAAATCTCGACAAAAGACTAACTTCTATAATGACAAGGCTACCATGCATTATAGTAACAAAAACTTGAACAACAGACTACCTTCCATAATGACAAGGCTACCATCCATTAGAATAACAAAAATCACGACAACAGACTACCTTCGACAATGACAAGGCTACCATCTATTGGAGTAACAAAAATCTCGAGAACAGACTACCTTCCATAATGAAAAGGCTACCATCCATTGGAGTATTCAAAATATCGATAATAGACTACCTTAAATAATGACTAGGCTACCATCCATTTGAGTAACAAACATATTGACAACAAACTACTTTTCATAATGTCAAGGCTACAATCAATTGTAGTAACAAAAATATCGATAAAAGACTACCTTCCATAATGACAAGGCTACCATCCATTGGAGTTACAAAAATCTCGACAATAGACTACCTTCCATAATGACAAGGCTACCATCCATTGGAGTAACAAAAATGTCGAAAATAGACTACCTTCCATAATGACAAGGCTACCATCCATTGGAGTAACAAAAATCTTGACAACAGACTACCATCCATAATAACAAGGCTACCATCCATTGGATTAACATTGATATCGATAACATACTACCTTCCATAATGACAAGGCTACCATCCATTGGAATAACAAAAATCTCGACAACAGACTACCTTCCATAATGACAAGGCTACCATCCATTGGAGTAACAAAAATATAAACAAGAGACTACCTTCCATAATTACAAGGCTACCATCAAATGGAGTAACAAAAATCTCGACAACAAACTACCTTCCATAATGACAAGGCTACCATCCATTTGAGTAACAAACATATTGACAACAAACTACTTTTCATAATGTCAAGGCTACAATCCATTGTAGTAACAAAAGTATCGACAAAAGACTACCTTCCATAATGACAAGGCTATCATCCATTGGAGTAACAAAAATCTCGACAACAGACTACCTTCCATAATGACAAGGCTACCATCCAATGGAGTAACAAAAATCTTGACAACAGACTACCTTCCGTAATGACAAGGCTAACATTCATTGGAGTAACAAAAATATCAACAAGAGACTACCTTCCATAATGACAAGGCTACCATCCATTGGAATAACAAAAATCACAACAACAGACTACCTTCGATAATGACAAGGCTACCATCTATTGGAGTAACAAAAATCTCGAGAACAAACTACCTTCTATAATGACAACGATACCATCCATTGGAGTATTAAAAATCTCGACAATAGACTACCTTACATAATGACAAGGCTACCATCCATTGGATTAACATAGATATTGATAACATACTACCTTCCATAATGACAAGGCTACCATACATTGGAGTAATAAAAATCTCGACAATAGACTACCTTCCATAATGACAAGGCTATCATCCATTGTAGTAACAAAAATCTCGACAATATACTACCTTCCATAATGACAAGGCTATAATCCATTGTAGTAACAAAAATATCGACAACATACTACCTTCCATAATGAAAAGGCTACAATCCATTGTAGTAATAAAAATCACGACAACAGACTACCATCCATAATGACAAGGCTACCATCCATTGGAGTAACAAAAATATCAACAAGAGACTACCTTCCCTAATGACAAGGCTACCATCCATTGTAGTAACAAAAATCTCGACAACAGACTACCTTCAATAATGACAAGGTTACCATACATTAGAGTAACAAAAATCCAGACAACAGACTACCTTCCATAATGACAAGGCTACCATCCATTGAAGTAACAAAAATATCAACAAGAGACTACCTTCCATAATGACAAGGCTACCATCCTATGGAGTAACAAAAATCTTGACAACAGACTACCTTCCATAATGACAAGGCTACCATCCATTGGAGTAACAAAAATCTCGAAAACAGACTACCTTCCGTAATTACTAGGCTACCATCCAGTGGAATAACAAAAATCTCGACAACAGACGAACTTCCATAATGACAAGGCTACCATGCATTATAGTAACAAAAATCTGAACAACATACTACCTTCCATAATAACAAGGCTACCATCCATTAGAATAAAAAAAATAACAACAAGAGACTACCTTCGATAATGATAAGGCCACCATCTATTAGAGTAACAAAAATCTCTAGAACATACTACCTTCCATAATGACAAGGCTACCATCCATTGGAGTATTAAATATCTCGACAATAGACTACCTTACATAATGACTAGGCTACCATCCATTTGTGTAACAAACATATTGATAACAAAATACTTTTCATAATGTCAAGGCTACAATCCATTGTAGTAACAAAAATACCGACAAGAGACTACCTTCCATAATGACAAGGCTACCATCCATTGGAGTAACAAAAATCTCGACAACAGACTACCTTCCATAATGACAAGGCTAACATCCATTGGAGTAACAAAAATATCAACAAGAGACTACCTTCCATAATGACAAGTCTACCATCCATTGTAGTTACAAAAATCTCGAAAGCGGCCTACCTTCAATAATGACAAGGCTACCATCCATTGGAGTAACAAAAATATCAACAAGAGACTCCCTTCCATAATGACAAGGCTACCATCCAATGGAGTAACAAAAATATCGACAACAAACTACCTTCCATAATGACAAGGCTACCATCCATTGGAGTAACAAAAATCTCGAAAATAGACTACCTTCCGTAATTACTAGGCTACCATCCAGTGGAATAACAAAAATCTCGACAACAGACTAACTTCTATAATGACAAGGCTACCATGCATTATAGTAACAAAAATTTGAACAACAGACTACCTTCCATAATGACAAGGCTACTATCCATTGGAATAACAAAAATCACGATAACAGACTACCTTCGACAATGACAAGGCTACCATCTATTGGAGTAACAAAAATCTCGAGAACAGACTACCTTCCATAATGAAAAGGCTACCATCCATTGGAGTATTCAAAATATCGACAATAGACTACCTTACATAATGACTAGGCTACCATCCATTTGAGTAACAAACATATTGACAACAAACTACTTTTCATAATGTCAAGGCTACAATCAATTATAGTAACAAAAATATCGATAAAAGACTACCTTCCATAATGACAAGGCTACCATCCATTGGAGTAACAAAAATCTCGACAACAGACTACCTTCCATAATGACAAGGCTACCATCCATTGGAGTAACAAAAATGTCGAAAATAGACTACCTTCCATAATGACAAGGCTACCATCCATTGGAGTAACAAAAATCTTGACAACAGACTACCATCCATAATAACAAGGCTACCATCCATTGGATTAACATAGATATCGATAACATACTACCTTCCATAATGACAAGGCTACCATCCATTAGAGTAACAAAAATCACGACAATAGACTACCTTCCATAATGAAAAGGCTACTTTCCATTGGAATAACAAAAATCTTGACAACAGACTACCTTCCATAATGACAAGGCTACCATCCATTGGAGTAACAAAAATATAAACAAGAGACTACCTTCCATAATTACAAGGCTACCATCAAATGGAGTAACAAAAATCTCGACAACAAACTACCTTCCATAATGACAAGGCTACCATCCATTTGAGTAACAAACATATTGACAACAAACTACTTTTCATAATGTCAAGGCTACAATCCATTGTAGTAACAAAAATATCGACAAAAGACTACCTTCCATAATGACAAGGCTATCATCCATTGGAGTAACAAAAATCTCGACAACAACCTACCTTCCATAATGACAAGGCTAACATCCGTTGGAGTAACAAAAATATCAACAAGAGACTACCTTCCATAATCACAAATCTACCATCCATTGTAGTAACAAAAATCTCGATAACAGACTACCTTCAATAATGACAAGGCTACCATCCATTAGAGTAACAAAAATCCGGACAACAGACTACCTTCCATAATGACAAGGCTACCATCCATTGGAGTAACAAAAATATCAACAAGAGACTCCATTCCATAATGACAAGGCTACCATCCAATGGAGTAACAAAAATATCGACAACAGACTACCTTCCATAATGACAAGGCTACCATCCATTGGAGTAACAAAAATCTCGAAAACATACTACCTTCCATAATGACAAGGCTACCATCATTTGGAGTAACAAAAATCTCGATAACAGACTACCCTCCATAATGACTACGCTACCATCCATTGGAGTAAAAAAAATCTTAACAACAAACTACCATCCATAATGACAAGGCTACCATTAATTTGAGTAACAAACATATTTACAACAAATTACTTTTCATAATGACAAGGCTACAATCCATTGTAGTAACAAAAATATCGAAAAAAGACTACCTTCCATAATGACAAGGCTACCATCCAATGGAGTAACAAAAATATCGAAAACAAACTACATTCCATAGTGACAAGGCTACCATCCATTGGAGTAACAAAAATATTAACAATAGACTACCATCCATAATGACAAGGCTACGATCCATTGGATTAACATAGATATCGATAACATACTACCTTCCATAATGACAAGGCTACCATCAATTGGAATAACAAAAATTTCGACAACAGACTACCTTCCATAATGAGAAGGCTACCATCCATTGGAGTATCAAAAATATCAACAAGAGACAACCTTCCATAATGACAAGGCTACCATCAATTGGAGTACCAAAAATCTTGACAACAAAATACCTTCTATAATGACAAGGATACCATCCATTGGAGTAAAAAAAATATAGAAAACAGACTACCTTCCATAAAGACTAGGCTACCATCCATTGGAATAACAAAAATATCGACAACAAACTACCTTCCATAATGACAAGGCTACCATCCATTGGAGTAACAAAAATCTCGACAACAAACTACCTTGCATAATGACAAGGCTACCATCCATTGGAGTAACAAAAATTTCGACAATAGACTACCTCCCATAATGACTAACTACCATCCATTGGAATAACAAAAATCTTGACAACAGACTACCATCCATAATGACAAGGCTACCATCCATTGGATTAACTTAGATATCGACAACAAACTACCTTCCATAATGACAAGGCTATAATCTATTGGAGTAACAAAAATCTCGATAACAGACTACCTTCCATAATGACAAGGCTACCATCCATTGGATTAACAAAAATCTCGAAAACATACTACCTTCCATAATGACAAGGCTACCATCTTTTGGAGTAACAAAAATCTCGATAACAGACTACCCTCCATAATGACTAGGCTACCATCCATTGGAGTAACAAAAATCTTAACAACAGACTACCATCCATAATTACAAGGCTACCATCCATTGGATTAACATAGATATCGACAACAGACTACCTTCCATAATGACAAGGCTACCATCAATTGGAATAACAAAAATCTTGACAACAGACTACCTTCCATAATGACAAGGCTACCATCCATTGGAGTATCAAAAATATCAACAAGAGACTACCTTCCATAATGACAAGGCTACCATCAATTGGAGTACCAAAAATCTAGACAACAAAATACCTTCTATAATGACAAGGCTACCATCCATTGGAGTAAAAAAAATCTAGAAAATAGACTACCTTCAATAAAGACTAGGCTACCATCCATTGGAATAACAAAAATATCGACAACAGACTACCTTCCATAATGACAAGGCTACCATACATTGTAGTAACAAAAATCTGAATAATATACTACCTTCCATAATGACAAGGCTACCATCCATTGGATTAAAAAAAATCATAACAACAAACTACCTTCTATAATGACAAGGCTACCATACATTGGAATAACAAAAATCTGGACAACACACTACCTTCCATAATGACAAGGCTACCACCCATTAGAGTAACATAGATATCGATAACATACTGCCTTCCATAATGACAAGGCTACCATCCATTTGAATGATAAAAATATCGACAACAGACTACCTTCCATAATGACAAGGCTACCATCCATTGGAGTAACAAAAATGTCGAAAATAGACTACCTTCCATAATGACAAGGCTACCATCCATTGGAGTAACAAAGATCTTGACAACAGACTACAATCCATAATAACAAGGCTACCATCCATTGGATTAACATAGATATCGATAACATACTACCTTCCATAATGACAAGGCTACCATCCATTGGAGTAACAAAAATCACGACAATAGACTACCTTCCATAATGAAAAGGCTACTTTCCATTGGAATAACAAAAAAACTCGACAACAGACTACCTTCCATAATGACAAGGCTACCATCCATTGGAGTAACAAAAATATAAACAAGAGACTACCTTCCATAATTACAAGGCTACCATCAAATGGAGTAACAAAAATCTCGACAACAAACTACCTTCCATAATGACAAGGCTACCATCCATTTGAGTAACAAACATATTGACAACAAACTACTTTTCATGATGTCAAGGCTACAATCCATTGTAGTAACAAAAATATCGACAAAAGACTACCTTCCATAATAACAAGGCTATCATCCATTGGAGTAATAAAAATCTCGACAACAGACTACCTTCCATAATGACAAGGCTAACATCCGTTGGAGTAACAAAAATATCAACAAGAGACTACCTTCCATAATGACAAATCTACCATCCATAGTAGTAACAAAAATCTCGACAACAGACTACCTTCAATAATGACAAGGCTACCATCCATTAGAGTAACAAAAATCCGGACAACAGCCTACCTTCCATAATGACAAGGCTACCATCCATTGGAGTAACAAAAATATCAACAAGAGACTCCATTCCATAATGACAAGGCTACCATCCAATGGAGTAACAAAAATATCGACAACAGACTACCTTCCATAATGACAAGGCTACCATCCATTGGAGTAACAAAAATCTCGAAAGTAGACTACCTTCCGTAATTACTAGGCTACCATCCAGTGGAATAACAAAAATCACGACAACAGACTAACTTCCATAATGACAAGGCTACCATGCATTGTAGTAACAAAAATTTGAACAATAGACTACCTTCCATAATGACAAGGCTACCTTCCACTGGAATAACAAAAATCACGACAACAGACTACCTTCGACAATGACAAGGCTACCATCTATTGGAGTAATAAAAATCTCGAGAACAAACTACCTTCCATAATGAAAAGGCTACCATCCATTGGAGTATTCAAAATATCCACAATAGACTACCTTACATAATGACTAGGCTACCATCCATTTGAGTAACAAACATATTGACAACAAACTACTTTTCATAATGTCAAGGCTACAATCAATTGTAGTAAAAAAAATATCGATAAAAGACTACCTTCCATAATGACAAGGCTACCATCCATTAGAGTTACAAAAATCTCGACAACAGATTACCTTCCATAATGACAAGGCTACCATCCATTGGAGTAACAAAAATGTCGAAAATAGACTACCTTCCATAATGACAAGGCTACCATCCATTGGAGTAACAAAAATCTTGACAACAGACTACCATACATAATGACAAGGCTACCATCCATTGGATTAACATAGATATCGATAACATACTACCTTCCATAATGACAAGGCTACCATCCATTGGAGTAACAAAAATCACGACAACAGACTACCTTCCATAATGAAAAGGCTACTTTCCATTGGAATAACAAAAATCTCGACAACAGACTACCTTCCATAATGACAAGGCTACCATCCAATGGAGTAACAAAAATATCTACAACAGACTACCTTCCATAATGACAAGGCTAACATCCATTGGAGTAACAAAAATATCAACAAGAGACTACCTTCCATAATTACAAGGCTACCATCCATTGTAGTAACAAAAATCTCGACAACAGACTACCTTCAATAATGACAAGGCTACCATCCATTAGAGTAACAAAAATCCGGATAACAAACTACCTTCCATAATGATAAGGCTACCATCCATTGGAGTAACAAAAATATAAACAAGAGACTACCTTCCATAATTACAAGGCTACCATCCAATGGAGTAACAAAAATCTCGACAACAAACTACCTTCCATAATGACAACGCTACCATCCATTGGAGAAACAAAAATCTCGAAAACAGACTACCTTCCGTAATTACTAGGCTACCATCCAGTGGAATAACAAAAATCTCGACAATAGACTAACTTCCATAATGATAAGGCTTCCATGCATTATAGTAACGAAAATCTGAACAACAGACTACCTTCCATAATGATAAGGCTACCATCCATTGGAATAACAAAAATCACAAAAACAGACTACCTTCCATAATGACAAGGCTACCATCCATTAAAGTAATAAAAATCTCGAGAACAAACTACCTTCCATAATGACAAGGCTACCATCCATTGGAGTATTAAAAATCTCGACAATAGACTACCTTACATAATGAATAGGATACCATCCATTTGAGTAACAAACATATTGACAACAAACTACTTTTCATAATGACAAGGCTACAATCCATTGTAGTAACAAAAATATCCAAAAAAGACTACCTTCCATAATGACAAGGCTACCATCCATTGGAGTAACAAAAATCTCAACAACAAACTACCTTCCATAATGACAAGACTACCATCCATTGGAGTGACAAAAATATTCACAAGAGACTACCTTCCATAATTACAAGGCTACCATCCGTTAAAGTAATAAAAATCTCTAGAACAGACTACCTTCCATAATGAAAAAGGCTACCATCCATTGGAGTATTAAAAATGTCGACAAAAGACTACCTTACATAATGACTAGGCTACCATCCATTTCAGTAACAAACATATTAACAACAAACTACTTTTCATAATGACAAGGCTACAATCCATTGTAGTAACAAAATTATCGAAAATAGACTACCTTCCATAATGACAAGGCTACCATCCAATGGAGTAACAAAAATATCGACAACAGACTACCTTCCATAATGACAAGGCTACCATCCATTGGAGTAACAAAAATCTCGAAAGTAGACTACCTTCCGTAATTACTAGGCTACCATCCAGTGGAATAACAAAAATCACGACAACAGACTAACTTCCATAATGACAAGGCTACCATGCATTGTAGTAACAAAAATTTGAACAATAGACTACCTTCCATAATGACAAGGCTACCTTCCACTGGAATAACAAAAATCACGACAACAGACTACCTTCGACAATGACAAGGCTACCATCTATTGGAGTAATAAAAATCTCGAGAACAAACTACCTTCCATAATGAAAAGGCTACCATCCATTGGAGTATTCAAAATATCCACAATAGACTACCTTACATAATGACTAGGCTACCATCCATTTGAGTAACAAACATATTGACAACAAACTACTTTTCATAATGTCAAGGCTACAATCAATTGTAGTAAAAAAAATATCGATAAAAGACTACCTTCCATAATGACAAGGCTACCATCCATTAGAGTTACAAAAATCTCGACAACAGATTACCTTCCATAATGACAAGGCTACCATCCATTGGAGTAACAAAAATGTCGAAAATAGACTACCTTCCATAATGACAAGGCTACCATCCATTGGAGTAACAAAAATCTTGACAACAGACTACCATACATAATGACAAGGCTACCATCCATTGGATTAACATAGATATCGATAACATACTACCTTCCATAATGACAAGGCTACCATCCATTGGAGTAACAAAAATCACGACAACAGACTACCTTCCATAATGAAAAGGCTACTTTCCATTGGAATAACAAAAATCTCGACAACAGACTACCTTCCATAATGACAAGGCTACCATCCAATGGAGTAACAAAAATATCTACAACAGACTACCTTCCATAATGACAAGGCTAACATCCATTGGAGTAACAAAAATATCAACAAGAGACTACCTTCCATAATTACAAGGCTACCATCCATTGTAGTAACAAAAATCTCGACAACAGACTACCTTCAATAATGACAAGGCTACCATCCATTAGAGTAACAAAAATCCGGATAACAAACTACCTTCCATAATGATAAGGCTACCATCCATTGGAGTAACAAAAATATAAACAAGAGACTACCTTCCATAATTACAAGGCTACCATCCAATGGAGTAACAAAAATCTCGACAACAAACTACCTTCCATAATGACAACGCTACCATCCATTGGAGAAACAAAAATCTCGAAAACAGACTACCTTCCGTAATTACTAGGCTACCATCCAGTGGAATAACAAAAATCTCGACAATAGACTAACTTCCATAATGATAAGGCTTCCATGCATTATAGTAACGAAAATCTGAACAACAGACTACCTTCCATAATGATAAGGCTACCATCCATTGGAATAACAAAAATCACAAAAACAGACTACCTTCCATAATGACAAGGCTACCATCCATTAAAGTAATAAAAATCTCGAGAACAAACTACCTTCCATAATGACAAGGCTACCATCCATTGGAGTATTAAAAATCTCGACAATAGACTACCTTACATAATGAATAGGATACCATCCATTTGAGTAACAAACATATTGACAACAAACTACTTTTCATAATGACAAGGCTACAATCCATTGTAGTAACAAAAATATCCAAAAAAGACTACCTTCCATAATGACAAGGCTACCATCCATTGGAGTAACAAAAATCTCAACAACAAACTACCTTCCATAATGACAAGACTACCATCCATTGGAGTGACAAAAATATTCACAAGAGACTACCTTCCATAATTACAAGGCTACCATCCGTTAAAGTAATAAAAATCTCTAGAACAGACTACCTTCCATAATGAAAAAGGCTACCATCCATTGGAGTATTAAAAATGTCGACAAAAGACTACCTTACATAATGACTAGGCTACCATCCATTTCAGTAACAAACATATTAACAACAAACTACTTTTCATAATGACAAGGCTACAATCCATTGTAGTAACAAAATTATCGAAAATAGACTACCTTCCATAATGACAAGGCTACCATCCATTGGAGTAACAAAAATCTCGACAACAAACTACCTTCCATAATGACAAGGCTACCATCCATTGGAGTAACAAAAACGTCGACAATAGACTACCTTCCATGATGAATAGGCTACCATCCATTGGAATAACAAAAATATTGAAAACAAACTACCATCCATAATGACAAGGCTACCATCCATTGGATTAACATAGATATCGACAACATACTACCTTCCATAATGATAAGGCTACCATCCATTGGAGTAACAAAAGTAACGACAACAAACTACCTTCCATAATGACAAGGCTACCTTCCATTGGAATAACAAAAATCTCGACAATAGACTACCTTCCATAATGACAAGGCTACCATCCAATGGAGTAACAAAAATCTTGACAATAGACTACCTTCCATAATAACAAGTCTATCATACATTGGAGTAACAAAGATATCAACAACAGACTACCTTTCATAATAACAAGGCTACCATCCATTGGAATAACAAAAATATCCACAACAGACTACCTTCCAAAATGACAAGGCTACCATCCATTGGAGTAACAAAAATCTTGACAACAGACTACCATCCATAATGACAAGGCTACCATCCATTTAATTAACATAGATATCGACAACATACTACCTTCTATAATGACAAGGCTACCATCCATTGGAGTAACAAAAATCACGACAACAAACTACCTTTCATAATGACAAGGCTACCTTCCATTAGAATAACAAAAATCTCGACAACAGACTACCTTCCATTATGACAAGGCTACCATCCAATGGAGTAACAAAAATCTCGACAACAGACTACCTTCCATAGTGACAAGTCTACCATCCATTGGAGTAACAAAAATATCAACAACAGAATCCCTTCCATAATAATAAGGGTACCATCCATTAAAGTAATAAAAAACTCGACAACAGACTACCTTCCATAATGACAAGGCTATGATCCATTGTAGTACCAAAAATGTCAACAAAAGACAACCCTCCATAATGACAAGGCTACCATCCATTGTTGTAACAAAAATGTCAACAACAAATTACCTTCAATAATGACAAGGCTACCATCCATTGGAGTATCAAAAATCTCGACAACAGACTACCTTCCATAATGACAAGGCTACCATCCAATGGAGTAACAAAAATCTCGACAACAAACTACCTTCCATAATGACAAGGCTACCATCCATTGGTGTAACAAAAATCTCGAAAACAGACTACCTTCCGTAATGACTAGGCTACCATCCAGTGGAATAACCAAAATCTCGACAACAGACTAACTTCCATAACGACATGGCTACCAGAAATTATAGTATAAAAAATCTAAACACCAGACTACCTTCCATAATGACAAGGCTACCATCCATTGGAGTAACAAAAATCACACCAACAGACTACCTTCCATAATTACAAGGCTATAATCAATTGGAGTAATAAAAATCTCGATAACAGACTACCTTCCATAATGACAAGGCTACCATCCATTGGAGTAACAAAAATTATGAATACATACTACCTTCCATAATGACAAGGCTACCATCAATTGGAGTACCAAAAATATCGACAACAGACTACCCTCCATAATGATTAGGCTACCATCCTTTGGAGTAACAAAGATATCGACAACTTACTACGTTTCATAATTACAAGGCTACCATCAATTGGAATAACAAAAATCTCGACAACAGACTACCTTCCATAATGACAAGGCTACCGTCCATTGGATGATAAAAAATATCAACAAGAGACTACCTTCCATAATGACAAGGGTACCATCCATTGGAGTACCAAAAATCTTGACAACAAAATACCTTTTATAATGACAAGGCTACCATACATTAGAGTAACAAAAATCTAGAAAACAGACTACCTTTAATAAAGACTAGGCTACCATCCATTGGAATAAAAAAAATATCGACAACAGACTACCTTCCATAATGACAAGGCTACCATACATTGTAGTAACAAAAATCTGAACAACATACTACCTTCAATAATGACAAGGCTACCATCCATTTGGTTAACAAAAATCACAACAACAGACTACCTTCTATAATGAGAAGGCTACCATCCATCGGAGTAACAAAAATCTCGACAATAGACTACCTTCCATAATGACAAGGCTGCCACCCAATAGAGTAACATAGATATCGACAACATACTACCTTCCATAATGAATGGGCTACCATCCATTGGAATAATAAAAATCTCGACATGTAGACTACCTTTCATAATGACAAGGCTACCATCCAACGGAGTAACAAAATTCTCGACAACGGACTACCTTCCATAATGACAAGGCTACCATCCATTAGAGTAACAAAAATATCCTCAAGAGACTACCTTCCATAATGACAAGGCTACCATCCATTAAAGTAAAAAAAATCTCGAGAACAAATTACCTTCCATAATGACAAGGCTACCATCCATTGTAGTATTAAAAATCTCGACAATAGACTACCTTACATAATGAATAGGATAACATCCATTTGAGTAACAAACATATTGACAACAAACTACTTTTCATAATGACAAGGCTACAATCCATTGGTGTAACAAAAATCTCGAGAACAGACTACCTTCCAGAAAGACAAGGCTACCATCCATTGGAGTATTAAAAATCTTGACAATAGCCTACCTTACATAATGACTAGGCTACCATCCATTTCAGTAACAAACATATTGACAACAAACTACTTTTCATAATGACAAGGCTATAATCCATTATAGTAACAAAAATATCGAAAAAAGACTACCTTCCATAATGACAAGGCTACCATCCATTGGAGTAACAAAAATCTCGACAACAAACTCCCTTTCATAATGACTAGGCTACCATCCATTGGAATAACAAAAATCTTGACAACAGACTACCATCCATAATGACAAGGATACCATCCATTGGATTAACATAGATATCGACAACATACTACCTTCTATAATGACAAGTCTACCATCCACTGAAGTAACAAAAATCACGACAACAGACTACCTTCCATAATGACAAGGCTACCATCCAATGGAGTAACAAAAATATTGACAACATACTACCTTCCTTAATGACAAGTCTATCATACATTCGAGTAAAAAAGATATCAACAACAGACTACCTTTCATAATAACAAGGCTACCATCCATTGGAATAACAAAAATCTCGATAACAGACTACCTTCCATAATGGCAAGGCTACCATCCATTGGAGTAACAAAAATCTTGACAACAGACTACCATCCATAATGACAAGGCTACCATCCATTTAATTAACATAGATATCGACAAAATACTACCTTCTATAATGACAAGGCTACCATCCATTGGAGTAACAAAAATCACGACAACAAACTACCTTTCATAATGACAAGGCTACCATCCATTAGAATAACAAAAATCTCGACAACAGACTACCTTCCATTATGACAAGGCTACCATCCAATGGAGTAACAAAAATCTCGACAACAGACTACCTTCCATAATGACAAGTCTACCATCCATTAAACTAATAAAAATCTCGAGAACAAATTACCTTCCATAATGACAAGGCTACCATCCATTGGAGTATTAAAAATCTCGACAATAGACTACCTTACATAATGAATAGGATAAAATCCATTTGAGTAACAAACATATTGACAACAAACTACTTTTCATAATGACAAGGCTACAATCCATTGGAGTAACAAAAATATCCACAAGAGACTACCTTCCATAATGACAAGGCTACAATCCATTAAAGTAATAAAAATCTCGAGAACAGACTACCTTCCATAATGACAAGGCTACCATCCATTGGAGTATTAAAAATCTCGACAATAGCCTACCTTACATAATGACTAGGCTACCATCCATTTCAGTAACAAACATATTGACAACAAACTACTTTTCATAATGACAAGGCTACAATCCATTATAGTAACAAAAATATCGAAAAAAGACTACCTTCCATAATGACAAGGCTACCATCCATTGGAGTAACAAAAATCTCGACAACAAACTCCCTTTCATAATGACTAGGCTACCATCCATTGGAATAACAAAAATCTTGACAACAGACTACCATCCATAATGACAAGGATACCATCCATTGGATTAACATAGATATCGACAACATACTACCTTCCATAATGACAAGTCTACCATCCACTGAAGTAACAAAAATCACGACAACAGACTACCTTCCATAATGACAAGGCTACCATCCAATGGAGTAACAAAAATAATGACAACATACTACCTTCCTTAATGACAAGTCTATCATACATTGGAGTAAAAAAGATATCAACAACAGACTACCTTTCATAATAACAAGGCTACCATCCATTGGAATAACAAAAATCTCGATAACAGACTACCTTCCATAATGGCAAGGCTACCATCCATTGGAGTAACAAAAATCTTGACAACAGACTACCATCCATAATGACAAGGCTACCATCCATTTAATTAACATAGATATCGACAACATACTACCTTCTATAATGACAAGGGTACCATCCATTGGAGTAACAAAAATCACGACAACAAACTACCTTTCATAATAACAAGGCTACCATCCATTGGAATAACAAAAATCTCGATAACAGACTACCTTCCATAATGGCAAGGCTACCATCCATTGGAGTAACAAAAATCTTGACAACAGACTACCATCCATAATGACAAGGCTACCATCCATTTAATTAACATAGATATCGACAACATACTACCTTCTATAATGACAAGGCTACCATCCACTGGAGTAACAAAAATCACGACAACAAACTACCTTTCATAATGACAAGGCTACCTTCCATTAGAATAACAAAAATCTCGACAACAGACTACCTTCCATTATGACAAGGCTACCATCCAATGGAGTAACAAAAATCTCGACAACAGACTACCTTCCATAATGACAAGTCTACCATCCATTGGAGTAACAAAAATATCAACAACATAATCCCTTCCATAATAACAAGGGTACCATTTATTGTAGTAACAAAAATATCCACAAGAGACTACCTTCCATAATGACAAGGTTACCATCCATTAAAGTAATAAAAAACTCGACAACAGACTACCTTCCATAATGACAAGGCTATGATCCATTGGAGTAACAAAAATCTCGACAACAGACTACCTTACATAATGACTAGGCTACCATCCATTGGAGTAACAAAGATATCGACAACAAACTACCTTTCATAATGACAAGGCTACAATCCATTGTAGTACCAAAAAAGTCAACAAAAGACAACCCTCCATAATGACAAGGCTACCATCCATTGTAGTAACAAAAATGTCGACAACAAATTACCTTCAATAATGACAAGGCTACCATCCATTGGAGTATCAAAAATCTCGACAACAGACTACCTTCCATAATGACAAGGCTACCATCCATTAGAGTAACAAAAATTTGGACAACAGACTACCTTCCATAATGACAAGGCTACCATACATTGTAGTAACAAAAATCTGAACAACATACTACCTTCAATAATGACAAGGCTACCATCCATTGGATTAACAAAAATCACAACAATAGACTACCTTCTATAATGAGAAGGCTACCATCCATTGGAGTAACAAAAATCTCGACAATAGACTACCTTCTATAATGACAAGGCTGCCACCCAATAGAGTAACATAGATATCGACAACATACTACCTTCCATAATGACTGGGCTACCGTCCATTGGAATAATAAAAATCTCGACATGCAAACTACGTTTCATAATGACAAGGCTACCATCCAATGGAGTAACAAAATTCTCGACAACGGACTACCTTCCATAATGACAAGGCTACCATCCATTAGAGTAACAAAAATATCCACAAGAGACTACCTTCCATAATGACAAGGCTACCATCCATTAAAGTAATAAAAATCTCGAGAGCAAATTACCTTCCATAATGACAAGGCTACCATCCATTGCAGTATTAAAAATCTCGACAATAGACTACCTTACATAATGAATAGGATAACATCCATTTGAGTATCAAACATATTGACAACAAACTACTTTTCATAATGACAAGGCTACACTCCATTGGAGTAACAAAAATATCCACAAGAGACCACCTTCCATAATGACAAGGCTACAATCCATTAAAGTAATAAAAATCTCGAGAACAGACTACCTTCCATAATGACAAGGCTACCATACATTGGAGTATTAAAAATCTCGACAATAGCCTACCTTACATAATGACTAGGCTACCATCTATTTCAGTAACAAACAAATTGACAACAAACTACTTTTCATAATGACAAGGCTACAATCCATTATAGTAACAAAAATATCGAAAAAAGACTACCTTCCATAATGACAAGGCTACCATCCATTGGAGTAACAAAAATCTCGGCAACAAACTCCCTTTCATAATGACTAGGCTACCATCCATTGGAATAACAAAAATCTTGACAACAGACTACCATCCATAATGACAAGGATACCATCCATTGGATTAACATATATATCGACAACATACTACCTTCCATAATGACAAGTCTACCATCCACTGAAGTAACAAAAATCACGACAACAGACTACCTTCCATAATGACAAGGCTACCATCCAATGGAGTAACAAAAATCATGACAACATACTACCTTCCTTAATGACAAGTCTATCATACATTGGAGTAAAAAAGATATCAACAACAGACTACCTTTCATAATAACAAGGCTACCATCCATTGGAATAACAAAAATCTCGATAACAGACTACCTTCCGTAATGGCAAGGCTACCATCCATTGGAGTAACAAAAATAAAGACAACAGACTACCATCCATAATGACAAGGCTACCATCCATTTAATTAACATAGATCTCGACAACATACTACCTTCTATAATGACAAGGCTACCATCCATTGGAGTAACAAAAATCACGACAACAAACTACCTTTCATAATGACAAGGCTACCTTCCATTAGAATAACAAAAATCTCGACAACAGACTACCTTCCATTATGACAAGGCTACCATCCAATGGAGTAACAAAAATCTCGACAACAGACTACCTTCCATAATGACAAGTCTACCATCCATTGGAGTAACAAAAATATCAACAACAGAATCCCTTCCATAATAACAAGGGTACCATCCATTGGAGTAACAAAAATATCCACAAGAGACTACCTTCCATAATGACAAGGTTACCATCCATTAAAGTAATAAAAAACTCGACAACAGACTACCTTCCATAATGACAAGGCTATGATCCGTTGGAGTAACAAAAATCTCGACAACAGACTACCTTACATAATGACTAGGCTACCATCCATTGGAGTAACAAAGATATCGACAACAAACTACCTTTCATAATGACAAGGCTACAATCCATTGTAGTACCAAAAATGTCAACAAAAGACAACCCTCCATAATGACAAGGCTACCATCCATTGTAGTAACAAAAATGTCGACAAAAAATTACCTTCAATAATGACAAGGCTACCATCCATTGGAGTATCAAAAATCTCGACAATAGACTACCTTCCATAATGACAAGGATACCATCCATTAGAGTAACAAAAATCTGGACAACAGACTACCTTCCATAATGACAAGGCTACCATCCAATGGAGTAACAAAAATCTCGACAACAAACTACCTTCCATAATGACAAGGCTACCATCCATTGGAGTAACAAAAATCTCGAAAACAGACTACCTTCCGTAATGACTAGGCTACCATCCAGTGGAATAACCAAAATCTCGACAACAGACTATCTTCCATAACGACATGGCTACCAAAAATTATAGTAAAAAAAATCTAAACACCAGACTACCTTCCATAATGACAAGGCTACCATCCATTGGAGTAACAAAAATCACACCAACAGACTACCTTCCATAATTACAAGGCTATAATCAATTGAAGTAACAAAAATCTCGATAACAGACTACCTTCCATAATGACAAGGCTACCATCCATTGGAGTAACAAAAATTATGAATACATACTAACTTCCATAATGACAAGGCTACCATCAATTGGAGTACCAAAAATATCAACAACAGACTACCCTCCATAATGATTAGGCTACCATCCATTGGAGTAACAAAGATATCGACAACTTACTACGTTTCATAATTACAAGGCTACCATCAATTAGAATAACAAAAATCTCGACAACAGACTACCTTCCATAATGACAAGGCTACCGTCCATTGGAGTATCACAAATATCAACAAGAGACTACCTTCCATAATGACAAGGGTACCATCCATTGGAGTACCAAAAATCTTGACAACAAAATACCTTCTATAATGACAAGGCTACCATACATTAGAGTAACAAAAATCTAGAAAACAGACTACCTTTAATAAAGACTAGGCTACCATCCATTGGAATAAAAAAAATATCGACAACATACTACCTTCCATAATGACAAGGCTACCATACATTGTAGTAACAAAAATCTGAACAACATACTACCTTCAATAATGACAAGGCTACCATCCATTGGATTAACAAAAATCACAACAACAGACTACCTTCTATAATGAGAAGGCTACCATCCATTGGAGTAACAAAAATCTCGACAATAGACTACCTTCCATAATGACAAGGCTGCCACCCAATAGAGTAACATAGATATCGACAACATACTACCTTCCATAATGACTGGGCTACCATCCATTGGAATAATAAAAATCTGGACATGCAGACTACCTTTCATAATGACAAGGCTACCATCCAATGGAGTAACAAAATTCTCGACAACGGAATACCTTCCATAATGACAAGGCTACCATCCATTAGAGTAACAAAAATATCCACAAGAGACTACCTTCCATAATGACAAGGCTACCATCCATTAAAGTAATAAAAATCTCGAGAACAAATTACCTTCCATAATGACAAGGCTACCATCCATTGCAGTATTAAAAATCTCGACAATAGACTACCTTACATAATGAATAGGATAACATCCATTTGAGTAACAAACATATTGACAACAAACTACTTTTCATAATGACAAGGCTACAATCCATTGCAGTAACAAAAATATCCACAAGAGACTACCTTCCATAATGACAAGGCTACAATCCATTAAAGTAATAAAAATCTCGAGAACAGACTACCTTCCATAATGACAAGGCTACCATCCATTGGAGTATTAAAAATCTCGACAATAGCCTACCTTACATAATGACTAGGCTACCATCCATTTCAGTAACAAGCATATTGACAACAAACTACTTTTCATAAAGACAAGGCTATAATCAATTATAGTTACAAAAATATCGAAAAAAGACTACCTTCCATAATGACAAGGCTACCATCCATTGGAGTAACAAAAATCTCGACAACAAACTCCCTTTCATAATGACTAGGCTACCATCCATTGGAATAACAAAAATCTTGACAACAGACTACCATCCATAATGACAAGGATACCATCCATTGGATTAACATAGATATCGACAACATACTACCTTCCATAATGACAAGTCTACCATCCACTGAAGTAACAAAAATCACGACAACAGACTACCTTCCATAATGACAAGGCTACCATCCAATGGAGTAACAAAAATCTTGACAACATACTACCTTCCTTAATGACAAGTCTATCATACATTGGAGTAAAAAAGATATCAACAATAGACTACCTTTCATAATTACAAGGCTACCATCCACTGGAATAACAAAAATCTCGATAACAGACTACCTTCCATAATGGCAAGGCTACCATCCATTGGAGTAACAAAAGTCTTGACAACAGACTACCATCCATAACGACAAGGCTACCATCCATTGGATTAACATAGATATCGACAACATACTACTTTCCATAATGATAAGGCTACCATCCAATGGAGTAACAAAAATCATGACAACAGACTACCTTCGATAATGACAAGGCTAACATCCATTGTATTAACAAAAATCTCAAAAACATACTACCTTCCATAATGACAAGGCTACCATCATTTGGAGTAACAAAAATCTCGATAACAGACTACCCTCCATAATGACTAGGCTACCATCCATTGGAGTAACAAAAATGTTAACAACAGACTACCATCCATAATGACAAGGCTACCATCCGTTGGATTAACATAGATATCGACAACATACTACCTTCCATAATGACAAGGCTACCATCAATTGGAATAACAAAAATCTCGACAATAGACTACCTTCCATAATGACAAGGCTACCATCCATTGGAGTATCAAAAATATCAACAAGAGACTACCTTCCATAATGACAAGGCTACCATCCATTGGAATAACAAAAATATCGACAACAGACTACCTTCCATAATGACAAGGCTACCATACATTGTAGTAACAAAAATCTGAACAACATACTACCTTCCATAATGACAAGGCTACCATCCATAGGAGTAACAAAAATCTTGACAACAGACTACCATCCATAATGACAAGGCTAACATCCATTGGATTAACAAAAATCTCAAAAACATACTACCTTCCATAATGACAAGGCTACCATCATTTAGAGTAACAAAAATCTAGATAACAGACTACCCTCCATAATGACTAGGCTTCCATCCATTGGAGTAAAAAAATGTTAACAACAGACTACCATCCATAATGACAAGGCTACCATCCGTTGGATTAACATAGATATCGACAACATACTACCTTCCATAATGACAAGGCTACCATCAATTGGAATAACAAAAATCTCGACAACAGACTACCTTCCATAATGACAAGGCTACCATCCATTGGAGTATCAAAAATATCAACAAGAGACTACCTTCCATAATGACAAGGCTCACATAAATTGGAGTACATAAAGTCTAGACAACAAAATACCTTCTATAATGACAAGGCTACCATCCATTGGAGTAACAAAAGTATCCACAAGAGACTACCTTCCATAATGACAAGGCTACCATCCATTAAAGTAATAAAAATATCGAGAACAGACTACCTTCTATAATGACAAGGCTACCATCCATTGGAGTATTAAAAATTTAGACAATAGACTACCTTACATAATGACTAGGCTACCATTAATTTGAGTAACAAACATATTTACAACAAATTACTTTTCATAATGACAAGGCTACAATCCATTGTAGTAACAAAAATATCGAAAAAAGACTACCTTCCATAATGACAAGGCTACCATCCAATGGAGTAACAAAAATCTCGAAAACAAACTACATTCCATAATGACAAGGCTACCATCCATTGGAGTAACAAAAATATTAACAACAGACTACCATCCATAATGACAAGGCTACCATCCATTGGATTAAAATAGATATCGACAACATACTACCTTCCATAATGACAAGGCTACCATCAATTGGAATAACAAAAATCTCGACAACAGACTACCTTCCATAATGAGAAGGCTACCATCCATTGAAGTATCAAAAATATCAACAAGAGACTACCTTCCATAATGACAAGGCTACCATCAATTGGAGTACCAAAAATCTAGACAACAAAATACCTTCTATAATGACAAGGATACCATCCATTGGAGTAAAAAAAATCTAGAAAACAGACTACCTTCCATAAAGACTAGGCTAACATCCATTGGAATAACAAAAATATCGACAACAAACTACCTTCCATAATGACAAGGCTACCATACATTGTAGTAACAAAAATCTGAATAACATACTACCTTCCATAATGACAAGGCTACCATCCATTGGAGTAACAAAAATCTCGACAACAAACTACCTTGCATAATGACAGGGCTACCATCCATTGGAGTAACAAAAATGTCGACAATAGACTACCTCCCATAATGACTAACTACCATCCATTGGAATAACAAAAATCTTGACAACAGACTACCATCCATAATGATAAGGCTATCATCCATTAGAGTAACATAGATATCGACAACATACTACCTTCCATAATGACAAGTCTATAATCTATTGGAGTAACAAAAATCTCGATAACAGACTACCTTCCATAATGACAAGGCTACCATCCATTGGATTAACAAAAATCTCGAAAACATACTACCTTCCATAATGACAAGGCTACCATCATTTGGAGTAACAAAAATCTCGATAACAGACTACCCTCCATAATGACTAGGCTACCATCCATTGGAGTAACAAAAATCTTAACAACAGACTACCATCCATAATGACAAGGCTACCATCCATTGGATTAACATAGATATCGACAACAGGCTACCTTCCATAATGACAAGGCTACCATCAATTGGAATAACAAAAATCTCGACAACAGACTACCTTCCATAATGACAAGGCTACCATCCATTGGAGTATCAAAAATATCAACAAGAGACTACCTTCCATAATGACAAGGCTACCATCAATTGGAGTACCAAAAATCTAGACAACAAAATACCTTCTATAATGACAAGGCTACCATCCATTGGAGTAACAAAAATCTAGAAAATAGACTACCTTCAATAAAGACTAGGCTACCATCCATTGGAATAACAAAAATATCGACAACAGACTACCTTCCATAATGACAAGGCTACCATACATTGTAGTAACAAAAATCTGAATAACATACTACCTTCCATAATGACAAGGCTACCATCCATTTGATTAAAAAAAATCATAACAACAAACTACCTTCTATAATGACAAGGCTACCATACATTGGAATAACAAAAATCTGGACAACAGACAACCTTCCATAATGACAAGGCTACCACCCATTAGAGTAACATAGATATCGATAACATACTACATTCCATAATGAAAAGGCTACCATCCATTGGAATGATAAAAATATCGACAACAGACTACCTTCCATAATGACAAGGCTACAATCCAATGGAGTAACAAAAATCTCGACAATAGACTACCTTCCATAATGACAAGGCTACCATCCATTGGAGTAACAAAAATATCGACAACATACTACCCTCCATAATGACAAGGTTACCATCCATTGGTGTAACAAAAGTATCCACAAGAGACTACCTTCCATAATGACAAGGCTACCATCCATTAAAGTAATAAAAATATTGAGAACAGACTACCTTCCATAATGACAAGGCTACCATCCATTTGAGTAACAAACATATTTACAACAAACTACTTTTCATAATGACAAGGCTACAATCCATTGTAGTAACAAAAATATCGAAAAAAGACTACCTTCCATAATGACAAGGCTACCATCCATTGGAGTAACAAAAATCTCAACAACAAAATACCTTCCATAATGACAAGGCTACCATCCATTTAAGTAACAAAAATGTCGACAATAGACTACCTTCCATAATGACTAGGCTACCATCCATTGGAATAACAAAAATCTTGACAACAGACTACCATCCATAATGACAAGGCTACCATCCATTGGATTAACATAGATATCGACAACATACTACTTTCCATAATGACAAGGCTACCATCCAATGGAGTAACAAAAATCACGACAACAGACTACCTTCCATAATGACAAGGCTACCATCCATTGGATTAACAATTATCTCAAAAACATACTACCTTCCATAATGACAAGGCTACCATCATTTAGAGTAACAAAAATCTCGATAACAGACTACCCTCCATAATGACTAGGCTACCATCCATTGGAGTAACAAAAATCTTAACAACAGACTACCAACCATAATGACAAGGCTACCATCCATTGGATTAACATATATGTTGACAACATACTACCTTCCATAATGACAAGGCTACCATCAATTGGAATATCAAAAATCTCGACAACAGACTACCTTCCATAATGACAAGGCTACCATCCATTGGCGTATCAAAAATATCAACAAGAGATTACCTTCCATAATGACAAGGCTACCATCCATTGGAGTACAAAAAATCTAGACAACAAAATACCTTCTATAATGACAAGGCTACCATCCATTGGAGTAACAAAAATCTAGAAAACAGACTACCTTCCATAAAGACTAGGCTACCATCCATTGGAATAACAAAAATATGGACAATAGACTACCTTCCATAATGACAAGGCTACCATACATTGTAGTAACAAAAAACTGAACAACATACTACCTTCCATAATGACTAGGCTACCATCCATTGGAATAACAAAAATCTTGACAACAGACTACCATCCATAATGACAAGGCTACCATCCATTAGATTAACATAGATATCGACAACATACTACTTTCCATAATGACAACGCTACCATCCAATGGAGTAACAAAAATCATGACAACAGACTACCTTCCATAATGACAAGGCTACCATCCATTGGATTAACAAAAATATCGAAAACATACTACCTTCCATAATGACAAGGCTACCATCATTTGGAGTAACAAAAATCTCGATAACAGACTACCCTCCATAATTATTAGGCATCCATCCATTGGAGTAACAAAAATCTTAACAACAGACTACCATCCATAATGACAAGGCTACCATCCATTGGATTAACATAGATATCGACAACAGACTACCTTCCATAATGACAAGGCTACCATCAATTGGAATAACAAAAATCTCGACAACAGACTACCTTCCATAATGACAAGGCTACCATCCATTGGAGTATCAAAAATATCAACAAGAGACTACCTTCCATAATGACAAGGCTACCATCAATTGGAGTACCAAAAATCTAGACAACAAAATACCTTCTATAATGACAAGGCTACCATCCATTGGAGTAACAAAAATCTAGAAAACATACTACCTTCCATAAAGACTAGGCTACCATCCATTGGAATAACAAAAATATCGACAACAAACTACCTTCCATAATGACAAGGCTACCATTCATTGGAGTATCAAAAATATCAACAAGAGACTACCTTCCATAATGACAAGGCTACCATCAATTGGAGTACCAAAAATCTAGACAACAAAATACCTTATATAATGACAAGGCTACCATCCATTGGAGTAACAAAAATCTAGAAAACATACTACCTTCCATAAAGACTAGGCTACCATCCATTGGAATAACAAAAATATCGACAACAGACTACCTTCCATAATGACAAGGCTACCATACATTGTAGTAACAAAAATCTGAACAACATACTACCTTCCATAATGACAAGGCTACCAACCATTGGAGTAACAAAAATCTTGACAACAGACTACCATCCATAATGACAAGGCTACCATCCATTGGATTAACATAGATATCGACAACATACTAACTTCCATAATGACAAGGCTACATCCATTGGAGTAAAAAAATCATGACAATAGACTACCTTCCCTAATGATAAGGCTATAATCTATTGGAGTAACAAAAATCTCGAAAACAGACTACCTTCCGTAATTACTAGGCTACCATCCAGTGGAATAACAAAAATCTCGACAACAGACTAACTACCATAATGACCAGGCTTCCATGCATTTAGTAACAAAAATCTGAACAACAGACTACCTTCCATAATGACAAGGCTACCATCCATTGGAATAACAAAAATCACAACAACAGACTACCTTCCATAATGACAAGGCTACCATCCATTAAAGTAATAAAAATCTCGAAAACAAACTACCTTCCATAATGACAAGGCTACCATCCATTGGAGTATTAAAAATCTCGACAATAGACTACCTTACATAGTGAATAGGATACCATCCATTTGAGTAACAAACATATTGACAACAAACTACTTTTCATAATGACAAGGCTAGAATCCATTGTAGTAACAAAAATATCCAAAAAAGACTACCTTCCATAATGACAAGGCTACCATCCATTGGAGTAACAAAAATCTTAACAACAAACTACCTTCCATAATGACAAGACTACCATCCATTGGAGTGACAAAAATATTCACAAGAGACTACCTTCCATACAGATAAGGCTACCATCCGTTAAAGTAATATAAATCTCGAGAACAGACTACCTTCCATAATGAAAAAGGCTACCATCCATTGGAGTATTAAAAATGTCGACAAAAGACTACCTTACATAATGACTAGGCTACCATACATTTCAGTAACAAACATATTGACAACAAACTACTTTTCATAATGACAAGGCTACAATCCATTGTAGTAACAAAATTATCGAAAAAAGACTACCTTCCATAATGACAAGGCTACCATCCATTGGAGTAACAAAAATCTCGACAACAAACTACCTTCCATAATGACAAGGCTACCATCCATTGGAGTAACAAAAACGTCGATAATAGACTACCTTCCACGATGACTAGGCTACCATCCATTGGAATAACTAAAATATTGACAACAAACTACCATCCATAATGACAAGGCTACCATCCTTTGGATTAACATATATATCGACAACATACTACCTTCCATAATGACAAGGCTACCATCCATTGGAGTAACAAAAATCACGACAACAAACTACCTTCCATAATGACAAGGCTACCTTCCATTGGAATAACAAAAATCTCGACAACAGACTACCTTCCATAATGACAAGGCTACCATCCAATGGAGTAACAAAAATCTTGACAACAGACTACCTTCCATAATGACAAGTCTATCATACATTGGAGTAACAAAGATATCAACAACAGACTACCTTTCATAATAACAAGGCTACCATCCATTGGAATAACAAAAATATCCACAACAGACTACCTTCCAAAATCACAAGGCTACCATCCATTGGAGTAACAAAAATCTTGACAACAGACTACCATCCATAATGACAAGGCTACCATCCATTTAATTAACATAGATATCGACAACATACTACCTTCTATAATGACAAGGCTACCATCCATTGGAGTAACAAAAATCACGACAACAAACTACCTTTCATAATGACAAGGCTACCTTCCATTAGAATAACACAAATCTCGACAACAGACTACCTTCCATTATGACAAGGCTACCATCCAATGGAGTAACAAAAATCTCGACAACAGACTACCTTCCATAATGACAAGGCTACCATCCATTGGAGTAACAAAAATATCAACAACAGAATTCCTTCCATAATAACAAGGGTACCATCCATTGGAGTAACAAAAATATCCACAAGAGACTACCTTCCATAATGACAAGGTTACCATCCATTAAAGTAATAAAAAACTCGACAACAGACTACCTTCCATAATGACAAGGCTATGATCCATTGGAGTAACAAAAATCTCGACAACAGACTACCTTACATAATGACTAGGCCACCATCCATTGGAGTAACAAAGATATCGACAACAAACTACCTTTCATAATGACAAGGCTACAATCCATTGTAGTACCAAAAATGTCGACAAAAGACAACCCTCCATAATGACAAGGCTTCCATCCATTGTAGTAACAAAAATGTTGACAACAAATTACCTTCAATAATGACAAGGCTACCATCCATTGGAGTATCAAAAATCTCGACAACAGACTACCTTCCATAATGACAAGGCTACCATCCATTAGAGTAACAAAAATCTGGACAACAGACTACCTTCCATAATGACAAGGCTACCATCCAATGGAGTAACAAAAATCTCGACAACAAACTACCTTCCATAATGACAAGGCTACCGTCCATTGGAGTAACAAAAATCTGGAAAACAGACTACCTTCCGTAATGACTAGGCTACCATCCAGTGGAATAACCAAAATCTCGACAACAGACTAACTTCCATAACGACATGGCTACCAGAAATTATAGTAAAAAAAATCTAAACACCAGACTACCTTCTATAGTGACAAGGCTACCATCCATTGGAGTAACAAAAATCACACCAACAGACTACCTTCCATAATTACAAGGCTATAATCAATTAGATTAACAAAAATCTCGATAAAAGACTACCTTCCATAATGACAAGGCTACCATCCATTGGAGTAAAAAAAGTTACGAATACATACTACCTTCAATAATGACAAGGCTACCATCCATTTAAGTAACAAAAATGTCGACAATAGACTACCTTCCATAATGACTAGGCTACCATCCATTGGAATAACAAAAATCTTGACAACAGACTACCATCCATAATGACAAGGCTACCATCCATTGGATTAACATAGATATCGACAACATACTACTTTCCATAATGACAAGGCTACCATCCAATGGAGTAACAAAAATCACGACAACATACTACCTTCCATAATGACAAGGCTACCATCCATTGGATTAACAAAAATCTCAAAAACATACTACCTTCCATAATGACAAGGCTCCCATCATTTGGAGTAACAAAAATATCGATAACAGACTACCCTCCATAATGACTAGGCTACCATCCATTGGAGTAACAAAAATCTTAACAACAGACTACCATCCATAATGACAAGGCTACCATCCATTGGATTAACATAGATGTTGACAACATACTACCTTCCATAATGACAAGGCTACCATCAATTGGAATATCAAAAATATGGACAACAGACTACCTTCCATAATGACAAGGCTACCATCCATTGGAGTATCAAAAATATCAACAAGAGACTACCTTCCATAATGACAAGGCTACCATCAATTGGAGTACAAAAAATCTAGACAACAAAATACCTTCTATAATGACAAGGCTACCATCCATTGGAGTAACAAAAATCTAGAAAACAGACTACCTTCCATAAAGACTAGGCTACCATCCATTGGAATAACAAAAATATGGACAACAGACTACCTTCCATAATGACAAGGCTACCATACATTGTAGTAACAAAAAACTGAACAACATACTACCTTCCATAATGACTAGGCTACCATCCATTGGAAAAACAAAAATCTTGACAACAGACTACCATCCATAATGACAAGGCTACCATCCATTAGATTAACATAGATATCGACAACATACTACTTTCCATAATGACAACGCTACCATCCAATGGAGTAACAAAAATCATGACAACAGACTACCTTCCATAATGACAAGGCTACCATCCATTGGATTAACAAAAATCTCAAAAACATACTACCTTCCATAATGACAAGGCTACCATCATTTGGAGTATCAAAAATCTCGATAACAGACTACCCTCCATAATTATTAGGCTACCATCCATTGGAGTAACAAAAATCTTAACAACAGACTACCATCTATAATGACAAGGCTACCATCCATTGGATTAACATAGATGTCGACAACATACTACCTTCCATAATGACAAGTCTACCATCAATTGGAATAACAAAAATCTCGACAACAGACTACCTTCCATAATGACAAGGCTACCATTCATTGGAGTATCAAAAATATCAACAAGAGACTACCTTCCATAATGACAAGGCTACCATCAATTGGAGTACCAAAAATCTAGACAACAAAATACCTTCTATAATGACAAGGCTACCATCCATTGGAGTAACAAAAATCTAGAAAACATACTACCTTCCATAAAGACTAGGCTACCATCCATTGGAATAACAAAAATATCGACAACAGACTACCTTCCATAATGACAAGGCTACCATACATTGTAGTAACAAAAATCTGAACAACATACTACCTTCCATAATGACAAGGCTACCATCCATTGGAGTAACAAAAATCTTGACAACAGACTACCATCCATAATGACAAGGCTACCATCCATTGGATTAACATAGATATCGACAACATACTAACTTCCATAATGACAAGGCTACATCCATTGGAGTAACAAAAACACGACAATAGACTACCTTCCCTAATGATAAGGCTATAATCTATTGGAGTAACAAAAATCTCGAAAACAGACTACCTTCTGTAATTACTAGGCTACCATCCAGTGGAATAACAAAAATCTCGACAACAGACTAACTACCATAATGACAAGGCTTCCATGCATTATAGTAACAAAAATCTGAACAACAGACTACCTTCAATAATGACAAGGCTACCATCCATTGGAATAACAAAAATCACAACAACAGACTACCTTCCATAATGACAAGGCTACCATCCATTAAAGTAATAAAAATCTCGAAAACAAACTACCTTCCATAATGACAAGGCTACCATCCATTGGAGTATTAAAAATCTCGACAATAGACTACCTTACATAATGAATAGGATACCATCCATTTGAGTAACAAACATATTGACATCAAACTACTTTTCATAATGACAAGGCTACAATCCATTGTAGTAACAAAAATATCCAAAAAAGACTACCTTCCATAATGACAAGGCTACCATCCATTGGAGTAACAAAAATCTTAACAACAAACTACCTTCCATAATGACAAGACTACCATCCATTGGAGTGACAAAAATATTCGCAAGAGACTACCTTCCATTATGATAATGCTACCATACGTTAAAGTAATAAAAATCTCGAGAACAGACTGCCTTCCATAATGAAAAAGGCTACCATCCATTGGAGTATTAAAAATGTCGACAAAAGACTACCTTACATAATGACTAGGCTACCATCCATTTCAGTAACAAACATATTGACAACAAACTACTTTTCATAATGACAAGGCTACAATCCATTGTAGTAACAAAATTATCGAAAAAAGACTACCTTCCATAATGACAAGGCTACCATCCATTGGAGTAACAAAAATCTCGACAACAAACTACCTTCCATAATGACAAGGCTACCATCCATTGGAGTAACAAAAACGTCGATAATAGACTACCTTCCATGATGACTAGGCTACCATCCATTGGAATAACAAAAATATTGACAACAAACTACCATCCATAATGACAAGGCTACCATCCTTTGGATTAATATAGATATCGACAACATACTACCTTCCATAATGACAAGGCTACCATCCATTGGAGTAACAAAAATCACCACAACAAACTACCTTCCATAATGACAAGGCTACCTTCCATTGGAATAACAAAAATCTCGACAACAAACTACCTTCCATAATGACAAGGCTACCATCCAATGGAGTAACAAAAATCTTGACAACAGACTACCTTCCATAATGACAAGTCTATCATTCATTGGAGTAACAAAGATATCAACAACAGACTACCTTTCATAATAACAAGGCTACCATCCATTGGAATAACAAAAATATCCACAACAGAATACCTTCCAAAATCACAAGGCTACCATCCATTGGAGTAACAAAAATCTTGACAACAGACTACCATCCATAATGACAAGGCTACCATCCATTTAATTAACATAGATATCGACAACATACTACCTTCTATAATGACAAGGCTACCATCCATTGGAGTAAGAAAAATCATGACAACAAACTACCTTTCATAATGATAAGGCTACCTTCCATTAGAATAACAAAAATCTCGACAACAGACTACCTTCCATTATGACAAGGCTACCATCCAATGGAGTAACAAAAATCTCGACAACAGACTACCTTCCATAATGACAAGTCTACCATCCATTGGAGTAACAAAAATATCAACAACAGAATCCCTTCCATAATAACAAGGGTACCATCCATTGGAGTAACAAAAATATTCACAAGAGACTATCTTCCATAATGACAAGGTTACCATCCATTAAAGTAATAAAAAACTCGACAACAGACTACCTTCCATAATGACAAGGCTATGATCCATTGGAGTAACAAAAATCTCGACAACAGACTACCTTACATAATGACTAGGCTACCATCCATTGGAGTAACAAAGATATCGACAACAAACTACTTTTCATAATGACAAGGCTACAATCCATTGTAGTACCAAAAATGTCGACAAAAGACAACCCTCCATAATGACAAGGCTACCATCCATTGTAGTAACAAAAAAGTCGACAACAAATTACCTTCAATAATGAAAAGGCTACCATCCATTGGAGTATCAAAAATCTCGACAACAGACTACCTTCCATAATGACAAGGCTACCATCCATTGGAGTAACAAAAATTACGAATACATACTACCTTCCATAATGACAAGGCTACCATCAATTGGAGTACCAAAAATCTCGACAACAGACTACCCTCCATAATGATTAGGCTACCATCCATTGGAGTAACAAAGATATCGACAACTTACTACATTTCATAATTACAAGGATACCATCAATTGGAATAACAAAAATCTCGACAACAGACTACCTTCCATAATGACAAGGCTACCGTCCATTGGAGTATCAAAAATATCAACAAGAGACTACCTTCCATAATGACAAGGGTACCATCCATTGGAGTACCAAAAATCTTGACAACAAAATACCTTCTATAATGACAAGGCTACCATACATTAGAGTAACAAAAATCTAGAAAACAGACTACCTTTAATAAAGACTAGGCTACCATCCATTGGAATAAAAAAAATATCGACAATAGACTACCTTCCATAATGACAAGGCTACCATACATTGTAGTAACAAAAATCTGAACAACATACTACCTTCAATAATGACAAGGCTACCATCCATTGGATTAACAAAAATCACAACAACAGACTACCTTCTATAATGAGAAGGCTACCATCCATTGGAGTAACAAAAATCTCGACAATAGACTACCTTCCATAATGACTGGGCTACCATCCATTGGAATAATAAAAATCTCGACATGCAGACTACCTTTCATAATGACAAGGCTACCATCCAATGGAGTAACAAAATTCTCGACAACGGACTACCTTCCATAATGACAAGGCTCCCATCCATTAGAGTAAAAAAAATATCCACAAGAGACTACCTTCCATAATCACAAGGCTACCATCCATTAAACTAATAAAAATCTCGAGAACAAATTACCTTCCATAATGACAAGGCTACCATCCATTGGAGTATTAAAAATCTCGACAATAGACTACCTTACATAATGAATAGGATAAAATCCATTTGAGTAACAAACATATTGACAACAAACTACTTTTCATAATGACAAGGCTACAATCCATTGGAGTAACAAAAATATCCACAAGAGACTACCTTCCATAATGACAAGGCTACAATCCATTAAAGTAATAAAAATTTCGAGAACAGACTACCTTCCATAATGACAAGGCTACCATCCATTGGAGTATTAAAAATCTCGACAATAGCCTACCTTACATAATGACTAGGCTACCATCCATTTCAGTAACAAAAATATTGACAAGAAACTACTTTTCATAATGACAAGGCTACAATCCATTATAGTAACAAAAATATCGAAAAAAGACTACCTTCCAAAATGAGAAGGCTACCATCCATTGGAGTAACAAAAATCTCGACAACAAACTCCCTTCCATAATGACTAGGCTACCATCCATTGGAATAACAAAAATCTTGACAACAGACTACCATCCATAATTACAAGGATACCATCCATTGGATTAACATAGATATCGACAACATACTACCTTCCATAATGACAAGTCTACCATCCACTGAAGTAACAAAAATCACGACAACAGGCTACCTTCCATAATGACAAGGCTACCATCCAATGGAGTAACAAAAATCTTGAAAACATACTACCTTCCTTAATGACAAGTCTATCATACATTGGAGTAACAAAGATATCAACAACAGACTACCTTTCATAATAACAAGGCTACCATCCATTGGAATAACAAAAATATCCACAACAGAATACCTTCCAAAATCACAAGGCTACCATCCATTGGAGTAACAAAAATCTTGACAACAGACTACCATCCATAATGACAAGGCTACCATCCATTTAATTAACATAGATATCGACAACATACTACCTTCTATAATGACAAGGCTACCATCCATTGGAGTAACAAAAATCATGACAACAAACTACCTTTCATAATGACAAGGCTACCTTCCATTAGAATAACAAAAATCTCGACAACAGACTACCTTCCATTATGACAAGGCTACCATCCAATGGAGTAACAAAAATCTCGACAACAGACTACCTTCCATAATGACAAGTCTACCATCCATTGGAGTAACAAAAATATCAACAACAGAATCCCTTCCATAATAACAAGGTTACCATCCATTGGAGTAACAAAAATATTCACAAGAGACTATCTTCCATAATGACAAGGTTACCATCCATTAAAGTAATAAAAAACTCGACAACAGACTACCTTCCATAATGACAAGGCTATGATCCATTGGAGTAACAAAAATCTCGACAACAGACTACCTTACATAATGACTAGGCTACCATCCATTGGAGTAACAAAGATATCGACAACAAACTACCTTTCATAATGACAAGGCTACAATCCATTGTAGTACCAAAAATGTCGACAAAAGACAACCCTCCATAATGACAAGGCTACCATCCATTGTAGTAACAAAAAAGTCGACAACAAATTACCTTCAATAATGAAAAGGCTACCATCCATTGGAGTATCAAAAATCTCGACAACAGATTACCTTCCATAATGACAAGGCTACCATCCATTAGAGTAACAAAAATCTGGACAACAGACTACCTTCCATAATGACAAGGCTACCATCCAATGGAGTAACAAAAATCTCGACAACAAACTACCTTCCATAATGACAAGGCTACCATCCATTGGAGTAACAAAAATCTCGAAAATAGACTACCTTCCGTAATGACTAGGCTACCATCCAGTGGAATAACCAAAATCTCGACAACAGACTAACTTCCATAACGACATGGATACCAGAAATTATAGTAAAAAAAATCTAAACACCAGACTACCTTCTATAATGACAAGGCTACCATCCATTGGAGTAACAAAAATCACACCAACAGACTACCTTCCATAATTACAAGGCTATAATCAATTAGAGTAACAAAAATCTCGATAACAGACTACCTTCCATAATGACAAGGCTACCATCCATTGGAGTAACAAAAATTACGAATACATACTACCTTCCATAATGACAAGGCTACCATCAATTGGAGTACCAAAAATCTCGACAACAGACTACCCTCCATAATGATTAGGCTACCATCCATTGGAGTAACAAAGATATCGACAACTTACTACATTTCATAATTACAAGGATACCATCAATTGGAATAACAAAAATCTCGACAACAGACTACCTTCCATAATGACAAGGCTACCGTCCATTGGAGTATCAAAAATATCAACAAGAGACTACCTTCCATAATGACAAGGGTACCATCCATTGGAGTACCAAAAATCTTGACAACAAAATACCTTCTATAATGACAAGGCTACCATACATTAGAGTAACAAAAATCTAGAAAACAGACTACCTTTAATAAAGACTAGGCTACCATCCATTGGAATAAAAAAAATATCGACAACAGACTACCTTCCATAATGACAAGGCTACCATACATTGTAGTAACAAAAATCTGAACAACATACTACCTTCAATAATGACAAGGCTACCATCCATTGGATTAACAAAAATCACAACAACAGACTACCTTCTATAATGAGAAGGCTACCATCCATTGGAGTAACAAAAATCTCGACAATAGACTACCTTCCATAATGACTGGGCTACCATCCATTGGAATAATAAAAATCTCGACATGCAGACTACCTTTCATAATGACAAGGCTACCATCCAATGGAGTAACAAAATTCTCGACAACGGACTACCTTCCATAATGACAAGGCTCCCATCCATTAGAGTAAAAAAAATATCCACAAGAGACTACCTTCCATAATCACAAGGCTACCATCCATTAAACTAATAAAAATCTCGAGAACAAATTACCTTCCATAATGACAAGGCTACCATCCATTGGAGTATTAAAAATCTCGACAATAGACTACCTTACATAATGAATAGGATAAAATCCATTTGAGTAACAAACATATTGACAACAAACTACTTTTCATAATGACAAGGCTACAATCCATTGGAGTAACAAAAATATCCACAAGAGACTACCTTCCATAATGACAAGGCTACAATCCATTAAAGTAATAAAAATTTCGAGAACAGACTACCTTCCATAATAACAAGGCTACCATCCATTGGAGTATTAAAAATCTCGACAATAGCCTACCTTACATAAGGACTAGGCTACCATCCATTTCAGTAACAAAAATATTGACAACAAACTACTTTTCATAATGACAAGGCTACAATCCATTATAGTAACAAAAATATCGAAAAAAGACTACCTTCCAAAATGAGAAGGCTACCATCCATTGGAGTAACAAAAATCTCGACAACAAACTCCCTTCCATAATGACTAGGCTACCATCCATTGGAATAACAAAAATCTTGACAACAGACTACCATCCATAATTACAAGGATACCATCCATTGGATTAACATAGATATCGACAACATACTACCTTCCATAATGACAAGTCTACCATCCACTGAAGTAACAAAAATCACGACAACAGACTACCTTCCATAATGACAAGGCTACCATCCAATGGAGTAAAAAAAATCTTGAAAACATACTACCTTCCTTAATGACAAGTCTATCATACATTGGAGTAAAAAAGATATCAACAACAGACTACCTTTCATAATAACAAGGCTACCATCCATTGGAATAACAAAAATCTCGACAACAGACTACCTTCCATAATGGCAAGGCTACCATCCATTGGAGTAACAAAAATCTTGACAACAGACTACCATCCATAATGACAAGGCTACCATCCATTGGATTAACATAGATATCGACAACATACTACTTTCCATAATGATAAGGCTACCATCCAATGGAGTAACAAAAATCATGACAACAGACTACCTTCCATAATGACAAGGCTAACATCCATTGGATTAACAAAAATCTCAAAAACATACTACTTTCCATAATGACAAGGCTACAATCATTTGGAGTAACAAAAATCTCGATAACAGACTACCCTCCATAATGACTAGGCTACCATCCATTGGAATAACAAAAATCTTAACAACAGACTAGCATACATAATGACAAGGCTACCATCCATTGGATTAACATAGATATCGACAACATACTACCTTCCATAATGACAAGGCTACCATCCAATGGAGTAACAAAAATCTTGAAAACATACTACCTTCCTTAATGACAAGTCTATCATACATTGGAGTAAAAAAGATATCAACAACAGACTACCTTTCATAATAACAAGGCTACCATCCATTGGAATAACAAAAATCTCGACAACAGACTACCTTCCATAATGGCAAGGCTACCATCCATTGGAGTAACAAAAATCTTGACAACAGACTACCATCCATAATGACAAGGCTACCATCCATTGGATTAACATAGATATCGACAACATACTACTTTCCATAATGATAAGGCTACCATCCAATGGAGTAACAAAAATCATGACAACAGACTACCTTCCATAATGACAAGGCTAACATCCATTGGATTAACAAAAATCTCAAAAACATACTACTTTCCATAATGACAAGGCTACAATCATTTGGAGTAACAAAAATCTCGATAACAGACTACCCTCCATAATGACTAGGCTACCATCCATTGGAATAACAAAAATCTTAACAACAGACTAGCATACATAATGACAAGGCTACCATCCATTGGATTAACATAGATATCGACAACATACTACCTTCCATAATGACAAGGCTACCATCAATTGGAATAACAAAAATCTCGACAACAGACTACCTTCCATAATGTCAAGGCTACCATCCATTGGAGTATCAAAAATATCAACAAGAGACTACCTTCCATAAAGACAAGGCTACCATCAATTGGAGTACCAAAAATCTAGACAACAAAATACCTTCTATAATGATAAGGCTACCATCCATTGGAGTAACAAAAATCTAGGAAACAAACTACCTTCCATAAAGACTAGGCTACCATCCATTGGAATAACAAAAATATCGACAACAGACTACCTTCCATAATGACAAGGCTACCATACATTGTAGTAACAAAAATCTGAACAACATACTACCTTGAATAATGACAATGCTACCATCCATTGGATTAACAAAAATCACAACAACAGACTACCTTCCATAATGAGAAGGCTACCATCCATTGGAGTAACAAAAATATCGATAATAGACTACCTTCCATAATGACAAGGCTGCCACCCAATAGAGTAACATAGATATCGACAACATACTACCTTCCATAATGACTGGGCTACCATCCATTGGAATAATAAAAATATCGACTTGCAGACTACCTTTCATAATGACAAGGCTACCATCCAATGAAGTAACAAAATTCTCGACAACGGACTACCTTCCATAATGATAAGGCTCCCATCCATTAGAGTAACAAAAATATCCACAAGAGACTACCTTCCATAATGACAAGGCTACCATCCATTAAAGTAATAAAAATCTCGAGAACAAATTACCTTCCATAATGACAAGGCTACCATCCATTGGAGTATTAAAAATCTCGACAATAGACTACCTTACATAATGAATAGGTTAAAATCCATTTGAGTAACAAACATATTGACAACAAACTACTTTTCATAATGACAAGGCTACAATCCATTGGAGTAACAAAAATATCCACAAGAGACTACCTTCCATAATGACAAGGCTACAATCCATTAAAGTAATAAAAATCTCGAGAACAGACTACCCTCCATAATGACAAGGCTACCATCCATTGGAGTATTAAAAATCTCAACAATAGCCTACCTTACATAATGACTAGGCTACCATCCATTTCAGTAACAAAAATATTGACAACAAACTACTTTTCATAATGACAAGGCTACAATCCATTATAGTAACAAAAATATCGAAAAAAGACTACCTTCCATAATGACAAGGCTACCATCCATTGGAGTAACAAAAATCTCGACAACAAACTCCCTTCCATAATGACTAGGCTACCATCCATTGGAATAACAAAAATCTTGACAACAGACTACCATCCATAATGACAAGGATACCATCCATTGGATTAACATAGATATCGACAACATACTACCTTCCATAATGACAAGTCTACCATCCACTGAAGTAACAAAAATCACGACAACAGACTACCTTCCATAATGACAAGGCTACCATCCAATGGAGTAACAAAAATCTTGACAACATACTACCTTCCTTAATGACAAGTCTATCATACATTGGAGTAAAAAAGATATCAACAACAGACTACCTTTCATAATAACAAGGCTACCATCCATTGGAATAACAAAAATCTCGACAACAGACCATCTTCCATAATGGCAAGGCTACCATCCATTGGAGTAACAAAAACCTTGTCAACAGACTACCATCCATAATGACAAGGCTACCATCCATTGGATTAACATTGATATCGATAACATACTACTTTCCATAATGATAAGGCTACCATCCAATGGAGTAACAAAAATCATGACAACAGACTACCTTCCATAATAACAAGGCTAACATCCATTGGATTAACAAAAATCTCAAAAACATACTACCTTCCATAATGACAAGGCTACCATCATTTGGAGTAACAAAAATCTCGATAACAGACTACCCTCCATAATGACTAGGCTACCATCCATTGGAATAACAAAAATCTTAACAACAGACTAGCATCCATAATGACAAGGTTACCATCCATTGGATTAACATAGATATCGACAACATACTACCTTCCATAATGACAAGGCTACCATCAATTGGAATAACAAAAATCTCGACAACAGACTACCTTCCATAATGACAAGGCTACCATCCATTGGAGTATCAAAAATATCAACAAGAGACTACCTTCCATAAAGACAAGGCTACCATCAATTGGAGTACCAAAAATCTAGACAACAAAATACCTTCTATAATGATAAGGCTACCATCCATTGGAGTAACAAAAATCTAGGAAACAGACTACCTTCCATAAAGACTAGGCTACCATCAATTGGAATAACAAAAATATCGACAACAGACTACCTTCCATAATGACAAGGCTACCATACATTGTAGTAACAAAAATCTGAACAACATACTACCTTCAATAATGACAAGGCTACCATCCATTGGATTAACAAAAATCACAACAACAGACTACCTTCTATAATGAGAAGGCTACCATCCATTGGAGTAACAAAAATATCGATAATAGACTACCTTCCATAATGACAAGGCTGCCACCCAATAGAGTAACATAGATATCGACAACATACTACCTTCCATAATGACTGGGCTACCATCCATTGGAATAATAAAAATATCGACTTGCAGACTACCTTTCATAATGACAAGGCTACCATCCAATGAAGTAACAAAATTCTCGACAACGGACTACCTTCCATAATGACAAGGCTCCCATCCATTAGAGTAACAAAAATATCCACAAGAGACTACCTTCCATAATGACAAGGCTACCATCCATTAAAGTAATAAAAATCTCGAGAACAAATTACCTTCCATAATGACAAGGCTACCATCCATTGGAGTATTAAAAATCTCGACAATAGACTACCTTACATAATGAATAGGATAAAATCCATTTGAGTAACAAACATATTGACAACAAACTACTTTTCATAATGACAAGGCTACAATCCATTGGAGTAACAAAAATATCCACAAGAGACTACCTTCCATAATGACAAGGCTACCATCCATTGGAGTATTAAAAATCTCAACAATAGCCTACCTTACATAATGACTAGGCTACAATCCATTTCAGTAACAAAAATATTGACAACAAACTACTTTTCATAATGACAAGGCTACAATCCATTATAGTAACAAAAATATCGAAAAAAGACTACCTTCCATAATGACAAGGCTACCATCCATTGGAGTAACAAAAATCTCGACAACAAACTCCCTTCCATAAAGACTAGGCTACCATCCATTGGAATAACAAAAATCTTGACAACAGACTACCATCCATAATGACAAGGATACCATCCATTGGATTAACATAGATATCGACAACATACTACCTTCCATAATGACAAGTCTACCATCCACTGAAGTAACAAAAATCACGACAACAGACTACCTTCCATAATGACAAGGCTACCATCCAATGGAGTAACAAAAATCTTGACAACATACTACCTTCCTTAATGACAAGTCTATCATACATTGGAGTAAAAAAGATATCAACAACAGACTACCTTTCATAATAACAAGGCTACCATCCATTGGAATAACAAAAATCTAAACAACAGACCATCTTCCATAATGGCAAGGCTACCATCCATTGGAGTAACAAAAACCTTGTCAACAGACTACCATCCATAATGACAAGGCTACCAACCATTGGATTAACATTGATATCGACAACATACTACTTTCCATAATGATAAGGCTACCATCCAATGGAGTAACAAAAATCATGACAACAGACTACCTTCCATAATAACAAGGCTAACATCCATTGGATTAACAAAAATCTCAAAAACATACTACCTTCCATAATGACAAGGCTACCATCATTTGGAGTAACAAAAATCTCGATAACAGACTACCCTCCATAATGACTAGGCTACCATCCATTGGAATAACAAAAATCTTAACAACAGACTAGCATCCATAATGACAAGGTTACCATCCATTGGATTAACATAGATATCGACAACATACTACCTTCCATAATGACAAGGCTACCATCAATTGGAATAACAAAAATCTCGACAACAGACTACCTTCCATAATGACAAGGCTACCATCCATTGGAGTATCAAAAATATCAACAAGAGACTACCTTCCATAAAGACAAGGCTACCATCAATTGGAGTACCAAAAATCTAGACAACAAAATACCTTCTATAATGATAAGGCTACCATCCATTGGAGTAAAAAAAATCTAGGAAACATACTACCTTCCATAAAGACTAGGCTACCATCCATTGGAATAACAAAAATATCGACAACAGACTACCTTCCATAATGACAAGGCTACGATACATTGTAGTAACAAAAATCTGAACAACATACTACCTTCCATAATGACAAGGCTACCATCCATTGGAGTAACAAAAATCTTGACAACAGACTACCATCCATAATGACAAGGCTACCATCCATTGGATTAACAAAAATCTTAAAAACATACTACCTTCCATAATGACAAGGCTACCATCATTTGGAGTAACAAAAATCTCGATAACAGACTACCCACCATAATGACTAGGCTACCATCCATTGGAGTAACAAAAATATTAACAACAGACTACCATCCATAATGACAAGGCTACCATCCATTGGATTAACATAGATATCGACAACATACTACCTTCCATAATGACAAGGCTACCATCAATTGGAATAACAAAAATCTCGACAACAGACTACCTTCCATAATGAGAAGGCTCCCATCCATTGGAGTATCCAAAATATCAACAAGAGACTACCTTCAATAATGACAAGGCTACCATCAATTGGAGTACCAAAATTCTAGACAACAAAATACCTTCTATAATGACAAGGATACCATCCATTGGAGTAACAAAAATCTAGAAAACAAACTACCTTCCATAAAGACTAGGCTACCATCCATTGGAATAACAAAAATATCGACAACAAACTACCTTCCATAATGACAAGGCTACCATACATTGTAGTAACAAAAATCTGAATAACATACTACCTTCCATATTGACAAGGCTACCATCCATTAGAGTAACAAAAATCTCGACAACAAACTACCTTCCATAATGACAAGGCTACCATCCATTGGAGTAACAAAAATGTCGATAATAGACTATCTCCCATAATGACTAGCTATCATCCATTGGAATAACAAAAATCTTGACAACAGACTACCATCCATAATGACAAGGCTACCATCCATTGGATTAACATAGATATCAACAACATACTACCTTCCATAATGACAAGGCTATAATCTATTGGAGTAACAAAAATCTCGATAACAGACTACCTTCCATAATGACAAGGCTACCATCCATTGGATTAACAAAAATCTCGAAAACATACTACCTTCGATAATGACAAGGCTACCATCCATTGGAATAACAAAAATATCGACAACAGACTACCTTCCATAATGACAAGGCTACGATACATTGTAGTAACAAAAATCTGAACAACGGACTAGCATCCATAATGACAAGGTTACCATCCATTGGATTAACATAGATATCGACAACATACTACCTTCCATAATGACAAGGCTACCATCAATTGGAATAACAAAAATCTCGACAACAGACTACCTTCCATAATGACAAGGCTACCATCCATTGGAGTATCAAAAATATCAACAAGAGACTACCTTCCATAAAGACAAGGCTACCATCAATTGGAGTACCAAAAATCTAGACAACAAAATACCTTCTATAATGATAAGGCTACCATCCATTGGAGTAAAAAAAATCTAGGAAACAGACTACCTTCCATAAAGACTAGGCTACCATCCATTGGAATAACAAAAATATCGACAACAGACTACCTTCCATAATGACAAGGCTACCATACATTGTAGTAACAAAAATCTGAACAACATACTACCTTCCATAATGACAAGGCTACCATCCATTGGAGTAACAAAAATCTTGACAACAGACTACCATCCATAATGACAAGGCTACCATCATTTGGAGTAACAAAAATCTCGATAACAGACTACCCTCCATAATGACTAGGCTACCATCCATTGGAGTAACAAAAATGTTAACAACAGACTACCATCCATAATGACAAGGCTACCATCTGTTGGATTAACATAGATATCGACAACATACTACCTTCCATAATGACAAGGCTACCATCAATTGGAATAACAAAAATCTCGACAACAGACTACCTTCCATAATGACAAGGCTACCATCCATTGGAGTATCAAAAATATCAACAAGAGACTACCTTCCATAAAGACAAGGCTACCATCAATTGGAGTACCAAAAATCTAGACAACAAAATACCTTCTATAATGATAAGGCTACCATCCATTGGAGTAACAAAAATCTAGGAAAAAGACTACCTTCCATAAAGACTAGGCTACCATCCATTGGAATAACAAAAATATCGACAACAGACTACCTTCCATAATGACAAGGCTACCATACATTGTAGTAACAAAAATCTGAACAACATACTACCTTCCATAATGACAAGGCTACCATCCATTGGAGTAACAAAAATCATGACAACAGACTACCATCCATAATGACAAGGCTACCATCATTTGGAGTAACAAAAATCTCGATAACAGACTACCCTCCATAATGACTAGGCTACCATCCATTGGAGTAACAAAAATGTTAACAACAGACTACCATCCATAATGACAAGGCTACCATCCGTTGGATTAACATAGATATCGAGAACATACTACCTTCCATAATTACAAGGCTACCATCAATTGGAATAACAAAAATCTCGACAACAGACTACCTTCCATAATGACAAGGCTACCATCCATTGGAGTATCAAAAATATCAACAAGAGACTACCTTCCATAATGACAAGGCTATCATCAATTGGAGTACCAAAAATCTAGACAACAAAATACCTTCTATAATGACAAGGCTACCATCCATTGGAGTAACAAAAATCTAGGAAACAGACTACCTTCCATAAAGACTAGGCTACCATCCATTGGAATAAAAAAAATATCGACAACAGACTACCTTCCATAATGACAAGGCTACCATACATTGTAGTAACAAAAATCTGAACAACATACTGCCTTCCATAATGACAAGGCTACCATCCATTGGAGTAACAAAAATCTTGACAACAGACTACCATCCATAATGACAAGGCTACCATCCATTGGATTAACAAAAATCTCAAAAACATACTACCTTCCATAATGACAAGGCTACCATCATTTGGAGTAACAAAAATCTCGATAACAGACTACCCTCCATAATGACTAGGCTACCATCCATTGGAGTAACAAAAATGTTAACAACAGACTACCATCCATAATGACAAGGCTACCATCCGTTGGATTAACATAGGTATCGACAACATACTACCTTCCATAATGACAAGGCTACCATCAATTGGAATAACAAAAATCTCGACAACAGACTACCTTCCATAATGACAAGGCTACCATCCATTGGAGTATCAAAAATATCAACAAGAGACTACCTTCCATAATGACAAGGCTACCATCAATTGGAGTACCAAAAATCTAGACAACAAAATACCTTCTATAATGACAAGGCTACCATCCATTGGAGTAACAAAAATCTAGGAAACAGACTACCTTCCATAAAGACTAGGCTACCATCCATTGGAATAAAAAAAATATCGACAACAGACTACCTTCCATAATGACAAGGCTACCATACATTGTAGTAACAAAAATCTGAACAACATACTACCTTCCATAATGACAAGGCTACCATCCATTGGAGTAACAAAAATCTTGACAACAGACTACCATCCATAATGACAAGGCTACCATCCATTGGATTAACAAAAATCTCAAAAACATACTACCTTCCATAATGACAAGGCTACCATCATTTGGAGTAACAAAAATCTCGATAACAGACTACCCTCCATAATGACTAGGCTACCATCCATTGGAGTAACAAAAATGTTAACAACAGACTACCATCCATATTGACAAGGCTACCATCCGTTGGATTAACATAGGTATCGACAACATACTACCTTCTATAATGACAAGGCTACCATCAATTGGAATAACAAAAATCTCGACAACAGACTACCTTCCATAATGACAAGGCTACCATCCATTGGAGTATCAAAAATATCAACAAGAGACTACCTTCCATAATGACAAGGCTACCATCAATTGGAGTACCAAAAATCTAGACAACAAAATACCTTCTATAATGACAAGGCTACCATCTATTGGAGTAACAAAAATCTAGGAAACATACTACCTTCCATAAACACTAGGCTACCATCCATTGGAATAATAAAAATATCGACAACAGACTACCTTCCATAATGACAAGGCTACCATACATTGTAGTAACAAAAATCTGAACAACATACTACGTTCCATAATGATAAGGCTACCATCCATTGGAGTATCAAAAATCTTGACAACAGACTACCATCCATAATGACAAGGCTACAATCCATTGGATTAACAGAAATCTCAAAAACATACTACCTTCCATAATGACAAGGCTACCATCATTTGGAGTAACAAAAATCTCGATAACAGACTACCCTCCATAATGACTAGGCTACCATCCATTGGAGTAACAAAAATTTTAACAACAGACTACCATCCATAATGACAAGGCTACCATCCGTTGGATTAACATAGATATCGAGAACATACTACCTTCCATAATGACAAGGCTACCATCAATTGGAATAACAAAAATCTCGACAACAGACTACCTTCCATAATGACAAGGCTACCATCCATTGGAGTATCAAAAATATCAACAAGAGACTACCTTCCATAATGACAAGGCTACCATCAATTGGAGTACCAAAAATCTAGACAACAAAATACCTTCTATAATGACAAGGCTACCATCCATTGGAGTAACAAAAATCTAGGAAACAGACTACCTTCCATAAAGACTAGGCTACCATCCATTGGAATAAAAAAAATATCGACAACAGACTACCTTCCATAATGACAAGGCTACCATACATTGTAGTAACAAAAATTTGAACAACATACTACCTTCCATAATGACAAGGCTACCATCCATTGGAGTAACAAAAATCTTGACAACAGACTACCATCCATAATGACAAGGCTACCATCCATTGGATTAACAAAAATCTCAAAAACATACTACCTTCCATAATGACAAGGCTACCATCATTTGGAGTAACAAAAATCTCGATAACAGACTACCCTCCATAATGACTAGGCTACCATCCATTGGAGTAACAAAAATGTTAACAACAGACTACCATCCATAATGACAAGGCTACATTCCGTTGGATTAACATAGGTATCGACAACATACTACCTTCCATAATGACAAGGCTACCATCAATTGGAATAACAAAAATCTCGACAACAGACTACCTTCCATAATGACAAGGCTACCATCCATTGGAGTATCAAAAATATCAACAAGAGACTACCTTCCATAATGACAAGGCTACCATCAATTGGAGTACCAAAAATCTAGACAACAAAATACCTTCTATAATGACAAGGCTACCATCTATTGGAGTAACAAAAATCTAGGAAACATACTACCTTCCATAAAGACTAGGCTACCATCCATTGGAATAATAAAAATATCGACAACAGACTACCTTCTATAATGACAAGGCTACCATACATTGTAGTAACAAAAATCTGAACAACATACTACCTTCCATAATGATAAGGCTACCATCCATTGGAGTAACAAAAATCTTGACAACAGACTACCATCCATAATGACAAGGCTACAATCCATTGGATTAACAAAAATCTCAAAAACATACTACCTTCCATAATGACAAGGCTACCATCATTTGGAGTAACAAAAATCTCGATAACAGACTACCCTCCATAATGACTAGGCTACCATCCATTGGAGTAACAAAAATGTTAACAACAGACTACCATCCATAATGACAAGGCTACCATCCGTTGGATTAACATTGGTATCGACAACATACTACCTTCCATAATGACAAGGCTACCATCCATTGGAGTATCAAAAATATCAACAAGAGACTACCTTCCATAATGACAAGGCTACCATCAATTGGAGTACCAAAAATCTAGACAACAAAATACCTTCTATAATGACAAGGCTACCATCCATTGGAGTAACAAAAGTATCCACAAGAGACTACCTTCCATAATGAAAAGGCTACCATCCATTAAAGTAATAAAAGTATCGAGAACAGACTACCTTCTATAATGACAAGGCTACCATCCATTGGAGTATTAAAAATTTCGACAATAAACTACCTTACATAATGACTAGGCTACGATTAATTTGAGTAACAAACATATTTACAACAAATTACTTTTCATAATGACAAGGCTACAATCCATTATAGTAACAAAAATATCGAAAAAAGACTACCTTACATAATGACAAGGCTACCATCCATTGAAGTAACAAAAATCTCGAAAACAAACTCCATTCCATAATGACAAGGCTACCATCCATTGGAGTAACAAAAATATTAACAACAGACTACCTTCCATAATGACAAGGCTACCAACCATTGGATTAACATAGATATCGACAACATACTACCTTCTATAATGACAAGGCTACCATCAATTGGAATAACAAAAATCTCGACAACAGACTACCTTCCATAATGAGAAGGATACCATCCATTGGAGTATCCAAAATATCAACAAGAGACTACCTTCCATAATGACAAGGCTACCATCAATTGGAGTACCAAAATTCTAGACAACAAAATACCTTCTATAATGACAAGGATACCATCCATTGGAGTAACAAAAATCTAGAAAACAGACTACCTTCCATAAAGACTAGGCTACCATCCATTGGAATAACAAAAATATCGACAACAAACTACCTTCCATAATGACAAGGCTACCATACATTGTAGTAACAAAAATCTGAATAACATACTACCTTCCATATTGACAAGGCTACCATCCATTGGAGTAACAAAAATCTCGACAACAAACTACCTTCCATAATGACAAGGCTACCATTCATTGGAGTAACAAAAATCTCGACAACAGACTACCTTCCATAATGACAAGGCTACCATCCATTGGAGTATCAAAAATATCAACAAGAGACTACCTTCCATAATGACAAGGCTACCATCAATTGGAGTACCAAAAATCTAGACAACAAAATACCTTCTATAATGACAAGGCTACCATCCATTGGAGTAACAAAAATCTAGGAAACAGACTACCTTCCATAAAGACTAGGCTACCATCCATTGGAATAAAAAAAATATCGACAACAGACTACCTTCCATAATGACAAGGCTACCATACATTGTAGTAACAAAAATTTGAACAACATACTACCTTCCATAATGACAAGGCTACCATCCATTGGAGTAACAAAAATCTTGACAACAGACTACCATCCATAATGACAAGGCTACCATCCATTGGATTAACAAAAATCTCAAAAACATACTACCTTCCATAATGACAAGGCTACCATCATTTGGAGTAACAAAAATCTCGATAACAGACTACCCTCCATAATGACTAGGCTACCATCCATTGGAGTAACAAAAATGTTAACAACAGACTACCATCCATAATGACAAGGCTACATTCCGTTGGATTAACATAGGTATCGACAACATACTACCTTCCATAATGACAAGGCTACCATCAATTGGAATAACAAAAATCTCGACAACAGACTACCTTCCATAATGACAAGGCTACCATCCATTGGAGTATCAAAAATATCAACAAGAGACTACCTTCCATAATGACAAGGCTACCATCAATTGGAGTACCAAAAATCTAGACAACAAAATACCTTCTATAATGACAAGGCTACCATCTATTGGAGTAACAAAAATCTAGGAAACATACTACCTTCCATAAAGACTAGGCTACCATCCATTGGAATAATAAAAATATCGACAACAGACTACCTTCTATAATGACAAGGCTACCATACATTGTAGTAACAAAAATCTGAACAACATACTACCTTCCATAATGATAAGGCTACCATCCATTGGAGTAACAAAAATCTTGACAACAGACTACCATCCATAATGACAAGGCTACAATCCATTGGATTAACAAAAATCTCAAAAACATACTACCTTCCATAATGACAAGGCTACCATCATTTGGAGTAACAAAAATCTCGATAACAGACTACCCTCCATAATGACTAGGCTACCATCCATTGGAGTAACAAAAATGTTAACAACAGACTACCATCCATAATGACAAGGCTACCATCCGTTGGATTAACATTGGTATCGACAACATACTACCTTCCATAATGACAAGGCTACCATCCATTGGAGTATCAAAAATATCAACAAGAGACTACCTTCCATAATGACAAGGCTACCATCAATTGGAGTACCAAAAATCTAGACAACAAAATACCTTCTATAATGACAAGGCTACCATCCATTGGAGTAACAAAAGTATCCACAAGAGACTACCTTCCATAATGAAAAGGCTACCATCCATTAAAGTAATAAAAGTATCGAGAACAGACTACCTTCTATAATGACAAGGCTACCATCCATTGGAGTATTAAAAATTTCGACAATAAACTACCTTACATAATGACTAGGCTACGATTAATTTGAGTAACAAACATATTTACAACAAATTACTTTTCATAATGACAAGGCTACAATCCATTATAGTAACAAAAATATCGAAAAAAGACTACCTTACATAATGACAAGGCTACCATCCATTGAAGTAACAAAAATCTCGAAAACAAACTCCATTCCATAATGACAAGGCTACCATCCATTGGAGTAACAAAAATATTAACAACAGACTACCTTCCATAATGACAAGGCTACCAACCATTGGATTAACATAGATATCGACAACATACTACCTTCTATAATGACAAGGCTACCATCAATTGGAATAACAAAAATCTCGACAACAGACTACCTTCCATAATGAGAAGGATACCATCCATTGGAGTATCCAAAATATCAACAAGAGACTACCTTCCATAATGACAAGGCTACCATCAATTGGAGTACCAAAATTCTAGACAACAAAATACCTTCTATAATGACAAGGATACCATCCATTGGAGTAACAAAAATCTAGAAAACAGACTACCTTCCATAAAGACTAGGCTACCATCCATTGGAATAACAAAAATATCGACAACAAACTACCTTCCATAATGACAAGGCTACCATACATTGTAGTAACAAAAATCTGAATAACATACTACCTTCCATATTGACAAGGCTACCATCCATTGGAGTAACAAAAATCTCGACAACAAACTACCTTCCATAATGACAAGGCTACCATTCATTGGAGTAACAAAAATGTCGACAATAGACTATCTCCCATAATGACTAGCTATCATCCATTGGAATAACAAAAATCTTGACAACAGACTACCATCCATAATGACAAGGCTACCATCCATTGGATTAACATAGATATCGACAACATACTACCTTCCATAATGACAAGGCTATAATCTATTGGAGTAACAAAAATCTCGATAACAGACTACCTTCCATAATGACAAGGCTACCATCCATTGGATTAACAAAAATCTCGAAAACATACTACCTTCGATAATGACAAGGCTACCATCATTTGGAGTAACAAAAATCTCGATAACAGACTACCCTCCATAATGACTAGGCTACCATCCATTGGAGTAACAAAAATCTTAACAACAGACTACCATCCATAATGACAAGGCTACCATCTATTGGATTAACATAGATATCGACAACAGACTACCTTCCATAATGACAAGGCTACCATCAATTGGAATAACAAAAATCTCGACAACAGACTACCTTCCATAATGACAAGGCTACCATCCAGTGGAGTATCAAAAATAACAACAAGAGACTACCTTCCATAATGACAAGGCTACCATCAATTGGAGTACCAAAAATCTAGACAACAAAATACCTTCTATAATGACAAGGCTACCATCCATTGGAGTAACAAAAATCTAGGAAACAGACTACCTTCCATAAAGACTAGGCTACCATCCATTGGAATAAAAAAAATATCGACAACAGACTACCTTCCATAATGACAAGGCTACCATACATTGTAGTAACAAAAATCTGAACAACATACTACCTTCCATAATGACAAGGCTACCATCCATTGGAGTAACAAAAATCTTGACAACAGACTACCATCCATAATGACAAGGCTACCATCCATTGGATTAACAAAAATCTCAAAAACATACTACCTTCCATAATGACAAGGCTACCATCATTTGGAGTAACAAAAATCTCGATAACAGACTACCCTCCATAATGACTAGGCTACCATCCATTGGAGTAACAAAAATGTTAACAACAGACTACCATCCATAATGACAAGGCTACCATCCGTTGGATTAACATAGGTATCGACAACATACTACCTTCCATAATGACAAGGCTACCATCAATTGGAATAACAAAAATCTCGACAACAGACTACCTTCCATAATGACAAGGCTACCATCCATTGGAGTATCAAAAATATCAACAAGAGACTACCTTCCATAATGACAAGGCTACCATCAATTGGAGTACCAAAAATCTAGACAACAAAATACCTTCTATAATGACAAGGCTACCATCTATTGGAGTAACAAAAATCTAGGAAACATACTACCTTCCATAAAGACTAGGCTACCATCCATTGGAATAATAAAAATATCGACAACAGACTACCTTCCATAATGACAAGGCTACCATACATTGTAGTAACAAAAATCTGAACAACATACTACCTTCCATAATGATAAGGCTACCATCCATTGGAGTAACAAAAATCTTGACAACAGACTACCATCCATAATGACAAGGCTACAATCCATTGGATTAACAAAAATCTCAAAAACATACTACCTTCCATAATGACAAGGCTACCATCATTTGGAGTAACAAAAATCTCGATAACAGACTACCCTCCATAATGACTAGGCTACCATCCATTGGAGTAACAAAAATGTTAACAACAGACTACCATCCATAATGATAAGGCTACCATCCGTTGGATTAACATAGATATCGAGAACATACTACCTTCCATAATGACAAGGCTACCATCAATTGGAATAACAAAAATCTCGACAACAGACTACCTTCCATAATGACAAGGCTACCATCCATTGGAGTATCAAAAATATCAACAAGAGACTACCTTCCATAATGACAAGGCTACCATCAATTGGAGTACCAAAAATCTAGACAACAAAATACCTTATATAATGACAAGGCTACCATCCATTGGAGTAACAAAAATCTAGGAAACAGACTACCTTCCATAAAGACTAGGCTACCATCCATTGGAATAAAAAAAATATCGACAACAGACTACCTTCCATAATGACAAGGCTACCATACATTGTAGTAACAAAAATCTGAACAACATACTACCTTCCATAATGACAAGGCTACCATCCATTGGAGTAACAAAAATCTTGACAACAGACTACCATCCATAATGACAAGGCTACCATCCATTGGATTAACAAAAATCTCAAAAACATACTACCTTCCATAATGACAAGGCTACCATCATTTGGAGTAACAAAAATCTCGATAACAGACTACCCTCCATAATGACTAGGCTACCATCCATTGGAGTAACAAAAATGTTAACAACAGACTACCATCCATAATGACAAGGCTACATTCCGTTGGATTAACATAGGTATCGACAACATACTACCTTCCATAATGACAAGGCTACCATCAATTGGAATAACAAAAATCTCGACAACAGACTACCTTCCATAATGACAAGGCTACCATCCATTGGAGTATCAAAAATATCAACAAGAGACTACCTTCCATAATGACAAGGCTACCATCAATTGGAGTACCAAAAATCTAGACAACAAAATACCTTCTATAATGACAAGGCTACCATCTATTGGAGTAACAAAAATCTAGGAAACATACTACCTTCCATAAAGACTAGGCTACCATCCATTGGAATAATAAAAATATCGACAACAGACTACCTTCTATAATGACAAGGCTACCATACATTGTAGTAACAAAAATCTGAACAACATACTACCTTCCATAATGATAAGGCTACCATCCATTGGAGTAACAAAAATCTTGACAACAGACTACCATCCATAATGACAAGGCTACAATCCATTGGATTAACAAAAATCTCAAAAACATACTACCTTCCATAATGACAAGGCTACCATCATTTGGAGTAACAAAAATCTCGATAACAGACTACCCTCCATAATGACTAGGCTACCATCCATTGGAGTAACAAAAATGTTAAAAACAGACTACCATCCATAATGACAAGGCTACCATCCGTTGGATTAACATTGGTATCGACAACATACTACCTTCCATAATGACAAGGCTACCATCAATTGGAATAACAAAAATCTCGACAACAGACTACCTTCCATAATGACAAGGCTACCATCCATTGGAGTATCAAAAATATCAACAAGAGACTACCTTCCATAATGACAAGGCTACCATCAATTGGAGTACCAAAAATCTAGACAACAAAATACCTTCTATAATGACAAGGCTACCATCCATTGGAGTAACAAAAGTATCCACAAGAGACTACCTTCCATAATGAAAAGGCTACCATCCATTAAAGTAATAAAAGTATCGAGAACAGACTACCTTCTATAATGACAAGGCTACCATCCATTGGAGTATTAAAAATTTCGACAATAAACTACCTTACATAATGACTAGGCTACGATTAATTTGAGTAACAAACATATTTACAACAAATTACTTTTCATAATGACAAGGCTACAATCCATTATAGTAACAAAAATATCGAAAAAAGACTACCTTACATAATGACAAGGCTACCATCCATTGAAGTAACAAAAATCTCGAAAACAAACTCCATTCCATAATGACAAGGCTACCATCCATTGGAGTAACAAAAATATTAACAACAGACTACCTTCCATAATGACAAGGCTACCAACCATTGGATTAACATAGATATCGACAACATACTACCTTCTATAATGACAAGGCTACCATCAATTGGAATAACAAAAATCTCGACAACAGACTACCTTCCATAATGAGAAGGATACCATCCATTGGAGTATCCAAAATATCAACAAGAGACTACCTTCCATAATGACAAGGCTACCATCAATTGGAGTACCAAAATTCTAGACAACAAAATACCTTCTATAATGACAAGGATACCATCCATTGGAGTAACAAAAATCTAGAAAACAGACTACCTTCCATAAAGACTAGGCTACCATCCATTGGAATAACAAAAATATCGACAACAAACTACCTTCCATAATGACAAGGCTACCATACATTGTAGTAACAAAAATCTGAATAACATACTACCTTCCATATTGACAAGGCTACCATCCATTGGAGTAACAAAAATCTCGACAACAAACTACCTTCCATAATGACAAGGCTACCATTCATTGGAGTAACAAAAATGTCGACAATAGACTATCTCCCATAATGACTAGCTATCATCCATTGGAATAACAAAAATCTTGACAACAGACTACCATCCATAATGACAAGGCTACCATCCATTGGATTAACATAGATATCGACAACATACTACCTTCCATAATGACAAGGCTATAATCTATTGGAGTAACAAAAATCTCGATAACAGACTACCTTCCATAATGACAAGGCTACCATCCATTGGATTAACAAAAATCTCGAAAACATACTACCTTCGATAATGACAAGGCTACCATCATTTGGAGTAACAAAAATCTCGATAACAGACTACCCTCCATAATGACTAGGCTACCATCCATTGGAGTAACAAAAATCTTAACAACAGACTACCATCCATAATGACAAGGCTACCATCTATTGGATTAACATAGATATCGACAACAGACTACCTTCCATAATGACAAGGCTACCATCAATTGGAATAACAAAAATCTCGACAACAGACTACCTTCCATAATGACAAGGCTACCATCCAGTGGAGTATCAAAAATAACAACAAGAGACTACCTTCCATAATGACAAGGCTACCATCAATTGGAGTACCAAAAATCTAGACAACAAAATACCTTCTATAATGACAAGGCTACCATCCATTGGAGTAACAAAAATCTAGGAAACAGACTACCTTCCATAAAGACTAGGCTACCATCCATTGGAATAAAAAAAATATCGACAACAGACTACCTTCCATAATGACAAGGCTACCATACATTGTAGTAACAAAAATCTGAACAACATACTACCTTCCATAATGACAAGGCTACCATCCATTGGAGTAACAAAAATCTTGACAACAGACTACCATCCATAATGACAAGGCTACCATCCATTGGATTAACAAAAATCTCAAAAACATACTACCTTCCATAATGACAAGGCTACCATCATTTGGAGTAACAAAAATCTCGATAACAGACTACCCTCCATAATGACTAGGCTACCATCCATTGGAGTAACAAAAATGTTAACAACAGACTACCATCCATAATGACAAGGCTACCATCCGTTGGATTAACATAGGTATCGACAACATACTACCTTCCATAATGACAAGGCTACCATCAATTGGAATAACAAAAATCTCGACAACAGACTACCTTCCATAATGACAAGGCTACCATCCATTGGAGTATCAAAAATATCAACAAGAGACTACCTTCCATAATGACAAGGCTACCATCAATTGGAGTACCAAAAATCTAGACAACAAAATACCTTCTATAATGACAAGGCTACCATCTATTGGAGTAACAAAAATCTAGGAAACATACTACCTTCCATAAAGACTAGGCTACCATCCATTGGAATAATAAAAATATCGACAACAGACTACCTTCCATAATGACAAGGCTACCATACATTGTAGTAACAAAAATCTGAACAACATACTACCTTCCATAATGATAAGGCTACCATCCATTGGAGTAACAAAAATCTTGACAACAGACTACCATCCATAATGACAAGGCTACAATCCATTGGATTAACAAAAATCTCAAAAACATACTACCTTCCATAATGACAAGGCTACCATCATTTGGAGTAACAAAAATCTCGATAACAGACTACCCTCCATAATGACTAGGCTACCATCCATTGGAGTAACAAAAATGTTAACAACAGACTACCATCCATAATGATAAGGCTACCATCCGTTGGATTAACATAGATATCGAGAACATACTACCTTCCATAATGACAAGGCTACCATCAATTGGAATAACAAAAATCTCGACAACAGACTACCTTCCATAATGACAAGGCTACCATCCATTGGAGTATCAAAAATATCAACAAGAGACTACCTTCCATAATGACAAGGCTACCATCAATTGGAGTACCAAAAATCTAGACAACAAAATACCTTATATAATGACAAGGCTACCATCCATTGGAGTAACAAAAATCTAGGAAACAGACTACCTTCCATAAAGACTAGGCTACCATCCATTGGAATAAAAAAAATATCGACAACAGACTACCTTCCATAATGACAAGGCTACCATACATTGTAGTAACAAAAATCTGAACAACATACTACCTTCCATAATGACAAGGCTACCATCCATTGGAGTAACAAAAATCTTGACAACAGACTACCATCCATAATGACAAGGCTACCATCCATTGGATTAACAAAAATCTCAAAAACATACTACCTTCCATAATGACAAGGCTACCATCATTTGGAGTAACAAAAATCTCGATAACAGACTACCCTCCATAATGACTAGGCTACCATCCATTGGAGTAACAAAAATGTTAACAAAAGACTACCATCCATAATGACAAGGCTACCATTCGTTGGATTAACATAGGTATCGACAACATACTACCTTCCATAATGACAAGGCTACCATCAATTGGAATAACAAAAATCTCGACAACAGACTACCTTCCATAATGACAAGGCTACCATCCATTGGAGTATCAAAAATATCAACAAGAGACTACCTTCCATAATGACAAGGCTACCATCAATTGGAGTACCAAAAATATAGACAACAAAATACTTTCTATAATGACAAGGCTACCATCTATTGGAGTAACAAAAATCTAGGAAACATACTACCTTCCATAAAGACTAGGCTACCATCCATTGGAATAATAAAAATATCGACAACAGACTACCTTCTATAATGACAAGGCTACCATACATTGTAGTAACAAAAATCTGAACAACATACTACCTTCCATAATGATAAGGCTACCATCCATTGGAGTAACAAAAATCTTGACAACAGACTACCATCCATAATGACAAGGCTACAATCCATTGGATTAACAAAAATCTCAAAAACATACTACCTTCCATAATGACAAGGCTACCATCATTTGGAGTAACAAAAATCTCGATAACAGACTACCCTCCATAATGACTAGGCTACCATCCATTGGAGTAACAAAAATGTTAACAACAGACTACCATCCATAATGACAAGGCTACCATCCGTTGGATTAACATAGGTATCGACAACATACTACCTTCCATAATGACAAGGCTACCATCAATTGGAATAACAAAAATCTCGACAACAGACTACCTTCCATAATGACAAGGCTACCATCCATTGGAGTATCAAAAATATCAACAAGAGACTACCTTCCATAATGACAAGGCTACCATCAATTGGAGTACCAAAAATCTAGACAACAAAATACCTTCTATAATGACAAGGCTACCATCCATTGGAGTAACAAAAGTATCCACAAGAGACTACATTCCATAATGAAAAGGCTACCATCCATTAAAGTAATAAAAGTATCGAGAACAGACTACCTTCTATAATGACAAGGCTACCATCCATTGGAGTATTAAAAATTTCGACAATAGACTACCTTACATAATGACTAGGCTACGATTAATTTGAGTAACAAACATATTTACAACAAATTACTTTTCATAATGACAAGGCTACAATCCATTGTAGTAACAAAAATATCGAAAAAAGACTACCTTCCATAATGACAAGGCTACCATCCATTGAAGTAACAAAAATCTCGAAAACAAACTCCATTCCATAATGACAAGGCTACCATCCATTGGAGTAACAAAAATATTAACAACAGACTACCTTCCATAATGACAAGGCTACCAACCATTGGATTAACATAGATATCGACAACATACTACCTTCTATAATGACAAGGCTACCATCAATTGGAATAACAATAATCTCGACAACAGACTACCTTCCATAATGAGAAGGCTACCATCCATTGGAGTATCCAAAATATCAACAAGAGACTACCTTCCATAATGACAAGGCTACCATCAATTGGAGTACCAAAATTCTAGACAACAAAATACCTTCTATAATGACAAGGATACCATCCATTGGAGTAACAAAAATCTAGAAAACAGACTACCTTCCATAAAGACTAGGCTACCATCCATTGGAATAACAAAAATATCGACAACAAACTACCTTCCATAATGACAAGGCTACCATACATTGTAGTAACAAAACTCTGAATAACATACTACCTTCCATATTGACAAGGCTACCATCCATTGGAGTAACAAAAATCTCGACAACAAACTACCTTCCATAATGACAAGGCTACCATTCATTGGAGTAACAAAAATGTCGACAATAGACTATCTCCCATAATGACTAGCTATCATCCATTGGAATAACAAAAATCTTGACAACAGACTACCATCCATAATGACAAGGCTACCATCCATTGGATTATCATAGATATCGACAACATACTACCTTCCATAATGACAAGGCTATAATCTATTGGAGTAACAAAAATCTCGATAATAGACTACCTTCCATAATGACAAGGCTACCATCCATTGGATTAACAAAAATCTCGAAAACATACTACCTTCGATAATGACAAGGCTACCATCATTTGGAGTAACAAAAATATCGATAACAGACTACCCTCCATAATGACTAGGCTACCATCCATTGGAGTAACAAAAATCTTAACAACAGACTACCATCCATAATGACAAGGCTACCATCTATTGGATTAACATAGATATCGACAACAGACTACCTTCCATAATGACAAGGCTACCATCCAGTGGAGTATCAAAAATATCAACAACAGACTACCTTCCATAATGACAAGGCTACCATCCATTGGAGTATCAAAAATCTAGACAACAAAATACCTTCTATAATGACAAGGCTACCATCCATTGGAGTAACAAAAATCTAGAAAATAGACTACCTTCAATAAAGACTAGGCTACCATCCATTGGAATAACAAAAATATCGACAACAGACTACCTTCCATAATGACAAGGCTACCATACATTGTAGTAACAAAAATATGAATAACATACTACCTTCCATAATGACAAGGCTACAATCCATTGGATTAAAAAAATCATAACAAAAAACTACCTTCTATAATGACAAGGCTACCAACATTGGAATAACAAAAATCTGGACAACAGACTACCTTCTATAATGACAAGGCTACCACCCATTAGAGTAACATAAATATCGACAACATACTACCTTTCATAATGACAAGGCTACCATCCATTGGAATGATAAAAATATCGATAACAGACTACCTTCCATAATGACAAGGCTACAATCCAATGGAGTAACAAAAATCTCGACAATAGACTACCTTCCATAATGACAAGGCTACCATCCATTAGAGTAACAAAAATATCGACAACATACTACCTTCCATAATGACAAGGTTACCATCCATTGGAGTAACAAAAGTATCCACAAGTAACTACCTTCCATAATGACAAGGCTACCATCCATTAAAGTAATAAAAATGTCGAGAACAGACTACCTTCCATAATGACAAGGCTACCATCCATTTGAGTAACAAACATATTTACAACAAACTACTTTTCATAATGACAATGCTACAATCCATTGTAGTAACAAAAATATCGAAAAAAGACTACCTTGCATAATGACAAGGCTACCATCCATTGGAGTAACAAAAATCTCGACAACAAACTACCTTCCATAATGACAAGTCTACCACCCATTAGAGTAACATAGATATCGACAACATACTACGTTCCGTAATGACAAGGCTACCATCCATTGTAATTATAAAAATATCGACAACAGACTACCTTCCATAATGACAAGGCTACCATCCAATGGAGTAACAAAAATCTCGACAACAGACTACCTTCCATAATGACAAGGCTACCATCCATTGGAGTAACAAAAATGTTAACAATAGAGTACCATCCATAATGACAAGGCTACCATCCATTGGATTAACATAGATATCGACAACAGACTACCTTCCATAATGACAAGGCTACCATCAATTGGAATAAAAAAAATCTCGACAACAGACTACCTTCCATAAAGACTAGGCTAACATCCATTGGAATAACAAAAATATCGACAACAGACTACCTTCCATAATGACAAGGCTACCATACATTGTAGTAACAAAAATCTGAACAACATACTACCTTCCATAATGACAAGGCTACCATCATTGGATTAAAAAAATCATAACAACAGACTACCTTATATAATGACAAGGCTACCATCCATTGGAGTAACAAAAATCTCGACAATAGACTACCTTCCATAATGACAAGGCTACCACCCATTATAGTAACATAGATATCAACAACATACTACCTTCCATAATGACAAGGCTACCATCCATTGGAATAATAAAAATCTCGACAACAGACTACCTTCCATAATGACAAGGCTACCATCCAATGGAGTAACAAAAATCTCGACAATAGACTACCTTCCATAATGACAAGGCTACAATCCATTGGAGTAAAAAAAATATCGACAACATACTACCTTCCATAATGACAAGGTTACCATCCATTGGAGTTACAAAAGTATCCATAAGAGACTACCTTCCATAATGACAAGGCTACCATCCATTAAAGTAATATAAATATCTGGAACAAACTACCTTCCATAATGACAAGGCTACCATCCATTGGAGTGTTAAAAATATCGACAATAGACTACCTTACATAATGACTAAGCTACCATCCATTTGAGTAACAATCATATTTACAACAATCCATTGTAGTAACAAAAATATCGAAAAAAGACTACCTTCCATAATGACAAGGCTACCATCCATTGGAGTAACAAAAATCTCAAAAACAAACTACCTTCCATTATGACAAGGTTACCATCCATTGGAGTAACAAAAATGTCGACAACAGACTACCATCCATAATGACAAGGCTACGTTCCATTGGAATAACAAAAATCTCGACAACAGACTACCTTCAATAATGACGAGGCTACCTTCCAATGGATTAACAAAAATCTTGACAACAGACTACCTTCCATAATGACAAGTCTACCATCCATTGGAGTAACAAAGATATCAACAACATACTACCTTTCATAATAACAAGGCTACCATCCATTGGAATATCAAAAATCTTGACAACAGACTACCTTCCATAATGACAAGGCTACCATCCATTGGAGTAACAAAAATCTCGACAACAGACTACCATCCATAATGACAAGGCTACCATCCATTGGATTAACATAGATATCAACAACATACTACCTTCCATAATGACAAGGATACCATCCATTGGAGTAACAAAAAACACGACAACAGACTACCTTCCATAATGACAAGGCTACCTTCCATTAGAATAACAAAAATCTTGACAACAGACTACCTTCCATAATGATAAGGCTACCATCAAATGGAGTAACAAAAATCTCGACAACAGACTACCTTCCATAATGACAAGTCTACCATCCATTGGAGTAACAAAAATATCGACAACAGAATACCTTCCATAATAACAAGGGTACCATCCATTGGAGTAACAAAAATATCCACAAGAGACTACCTTCCATAATGACAAGGTTACCATCCATTAGAGTAACAAAAATTACGAAAACATACTACCTTCCATAATGACAAGGCTACCATCCATTGGAGTAACAAAAATCTCGACAACAGACTACCCTCCATAATGACTAGGCTACCATCAATTGGAATAAAAAAAATATCGACAACTGACTACCTTCCATAATGACAAGGCTACCATACATTGTAGTAACAAAAATCTGAACAACATACTACCTTCCATAATGACAAGGCTACCATCCATTGGATTAACAAAAATCTCGATTACAAACTACCTTCCATAATGACAAGGCTACCATCTATTAAAGTATCAAAAATATCAACAAGAGACTACCTTCCATAATGACAAGGCTACCATCAATTGGAGTACCAAAAATCTAGACAACAAAATACCTTCTATAATGACAAGGCTAGCATCCATTGAAGTAAAAAAAATCTAGGAAACAGACTACCTTCCATAAAGACTAGGCTACCATCCATTGGAATAACAATAATATCGACAACAGACTACCTTCCATAATGACAAGGCTACCATACATTGTAGTAACAAAAATCTGAACAACATACTACCTTCCATAATGACAAGGCTACCATCCATTGGAGTAACAAAAATCTTGAGAAGAGACTACCCTCCCTAATGACTAGGCTACCATCCATTGGAGTAAAAAAAATCTAGAAAACAAACTACCTTCCATAAAGACTATACTATCCATTGGAATAACAAAAACTTCAACAACAGACTACCTTCCATAATGACAAGGGTACCTTACATTGTAGTAACAAAAATCTGAACAACATACTACCTTCCATAATGACAAGGCTACCATCCATTGGAGTAACAAAAATCACGACAACAGACTACCTTCCATAATGATAAGGCTATAATCTACTGGAGTAACAAAAATCTCAATAACAGACTACCTTGCATAATGACAAGGCTACCTTCCATTGGATTAACAAAAATATCGAAAACATACTACCTTCCATAATGACAAGGCTACCATCATTTGGAGTAACAAAAATCTCGATAACCGACTACCCTCCCTAATGACTAGGCTACCATCCATTGGAGTAACAAAAATCTTAACAACAGACTACCATCCATAATGATAAGGCTATCATCCATTGGATTAACATAGATATCGACAACATACTACCTTCCATAATGACAAGGCTACCATAAATTGGAATAACAAAAATCTCGACAACAAGACTACCTTCCATAAAGACTAGGCTAACATCCATTGGAATAACAAAAATATCGACAACAGACTACCTTCCATAATGACAAGGCTACCATACATTGTAGTAACAAAAATCTGAACAACCTGCTACCTTCCATAATGACAAGGCTACCATCCATTGGATTAACTAAAATCATAACAACAAACTACCTTCTATAATGAGAAGGCTACCATCCATTGTAGTAACAAAAATCTCTACAACAGACTACCTTCCATAATGACAAGGCTACCACCCATTACAATAACATAGATATCAACAACATACTACTTTCCATAATGACAAGGCTACCATCCATTGGAATAATAAAAATCTCGATAACAGACTACCTTCCATAATGACAAGGCTACCATCCAATGGAGTAACAAAAATCTCGACAACAGACTACCTTCCATAATGATAAGGCTAACATCCATTGGAGTAACAAAAATATCGACAACATACTACCTTCCATAACGACAAGGTTACCATCCATTGGAGTTAAAAAATTATCCATAAGAGACTACCTTCAATAATGACAAGGCTACCATCCATTAAAGTAATAAAAATATCTGGAACAGACTACCTTCCATAATGACAAGGCTACCATCCATTGGAGTATTAAAAACCTCGACAATAGACTACCTTACATAATGACTAAGCTAGCATCCATTTGAGTAACAAACATATTTACAACAAACTACTTTTCATAATGACAAGGCTACAATCCATTGTAGTAACAAAAATATCGAAAAAAGACTACCTTCCATAATGACAAGGCTACCATCCATTGGAGTAACAAAAATCTCAAAAACAAACTACCTTCCATAATTACAAGGCTACCATCCATTGGAGTAACAAAAATTTCGACAATAGACTACCTTCCATAATTAATAGGCTACCATCCATTGGAATAACAAAAATCTTGACAACAGACAACCATCCATAATGACAAGGCTACGTTCCATTGGAATAACAAAAATCTCGACAACAGACTACCTTCCATAATGACAAGGCTACCATCCAATGGAGTAACAAAAATCTTGACAACAGACTACCTTCCATAATGACAAGTCTACCATCCATTGGAGTAACAAAGATATCAACAATAGACTACCTTTCATAATAACAAAGCTACCATCCATTGGAATATCAAAAATCTCGACAACAGACTACCTTCCATAATGACAACGCTACCATCCATTGGAGTAACAAAAATCTTGACAACAAACTACCTTCCATAATGACAAGGCTACCATCCATTGGAGTAACAAAAATCACGACAACAGACTACCTTCCATAATGACAAGGCTACCATCAAATGGAGTAACAAAAATCTCGACAACAGACTACCTTCCATAATGACAAGTCTACCATCCATTGGAGTAACAAAAATATCCACAAGAGACTACCTTCCATAATGACAAGGTTACCATCCATTAAAGTAATAAAAATCTCGACAACAGACTACCTTCCATAATGACAAGGCTACCATCCATTGGAGTAACAAAAATTACGAAAACATACTACCTTCCATAATGACAAGGCTATCATCCATTGGAGTAACAAAAATCTCGACAACAGACTACCCTCCATAATGACTAGGCTACCATCCATTGGAGTAACAAAGATATCGACAACTGACTACGTTTCATAATTACAAGGCTACCATCAATTGGAATAACAAAAATATCGACAACAGACTACCTTCCATAATGACAAGGCTACCATACATTGTAGTAACAAAAATCAGAACAACATACTACCTTCCATAATGACAAGGCTACCATCCATTGGATTAACAAAAATCACAACAATAGACTACCTTCTATAATGACAAGGTTACCATCCATTGGAGTAACAAAAATCTCGACAACAGACTACCTTCCATAATGACAAGGCTGCCACCCAATAGAGTAACATAGATATCGACAAGATACTACCTTCCATAATGACTAGGCTACCATCCATTGGAATAATAAAAATCTCGACATGCAGACTACCTTCCATAATGACAAGGCTACCATCCAAAGGAGTAACAAAAATCTCGACAACGGACTACCTTCCGTAATGACAAGGCTACCATCCATTGGAGTAACAAAAATATCCACAAGAGACTACCTTCCATAATGACGAGGCTACCATCCATTAAAGTAATAAAAATCTCGAGAACAAACTACCTTCCATAATGACAAGGCTACCATCCATTGGAGTATTAAAAATCTCGACAATAGACTACCTTACATAATGAATAGGATACCATCCATTTGAGTAACATACATATTAACAACAAACTACTTTTCATAATGACAACGCTACAATCCATTGTAGTAACAAAAATATCCAAAAAAGACTACCTTCCATAATGATAAGGCTACCATCCATTGGAGTAACAAAAATCTAGACAACAAACTCCCTTCCATAATGACAAGGCTACCATCCATTGGAGTAACAAAAATATCCACAAGAGACTATCTTCCATAATGACAAGGCTACCATCCATTAAAGTAATAAAAATCTCGAGAACAAACTACCTTCCATAATGACAAGGCTACCATCCATTTGAGTATTAAAAATCTCGACAATAGACTACCTTACATAATGACTAGGCTACCATCCATTTCAGTAACAAACATATTGACAACAAACTACTTTTCATAATGACAAGGCTACAATCCATTGTAGTAACAAAAATATGGAAAAAAGACTACCTTCCATAATTACAAGGCTACCATTCATTGGAGTAACAAAAATCTCGACAATAAACTACTTTCCATAATGACAAGGCTACCATCCATTGGAATAACAAAAACGTCGACAATAGACTACCTTCCATAATGACTAGGCTACCATCCATTGGAATAACTAAAATCTTGACCTCAGACTACCATCCATAATGACAAGGCTACCATCCACTGGATTAACATAAATATCGACAACATACTACCTTCCATAATGACAAGGCTACCATCCATTGGAGTAACAAAAATCTCGACAACAGACTACCTTCCATAATGAAAAGGCTACCATCCAATGGAGTAACAAAAATCTTGACAACAGACTACCTTCCATAATGACAAGTATATCATACATTGGAGTAACAAAGATATCAACAACAGACTACCTTTCATAATAACAAGGCTACCATCCATTGGAATAACAAAAATCTCGACAACAGACTACCTTCCATAATGACAAGGCTACCATACATTGAAGTAACAAAAATCTGAACAACAGACTACCTTCCATAATGACAAGGCCAGCATCCATTAGAGTAACAAAAATCACAACAACAAACTACCTTCTATAATGACAAGGCTACCATCCATTGGATTAATAAAAATCTTGACAACAGACTACCATCCATAATGACAAGGCTACCATCCATTGGATTAAAATAGATATCGACAACATACTACCTTCCATAATGACAAGGCTACCATCCATTGGAGTAATAAAAATCACGCCACCAGACTACCTTCCATAATGACAAGGCTATAATCTATTGGAGTAACAAAAATCTCGATAACAGACTACCTTCCATAATGACAAGGCTACCATCCAATGGATTAACAAAAATATCAAAAACATACTACCTTCAATAATTAAAAGGCTACCACCATTTGTAGTAACAAAAATCTCGATAACAAACTACCCTCCATAATGACTATGCTACCATCCATTGGAGTAACAAAAATCTTAACAACAGACTACCATCCATAATGACAAGGCTACCATCCATTGGATTAACATAGATATCGACAACATACTACCTTTCATAATGACAAGGCTACCATCAATTGGAATAACAAAAATCTCGACAACAGACTACCTTCCATAATGACAAGGCTGCCACCCAATATAGTAACATAGATATCGACAAGATACTACCTTCCATAATGACTAGGCTACCATCCATTGGAATAATAAAAATCTCGACATGCAGACTACCTTCCATAATGACAAGGCTACCATCCAAAGGAGTAACAAAAATCTCGACAACAGACTACCTTCCATAATGACAAGGCTACCATCCATTGGAGTAACAAAAATATCCACAAGAGACTACCTTCCATAATGACGAGGCTACCATCCATTAAAGTAATAAAAATCTCGAGAACAAACTACCTTCCATAATGACAAGGCTACCATCCATTGGAGTATTAAAAATCTCGACAATAGACTACCTTACATAATGAATAGGATACCATCCATTTGAGTAACATACATATTAACAACAAACTACTTTTCATAATGACAAGGCTACAATCCATTGTAGTAACAAAAATATCCAAAAAAGACTACCTTCCATAATGATAAGGCTACCATCCATTGGAGTAACAAAAATCTAGACAACAAACTACCTTCCATAATGACAAGGCTACCATCCATTGGAGTAACAAAAATATCCACAAGAGACTATCTTCCATAATGACAAGGCTACCATCCATTAAAGTAATAAAAATCTCGAGAACAAACTACCTTCCATAATGACAAGGCTACCATCCATTGGAGTATTAAAAATCTCGACAATAGACTACCTTACATAATGACTAGGCTACCATCCATTTCAGTAACAAACATATTGACAACAAACTACTTTTCATAATGACAAGGCTACAATCCATTGTAGTAACAAAAATATGGAAAAAAGACTACCTTCCATAATTACAAGGCTACCATTCATTGGAGTAACAAAAATCTCGACAATAAACTACTTTCCATAATGACAAGGCTACCATCCATTGGATTAACAAAAACGTCGACAATAGACTACCTTCCATAATGAGTAGGCTACCATCCATTGGAATAACTAAAATCTTGACAACAGACTACCATCCATAATGACAAGGCTACCATCCACTGGATTAACATAAATATCGACAACATACTACCTTCCATAATGACAAGGCTACCATCCATTGGAGTAACAAAAATCTCGACAACAGACTACCTTCCATAATGACAAGGCTACCATCCAATGGAGTAACAAAAATCTTGACAACAGACTACCTTCCATAATGACAAGTATATCATACATTGGAGTAACAAAGATATCAACAACAGACTACCTTTCATAATAACAAGGCTACCATCCATTGGAATAACAAAAATCTCGACAACAGACTACCTTCCATAATGACAAGGCTACCATACATTGAAGTAACAAAAATCTGAACAACAGACTACCTTCCATAATGACAAGGCCAGCATCCATTAGAGTAACAAAAATCACAACAACAAACTACCTTCTATAATGACAAGGCTACCATCCATTGGATTAATAAAAATCTTGACAACAGACTACCATCCATAATGACAAGGCTACCATCCATTGGATTAACATAGATATCGACAACATACTACCTTCCATAATGATAAGGCTACCATCCATTGGAGTAATAAAAATCACGCCACCAGACTACCTTCAATAATGACAAGGCTATAATCTATTGGAGTAACAAAAATCTCGATAACAGACTACCTTCCATAATGACAAGGCTACCATCCAATGGATTAACAAAAATATCAAAAACATACTACCTTCAATAATAAAAAGGCTACCACCATTTGTAGTAACAAAAATCTCGATAACAAACTACCCTCCATAATGACTAGGCTACCATCCATTGGAGTAACAAAAATCTTAACAACAGACTACCATCCATAATGACAAGGCTACCATCCATTGGATTAACATAGATATCGACAACATACTACCTTTCATAATGACAAGGCTACCATCAATTGGAATAACAAAAATCTCGACAACAGACTACCTTCCATAATGACAAGGCTACCATCCATTGGAGTATCAAAAATATCAACAAGAGACTACCTTCCAAAATGACAAGGCTACCATCAATTGGAGTACCAAAAATCTAGACAACAAAATCACTTCTATAATGACAAGGCTACTGTGATCGGTGGATCTGGAACTGACTGTTTAACGCTGGTTCGCGAAATGTCGCGGTAAGCGAGAGTCGCCACCGTCTTTTATTTTCTCCAAATGGAAAGGACAAAAGCACAGAAAAATTCCTTAAAGAGATTGCTCTCGGTTCGGGAGGTAGATTTATAGAATGGGAAGGTGTTAGCACCCTTTCTATCCATGGTTATCCATGGGCTCTTAGATACTTGCTCACTTGTGTTTTCAAAATGGTTTGTTTGCTTTTCAACTGTGGGTTTTAAAAAGTTTCTTTGAAAATTTCAGTTCGACTCTTGTATCGGTCCTCAAGAGTGTTTGAAAAGTTGCTTTCGAAAGCTTTTTTTGAAAAGGTGTCGGTGTGAAAAGTATTTTTGATTTGTTTTTGAAATTAGAGCAAGTATCTAGAGTCGTCTACTTACCCTAAGGAATTTGTCTGTGTAAATGTCCTTTAAAGCAGTGCCATCCCACCATTGAGAGGTAGGTAGCACCACCATTGGAGGTGTTCGGGTCAATTCGAAGGTCGGGACATGGTGATCACCGGAGCAATAGGAAGATACCTTAGAAGCTACCCTCATGCCAGGTTCCCGGATCATGAGGACTTACTAAAACATCCTCTACTCGACGATCACCTTTCGAGGGGCAAGGCAACAGTGAGGCGTACCTTAGGGGTGGTGTGTGATTTGTGTGTCATGTTCATTTACATTTATCTTGTTCATGTCGGGGGTGATCTACGTTTTTGTTTTTATTTTAACATTCATTCTTGCATGCAATTATTAACAGTTAAAAAGAGGCGAGAATTAAAGTTCCTAAACTATTACAAAGGCGCGGGTCCACATCGCCAAATTAAATCCAGGACCGATTTGACATAAAATAAAGTAAAGTGCGAGAAATATAAATATCGAATTTACATGGCTTTGGGAGAATTACATAAAAGGAGGAAATAAAATAAACGCGTGAATTGGAATTACGATCGAATGCGAGGGCGTTGGACCCTTTTTTTAATGAAATTAAATTATGATTGACAAATTAATTAAATTAAAGTAAAAAAGAAAAGATTTTTGAGATTTTGTATTTATGGATTTTTAATAAGAGAATTAAATGAAATTAAAAAATTAATTAACCCTAATTCTAACTATTTTTTTTTATTAAGAAAAAAAATATTAAAATTGAACCTAAAATTAAACCTAATTAATTAATGCAATTTTATTTACAAGAAAATAATTAATAATTAATAATGATAAAAGAAAAGAAAAAGATAAAAGTAATTAAAACCTAATTCTACAAATTTTAAATTTATTAAGAAAATGTTAAAGTTAATCCTAGAATAAAAAAACTAATTAATTAATATGACCTTTTTTTACAAAAATAAAATTAAATGAAATATATTTTAATTATTATTATTTTTTTGTTATGAAAATATTGATTTAAAGAATTAAATTAAAATTAATTAAAACAAATAAAAGTAGAAAAATACAAAAAAAAGATGAAAGAGCAAACCAATGGGGGGTTCTGTCCCCAAACTGGAGGTCTTTGGCTAGCAATCAGGCCCATTTGTCTCAAGGCCTTGTTGACTTCAGGTGATCGCGTGTGGATTCGTTGACTGACACATATGATACTCCTCAGACATTGGCCTTTGGATTAGGATTATGGGACAAGTGGCGTGCCTGGATTATGAGCGTATGGTGGACGCTTGGAGAGAGCGCTGCATGCAAGTATAGTCAGAAAAATAATATGGAGAGAGGGGGGACCTGGGAATCGAAGCCAGGTCCCAGAGTTTACCAATGCAACGCCTGACCAATGGAGTTGTTAACGCACTTTGTATATTATATGAACCATAATTATTATAAAAAAAGACAAACGTTAGTGGTATGAGTCAGAAAAATGCGCGCTAGAATTCAAAGTGCTCAATCATATGATGCCACATAATCTTCTTCTCCACTCGTTTGCGTTTTACCTGAAAAACAACAGTTAGATAGCTGGGGTTTTGAACCCCCACTAAATAGCAAGCATAAAAATAGCGAATAGAATATGGTGGCTCATAAATTGAACGCGAATAGTGTGTTAAGATCGTCCAAGCTTCCTGAGTTTAGCCATGGTACTGGGATGTTCTAATTTTACAGTATACGAAAATGCCCAATTTGGAGCTTGAGGAACCCTAGCGAGCTTCAATGGTGAAATCGCATACGATGCATAAAAACTCAATTAAAACATATGGTTAGCTTTAGAATGATTAACTAAATGTAAACCAAACATTGAAAATTGGAAATAATGCGTGAATCATGATACATGAATGTGAAAAAAAGTATGGACAGGACAAGGTCGTTCTACCAATTCTTTGCGTTAGAGGTGATGGTTTTGATCCAGAAACCTTCCTTGAAGCCTCAGGAATGCAATGGAATCAATGTTTTGCCTTGAAACTCCTTGAAATCGTGTTTTCAGTTTTGGAATTTTCTTGAAAAAGTGCAAAGTTCTTTCTTCAGATGGGGAGCAGCTTGGAGCTCCCTTGGCATTAGGTTTTGATCACACTTATATGAGGATGGATTAGGGTTGAGTTTTTGATCCAAAGAATCCTTGCATTGATGGAATGAATATTTGATTTTCATGCATAATTTTTCAAATCTTTTTCACATGTTTTTGATTCCAATCATGTCCAAATCACCTTGATTCTTTCCATATCAGATAATGCACGAAATCTTGAAGATATTTCATGCATAAAAGGATTTGAAAAGCTTGCTTTGGTATTTTTCACATATTTTATTTTATTAAATGAATTAATAGCAATTTAAAATTCAAATAAATAAATAAAAATGATGAATAAATTCCCTTTGGGCCAAATGGTCGTGCACATGCTTTGGATGATGATTCTTGGAAGAAAATGTGGCCCATTAGCAATTTTAAGGCATTTGAAGCAAAGTTGACTTTTCAAAATACCCAAACATTTCCCAACTTCCACAAGGCATATATTGCTCATTTTTTAAGCTTTGATCATGTTCTTGGACATTTTGGAAAGGTCTTGAAGTCCTCTAACCAATGCCTTAGGTCCCATGTCATTTTGATTTACCAATCTCAAGTTATGGCCTTTGACTTAAAGTCCCTTTTTGTTGACTTTTTAAAATGACCTATAATGTTGAAATTGATAACTTTTTGTGAGAGCATTTCTTGGACTTGAAGTGTGAAGAGGGGTTGTAGGAAATGTATTTCTATTCAAAATGAGCTTTGGATGGAATTTTTCTGATAAACCATGTGGAAGTTATGCCTTGGTCAAGTTACAGTTGACTTTTTCAACTGTCCAAATATGGAAACTTTTGCATCTTGAGACTTTTTGAGCCATGCCTTGAAAATCATGATCACGAATTGATCAAATGATGTTTGTGGCCTCAAAATGAGATGTTGACAAAAAATTTGAACTTTTGACTGTCAAATGACCATTTTGCCCCTACAGTTGACTGTAGTGCAATTAGGGTTTTTGACTGTGCAATTTTGTGCTGTAAGTCTTGAAACTTGGTATGAGGATGCTCGACCATGTTTGTAGGCATGTGGGACTTGATTGGACCCTTGGAAACTTCATTTTCTTTGTCAAAACCAAAACCCTAGTTTTTGACTGTTTAGGAGGCCCTTGAACTATGCAACCCTTGGGGATTTTTGAAGCATGCTCTTTGTAAATTTTGAAGAATATGGGAGGGCAAATTTTGGGGTACAACAGTTGCCCCTTTTCAATCTTCTTAGACCTAAGGATGCAGATTGGCTGACATGCCTTTCGTAATCCGAAGATGGAAGATGATTGAACACTAGAGTGCCCAAAAATTTGCGCTCACATAGTAGTGTGATGTGGGGAATGGGCTTATATATGCCATTGGGAGACTGATGGATAGGATGATGGGTTTATAGATACCATGCTAAGAGATGATGGAAGGTGGATGGGCTTATAGATTCCATCTGGGTGTCAATCGCGTAAGAGATTCCTTAGCGAGAACTTGCGTACCTGCAAAAGAAAAATGATTACCTGGCCTGTTACAGGAGCTGGTCTTCAAATTCTTTGTGTAGATGTGTCCTGACTGGTCACAGGAGCTGGATCTGGAGCTTCAAACGGCGATGAATGAACCAGGGATGGTTACTACCTCAACATGAACGGTGAGAGAACCTTGGATGATTACTACCTCAACAGGAACGCTGAGAGAACCCTGGATGATTACTACCTCAACAAGAACGCTGAGAGAATCTGGGGATGATTACTATCTCAACAGTAACGCTGAGAGAATCTGGGGACGATTACTATATCAACAGTAACGCTGAGAGAATCTGGGGACGATTACTATCTCAACAGTAACGCTGAGAGAATCTTGGATGTCTTCTACTGAGTCTTTATCAGGAAAATCTTTTAGGGGTTGATTTAACTGGACTAGAGAGGCCTTTGACTGGATAAGAAACAGGAAAATCTTAGGGTTGATTTAACTGAACCGGTCTAGGTCTTGAAATCTTCAACTGGATAAGAAACAGGGAGATCTTAGGGTCGATCTGACTGAACCAGAGAAGGCCTTTGACTGGATAAGAAAAAGTAAAATCTTAGGGTCGATTTAACTTAACCAGTCTAGGTCTTGAAATCTTCAACTGGATAAGAAACAGGGAGATCTTAGGGTCGATCTGACTGAACCAGAGAAGGCCTTTGACTGGATAAGAAATAGAAAAATCTTAGGGTCGATTTAACTGAACCGGTCTAGGTCTTGAAATGTCTTCAACTGGATAAGAAACAGGGAGATCTTAGGGTCAATCTGACTGAACCAGAGAAGGCCTTTGACTGGATTAGAAACAGAAAAATTGTAGGGTCGATTTAACTGAACCGGTCAAGGTCTTGAATATAGCTGAGAACTTAAATGGATCTTTCCTGAAAGGTAAATGTCAGTCATATGTAATACATGATATGGATCAAGCAATGATGTTCTCAACATAAATGAGATTTGTAAGATATGATGCGTATATGCATGCTGTAATGTATGGAAGTGCGATGTTTATGAATGTATCTTTTTCGTCTAGGAAAGTAAATCCTTGACGGGTGCCAGGAAGTCATATCCTTGGCTGATGTTGAAGAATAGATTTTTGCCTCCGCTGGGGATGATAGTTGCAAGAATACCGATGGGAGAAGATGACTCCATTGGGGAATGAACTTGGCGAATGGATTACTCTGCGGGGAGAAAAGTACTCTAGCGATCTTGCTGGGGAGCAATACTCTGTGGGGAGAGAGGTACTTTGTTGAAATGTTGATGGTAACTTCGCTGGGGATACCATTGTTGTGTTGGAAGTGTTAATAGACTTCGTTGGGGATAAGAAGACTTCATCGAGAACGGTCTTTCCATGGCTTTTGGCTGAGGATAACCCAGTTATACCCTGGTAGGGAAACAACTCTTTGAATAAAGCCGGGAGACGCGTTCGTGCTCTGTGAGGATAAGCTTCCAAAATCTACTGGGGATAAGCTTGCTGCTTGGGAGATGTTTTCCAACTTTCCTGGGGGAGCTGGATTGGACTCTCTTGGGGGAAGATTTGAGCTGTATCGGGGAAGTGACTCCAATGAATGTTTGATATACCGCCGGGGAACAATCTTTAGGTCAAGACTGCCGGGGATGTTTGTTAGGAATATCCGTATATGCTGGGGAATGTTGAGATCTGCTGGAGGATACCCAACTTCCTTAAGGTTGACTGTAACTTTGCTCGGGGAGAGTGTACTGACTTGCTGGCTCACTCTCTGGGGAATTAAGGTATACTGGTAATGTTCTTTACCTGAACCTACCTTGGTACCTTGGAGGACAGAATAATTAGATTGCTTAGACAACTCTTTATTGCCCCTGCTTCTAATGCTACCTGTAATTAATCCTTTGTTTAGTATGCAAATATTCATGAGTTAGAAAATTATTGTCAATGCATATATCACAAATTGAACCTTGGACGTTCTTCGCAAAACAAAACAGAAAAGGAAAAAACAATTGGCAATTTTAGCCTGAAAAGTGATTTTTGTATTGATTTTTTTGAATTTGCCTGTAAAATAGGCGTTTATGTACAAGAGGTTGACGTCCTAGTAAGAGAACGCCGCCGAACAAAAGAGTTTATACAAATTTTTTACAAGAGAAAATAAAACAGCTGTGTGAAATGAATGATCCCACTGGGTTTCAACTCTGCTATCGCCTTTATGACTCCGAGCGTCTCATCACTTGATGACCTTAGTTGAAGATGAAGTTGACTGATCGATGCCGTCTAAACTTGATGTAGATAACGGATTCTGGATGCAGAGTGATCCAATGAGACATAGTATTACGCTTTATCCCTAACTTTTGCCTGGACCGCCCTTTCGGGTTTTCAGTCCACCGGGATACCCATTTTTGCCCAAGCCGCCTTTTTAGGTTTTCGACTTGCCGGGTGTACAAATTTTTCATTTCATCCCTTCATTTTGCCCGAACCCTTTTGGTTCGCCGGGAAGCCCTAATTTTTGCCTAGGCATGTCAGCCTAGCGGGTCTTTTTCATGTGTAGTATCTTTTTACTATGTCTGCATTAGCGGGGTGAGGAAGGTCGTCACCATCCATGGTGGTTAGGATCATGGCTCCTCCTGAGAACACATGTTTAACCACAAATGGCCCTTCGTACGTAGGGGTCCATTTGCCCCTTGGATCACTCTGAGGAAGGATGATTCGCTTGATTACCAGATCCCCAACTCGATATTCCTGTGGTCTAACCTTTTTGTTAAATGCCCTGATCATCCGTTTTTGGTACGTCTGACCATGACAGATAGCAGCGAGTCTCTTTTCATCCATAAGGTTTAGCTGATCAAGTCGTGTCTGGATCCAATCATCTTCGTTCAGATCTGCATCCTTCATTATCCGGAGAGAGGGTATTTGCACTTCGATCGGTAAGACTGCCTCCATACCATAAACCAAGGAGAAAGGAGTTGCCCCGGTTGACGTCCTGGCTGAGGTACGGTACCCATGTAGAGCGAACGGTAACATCTCGTGCCAATCTTTATAAGTCACTGTCATCTTCTGCACAATTTTCTTAATGTTCTTATTTGCTGCTTCTACAACCCCATTCATCTTCGGTCTGTAAGGAGAAGAGTTGTGGTGCTGTATCTTAAACTGCTCGCAGAGCTCAGTGATCATCTTGTTATTGAGATTGGTACCGTTGTCTGTAATAATTCTTTCTGGGACGCCGTATCGACAGATCAGATTATGCCGAATGAACCGTGCCACAACTGTCTTGGTTACCGTAGCGTAGGAAGCTGCTTCGACCCACTTCGTGAAATAATCAATCGCTACCAGGATGAAGCGATGCCCGTTAGATGCCGTAGGTTTAATTTCACCGATCATGTCTATGCCCCACATTGCGAACGGCCAAGGCGCAATCAGAACATTTAGAGGAACTGGAGGAACATGCACCTTGTCTGCATAAATCTGGCATTTATGGCATGTCCGAGAATGTTGGTAGCAGTTAGCTTCCATTGTGGACCAGAAATACCCTGCCCGAAGGATCTTCTTAGCCATAGTGTGCCCACTGGAATGTGATCCGAAGGTCCCTTCATGTAGCTCTTCCATGATCCTTTCTGCATCAATTTTATCCACACAACGCAGTAAGGTCGAATCATGGTTTCGCTTATACAGGATGTCGTTGCTAAGGAAGAACTTCATTGCGAACCTTCTCAGAAACTTCTTATCGTTGACAGATGCACCTTCAGGGTATTCCTGAGCTTCAAGTATCTCTTCACCTCATGGTACCAAGGCTTCTCAGTTACCAACTCAGCCTCGAGATCACAACAGTATGTCGGTTCGTCCAGTTTCCAGATGATGATCCGGGGAGCCTCATTATCCCATTTGACCTTGAACATAGAAGACATTGTAGCTAACGCGTCCGCCAGCTGATTCTCCTCTCTCGGAAAGTGTTCAAAGGTTATCTTTGTGAAGTGGGGGATCAAGGTCAACACACATTCTCTGTAAGGAATAAGATTCGGATGTTTCGTATCCCATTCTCCTTTGATCTGATTGATCACGAGAGAGGAATCTCCGAAGACACTCAGAAACTTGATCCTTAAGTCGATCGCAGCTTGGAGACCCATGATGCATGCCTCATACTCCGCCATGTTGTTGGTACAGTTGAAACATAGCCGGGCAGTAAGTGGAGTATGAGTGCCTTGAGGGGATATTATCACAGCGCCGATACCGTTACCCAAAGCATTGGAGGCTCCGTCGAAGTGCATAGACCATCGGGATCCTTCCTCAGGTCCTTCATCCGGTCCAGGTACTTCACAATCAGTCACTATCATGATGCTTTCATCAAGAAATTCAAAATTCATTGACTGATAGTCGTCTACTGCCTGGTGTGCCAAGTGGTCTGCCAATACACTTCCCTTGATGGCTTTTTGAGTCGTGTATTGAATGTCGTATTGTGTCATGATCATCTGCCATCTTGCTATTCTCCCAGACAGAGCAGGCTTTTCAAATATGTACTTTATGGGATCCATCTTTGAGATCAACAAGGTAGTGTGAGTCAGCATATACTGTCTCAGCCGGCGAGCAGCCCATACCAAAGCGCAGCAATTTTTCTCAAGCAGTGAGTATCAGGTCTCACAGTCGGTAAACTTTTTGCTAAGGTAATAAATGGCATGCTCTTTTCGGCCAGACTAATCATGTTGCCCCAGCACACACCCCATTGAGTTGTCAAGTACTGTCAGGTATAGTATCAGAGGTCTCCCCTCAACCGGTGGCATAAGGATGGGTGGTTCTTGGAGATACTCCTTGATTCTGTCAAAAGCAGCCTGACATTCATCCTTCCAACGTACTACCTGATCTTTCTTCAGCAGCTTGAAGATTGGCTCACAGGTAGCAGTCAGGTGTGAGATGAATCGAGCAATGTAATTCAGGCGTCCTAAAAAGCCTCTGACCTCCTTCTCTGTCTTAGGAACTGGCATCTCTTGAATAGCTTTAACCTTGGCAGGGTCCACTTGAATACCTTTATCACTTACAACGAAGCCTAGCAACTTTCCCGATCTTACCCCGAAGGTGCACTTGTTCGAGTTCAACCTCAACTTGTACAGTTTTAGTCGGTCAAACAACTTATGCAGATGATCTAGGTGCTCTTCTTCAGTCTGGGACCTTGCGATCATGTCGTCAACATACACTTCTATCTCATGATAGATCATGTCGTGAAATAAAGCAACCATGGCACGTTGGTAGGTTGCCCCAGCATTCTTCAGTCCAAAAGGCATGACCTTGTAGCAGAAGGTGCCCCACTGAGTAATAAAGGTAGTTTTTTCCATGTCTTCAGGTGCCATCTTGATTTGATTGTAACCTGAAAAACCATCCATGAAAGAGAACACCTTATGCTGAGCAGTATTGTCAACGAGGACATCAATGTGAGGTAGGGGGAAGTCATCCTTTGGACTGGCCCTGTTCAGATCCCTGTAATCGACACACATTCTGACCTTACCGTCTTTCTTTGGTACCGGTACCACATTAGCAACCCACTGAGGGTAAGAAGTCACTGCAAGAAACCCAACATCAAACTGTTTCATAACCTCGGCTTTGATCTTCTCAGACATCTCTGGACGTATACGGCGGACCTTTTGCTTAACCGGAGGGCAGTCTTCCTTAATAGGCAAGTGATGGACCACAATATCGGTATCCAACCCGGGCATGTCTTCGTAGGACCAGGAAAAGATCTCCATATAATCATGTAGCATCTGAGTCAACCGTTGCTTCACGCTGAGCTTTAGGTTGGCACCAATCTTAACTTCCTTCCTGTCTGTATCAGTACCCAGGTTTATTGTTTCCACCGGCTCTTCGTGTGGTTGAATTGCCCTCTCTTCCTGGAGTAACAGTCTTGCAAGCTCGCCAGGCACTTCGCAATCATCTTCACCTTCGTCTTCGGCTAAGTTGATCGGATTTTCGAAGTCATAATTGGCAATAGCGGAGTCGTTACCAGTGAGATCCAGAGTGGATTGAAACCTGTATGAGTGAGTGTGTGTAAATACAGTTGTTTTGCGATATAAAGAAAGGAAAGAAAGAAAGGGAGCATAAGATTTGAAATGCGAGAAAACGTCCAAGATTTTTATTCATGATATATGAAATGACAATTTATATGCCCTCACAAATGAAGCCACGGTGCCCCGGGTAAGACACCGGGCCATAGAGTTTTAATTGTTTATTACAAATAACAAAACATAGAATTCATTACTCAATAACAAGAGAAACAGGTAGATTGTCCTTTGCACTCCAATTGCTAGGTCCACTGTCGGTTGCCGGGTAAATCCAGCTATCAAACTCAGCTTCATCCACTTCATCTTCGTCCCCAATAGCATTCACTCCATGAGCAGGTAGGGGAGCTGTCACTACATTAGGCTTCTCAGATGCCTCAAATTGTACCTCCTTGGCATCAATAAGGTCCTGCAGCTTCTTCCTTAAGGCCCAACAGTCATCAGTGGAATGCCCCGGGCTATCGGAGTGATAAGCACAGCGGGAATTTGGATTGTATTTCAAAGAGGCAGTGTTTACAACCTTCGGGGCCTCTCTGACAGTCACTAGGTTGGTGGACAGCAACTGCGGCAAGATTTGTGATAGAGTCATACTCAAACGGGTGAACTCTCTTCTGGGTCTTTCAGCCCTCTGAGGATTGGTTTGCCGAGGAGCGGCAGCAGGTTTAGCAATCATCACCGCGTTGACAGATTGGCGGCGCTCAGGTTTCTCTTGTCTTCTAGACCCATATACAGCACTGGCCTCCTTCTTAAAGGGCTTCTTCTCAGAGCTTGACGATGCACCCTTCTGAATTTTACCAGACTTCATCCCAGCCTCTATTCTCTCTCCAGTCAGAATAAGATCAGTAAACCCTGCAGACGAGTTACCGATGAGATGGTTGAAAAATGGGCCAGATAGGGTCCCCAAGAACATGTCTACCAACTCCCAGTCAGTCAACAGAGGCTGCACCCTGCCATCCAGATCCCTCCACTTCTGTGCGTACTCTTTAAAACCTTCACTTGACCCTAGCGACATACCCTGGAGTTGGGTACGTGTAAGGGAAAGGTCGGCATTATATTGATACTGCTTATAGAAACCAGTAGCCAACTCCTACCAATTACGAACCTTGGTCCCATCCAGCTGATAGAACCATTCGAGATGAGTCCCTGAAAGACTCTCCTGGAAGAAGTGGATCCACAAATTCTTGTCCACTGAGTACGGTTGAATCTTCTGCACGTAAGATCTGAGGTGTAGCTTGGGACAAGATGCCCCGTCATACTTGGTAAAAGATGGTGCTTTGAACTTATGAGGAATGATCACACCAGTGGACAAACCCAAATCTCCGAAATCCAGCCCAGGCACTTGTTGGATCTCCATAGCATTCAGCCTGTCTTCCAACAGCTTGTATCTGTCTTCAGCAGGAGGATACTGTTCCTCATCAAAATCAGTCTCGTTGTCAGAGACTACCGGACTAGGACCTTTTCCCTCTTGGGGACTACCCTTGCCTATAGAAGAACCAGCCTCTTCATTCTGCAGAGTGTTGCCAAACCTTCAGCCCGAGTTGAAAAGAACAGTTCTCTTTTTCTTCTTCTTCTCCTTCTTCAGGAGCAGAGCCTTCAGCTCTTCTTGGCCCTGAGCCAAACCCATGATTAGTTCCTGAAATTGCGCATTCTGCGCCTGAAGAGCCTTGATGGACATCTCAGTTGATGATGAGTCAGGATTCATGATGCTAAAATAAATAGCGAAGAACGGTAAGCAACCTGAAAAGAAGAAAAAATCCTGCTATGCACATGATGAATGATATGTGTTTATGCAATGCATTCAAGGGTTCGAAAGTTCAAATTTGTTGTAGACAAAAAGGAACATACGTTATCATTGTGGAAATAATTGTTCAGTACATCAAGGCCTCGTGGGCACAAATTACAAAAGCAAATCAATCCCAAAAGACACTACGCATCCTCTTTGGAGCTATGTAGGTGTTGAGATTCCTCTCCTCATGCAATAGGCGGGTGAGCTCCAAGACCTTCTTTTCACTAGCATGTAGACTGGTCTCGAGAGAATTCCGTTCTTCCTTAAGCTGGATCCAGCTTTTCTGCATCTCTTCCCAGGACGTGGGCATGACAGGATGCTAAATGATGTAGGACTCTTCTCCTTCCAAGACTGGCTCTTTGATCACAGGGAGCATATGAGGATAAGGCATCACTAACTTCTGGTAGCGGGCCCGTACCCACTTGAGATAAGGTTCCAATGGGATGGAATTCCTGTGCCCCAGTGTCTTGCTGTCTATCCTACTTGGCATCCTCCAAGCTCTAATAAATCTCTGGCAAAGTCCTTGTGCATCGTTGTCGAAGTCAAAAACTATGTCAGGAATTAACATGTCATGAGGGCCATCCCTCCGAGCATAACCAAACTATCTCCAAGCCAGGCATGGGCTGTAAGTAATACCTCCTCTAATTCCAAGTAAAGGAACATTAGGGTACTCCCCGCAACGATCAATGATAGTGACATCCTCTCTGGACCGAGGGCACCAATGTATATCAGCATGTGTAAGAGTCATCAACCGTTGTGACCATCTCAAACCCCGCTCATTCTTCAAAACTGATTGTGGAAGGTGCGAAATAAACAACCTTCCCAGGAGAGGAGTGCAACACCTAAGGACACCTCTTTTTCTCATGGTTCGAGTGTAACATGAGTGAAGGATGTCCCCCAGCAACGTAGGTATAGGATTCTTGGACATGAAGATCTGGACAGCACTGACATCTATAAGCTGATCTGGGTTAGGGAACAACACCAAACCATAGACAAGGAGGGCCACAACTTCTTCAAAAGCTTGTAAGTCAAGGGAGTTCCAACATTCATGGGCCTTTTCAAACAGAAACCTGGCTAAGAACCCTTTGATACCACTTCTAACTTCCCAATGTCCCTTGAGGTCAGATGATTGTAGGTGCAAGGCTTTAGCAATCTCTTCAAGCTTGGGTTCCTTTTCCGTACCGTTGTAGGGTAGTTGATCAAGGATGGGGATCTTCAGGAGCCGGGAGAACTCCTCCAATGTAGGTACCAGCTGATAATCCAAGAAGGTGAAACAGTGATGCAGAGGGTCAAAGAACTGGAACAGGACCTTTATCATGTCTTCCTCAATGTTGGTATTGACCAAGCTGATGAGTCTTCCATGTTTCTCACTGAAAGAAGAGCTCTCGGGAATCCTGGATATAAGTTCCTTAAGCTGAGGAGGGATCCTTACAAGGCTGATTTGAATTGTCTTTCTGCGAACAGTTTCCATGTCCTACAAAACAAGAACAAAGATGAAGATTCGAACCCCTGAAATGGTTAGTCAATGCATATGATGCTGGATGATGTCATGATGCTATGATTAAACACACCACAGATATTTACAAAGACAAACATGTAAGGCACACAAGTCACACAAGACAAGCCCTTAGGGTTTAGGCCAGCACGGGGTCTGGGTATTACCCTCTTGAAGTTGGTGGGCTCAACCTGTCCTATTAGAAGTAACCGGGTTCTAAGGGTCCCAACATCACTGGATTGCTTTCATTGTTCATCGTTTCGATTTAGCCACTGAACTGGCGACCGAAATATTCCAGGAAAGCAACCCTCAATTGAGTGTAGTATCGAGTATCAACCAACCTCAGACTGCACCAAAGTCAGTTATCTCACTACCCTAAAGAGGCCAAGATAGTTCAATTAAGGTTCCTAAGGTCTGTTGATGCTTCATGACACCACGCGGAGGCCCCGTACTCTCCTTGACTGAACTCAAGGGTTACTGGTACACACCAAAGTGCCACATCAACGTAGCAGACTGTTTCAACCATGTCGGTATACCCCACACAGTTCCCTCACAACCTTGTTGCTACTTTCTAAGAAGGTATCCCCAGATCCGGGTTAGGATCTATAGAACTCCCAAGACAGTCCCACAATTTAAAGCAAGCAAAGAAAGCAATTGAAAACACAGTTATGAACTATCCCTAAGGTACACCTCACTTTATAAAGAGTTCCCCAGCAGAGTCGCCAGTTCTGTGTTTAACGCTGGTTCGCGAAATGTCGTGGTAAGCAAGAGTCGCCACCGTCTTTTATTTTCTCCAAATGGAAAGGACAAAAGCACAGAAAAATTCTTTAAAGAGATTGCTCTCGGTTCGGGAGGTAGATTTATAGAAAGGGAAGGTGTTAGCACCCTTTCTATCCATGGTTATCCATGGGCTCTTAGATACTTGCTCACTTGTGTTTTCAAAATGGTTTGTTTGCTTTTCAACTGTGGGTTTTAAAAAGTTTCTTTGAAAATTTCAGTTCGACTCTTGTATCGGTCCTCAAGAGTGTTTGAAAAGTTGCTTTCGAAAGCTTTTTTTGAAAAGGTGTCGGTGTGAAAAGTATTTTTGATTTGTTTTTGAAATTAGAGAAAGTATCTAGAGTCGTCTACTTACCCTAAGGAATTTGTATGTGTAAATGTCCTTTAAAGCAGTGCCATCCCACCATTGAGAGGTAGGTAGCACCACCATTGGAGGTGTTCGGGTCAATTCGAAGGTCGGGACATGGTGATCACCGGAGAAATAGGAAGATACCTTAGAAGCTACCCTCATGCCAGGTTCCCGGATCATGAGGACTTACTAAAACATCCTCTACACGACGATCACCTTTCGAGGGGCAAGGCAACAGTGAGGCGTACCCTAGGGGTGGTGTGTGATTTGTGTGTCATGTTCATTTACATTTATCTTGTTCATGTCGGGGGTGATCTACATTTTTGTTTTTATTTTAACATTCATTCTTGCATACAATTATTAACAGTTAAAAAGAGGCGAGAATTAAAGTTCATAAACTATTACAAAGGCGCGGGTCCACATCACCAAATTAAATCCAGGACCCGATTTGACATAAAATAAAGTAAAGTGCGAGAAATATAAATATCGAATTTACATGGCTTTGGGAGAATTACATAAAAGGAGGAAATAAAATAAACGCGCGAATTGGAATTACGATCGAATGCGAGGGCGTTGGACCCTTTTTTTAATGAAATTAAATTATGATTAACAAATTAATTAAATTAAAGTAAAAAGAAAAGATTTTTGAGTTTTTGTATTTAAGGATTTTTAATAAGAGAATTAAATGAAATTAAAAAATTAATTAACCCTAATTCTAACTATTTTTATTTATTAAGAAAAAAAATATTAAAATTGAACCTAAAATTAAACCTAATTAATTAATGAAATTTTATTTACAAGAAAATAATTAATAATTAATAATGATAAAAGAAAACAAAAAGATAAAAGTAATTAAAACCTAATTCTACAAATTTTAAATTTATTAAGAAAATGTTAAAGTTAATCCTAGAATAAAAAAACTAATTAATTAATAAGACCTTTTTTTACAAAAATAACATTAAATGAAATATATTTTAATTTTTATGACTTTCTGATTTTTATTATTATTTTTTTTTGTTATGAAAATATTGATTTAAAGAATTAAATTAAAATTAATTAAAACAAATAAAAGTAGTAAAATACAAAAAAAAGATGAAAGAGCAAACCAATGGGGGGTTCTGTCCCCAAACTGGAGGTCTTTGGCTAGCAATCAGGCCCATTTGTCTCAAGGCCTTGTTGACTTCAGGTGATCGCGTGTGGATTCATTGACTGACACATATGATACTCCTCAGACATTGGCCTTTGGATTAGGATTATGGGACAAGTGGTGTGCCTGGATTATGAGCGTATGGTGGACGCTTGGAGAGAGCGCTGCATGCAAGTATAGTCAGAAAAATAATATGGAGAGAGGGGGGACCTGGGAATCGAACCCAGGTCCCAGAGTTTACCAATGCAGCGCCTGACCAATGGAGCTGTTAACGCACTTTGTATATTATATGAACCATAATTATTATAAAAAAAGACAAACGTTAGTGGTATGAGTCAGAAAAACACGCGCTAGAATTCAAAGTGCTCAATCATATGATGCCACATAATCTTCTTCTCCACTCGTTTGCGTTTTACCTGAAAAACAACGGTTAGATAGCGGGGGTTTTGAACCCCCACTAAATAGCAAGCATAAAAATAGCGAATAGAATATGGTGGCTCATAAATTGAGCGCAAATAGTTTGTTAAGATCGTCCAAGCTTCCTGAGTTTAGCCATGGTATTGGGATGTTCTAATTTTACAGTATACGAAAATGCCCAATTTGGAGCTTGAGGAACCCTAGCGAGCTTCAATGGTGAAATCGCGTACGATGCATAAAAACTCAATTAAAACATATGGTTAGCTTTAAAATGATTAACTGAATGTAAACCAAACATTAAAAATTGGAAATAATGCGTGAATCATGATACATGAATGTGAAAAAAAGTATGGACAGGACAAGGTCGTTCTACCAATTCTTTGCGTTGGAGGTGATGGTTTTGATCCAGAAACCTTCCTTGAAGCCTCAGGAATGCAATGGAATCAATGTTTTGCCTTGAAACTCCTTGAAATTGTGTTTTCAGTTTTGGAATTTTCTTGAAAAAGTGCAAAGTTCTTTCTTCAGATGGGGCGCAGCTTGGAGCTCCCTTGGCATTAGGTTTTGATCACACTTATATGAGGATGGATTAGGGTTGAGTTTTTGATCCAAAGAATCCTTGCATTGATGGAATGAATATTTGATTTTCATGCATAATTTTTCAAATCTTTTTCACATGTTTTTGATTCCAATCATGTCCAAATCACCTTGATTCTTTCCATATCAGATAATGCACGAAATCTTGAAGATATTTCATGCATAAAAGGATTTGAAAAGCTTGCTTTGGTATTTTTCACATATTTTATTTTATTAAATGAATTAATAGCAATTTAAAATTCAAATAAATAAATAAAAATGATGAATAAATTCCCTGTGGGCCAAATGGTCGTGCACATGCTTTGGATGATGATTCTTGGAAGAAAATGTGGCCCATTAGCAATTTTAAGGCATTTGAAGCAAAGTTGACTTTTCAAAATACCCAAACATTTTCCAACTTCAACAAGGCATATATTGCTCATTTTTTAAGCTTTGATCATGTTCTTGGACATTTTGGAAAGGTCTTGAAGTCCTCTAACCAACGCCTTTGGTCCCATGTCATTTTGATTTACCAATCTCAAGTTATGGCCTTTGACTTAAAGTCCCTTTTTGTTGACTTTTGAAAATGACCTATAATGTTGAAATTGATAACTTTTTGTGAGAGCATTTCTTGGACTTGAAGTGTGAAGAGGGGTTGTAGGAATTGTCTTTCTCTTCCAAATGAGCTTTGGATGGAATTTTTCTGATAAACCATGTGGAAGTTATGCCTTGGTCAAGTTACAGTTTACTTTTTCAACTGTCCAAATATGGAAACTTTTGCATCTTGAGACTTTTTGAGCCATGCCTTGAAAATCATGATCAAGAATTGATCAAATGATGTTTGTGACCTCAAAATGAGATGTTGACCAAAAATTTGAACTTTTGACTGTCAAATGACCATTTTGCCCCTATAGTTGAATGTAGTGCAATTAGGGTTTTTGACTGTGCAATTTTGTGCTGTAAGTCTTGAAACTTGGTATGAGGATGCTCGACCATGTTTGTAGGCATGTGGGACTTGATTGGACCCTTGGAAACTTCATTTTCTTTGTCAAAACCAAAACCCTGGTTTTTGACTGTTTAGGAGGCCCTTGAACTATGCAACCCTTGGGGATTTTTGAAGCATGCTCTTTGCAAATTTTGAAGAATATGGGAGGGCAAATTTTTGGGTACAACAGCTACCATCCATTGGAATAAAAAAAATCATGACAACAGACTACCATCCATAATGACAAGGCTACCATCCATTGGATTAACATAGATATCGACAACATACTAACTTCCATAATGACAAGGCTACCATCCATTGGAGTAACAAAAATCACGACAATAGACTACCTTCCATAATGACAAGGCTACCATCCATTGGATTAACAAAAATCTCGAAAACATACTACCTTCAATAATGACAAGGCTACCATCATTCGTAGTAACAAAAATCTCGATAACAAACTACCCTCCATAATGACTAGGCTACCATCCATTGGAGTAACAAAAATCTTAACAATAGACTACCATCCATAATGACAAGGCTACCATCCATTGGATTAACATAGATATCGACAACATACTACCTTCCATAATGACAAGGCTACCATCCATTGGAATAACAAAAATCTCGACAACAGACTACCTTCCATAATGACAAGGCTACCATCAATTGGAGTACCAAAAATCTAGACAACAAAATACCTTCTATAATGACAAGGCTACCATCCATTAGAGTAAAAAAAATCTAGAAAACAGACTACCTTCCATAAAGACTAGGCTACCATCCATTGGAATAACAAAAATATCGACAACAGACTACCTTCCATAATGACAAGGCTACCATACATTGAAGTAACAAAAATCTGAACAACATACTACCTTCCATAAGGACAAGGCTACCATCCATAGGAGTAACAAGAATCTTGACAATAGACTACCATCCATAATGACAAGGCTACCATCCATTGGATTAACATAGATATCGACAACATACTAACTTCCATAATGACAAGACTACCATCCATTGGAGTAACAAAAATCACGACAACAGACTACCTTCCATAATGATAAGGCTATAATCTATTAGAGTAACAAAAATCTCGATAACAGACTACCTTCCATAATGACAAGGCTACCATCCATTGGATTAACAAAAATATCGAAAACATACTACCTTCCATAATGACAAGGCTACCATCATTTGGAGTAACAAAAATCTCGATAACTGACTACCCTCCATAATGACTAGGCTACCATCCATTAGAGTAACAAAAATCTTAACAACAGGCTACCATCCATAATGACAAGGCTACCATCCATTGGATTAACATAGATATCGACAACATACTACCTTCCATAATGACAAGGCTACCATCAATTGGAATAACAAAAATCTCGAAAACAGACTACCTTCCATAATGACAAGGCTACCATCCATTGGAGTATAAAAAATATCAACAAGAGACTACCTTCCATAATGACAAGGCTACCATCAATTGGAGTACCAAAAATCTAGACAACAAAATACCTTCTATAATGACAAGGCTACCATCCATTGGAGTAACAAAAATCTAGAAAACAGACTACCTTCCATAAAGACTAGGCTACCATCCATTGGAATAACAAAAATATTGACAACAAACTACCTTCCATAATGACAAGGCTACCATACATTATAGTAACAAAAATCTAAACAACATACTACCTTCCATAATGACAAGGCTATCATACATTGGATTAACAAAAATCATAACAACAGACTACCTTCTATAATGACAGGGCTACCATCCATTGGAGTAACAAAAATCTCGACAATAGACTACCTTCCATAATGACAAGGCTACCACCCATTAAAGTAACATAGATATCGACAACAAACTACCTTCCATAATGATAAGGCTACCATCCATTGGAATAATAAAAATATCGACAACAGACTACCTTCCATAATGACAAGGCTACAATCCAATGGAGTAACAAAAATCTCGACAATAGACTACCTTCCATAATGACAAGGCTACCATCCATTGGAGTAACAAAAATATCGACAACATACTACCCTCCATAATGACAAGGTTACCATCCATTGGAGTAACAAAAGTATCCACAAGAGACTACCTTCTATAATGTCAAGGATACCATCCATTAAAGTAATAAAAATATCGAGAACAGACAACCTTCCATAATGACAAGGCTACCATCCATTTGAGTAACAAACATATTTACAACAAACTACTTTTCATAATGACAAGGCTACAATCCATTGTAGTAACAAAAATATCGAAAAAAGACTACCTTCCATAATGACAAGGCTACCATCCATTGGAGTAACAAAAATCTCGAAAACAAACTACCTTCCATAATGACAAGGCTACCATCCATTGGAGTAACAAAAATCTCGAAAACAAACTACCTTCCATAATGACAACGCTACCATCCATTGGAGTAACAAAAATGTCGACAATAGACTACCTTCCATAATGACAAGGCTACCATCCATTGGAGTAACAAAAATCTTGACAACAGACTACCATCCATAATGACAAGGCTACCATCCATTGGATTAACATAGATATAAACAACATACTACCTTCCATAATGACAATGCTACCATCCATTGGAGTAATAAAAATCACGACAACAGACTACCTTCCATAATGACAAGGCTACCATCCATTGGAATAATAAAAATCTCGACAACAGACTATCTTCCATAATGACAAGGCTACCATCCAATGGAGTAACAAAAATCTCGACAACAGACTACCTTCCATAATGACAAGTCTACCATCCATTGGAGTAACAAAAATATCGACAACAGAATACCTTCCATAATAACAAGGGTACCATCCATTGGAGTAACAAAAATATCCACAAGAGACTACCTTCCATAATGAAAAGGTTACCATCCATTAAAGTAATAAAAATCTCGACAACAGACTACCTTCCATAATGACAAGGCTATCATCCATTGGAGTAACAAAAATCTCGACAACAGACTACATTACTTAATGAATAGGCTACCATCCATTGGAGTAACAATGATATCGACAACAGACTGCCTTTCATAATGACAAGGCTACAATCCATTGTAGTACCAAAAATGTCGATAAAAGACAACCCTCCATAATGACAAGGCTACCATCCATTAGAGTAACAAAAATCTCGACAACAATCTACCTTCCATAATGACAAGGCTACCATCCATTAGAGTAACAAAAATCTGGACAATAGACTACCTTCCATAATGACAAGGTTACCATCCAATGGAGTAACAAAAATATCAACAAGAGACTACCTTCTATAATGACAAGGCTACCATCCAATGGAGAAACAAATATCTCGACCACAAACTACCTTCCATAATGACAAGGTTACCATCCATTGGAGTAACAGAAATCTCGAAAACAAACTACCTTTCATAATGACTAGGCTACCATCCATTGGAATAACAAAAATCTCGACAACAGACTAACTTCCATAATGAGTAGGCTACCATACATTATAGTAAAAAAAATCTGAACAATAGACTACCTTCCATAATGACTAGGTTACCATCCAGTGGAATAACAAAAATCTCGACAACAGACTAACTTCCATAATGACAAGGCTACCATACATTATAGTAACAAAAATCTGAACAGCAGACTACCTTTCATAATGACAAGGCTACCATCCATTGGAGTAACAAAAATCACAACTACAGACTACCTTCCATAATGACAAGGCTACAATCTATTGGAGTAATAAAAATCTCGATAACAGACTACCTTCCATAATGACAAGGCTACCATCCATTGGAGTAACAAAAATTTCGAAAATATACTACCTTCCATAATGACAAGGCTACCATCCATTGGAGTAAAAAAAATCTCGACAACAGACTACCCTCCATAATGACTAGGCTACCATCCACTGGAGTAACAAAGATATCGACAACTCACTACATTTCATAATGACAAGCATACCATCAATTGGAATAACAAAAATCTCGACAACAGACTAACTTCCATAATGACAAGGCTACCATCCATTGGAGTAACAAAAATATCAACAAGAGAGTACCTTCCATAATGACAAGGCTACCACCCATTGGAGTACCAAAAATCTCGACAACAAAATACCTTCTATAATGACAAGACTACCATCCATTGGAGTAACAAAAATCTTGAAAAAATACTACCTTCCATAAAGACTAGGCTACCATCCATTGGAATAACAAAAATATCGCAATAGACTACCTTCCATAATGACAAGGCTACCATACATTGTAGTAACAAAAATCTGAACAACATACTACCTTCCATAATGACAAGGCTACCATCCATTGGATTATCAAAAATCAAAATAACAGACTCCCTTCTATAATGACAAGGCTACCATCCATTGGAGTAACAAAAATCTCGACAATAGACTACCTTCCATAATGACAAGGCTACCACCCATTAGAGTAACAAATATATCGACAGCATACTACCTTCCATAATGACAAGGCTACCATCCATTGGAATAATAAAAATCTCGACAATAGACTACCTTCCATAATGTCAAGGCTACCATCCAATGGAGTACCAAAAATCTCGACAACAGACTACCTTCCATAATGACAAGGCTACCATCCATTGGAGTAACAAAATTATCGACAACATACTACCTTCCATAATGACAAGGTTACCATCCATTGGAGTAACAAAAATATCCACAAGAGACTACCTTCCATAATGACAAGGCTACCATCCATTACAGTAATAAAAATCTCGAGAGTAGACTACCTTCCATAATGACCAGGATACCATCCATTAGAGTATTAAAACACTCGACAATAGACTACCTTACATAATGACTTGGCTTCCATCCATTTGAGTAATAAACATAATGACAACAAACTACTTTTCATAATGACAAGGCTATAATCCATTGTAGTAACAAAAATATCGATAAAAGACTACCTTCAATAATGACAAGGCTACCATCCATTGGAGTAACAAAAATATCGACAACAGACTACCTTCAATAATGACAAGTGTTGTACCCCAAAATTATCCCTCTCATTCTATCAACCTTTCTCATCACAAGGCTCTTTGGACTCAAGATCAAGCTAGGGTTTGCCCTGCTCAAGACATCTCCTTGCATTGGTGACCTAAATTAGGGTTTGAGTTTGCACAGGGATTTTGGGACCTTTCTCTACTCAAATTGACTTTCATACTTCATATTATACTCAAAAGGTTGTCCATGCCAAGTTTCAATCCTTAAATCAAATTTTTGCCCAGTCAATTGGACAATTGACTTAGAAATAAGTTGTATTGGTGAAAAAGTCCACTGTGGCCAATTACAGTCAAACCTCGTGAATTTTGAGCCATATCAACATAATCAACTCATATGAACCATTTGATCAATTTTGGACCACAAATCCACAAGAAATTTGATCAGATCACCAAAAGGGCAAAATGGTCATTTTTAGGGTTTTCATTGTACAAAGGCAATTTTTGACTTTTTGACCTAGTGAATGGCAAACTAGGTTCAACCATGGACTCAAGGACTCAATGGAATCATATTTACCTATCAAACAAGTTCAAAAGACCTCAATTGCATTGGATTGACAGAAGAATTTTTCAGTCAACTGATCAAAATTTGACTGTACACTGAGAAGTCAAACTTTGAGTTTTTGGTCAAAATCAACTGCCAAGGGTCATTTTTCATCAAAATGTATCAAAATATGAAACTTGTTCATCAAGAAACCCAAAATTGCAAATTAGGGTTTAAATTTGAAAATTTTCATAACTTAGAATTTTTCTAAGTTATGAAATTTTCTTAATTTTTCCTAACTTTGCGCAACATTTTCACCATGATGCATTTGGATTCAAACAATACCTCCAACATGAAGGTTGTAGTCCTCCACAAAGTCTACAACTTTGAATCACAAAGTTTTCTCAAAAGAAGCTTGGATCTCATGTTATGATTTTTGGAACAAGGGTCCCTAAAACTTTTAACTTAGTGAAATTTTGCCCTAGTTTAGGCAGGATTTTGACCTATCTTCTTGGTCATTTTTCAGATGGTTCCACTTGGAATCTCAAGTTTAATTTCAAAGATGGATTATAGAGCATGTTGCAAGCTTTCCAAATTGTTAAATAACTCTTCAAACACATTTGTGGTTATGGAGAATCGAAGGCTTGAAGTTGGCAAAAACTCACTATGGTTGTTACTTCCTATCCACAATGGGTTGCTAACATTGTGCCCGTGCCTAAGAAAGACGGAAAAGTCAGAATGTGTGTGGACTATAGGGACTTAAATAGGGCTAGCCCCAAAGATTATTTTTCGCTACCACACATTGACATCTTGGTTGACAATACAGCTAAACACAAGGTATTTTCCTTCATGGATGGATTCTCGGGATACAACCAGATAAAAATGGCCCACAAAGATATGGAGAAGACTACTTTTGTTATGCAGTGGGGTACCTTCTTCTATAAAGTGATGCCATTCAGACTGAAGAATGTCGGGTCAATCTATCAGCGAGCCATGGTAGCTTTATTTCATGACATGATACATCATGAGATAGAAGAATGACGACATGATAGCCCGCTCACAGACAGAAGAAGAACACCTCGACCATCTGCAAAAGTTGTTTGTCAGATTGAAGGAATATAAGCTCAGACTTAACCCTAGCAAGTGCACTTTCGGAGTCAGGTCCGGTAAACTTTTGGGATTCATCGTCAGTAACAAAGGCATCGAGGTTGATCTTGCTAAAGTCAAAGCTATACAAGAAATGTTGGGCCCCCGCACTGAAAAGGAGGTTAGAGGTTTCTTGGGACGTTTAAATTATATTGCAAGGTTCATTTCTCACCTAACATCTACCTGTGAGCCAATCTTCAAGCTGTTGAAGAAAGATCAGGTGGTTGAATGAAATAATGATTGTCAAGTTGCTTTTGATTAGATCAAGGAGTATTTGTTGGAACCTCTTATCTTGATGCCACCCATCGAAGGAAGGCCTTCAATCATGTATCTGACTGTTTTGGATAATTCAATGGGGTGCGTACTGGAACCTCTTACCTTAGCAAAAAGTTTACCGACTGTGAGACTCGCTACTCACTGCTCGAGAAACCTTTTTGCGCTTTGTTATGGGCTGCTCACCGGCTAAGGCAGTATATGTTGACACATAACACTTTGCTGATTTCTAAAATGGATCTGATTAAGTACATCTTCGAGAAGCCTGCTTTATCCGGAAAAATTGCTAGATGGAAAATGATCCTGACATAGTATGATATCCAGTACACAATCCAAAAAGCTATAAAGCGGAGTGTACTAGCTGACCATCTAGCTCATCAAGCTGTCAAAGATTACCAATCTATGAGGTTGGACTTCCCTGACGAGGACATTATGACATTGGACAACATTAAAGATAACGGACCGTACGACGGACCTGAACAAGGATCCCGATGGACCTTGTACTTTTATGGTGCTTTAAATGCACTTGGCAACGGTACCGGCGCGGTACTTATTTCTCTAGAAGGTTTCCATACGCCTTTAACTGCGAGACTCTACTTCAGCTGCACCAATAACATGGCCGAGTATGAAGCTTGTATCTTTGGTCTCAAGGCTGCAATTGTCTTGGGAATCAAATCTATGATTGTGTCTGGGGACTCAGCTTTGGTTATCAGTCAAATCAAAGGAGAATGGGACACTAAACATCCTAATCTTATCCCATACAAAGAACATCTCTTGACATTGTTGCCTCATTTTGAGCAGATTACTTTCGAGCATTTCCCGCGAGAAGAAAATTAGCTAGCAGATGCTCTGGCTACAATGTCTTCCATGTTTAAACTCAACTGGGATAATGAGGCTCCCCAAATCCCAATCGAGCAAATGGACGAACCTGAACACTGTCATGAGATTAATACCGAAGAAGTAGTGGAACAACCCTGGTTTCATGAAATCAAAAGGTATCTCCAGACTCGAGAATACCCTGAAGGAGCTTCAGTCAATGACAAAAATTTCTTAAGGAGAATTGCTGCCAAGTTCTTCCTGAGCAATGGTATCTTATATAAGCGCATATATGATTGTGTTCTACTTCGTTGTGTGGATAAGGTTGAAGTTGAGTTGATCGTGACCGAAATACATAGCGGCATATTTGGTACCCACTTAAGCGGGCATACGATGGCTAAGAATATTCTAAGGGCAGGCTACTACTGGTCTACCATGGAAGCTGATTGTCATCAACATTCCCGTACTTGTCACAAATGCCAAGTCTATGCTGACAAGGTACATATTCCTCCAGTTCCTCTCAACGTTCTGAAAGCTCCTTCGCAATTCGCGATATGGGGAATCGATATGATTGGAGAGATCAACCCTACGACATCAAATGGACATCGCTTCATCATGGTGGCTATTGATTATTTTACCAAGTGGGTTGAAGCGGCTTCCTTTGCCTCTGTTACAAAGAATGTGGTTGCCCGCTTCATTAAGCAGAACCTCATATGCCGGTATGGTATCCCCGACAGGATCATCACGGAGAACGGTACAAATTTGAACAACACTGTGATCACCGCTCTGTGCGAGCAGTTCAAGATTCAACATCACAATTCATCTCCCTATCAGCCAAAGATGAACGGTGTTGTTGAAGCCGCGAACAAGAATATCAAGAAGATCATTCAAAAGATGACAGTCACCTACAAGGACTGGCATTAGATGTTACCGTTTGCTCTGCAAGGATATCGTACCACGACGTGTACTTCAATTGGGGCAACCCCCTTTTCTTTGGTATATGGCATGGAGGTTGTTTTACCCATGGAAGTTCAAATTCCTTCCTTGAGGATTATGAAGGATGTTGGTTTAAGTGAAGACAATTGGATTCATACCCGGCTTGATCAACTTAACTTGATCGATGAGAAACGACTTACTGCTGTTTATCATGGTCAGACATATCAAAAACGGATGATCAAGGCTTTCAACAAGAAAGTCTATCGTCAGGTATATCAAGTCGGAGATCTTGTAATCAAGCGGATCATCTTGCCGCAATGTGATCCCAGGGGCAAGTGGACTCCTACGTACGAAGGACCATTTGCGATTAAGAACATCTTTTTTGGTGGGGCAATGATTCTGACCACCATGGACGGCGACGACCTGCCACACCCTGCGAACATAGACATAGTCAAAATATTCTACGCATAAATGACCCTACAAGTTGAAAACCCGAAAGGGCGACTTGTGAAAAAATGGGCATCCCGGTGAATCGAAAACCCGAAAGGGAGGTTCAGGCAAAAATTAGGGATAAATAAAAAAATTTGTACACCCGGCAAGTAGAAAACCCGAAAGGGAGACTTGGGCAAAAAAGGGTTTCCCGGTGGATCGAAAACCCGAAAGGGCGGTCCAGGAAAAAGTTAGGGAATTAAAGCGTATGACTATGTCTCGTCGGATCACTTTAAGAACAATCTCTTCACGACCAATACTCCAAGCTTCTGATCAATCCAATCATCCGCGGACGAAGCAACGAATGGACAAGATACTCAGAGTTGTGAAGGCTATAGAAGAATGGGAACCCCATGGAATTGTTGCACATAGCCATCTTTCTTTGTATAAAGTTTTTCTCAATTTTTCAACATTCTCTTAATAGGATGTGTGTCTCCTTTGTAAAAAGATACTTACAAAAGTGAATATAATGATATTTCAAAGTGCAGAAATTTGCTTGCCTTTACTTTCTTTCTACACTTATGTTTTATTTGAAAACATCCAATCATTTGTTAAATGAGCATATGCATTTGAATATAATCACTGCTTACAAATAAAACAAAATAAGAAAGGATAATTACTGATAGGTCGAAAGTATAGGGAAACGTCTTTAGGCTATTCCAGTAGAAATCCCCTATGGTATGTCATTCAGATCCTCAACAGAGCTAAAACTTTGAAATGCATATCTCCAGCGGAGTTAAGGTTCAAAATTCCCATCAGATTTATGTTTCTAAAAAAATCTCGATCCCCAGCGGAGCCAGAATACTCTAAACATTGTTCCCCAGTGGAGTCCAAAATTTCAAATCTTAAACCCCGGTGGAATACTACCCAACTTCCTCCGATTCCCCAGCAGAGTTTTCCATAAAACAGGAATCCCCAGTAGATTGGCATACAAACCAAGCTCTTGATTTCCCCGGCAGAATAAACATTCTCCCCACAGAGTTATTTCCCAGCAGAACAAAATTTTCTTGTTCTCATTTCTCTAGTTGGAGCCTTCCAAGTTTTAATTACCCCAGTAGAAATCATCAGCAATAGTCCAAAGGATTTCTCATCTTCAGCAAACAAAGATGTTTGGAATCCCCAGCATCGGTCAAGGATTTACCTTCCCCGGAAGCAGTTAAAGATTTCATTATCTTTAGCTATCAAGGATTTATTTTCCTCAGCAAGACAGCTAATCAGCTTACATGCGCATACATTACATTCATATATCATGAACGTTTATAGAACACATTTTATTGCATCATACATGGCATGCAACATAAATTTGTGTTTTAGCTAACATTCTACCCTTTCAGGATAAGATTAAAAGCTACCTTTAACAAATGTTCAAAGATTTCAGATACAGTACAGATACACTCCAAGACATGGAAGTCATTTTGCTACTCATTCAGATACAATATGGATACACCCCAGACACGGCGGTCATTCTATTACTCATTCAAAATTTCAAGTCAAGATATAATATGGATACACCCCAGACACGGTGATCATTCTACTACTCATTCAGACTTCAGCAATCAGATACAGGCTAGATACGCTCCAGACACGGAGGCCTTTTTATCTCTCATTCAGAATCAACTATCAAATTCAAATTCAGATACACTCCAGACACGTGAGTAATTCTGTCGCTTGTCCAGATCCCAGTTACAGTACTGATCCACTCCAGACACGAAAGTCATTCAGCTACTCATACAGATATCAACTTCAGATATAGTCCATATACGCTCCAGACACGGTTGCCATTATGTCACTCATTCGGAATTTATCCCCAGCACAGAGATGCTCCATACACAGATTTTTCTCTGTCACCCATTCGGAATACAGATACATTTCAGACATGGCAGTCATTCTGATATTCATTCAATAATAAAATACAGTTACAACTCGGATACGTTCTATACACGGACGCCATTCCTTTGCTCATACGAATCCAATCTCCAAATACAACTCAGATACGTTCCAAATGCGGATACCATTCTGATTTTCATTCTATTGATACTCAACAAAAAAGTTTTGGATGGCATGTTTAAGCCCATTCCCTCAGCTACATTTTTGACGAGTGTAAATTTACGGGCACTCTAGTGTCCAATCCTCTTTTACCTTCGAGTCACGAAAGGCAAACATGCCAATCTAACCCTTCAGGTTCAAGAAGATTGAACAAGGGAAACTGTTGTACCCCAAAATTTTCCCTCTCATTCTATCAACATTTCTTATCACAAGGCTCTTTGGACTCAAGATCAAGCTAGGGTTTGCTCTGCTCAAGACATCTCCTTGCACTGATGACCTAAACTAGGGTTTGAGTTTGCACAGGTATTAATGGACCTTCAATGCTCATATTGACTTTCATAATTCGTATTAGACTCATAAGTTTGTCCATACCAAGTTTCAAGCCTTAAATCCAATTTTTGCCCAGTCAATTTGGCAGTTGACCTAGAAATCAATTGTATTGGGGAAAAAGACAACTGTTGCCAATTTACAGTCAAACCTCATGAATTTTGACCCATATCAACATTATCAACTCATATGAACCATTTGATCAAGTTTGGACCACAAACCCACAAGAAATTTAATTAGATCACCAAAAGGGCAAAATGGTCATTTTTAGGGTTTTGACTGTACAAAGGCAATTTTTAACTTTTTTACCTAGCCAATGGCAAACTAGGTTCAACCATGGACTCAAGGACTCAATGGCATAATCTTGACCTGTTCAAAAAGTTCAAAAGACATGAATTGCATTGGATTGACAGATCAATTTTTCAGTTAACTAATCAAAATTTGACTGTACACTGAGAAGTCAAACTTTGACTTTTTGGTCAAAATCAAGTGCCAAGGGTCATTTTTAATCAAAATGTATCAAAATATGAAACTTGTTCATCAAGAAATCCAAAATTGCAAATTAGTGTTTAAAGTTGAAAATTTTCATAACTTAGAATTTTTCGAAGTTATGAAATTTTCTTAATTTTTCCTAACATTGCCCAACATTTTCACCATGATGAATTTGGATTCAAACAAAACCTACAACATGAAAGTTGTAGTTCTATACAAAGTCTACAACTTTAATTCACAAAGTTTTATCAAAAGAAGCTTGAATCTCAAGTTATGAGTTTTGGAACAAGGGTCCCTAAAACTATTAACTTTGTGAAATTTTGCCCTAGTTTAGGCAGGATTTTGACCTATCTTCTAGGCCATTTTTCACATGGTTCCACTTGGAATCTCAAGTTACATTTCAAAGATGGATTATAGAGAATGTTGCAAGCTTTCCAAATTGTCAAAGAACTCTTCAAACACATTTGTGGTTAGGGAGAATCGAAGGCTTGATTTTGGCAAAAACTCACTTTTCATCCATGGCATATTCATGTTCACACAAGTTGCATTTTTAAGTCAGCATGCCTTACACTAGTTTGCAGGCCTCTAAACAACTTCACACTCCATAATTAAATGCAAATCCATCAGTCTAAGCTTTTGTTTTGATCATTTGTACATTGTACACAAAATTAAGCCCTAAGTAAAAAAAGGCAAATTTCCATTTTGGCTTAAGTATGCTTTATGTCAAACCACAATCCTTGAGCATTGGTCCAAGATCTCCTGCAGCAAAACAAATCCAAAAATTAGAGGGGCCAATAGTAGAGGTTACAAGGTATTTGATAGCCTGTACAGGCCTGTGACAATCACTTCCACATTTTTACTTCAAAAACAAGAAACTTGTCAAAAACCTTAGAACTTGAACACCAGCTAAAACAAGCTTATGGAAACAGTTTGAACATCTTTCTCATACCCCTTTGATCCAGAAACACGATTGCTTGAGCCTCTAAACACCCCATAGCCATAAATCACATTCCCTTGGCAAAATAAGGCAGAATCTGCAACTTGAGTTCCATAGCTCATTTGGCTCGTGCGTTTTGCCCCAAGTTGCTTCAAACACCTTCCATTCAACACATCCAAGCTATCCCAAACCTCAAACACCAACTGTAACTCCATTTATAGAGTTTGCCATTTTCATTTTGAGCTTGTGCATGTTGAGTTCTATAGGCTGATTCAAGGACATTCAAGGCAAGCAGGATATTGGAGAAGATCAAGTGAAGTCCAAGCAAGCTCTCAGACATCTCAAGCCTTGTTGAAAAGCACTACATTGCCCTACACGAAGTCAGCTGAAATAGGTTTTTGTCCACTTCCTATCTCTCTATTTAGGAACATTTAGCTTTAGGTTTGTGAATAAAAAATGTAGTATTCATTGCCATGAAGCTGTACATATGCTCAGTTTTCATTTATATTAAGTGCGCTAAGAGAATTTCATCCATGAACATGCTGAAAAAACTAGTTCAAATTTTAGGGCCATAGAAATTCTCTCTGGTCTTTGAGAGTTAAAACAAGATGTTTATATGGTTTGAATCATCTTGAAATTCTCTACAAGTTTGATGTTATGTGTTTTTGCAATAGAGCTCGTATACAGGATCAAAAACGGATGATCAAGGCTTTCAACAAGAAAGTCAGGTGTCAGGTATATAAAGTCAGAGATGTTGTAATCGAGCGGAACATCTTGCCGCAAAGTGATCCCAGGGGCAAGTGGACTGCTATGTACGAAGGACCATTTGTGATTAAGAACATCTTTTCTGGGGAAATGATTATGACCACCATGGATGGCGACGACCTGACGCACCCTGCGAACATAGACATAGTCAAAATATTCTATGCATAAACGACCCTACAAGTTGAAAACCCGAAAGGGCGACTTGAGAAAAAATGGGCATCCCGGTGAATCGCAAACCCGAAAGGGAGGTTCAGGCAAAAATTAGGGATAAATAAAAAAATCTATACACCCGGGAATTTGAAAACCCGAAAGGGCGACTTGGGCAAAAAAGGGTTTCCCGGTGGATCGAAAACCCGAAAGGGCGGTCCAGGAAAAAGTTAGGGAATTAAAGCGTATGACTATTTCTCGTCGGATCACTTTAAGAACAATCTCTTCACGACCAATACTCCAAGCTTCTGATCAATCCAATCATCCGTGGACGAAGCAACGAATGGACAAGACATTCAGAGTTGTGAAGGCTATAGCAGAATGGGAACCCCATGGAATTGTTGCACATAGCCATCTTTCTTTGTATAAAGCTTTTCTCAGTTTTTCAACATTCTCTTACTAGGATGTCTGTCTCCTTTGTACAAAGATACTTACAAAAGTGAATACAAAGATATTTCAAAGTGCAGAAATTTGCTTGCCTTTGCTTTCTTTCTACACTTATGTTTTATTTGAAAACGTCCAATCGTTTGTTAAATGAGCATATGCATTTGAATATAATCACTGCTTATAAATAAAACAAAATAAGAAATCATAATTACTAATAGGTCGAAAGTATAGGGAAACGTCTTTAGGCTATTCCAGTAGAAATCCCTTATTGTATGTCATTCAGATCCTCAACAGAGCTAAAATTTGAAATGCATATCTCCAGCGGAGCTAAGGTTCAAAATTCCCATCAGAGTTAAGTTTCTAAAAAACTCCCGATCCCCAGCGGAGAAAAAATACTCTAAACATTGTTCCCCAGCGGAGTCCAAAATTTCAAATCTTAAACCCCGGTGGAATACTACCCAACTTCCTTTGATTCCCCAGCGGAGTTTTCCATAAAACAGGAATCCCCAGTAGATTGGCATACAAACCAAGTTCTTGATTTCCCCGGCAGAATAAACATTCTCCCCACAAGATTATTTCCCAGCAGAATGAAATTTTCTTGTTCTCATTTCTCTAGTTGGAGCCTTCCAAGTTTTAATTACCCCAATAGAAATCATCAGCAATAGTCCAAAGGATTTCTCATCTTCAGCAATCAAAGATTTTTGGAATCCCCAACATCGGTAAAGGATTTACCTTCCCCGGAAGCACACAAAGATTTCATTATCTTTAGCTATCAAGGATTTATTTTCCTCAGCAAGACAGCTAATCAGCTTACATGCGCATACATTACATTCATATATCATGAACGTTTATAGAACACATTTTATTGCATCATACATGGCATGCAACATAACTTTGTGTTTTAGCTAACGTCTACCCTTTCAGGATACGATTAAAAGCTACCTTTAACAAATGTTCAAAGATTTCAGATACAGTACAAATACACTCTAAGACATGGAAGTCATTCAGATACTCATTCAGATCTCTTGTTCAGATACAATATGGATACACCCCAAACACGGCGGTCATTTTATTACTCATTAAAAATTTCAATTCAAGATACAGTATGGATACACCCCAGACATGGTGATCATTCTACTACTCATTCAGACTTCAGTAATCAGATACAGACTAGATACGCTCCAGACACAGAGGCCATTCTATCTCTCATTCAGATTCAACTATCAAATTCAAATTCAGATACACTCCAGACACGTGAGTCATTTTGTAGCTTTTCCAGATCCCAGTTACATTACAGATATACTCCAGACACGGAAGTCATTCTGCTACTCATACATATCTCTACTTCAGATACAGTCTAGATACGCTCCAGACACGGTTTCCATTCTGTCACTCATTCGGAATTTATCCCCAGCACAGAGATGCTCCATACACAGATGTTTCTCTATCACCCATTCAGAATACAGATACACTTCAGACATGGCAGTCATTCTGAAATTCGTTCAAGAATCAAATACAGTTACAACTCAGATACATTCTAGACACAGACACCATTCCTTTGCTCATACGAATCCAATCTCCAGATACAACTGAGATACGTTCCAAATGCAGATACCATTATGATGTTCATTCTACTGATACTCAACAAACAAGTTTTGGATGGCATCTTTAAGCCCAATCCCTCAGCTACATTTTTGACGAGTGCAAATTTACGGGCACTCTAGTATCCAATCCTCTTTTACCTTCGAGTCACGAAAGGCAAACTTGCCAATCTAACCCTTCAGGTTCAAGAAGATTGAACAGGGGCAACTGTTGTACCCCAAAATTTTCCCTCTCATTCTATCAACTTTTCTCATCACAAGGCTCTTTGGACTGAAGATCAAGCTAGGGTAACCTTCCATAATGACAAGGCTACAATTCATTGTAGTAACAAAAATATCGACAACATACTACCTTCCATAATGACAAGGCTACCATCTATTGTAGTAACAAAAATCTCGACAACATACTACGTTCAATAATGACAAGGCTACCATCCATTGGAGTAACAAAAATCACGACAACAGACTACCTTCCATAATGACAAGGCTACCATCCATTAAAGTAAGAAAAATCTGGACAACATACTTCCTTCCATAATGACAAGGCTACCATCTATTGGAGTAACAAAAATATCAACAAGAGACTACCTTCCATAATGACAAGGCTACCATCCATTGGAGTAACAAAAATATCAACAAGAGACTACCTTCCATAATGACAAGGTTACCATCCATTGGATTACCAAAAATATAGAAAACAAACTACCTTCTATAATGACAAGGCTACCATCCATTGGAGTAATAAAAATCTCGAAAATAGACTACCTTCTGTAAAGACTAGGCTACCATCCATTGGAATAACAAAAATCTCGAAAATAGACTAACTTCTATAATAACAAGGCTACCATACATTATAGTAACAAAAATCTAAACAACAGACTACCTTCCATAATGACAAGGCTACCATCCATTGGGGTAACAAAAATCACAACAAAAAACTACCTTCTATAATGACAAGGCTACCATCCATTGGAGTAACAAAAATCTCAACAACAGACTATCTTCCATAATGACAAGGCTACCACCCATTAGAGTAACATAGATATCGACAACATACAACCTTCCATAATGACAAGGCTACCATCCATTGGAATAATAAAAATCTCGACAACAGACTACCTTCATTAAATGACAAGGCTACCATCCAATGGAGTAACAAAAATCTCGACAACAGACTACCTTCAATAATGCCAAGGCTACCATCCATTTGAGTAACAAAAATCTGAACAATAGACTACCTTCCATAATGACAAGGCTACCATCCATTGGAGTAACAAAAAAATCAACAAGAGACTACCTTCCATAATGACAACGCTACCATCCATTGGAGTACCAAAAATCTCGACAACATACTACCTTCTATAGTGACAAGGCTACCATCCATTGGAGTAACAAACATCTTGAAAACAGACTACCTTCCATAAAGACTAGGCTACCATCCTTTGGAATAATAAAAAACTCAACAACAGACTACCTTCCATAATGACAAGGCTACCACCCATTATAGTAACAAAAATCTCGACAACATACTACCTTCCATAATGAAAAGGCTACCATCCATTGTAGTAACAAAAATCTCGACAACAGACTACCTTCAATAATGACAAGGCTACCATCCATTGGAGTAATAAAAATCTCGACAACAGACTACCTTCCATAATGACAAGGCTACCATCCATTAGAGTAAAAAAAATCTGGACCACAGACTACCTTCCATAATGACAAGGCTACCATCCAATTGGAGTAACAACAATATCAACAAGACACTACCTTCCATAATGACACGGCTACCATCCATTGGAGTAACAAAAATATCAACAAGAGACTACCTTCCATAATGACAAGGCTACCATCCATTGGAGTACCAAAAATCTTGACAACAGACTACCTTCTATAATGACAAGGCTACCATCCATTGGAGTAACAAAAATCTCGAAAACAGACTACTTTCCATAAAGACTAGACTACCATCCATTGGAATAACAAAAATCTCGACAATAGACTACCTTCCAAAATGACAAGGCTACCATATATTGTAGTAACAAAAATCTGAACAACAGACTACCTTCCATAATGACAAGGCTATCATCCATTGAAGTAACAAAAATCACAACAACAAACTACCTTCTATAATGACAAGGCTACCATCAATTGGGGTAACAAAAATCACGACAACATACTACCTTCCATAATGACAAGGCTACCATCCATTTGAGTAACAAAAATATGGACAACAGACTACCTTCCATAATGACAAGGCTACCATCCATTGGAGTAACAAAAATATAAACAAGAGACTACCTTCCATAATGACAAGGCTACCATCCAAAGGAGTAACAAAAATCTCCACAACAGACTACCTTCCATAATGACAAGGCTATCATCCAATGGAGTAACAAAAATCTCGAAAATAGGCTCCCTTCTATAATGACATGGCTACCATCCACTGGAGTAACAAAAATCTTGACAACAAACTACCTTCCATAATGACAAGGCTACCATCCATTAGAATAACAAAAATATGGACAACAGACTACCTTCCATAATGACAAGGCTACCATCCATTGGAGTAACAAAAATATCAACATGGGACTACCTTCCATAATGACAAGGCTACCATCCATTGGAGTACCAAAAATCTCGACGACAAACTACCTTCTATAATGACAAGGCTACCATCCATTGGAGTAACAAAAATATCGAAAACAGACTACCTTCCATAAAGACTAGGCTACCATCCATTGGAATAACAAAAATCTCGACAACAGACTACCTTCCATAATGACAAGGCTACCATACATTATAGTAACAAAAATCTGAACAACAGACTACCTTCCATAATGACATGGCTACCATCCATTGGAGTAACAAAAATATCAACAAGAGACTACCTTCCATAATGACAAGGCTACCATCCATTGGAGTACCAAAAATCTCCACAACATACTACCCTCTATAATGACAAGTCTACCATCCATTGGAGTAACAAAAATCTCAAAAATAGACTACCTTCCATAAATATTAGGCTATCATCCATTGGAATAACAAAAATCTCAACAACAAAATACCTTCCATAATGACAAGGCTACCATACATTGTAGTAACAAAAATCTGAACAACACACTACCTTCCATAATGACAAGGCTACCATCCATTGGAGTAACATAAATCACAACAACAAACTACCTTCTATAATGACAAGGCTACCATCCATTGGAGTAACAAAAATCTCGACAACAAACTACCTTCCATAATGACAAGGCTACCATCCATTAGAGTAACAAAAATTTGAACAACACACTACCTTCCATAATGACAAGGCTACCATCCATTGGAGTAACAAAAATATCAACAAGAGACTACCTTCCATAATGACAAGGCTACCATCCATTGGAGTAACAAAAATATCAACAAGAGACTACCTTCCATAATGACAAGGCTACCATCCATTGGAGTACCAAAAATCTCGACAACAGACTACCTTCTATAATCACAAGGCTACCATCCATTGGAGTAATAAAAATCTCGAAAACAGACTACCTTCCATAAAGACTAGGCTACCATCCATTGGAATAACAAAAATCTCGACAACAGACTACCTTCCCTAATGACAAGGCTACCATACATTATAGTAACAAAAATCTGAACAACAGACTACCTTCCATAATGACAAGGCTACCATCCATTGGAGTAACAAAAATCATAACAACAAACTACCTTCTATAATGACAAGGCTACCATCCATTGGAGTAACAAAAATCTCGACAACAGACTACCTTCCATAATGAGAAGGCTACCACCCATTAGAGTAACATAGATATCAACTACATACTACCTTCCATAATGACAAGGCTACCATCCATTGGAATATTAAAAATCTCGACAACAGACTACCTTCCCTAATGACAAGGCTACCATCCAATGGAGTAACAAAAATCTCGACAACATACTACCTTCCATAATGACAAGGCTACCATCCATTGGAGTAACAAAAATATCGACAACATACTACCTTCCATAATGAAAAGGCTACCATCTATTGGAGTAACAAAAATCGTGACAACAGACTACCTTCCATAATGACACGGCTATCATCCATTATAGTAACAAAAATCTCGACAACATACTACCTTCAATAATGACAAAGCTACAATCCATTGTAGTAACAAAAATCTCGACAACATACTACCTTCCATAATGACAAGGCTACCATCCATTGTAGTAACAAAAATCTCGACAACAGACTACCTTCAATAATGACAAGGCTACCCTCCATTGGAGTAACAAAAATCTCGACAACAGACTACCTTCCATAATGACAAGGCTACCATGCATTAGAGTAAGAAAAATCTGAACAACAGACAACCTTCCATAATGACAAGGCTACCATCCATTGGAGTAACAAAAATATCAACAAGAGACTACCTTCTATAATGACAAGGCTACCATCCATTGGAGTAACAAAAATATCAACAAGAGACTACCTTCCATAATGACAAGGCTACCATCCATTGGAGTACCAAAAATCTCGACAACAGACTACCTTCTATAATGACAAGGCTACCATCCATTGGAGTAACAAAAATGTCGAAAACAGACTACCTTCAATAAAGACTAGGCTACCATCCATTGGAATAACAAAAATCTCGACAACAGACTACCTTCCATAATGACAAGGCTACCATACATTATAGTAACAAAAATCTGAACAACAGACTACCTTCCATAATTACAAGGCTACCATCCATTGGAGTAACAAAAATCACAACAACAAACTACCTTCTATAATGACAAGGCTACCGTCCAGTGGAGTAACAAAAATCTCGACAACAGACTACCTTCGATAATGACATGGCTACCACCCATTAGAGTAACATAGATATCGACAACATACTACCTTCCATAATGACAAGGCTACCATCCATTGTAGTAACAAAAATATTGAAAACATACTACCTTCCATAATGACAAGGCTACCATCCATTGTAGTAACAAAAATATAGACAACTGACTACCTTCAATAATGACAAGGCTACCATCCATTGGAGTAACAAAAATCTCGACAACAGACTACCTTCCATAATGACAAGGCTACCATCCATTAGAGTAACAAAAATCTGGACAACAAACTACCTTCCATAATGAAAAGGCTACCATCCATTGGAGTAACAAAAATATCAACAAGAGACTACCTTCCTTAATGACAAGGCTACCATCCATTGGAGTAACAAAAATATCAACAAGAGATTACCTTCCATAATGACAAGGCTACCATCCATTGGAGTACCAAAAATCTCGACAACATACTACTTTCTATAATGACAAGGCTACCGTCCAATGGAGTAACAAAAATCTCGAAAACATACTACCTTCCATAAAGACTAGGCTACCATCCATTAGAATAACAAAAATCTCGACAACAGACTTCCTTCCAAAATGACAAGGCTACCATACATTGTAGTAACAAAAATCTGAACAACAGACTACCTTCCATAATGACAAGGCTACCATCCATTGGAGTAACAAAAATCACAAAAACAAACTACCATCTATAATGACAAGGCTACCATCCATTGGGTTAACAAAAATCTCGACAACAGACTACCTTCCATAATGACAAGGCTACCACCCATTAGAGTAACATAGATATCGACAAAAAACTACCTTCCATAATGACAAGGCTACCATCCATTGGAATAATAAAAATATCGACAACAGACTACCTTCCATAAGGACAAGGCTACCATCCAATGGAGTTACAAAAATATCGACAACATACTACCTTCAATAATGACAAAGCTACCATCCATTGGAGTAACAAAAATCACGACAACATACTACCCACCATAATGACAAGGCTACCATCCATTAGAGTAACAAAAATCTGGACAACAGACTACCTTCCATAATGACAAGTCTACCATCCATTGGAGTAACAAAAATATAAAAAAGAGACTAACTTCCATAATGACAACGCTACCATCCAATGGAGTAAAAAAATCTCCACAACAGACTATCTTCCATAATGACAAGGCTACCATCCATTGGAGTAACAAAAATCACAAAAACAAACTACCTTCTATAATGACAAGGCTACCATCCATTGGGGTAACAAAAATCACGACAACAGACTACCTTCCATAATGACAAGGCTACCACCCATTAGAGTAACATAGATATCGACAAAAAACTACCTTCCATAATGACAAGGCTACCATCCATTGGAATAATAAAAATCTCGACAACAAACTACCTTCCATAATGACAAGGCTACCATCCAATGGAGTTACAAAAATCTCGACAACATACTACCTTCCATAATGACAAACTACCATCCATTGGAGTAACAAAAATATCGACAACATACTACCTTCCATAATGACAAGGCTACCATCTATTGGAGTAGTAAAAATCCTGACAACAGACTACCTTCCATAATGACAAGGCTATCATCCATTGTAGTAACAAAAATCTGGACAACATACTACCTTCCTTAATGACAAGGCTACCATCCATTGTAGTAACAAAAATATCGACAACATACTACGTTCCATAATGACAAGGCTACCATCTATTATAGTAACAAAAATCTCAACAACAGACTACGTTCAATAATGACAAGGCTACCATCCATTGGAGTAACAAAAATCTGGACAACAGACTACCTTCCATAATCACAAGGCTACCATCCATTGGAGTAACAAAAATATAAACAAGAGACTACCTTCCATAATGACAAGGCTATCATCCAATGGAGTAACAAAAATCTCCACAACAGACTATCTTCCATAATGACAAGGCTACCATCCATTGGAGTAACAAAAATCACAAAAACAAACTACCTTCTATAATGACAAGGCTACCATCCATTGGGGTAACAAAAATCTCGACAACAGACTACCTTCCATAATGACAAGGCTACCACCCATTAGAGTGACATAGATATCGACAAAAAACTACCTTCCATAATGACAAGGCTACCATCCATTGGAGTAACAAAAATCTCCACAACAGACTATCTTCCATAATGACAAGGCTACCATCCATTGGAGTAACAAAAATCACGACAACATACTACCCACCATAATGACAAGGCTACCATCCATTTGAGTAACAAAAATCTGGGCAACAGACTACCTTCCATAATGACAAGGCTACCATCCATTGGAGTAACAAAAATATAAAAAAGAGACTAACTTCCATAATGACAAGGCTACCATCCAATGGAGTAACAAAAATCTCCAGAACAGACTATCTTCCATAATGACAAGGCTACCATCCATTGGAGTAACAAAAATGACAAAAACAAACTACCTTCTATAATGACAAGGCTACCATCCATTGGGGTAACAAAAATCTCGACAACAGACTACCTTCCATAATGACAAGGCTACCACCCATTAGAGTAACATAGATATCGACAAAAAACTACCTTCCATAATGACAAGGCTACCATCCATTGGAATAATAAAAATCTCGACATCAGACTACCTTCCATAATGACAAGGCTACCATCCAACGGAGTTACAAAAATCTCGACAACATACTACCTTCCATAATGATAAACTACCATCCATTGGAGTAACAAAAATATCGACAACATACTACCTTCCATAATGACAAGGCTACCATCTATTGGAGTAGTAAAAATCCTGACAACAGACTACCTTCCATAATGACAAGGCTATCATCCATTGTAGTAACAAAAATCTGGACAACATACTACCTTCCATAATGACAAGGCTACCATCCATTGTAGTAACAAAAATATCGACAACATACTACGTTCCATAATGACAAGGCTACCATCTATTATAGTAACAAAAATCTCGACAACAGACTACGTTCAATAATGACAAGGCTACCATCCATTGGAGTAACAAAAATCACGACAACATACTACCTTCCATAATGACAAGGCTACCATCCATTAGAGTAACAAAAATCTGGACAACAGACTACCTTCCATAATGACAAGGCTACCATCCATTGGAGTAACAAAAATATAAACAAGAGACTACCTTCCATAATGACAAGGCTATCATCCAATGGAGTAACAAAAATCTCCACAACAGACTATCTTCCATAATGACAAGGCTACCATCCATTGGAGTAACAAAAATTACAAAAACAAACTACCTTCTATAATGACAAGGCTACCATCCATTGGGGTAACAAAAATCTCGACAACAGACTACCTTCCATAATGATAAGGCTACCACCCATTAGAGTAACATAGATATCGACAAAAAACTACCTTCCATAATGACAAGGCTACCATCCATTGGAATAATAAAAATCTCGACAACAGACTACCTTCCATAATGACAAGGCTACCATCCAATGGAGTTACAAAAATCTCGACAACATACTACCTTCCATAATGACAAACTACCATCCATTGGAGTAACAAAAATATCGACAACATACTACCTTCCATAATGACAAGGCTCCCATCTATTGGAGTAGTAAAAATCCTGACAACAGACTACCTTCCATAATGACAAGGCTATCATCCATTGTAGTAACAAAAATTTGGACAACATACTACCTTCCATAATGACAAGGCTACCATCCATTGTAGTAACAAAAATATCGACAACATACTACGTTCCATAATGACAAGGCTACCATCTATTATAGTAACAAAAATCTCGACAACAGACTATGTTCAATAATGACAAGGCTACCATCCATTGGAGTAACAAAAATCACGACAACATACTACCTTCCATAATGACAAGGCTACCATCCATTAGAGTAACAAAAATCTGGACAACAGACTACCTTCCATAATCACAAGGCTACCATCCATTGGAGTAACAAAAATATAAACAAGAGACTACCTTCCATAATGACAAGGCTACCATCCAATGGAGTAACAAAAATCTCCACAACAGACTATCTTCCATAATGACAAGGCTACCATTCTTTGGAGTAACAAAAATCACGACAACATACTACCCACCATAATAACAAGGCTACCATCCACTAGAGTAACAAAAATCTGGGCAACAGACTACCTTCCATAATGACAAGGCTACCATCCATTGGAGTAACAAAAATATAAAAAAGAGACTAACTTCCATAATGACAAGGCTACCATCCAATGGAGTAACAAAAATCTCCACAACAGACTATCTTCCATAATGACAAGGCTACCATCCATTGGAGTAACAAAAATCACAAAAACAAACTACCTTCTATAATGACAAGGCTACCATCCATTGGGGTAACAAAAATCTCGACAACAGACTACCTTCCATAATGACAAGGCTACCACCCATTAGAGTAACATAGATATCGACAAAAAACTACCTTCCATAATGACAAGGCTACCATCCATTGGAGTAACAAAAATCTCCACAACAGACTATCTTCCATAATGACAAGGCTACCATCCATTGGAGTAACAAAAATCACGACAACATACTACCCACCATAATGACAAGGCTACCATCCATTTGAGTAACAAAAATCTGGGCAACAGACTACCTTCCATAATGACAAGGCTACCATCCATTGGAGTAACAAAAATATAAAAAAGAGACTAACTTCCATAATGACAAGGCTACCATCCAATGGAGTAACAAAAATCTCCACAACAGACTATCTTCCATAATGACAAGGCTACCATCCATTGGAGTAACAAAAATCACAAAAACAAACTACCTTCTATAATGACAAGGCTACCATCCATTGGGGTAACAAAAATCTCGACAACAGACTACCTTCCATAATGACAAGGCTACCACCCATTAGAGTAACATAGATATCGACAAAAAACTACCTTCCATAATGACAAGGCTACCATCCATTGGAATAATAAAAATCTCGACAACAGACTACCTTCCATAATGACAAGGCTACCATCCAACGGAGTTACAAAAATCTCGACAACATACTACCTTCCATAATGATAAACTACCATCCATTGGAGTAACAAAAATATCGACAACATACTACCTTCCATAATGACAAGGCTACCATCTATTGGAGTAGTAAAAATCCTGACAACAGACTACCTTCCATAATGACAAGGCTATCATCCATTGTAGTAACAAAAATCTGGATAACATACTACCTTCCATAATGACAAGGCTACCATCCATTGTAGTAACAAAAATATCGACAACATACTACGTTCCATAATGACAAGGCTACCATCTATTATAGTAACAAAAATCTCGACAACAGACTACGTTCAATAATGACAAGGCTACCATCCATTGGAGTAACAAAAATCACGACAACATACTACCTTCCATAATGACAAGGCTACCATCCATTAGAGTAACAAAAATCTGGACAACAGACTACCTTCCATAATGACAAGGCTACCATCCATTGGAGTAACAAAAATATAAACAAGAGACTACCTTCCATAATGACAAGGCTATCATCCAATGGAGTAACAAAAATCTCCACAACAGACTATCTTCCATAATGACAAGGCTACCATCCATTGGAGTAACAAAAATTACAAAAACAAACTACCTTCTATAATGACAAGGCTACCATCCATTGGGGTAACAAAAATCTCGACAACAGACTACCTTCCATAATGATAAGGCTACCACCCATTAGAGTAACATAGATATCGACAAAAAACTACCTTCCATAATGACAAGGCTACCATCCATTAGAATAATAAAAATCTCGACAACAGACTACCTTCCATAATGACAAGGCTACCATCCAATGGAGTTACAAAAATCTCGACAACATACTACCTTCCATAATGACAAAGCTACCATCCATTGGAGTAACAAAAATATCGACAACATACTACCTTCCTTAATGACAAGGCTACCATCTATTGGAGTAATAAAAATCTTGACAACAGACTACCTTCCATAATTACAAGGCTATCATCCATTGTAGTAACAAAAATGTGGACAACATACTACCTTCCATAATGACAAGGCTACAATCCATTGTAGTAACAAAAATATCGACAACATACTAAGTTCCATAATGACAAGGCTACCATCTATTGTATTAACAAAAATCTCGAAAACAGAATACGTTCAATAATGACAAGGCTACCATCCATTGGAGTAACAAAAATCACAAAAACAAACTACCTTCTATAATGACAAGGCTACCATCCATTGGGGTAACAAAAATCTCGACAACAGACTACCTTCCATAATGACAAGGCTACCACCCATTAGAGTGACATAGATATCGACAAAAAACTACCTTCCATAATGACAAGGCTACCATCCATTGGAGTAACAAAAATCTCCACAACAGACTATCTTCCATAATGACAAGGCTACCATCCATTGGAGTAACAAAAATCACGACAACATACTACCCACCATAATGACAAGGCTACCATCCATTTGAGTAACAAAAATCTGGGCAACAGACTACCTTCCATAATGACAAGGCTACCATCCATTGGAGTAACAAAAATATAAAAAAGAGACTAACTTCCATAATGACAAGGCTACCATCCAATGGAGTAACAAAAATCTCCAGAACAGACTATCTTCCATAATGACAAGGCTACCATCCATTGGAGTAACAAAAATGACAAAAACAAACTACCTTCTATAATGACAAGGCTACCATCCATTGGGGTAACAAAAATCTCGACAACAGACTACCTTCCATAATGACAAGGCTACCACCCATTAGAGTAACATAGATATCGACAAAAAACTACCTTCCATAATGACAAGGCTACCATCCATTGGAATAATAAAAATCTCGACATCAGACTACCTTCCATAATGACAAGGCTACCATCCAACGGAGTTACAAAAATCTCGACAACATACTACCTTCCATAATGATAAACTACCATCCATTGGAGTAACAAAAATATCGACAACATACTACCTTCCATAATGACAAGGCTACCATCTATTGGAGTAGTAAAAATCCTGACAACAGACTACCTTCCATAATGACAAGGCTATCATCCATTGTAGTAACAAAAATCTGGACAACATACTACCTTCCATAATGACAAGGCTACCATCCATTGTAGTAACAAAAATATCGACAACATACTACGTTCCATAATGACAAGGCTACCATCTATTATAGTAACAAAAATCTCGACAACAGACTACGTTCAATAATGACAAGGCTACCATCCATTGGAGTAACAAAAATCACGACAACATACTACCTTCCATAATGACAAGGCTACCATCCATTAGAGTAACAAAAATCTGGACAACAGACTACCTTCCATAATGACAAGGCTACCATCCATTGGAGTAACAAAAATATAAACAAGGGACTACCTTCCATAATGACAAGGCTATCATCCAATGGAGTAACAAAAATCTCCACAACAGACTATCTTCCATAATGACAAGGCTACCATCCATTGGAGTAACAAAAATTACAAAAACAAACTACCTTCTATAATGACAAGGCTACCATCCATTGGGGTAACAAAAATCTCGACAACAGACTACCTTCCATAATGATAAGGCTACCACCCATTAGAGTAACATAGATATCGACAAAAAACTACCTTCCATAATGACAAGGCTACCATCCATTGGAATAATAAAAATCTCGACAACAGACTACCTTCCATAATGACAAGGCTACCATCCAATGGAGTTACAAAAATCTCGACAACATACTACCTTCCATAATGACAAACTACCATCCATTGGAGTAACAAAAATATCGACAACATACTACCTTCCATAATGACAAGGCTCCCATCTATTGGAGTAGTAAAAATCCTGACAACAGACTACCTTCCATAATGACAAGGCTATCATCCATTGTAGTAACAAAAATTTGGACAACATACTACCTTCCATAATGACAAGGCTACCATCCATTGTAGTAACAAAAATATCGACAACATACTACGTTCCATAATGACAAGGCTACCATCTATTATAGTAACAAAAATCTCGACAACAGACTATGTTCAATAATGACAAGGCTACCATCCATTGGAGTAACAAAAATCACGACAACATACTACCTTCCATAATGACAAGGCTACCATCCATTAGAGTAACAAAAATCTGGACAACAGACTACCTTCCATAATCACAAGGCTACCATCCATTGGAGTAACAAAAATATAAACAAGAGACTACCTTCCATAATGACAAGGCTACCATCCAATGGAGTAACAAAAATCTCCACAACAGACTATCTTCCATAATGACAAGGCTACCATTCTTTGGAGTAACAAAAATCACGACAACATACTACCCACCATAATAACAAGGCTACCATCCACTAGAGTAACAAAAATCTGGGCAACAGACTACCTTCCATAATGACAAGGCTACCATCCATTGGAGTAACAAAAATATAAAAAAGAGACTAACTTCCATAATGACAAGGCTACCATCCAATGGAGTAACAAAAATCTCCACAACAGACTATCTTCCATAATGACAAGGCTACCATCCATTGGAGTAACAAAAATCACAAAAACAAACTACCTTCTATAATGACAAGGCTACCATCCATTGGGGTAACAAAAATCTCGACAACAGACTACCTTCCATAATGACAAGGCTACCACCCATTAGAGTAACATAGATATCGACAAAAAACTACCTTCCATAATGACAAGGCTACCATCCATTGGAGTAACAAAAATCTCCACAACAGACTATCTTCCATAATGACAAGGCTACCATCCATTGGAGTAACAAAAATCACGACAACATACTACCCACCATAATGACAAGGCTACCATCCATTTGAGTAACAAAAATCTGGGCAACAGACTACCTTCCATAATGACAAGGCTACAATCCATTGGAGTAACAAAAATATAAAAAAGAGACTAACTTCCATAATGACAAGGCTACCATCCAATGGAGTAACAAAAATCTCCACAACAGACTATCTTCCATAATGACAAGGCTACCATCCATTGGAGTAACAAAAATCACAAAAACAAACTACCTTCTATAATGACAAGGCTACCATCCATCGGGGTAACAAAAATCTCGACAACAGACTACCTTCCATAATGACAAGGCTACCACCCATTAGAGTAACATAGATATCGACAAAAAACTACCTTCCATAATGACAAGGCTACCATCCATTGGAATAATAAAAATCTCGACAATAGACTACCTTCCATAATGACAAGGCTACCATCCAACGGAGTTACAAAAATCTCGACAACATACTACCTTCCATAATGATAAACTACCATCCATTGGAGTAACAAAAATATCGACAACATACTACCTTCCATAATGACAAGGCTACCATCTATTGGAGTAGTAAAAATCCTGACAACAGACTACCTTCCATAATGACAAGGCTATCATCCATTGTAGTAACAAAAATCTGGATAACATACTACCTTCCATAATGACAAGGCTACCATCCATTGTAGTAACAAAAATATCGACAACATACTACGTTCCATAATGACAAGGCTACCATCTATTATAGTAACAAAAATCTCGACAACAGACTACGTTCAATAATGACAAGGCTACCATCCATTGGAGTAACAAAAATCACGACAACATACTACCTTCCATAATGACAAGGCTACCATCCATTAGAGTAACAAAAATCTGGACAACAGACTACCTTCCATAATGACAAGGCTACCATCCATTGGAGTAACAAAAATATAAACAAGAGACTACCTTCCATAATGACAAGGCTATCATCCAATGGAGTAACAAAAATCTCCACAACAGACTATCTTCCATAATGACAAGGCTACCATCCATTGGAGTAACAAAAATCACAAAAACAAACTACCTTCTATAATGACAAGGCTACCATCCATTGGGGTAACAAAAATCTCGACAACAGACTACCTTCCATAATGACAAGGCTACCACCCATTAGAGTAACATAGATATCGACAAAAAACTACCTTCCATAATGACAAGGCTACCATCCATTGGAGTAACAAAAATCTCCACAACAGACTATCTTCCATAATGACAAGGCTACCATCCATTGGAGTAACAAAAATCACGACAACATACTACCCACCATAATGACAAGGCTACCATCCATTTGAGTAACAAAAATCTGGGCAACAGACTACCTTCCATAATGACAAGGCTACCATCCATTGGAGTAACAAAAATATAAAAAAGAGACTAACTTCCATAATGACAAGGCTACCATCCAATGGAGTAACAAAAATCTCCACAACAGACTATCTTCCATAATGACAAGGCTACCATCCATTGGAGTAACAAAAATCACAAAAACAAACTACCTTCTATAATGACAAGGCTACCATCCATTGGGGTAACAAAAATCTCGACAACAGACTACCTTCCATAATGACAAGGCTACCACCCATTAGAGTAACATAGATATCGACAAAAAACTACCTTCCATAATGACAAGGCTACCATCCATTGGAATAATAAAAATCTCGACAATAGACTACCTTCCATAATGACAAGGCTACCATCCAACGGAGTTACAAAAATCTCGACAACATACTACCTTCCATAATGATAAACTACCATCCATTGGAGTAACAAAAATATCGACAACATACTACCTTCCATAATGACAAGGCTACCATCTATTGGAGTAGTAAAAATCCTGACAACAGACTACCTTCCATAATGACAAGGCTATCATCCATTGTAGTAACAAAAATCTGGATAACATACTACCTTCCATAATGACAAGGCTACCATCCATTGTAGTAACAAAAATATCGACAACATACTACGTTCCATAATGACAAGGCTACCATCTATTATAGTAACAAAAATCTCGACAACAGACTACGTTCAATAATGACAAGGCTACCATCCATTGGAGTAACAAAAATCACGACAACATACTACCTTCCATAATGACAAGGCTACCATCCATTAGAGTAACAAAAATCTGGACAACAGACTACCTTCCATAATGACAAGGCTACCATCCATTGGAGTAACAAAAATATAAACAAGAGACTACCTTCCATAATGACAAGGCTATCATCCAATGGAGTAACAAAAATCTCCACAACAGACTATCTTCCATAATGACAAGGCTACCATCCATTGGAGTAACAAAAATTACAAAAACAAACTACCTTCTATAATGACAAGGCTACCATCCATTGGGGTAACAAAAATCTCGACAACAGACTACCTTCCATAATGATAAGGCTACCACCCATTAGAGTAACATAGATATCGACAAAAAACTACCTTCCATAATGACAAGGCTACCATCCATTAGAATAATAAAAATCTCGACAACAGACTACCTTCCATAATGACAAGGCTACCATCCAATGGAGTTACAAAAATCTCGACAACATACTACCTTCCATAATGACAAAGCTACCATCCATTGGAGTAACAAAAATATCGACAACATACTACCTTCCTTAATGACAAGGCTACCATCTATTGGAGTAATAAAAATCTTGACAACAGACTACCTTCCATAATTACAAGGCTATCATCCATTGTAGTAACAAAAATGTGGACAACATACTACCTTCCATAATGACAAGGCTACAATCCATTGTAGTAACAAAAATATCGACAACATACTAAGTTCCATAATGACAAGGCTACCATCTATTGTATTAACAAAAATCTCGACAACAGAATACGTTCAATAATGACAAGGCTACCATCCAATGGAGTAACAAAAATCTCCACAACAGACTATCTTCCATTATGACAAGGCTACCATCCATTGGAGTAACAAAAATCACAAAAACAAACTACCTTCTATAATGACAAGACTACCATCCATTGGGGTAACAATAATCTCGACAACAGACTACCTTCCATAATGACATGGCTACCACCCATTAGAGTAACATAGATATCGACAAAAAACTACCTTCCATAATGACAAGGCTACCATCCATTGGAATAATAAAAATCTCGACAACAGACTACCTTCCATAATGACAAGGCTACCATCCAATGGAGTTACAAAAATCTCGACAACATACTACCTTCCATAATGACAAACTACCATCCATTGGAGTAACAAAAATATCGACAACATACTACCTTCCATAATGACAAGGCTACCATCTATTGGAGTAGTAAAAATCCTGACAACAGACTACCTTCCTTAATGACAAGGCTATCATCCATTGTAGTAACAAAAATTTGGACAACATACTACCTTCCATAATGACAAGGCTACCATCCATTGTAGTAACAAAAATATCGACAACATACTACGTTCCATAATGACAAGGCTACCATCTATTATAGTAACAAAAATCTCGACAACAGACTATGTTCAATAATGACAAGGCTACCACCCATTGGAGTAACAAAAATCACGACAACATACTACCTTCCATAATGACAAGGCTACCATCCATTAGAGTAACAAAAATCTGGACAACAGACTACCTTCCATAATCACAAGGCTACCATCCATTGGAGTAACAAAAATATAAACAAGAGACTACCTTCCATAATGACAAGGCTACCATCCAATGGAGTAACAAAAATCTCCACAACAGACTATCTTCCATAATGACAAGGCTACCATTCTTTGGAGTAACAAAAATCACGACAACATACTACCCACCATAATAACAAGGCTACCATCCACTAGAGTAACAAAAATCTGGGCAACAGACTACCTTCCATAATGACAAGGCTACCATCCATTGGAGTAACAAAAATATAAAAAAGAGACTAACTTCCATAATGACAAGGCTACCATCCAATGGAGTAACAAAAATCTCCACAACAGACTATCTTCCATAATGACAAGGCTACTATCCATTGGAGTAACAAAAATCACAAAAACAAACTACCTTCTATAATGACAAGGCTACCATCCATTGGGGTAACAAAAATCTCGACAACAGACTACCTTCCATAACGACAAGGCTACCACCCATTAGAGTAACATAGATATCGACAAAAAACTACCTTCCATAATGACAAGGCTACCATCCATTGGAATAATAAAAATCTCGACAACAGACTACCTTCCATAATGACAAGGCTACCATCCAACGGAGTTACAAAAATCTCGACAACATACTACCTTCCATAATGACAAACTACCATCCATTGGAGTAACAAAAATATCGACAACATACTACCTTCCATAATGACAAGGCTACCATCTATTGGAGTAGTAAAAATCCTGACAACAGACTACCTTCCATAATGACAAGGCTATCATCCATTGTAGTAACAAAAATCTGGACAACATACTACCTTCCATAATGACAAGGCTACCATCCATTGTAGTAACAAAAATATCGACAACATACTACGTTCCATAATGACAAGGCTACCATCTATTATAGTAACAAAAATCTCGACAACAGACTACGTTCAATAATGACAAGGCTACCATCCATTGGAGTAACAAAAATCACGACAACATACTACCTTCCATAATGAGAAGGCTACCATCCATTAGAGTAACAAAAATCTGGACAACAGACTACCTTCCATAATGACAAGGCTACCATCCATTGGAGTAACAAAAATATAAACAAGAGACTACCTTCCATAATGACAAGGCTATCATCCAATGGAGTAACAAAAATCTCCACAACAGACTATCTTCCATAATGACAAGGCTACCATCCATTGGAGTAACAAAAATCACAAAAACAAACTACCTTCTATAATGACAAGGCTACCATCCATTGGGGTAACAAAAATCTCGACAACAGACTACCTTCCATAATGACAAGGCTACCACCCATTAGAGTAACATAGATATCGACAAAAAACTACCTTCCATAATGACAAGGCTACCATCCATTGGAATAATAAAAATCTCGACAACAGACTACCTTCCATAATGACAAGGCTACCATCCAATGGAGTTACAAAAATCTCGACAACATACTACCTTCCATAATGACAAAGCTACCATCCATTGGAGTAACAAAAATATCGACAACATACTACCTTCCATAATGACAAGGCTACCATCTATTGGAGTAATAAAAATCTTGACAACAGACTACCTTCCATAATTACAAGGCTATCATCCATTGTAGTAACAAAAATCTGGACAACATACTCCCTTCCATAATGAAAAGGCTACAATCCATTGTAGTAACAAAAATATCGACAACATACTAAGTTCCATAATGACAAGGCTACCATCTATTGTAGTAACAAAAATCTCGACAACAGAATACGTTCAATATAGACAAGGCTACCATCCATTGGAGTAACAAAAATCACGACAACATACTACCTTCCATAATGACAAGGCTACCATCCATTAGCGTAACAAAAATTTGGACAACAGACTACCTTCCATAATGACAAGGCTACCATCCATTGTAGTAACAAAAATATAAACAAGAGACTACCTTCCATAATGACAAGGCTACCATCCAATGGAGTAACAAAAATCTCCACAACAGACTACCTTCCATAATGACAAGGCTATCATCCAATAGAGTAACAAAAATCTCAAAAATAGACTCCCTTCAATAATGACAAGGCTACCATCCATTGGAGTAACAAAAATCTTGACAACAGACTACCTTCCATAATGACAAGGCTACCATCCATTAGAATAACAAAAATATGGACAACAGACTACCTTCCATAATGACAAGGCTACCATCCACTGGAGTAACAAAAATATCAATAAGATACTACCTTCCATAATGACACGGCTACCATCTATTGGAGTACCAAAAATCTCGACAACATACAACCCTCTATAATGACAAGGCTACCATCCATTGGAGTAACAAAAATATCGAAAATAGACTACCTTCCATAAAGATTAGGCTACCATCCATTGGAATAACAAAAATCTCGACAACAAACTACCTTCCATAATGACAAGGCTACCATACATTATAGTAACAAAAATCTGAACAACAGACTACCTTCCATAATGACAAGGCTACCATCCATTAAAGTAACATAAATCACAACAACAAACTACCTTTTATAATGACAAGGCTACCATCCTTTGGAGTAACAAAAATCTCGACAACAGACTACCTTCCTTAATGACAAGCCTACCATCCATTAGAGTAAGAAAAATATGAACAACATACTACCTTCCATAATGACAAGGCTACCATCCATTAGAATAACAAAAATATGGACAACAGACTACCTTCCATAATGACAAGGCTACCATCCATTGGAGTACCAAAAATCTCGACAACAGACTACCTTCTATAATGACAAGGCTACCATCCATTGGAGTAACAAAAATCTCGAAAATAGACTACCTTCCATAAACACTAGGCTACCATCCATTGGAATAACAAAAATCTCGACAACAGACTACCTTCCATAATGACAAGGCTACCATACAATATAGTAACAAAAATTTGAACAACAGACTACCTTCCGTAATGACAAGGCTACCATCCATTGGAGTAACAAAAATAACAACAACAAACTACCTTCTATAATGACAAGGCTACCGTCCATTGGAGTAACAAAAATCTCGACAACAGACTACCTTCCATAATGACAAGGCTATAACCCATTAGAGTAACATAGATATCGACAACATACTACCTTCCATAATGACAAGGCTACCATCCATTGGAATAATAAAAATCTCGACAACTGACTACCTTCCATAATGACAAGGCTACCATCTAATGGAGTTACAAAAATCTCGACAACATACTACCTTCCATAATGACAAGGCTACCATCCATTGGAGTAACAAAAATATCGACAACATACTACCTTCCATAATGACAAGTCTACCATCTATTGGAGTAATAAAAATCTTGACAACAGACTACCTTCCATAATGACAAGGCAATCATCCATTGTAGTAACAAAAATCTCGACAACATACTACCTTCCATAATGACAAAGCTACAATCCATTGTAGTAACAAAAATATGGACAACATACTACCTTCCATAATGACAAGGCTACCATCTATTGTAGTAACCAAAATCTCTACAACATACTACGTTCAATAATGACAAGGCTACCATGCATTGGAGTAACAAAAATCACGACAACAGACTACCTTCCATAATGACAAGGCTACCATCCATTAGAGTAACAATAATTTGGACAACAGACTACCTTCCATAATGACAAGGCTACCATCCATTGGAGTAACAAAAATATAAACAAGAGACTACCTTCCATCATGACAAGGCTACCATCCATTGGAGTACCAAAAATCTCGACAACAAACTACCTTCTATAATGACAAGGCTACCATCCATTGGAGTAACAAAAATCTCGAAAATAGACTACCTTCCATAAAGACTAGGCTACCATCCATTGGAATAACAAAAATATCGACAACAGACTACCTTCCATAATGACAAGGCTACCATACATTATAGTAACAAAAATCTAAACAACAGACTACCTTCCATAATGACAAGGATACCATCCATTGGAGTAACAAAAATATCGACAACATACTACCCTCTATAATGACAAGGCTACCATCCATTGGAGTAACAAAAATATCGAAAACAGACAACCTTCCATAAAGATTAGGCTGCCATCCATTGGAATAACAAAAATCTCGACAACAGACTACCTTCCATAATGACAAGGCTACCATACATTGTAGTAACAAAAATATCGACAACATACTACCTTCCATAATGACAAGGCTACCATCTATTGTAGTAACAAAAATCTCGACAACAGACTACGTTCAATAATGACAAGGCTACCATCCTTTGGAGTGACAAAAATCACGACAACATACTACTTTCTATAATGACAAGGCTACCATCCAATGGAGTAACAAAAATCTCGAAAACAGACTACCTTCCAAAATGACAAGGCTACCATACATTGGAGTAACAAAAATCTGAACAACAGACTACCTTCCATAATGACAAGGCTACCATCCATTGGAGTAACAAAAATCACAAAAACAAACTACCTTCTATAATGACAAGGCTACCATCCATTGGGGTAACAAAAATCTCGACAACAAATAACCTTCCATAATGACAAGGCTACCACCCATTAGAGTAACATAGATATCGACAAAAAACTACTTCCATAATGACAAGGCTACCATCCATTGGAATAATAAAAATCTCGACAACAAACTACCTTCCATAATGACAAGGCTACCATCCATTAGAGTAACATAGATATCGACAAAAAACTACCTTCCATAATGACAAGGCTACCATCCATTGGAATATTAAAAATCTCGACAACAGACTACCTTCCATAATGACAAGGCTACCATCCAATGGAGTTACAAAAATCTCGACAACATACTACCTTCCATAATGACAAAGCTACCATCCATTGGAGTAACAAAATTATCGACAACATACTACCTTCCATAATGAAAAGGCTACCATCTATTGGAGTAATAAAAATCTTGATAACAAAGTACCTTCCATAATGACAAGGCTATCATCCATTGTAGTAAGAAAAATCTAGACAACATACTACAATCTATAATGACAAGGCTACAATCCATTGTAGTAAGAAAAATATCGACAACATACTACGTTCCATAATGACAAGGCTACCATCTATTGTAGTAACAAAAATCTCGACAACAGAATACGTTCAATAATTACAAGGCTACCATCCATTGGAGTAACAAAAATCACGACAACATACTACCTTCCATAATGACAAGGCTACCATCCATTAGAGTAACAAAAATTTGGACAACAGACTACGTTCCATAATGACAAGGCTACCATCCATTGTAGTAACAAAAATATAAACAAGAGACTACCTGCCATAATGACAAGGCTACCATCCAATGGAGTAACAAAAATATCCACAACAGACTACCTTCCATAATAACAAGGCTATCATACCATGGAGTAACAAAAATCTCGAAAATAGACTCCCTTCAATAATGACAAGGCTTCCATCCATTGGAGTAACAAAACTCTTGACAACAGACTAACTTCCATAATGACAAGGCTACCATCCATTAGAATAACAAAAATATGGACAACAGACTACCTTCCATAATGACAAGGCTACCATCCACTGGAGTACCAAAAATCTCGACAACATACTACCCTCTATAATAACAAACCACCATCCATTGGAGTAACAAAAATATCGAAAATAGACTACCTTCCATAAAGATTAGGCTACCATCCATTGGAATAACAAAAATCTCGAAAACAAACTACCTTCCATAATGACAAGGCTACCATCCATTTGAGTAACATAAATCACAACAACAAACTACCTTCTATAATGACAAGGCTACCATCCTTTGGAGTAACAAAAATCTCGACAACAGACTACCTTCCATAATGACAAGCCTACCATCCATTAGAGTAAGAAAAATTTGAACAACATACTACCTTCCATAATGACAAGGCTACCATCCATTAGAATAACAAAAATATGGACAACAGACTACCTTCCATAATGACAAGGCTACCATCCATTGGAGTACCAAAAATCTCGACAACAGACTACCTTCTATAATGACAAGGCTACCATCCATTGGAGTAACAAAAATCTCGAAAATAGACTACCTTCCATAAACACTAGGCTACCATCCATTGGAATAACAAAAATCTCGACAACAGACTACCTTCCATAATGACAAGGCTACCATACATTATAGTAACAAAAATCTGAACAACAGACTACCTTCCGTAATGACAAGGCTACCATCCATTGGAGTAACAAAAATAACAACAACAAACTACCTTCTATAATGACAAGGCTACCGTCTAGTGGAGTAACAAAAATCTCGACAACAGACTACCTTCCATAATGACAAGGCTCCCATCCAATGGAGTTACAAAAATCTCGACAACATACTACCTTCCATAATGACAAAGCTACCATCCATTGGAGTAACAAAAATATCGACAACATACTACCTTCCATAATGACAAGGCTACCATCTATTGGAGTAATAAAAATCATGGCAACAGACTACCTTCCATAATGACAAGGCTATCATCCATTGTAGTAACAAAAATCTGGACAACATACTACCTTCCATAATGACAAGGCTACAATCCATTGTAGTAACAAAAATATCGATAACATACTACGTTCCATAATGACAAGGCTACCATCTATTGTAGTAACAAAAATATCGACAACAGACTACGTTCAATAATGACAAGGCTACCATCCATTGGAGTAACAAAAATCACGACAACATACTACCTTCCATAATGACAAGGCTACCATCCATTAGAGTAACAAAAATCTGGACAACAGACTACCTTCCATAATGACAAGGCTACCATCCATTGGAGTAACAAAAAAATAAACAAGAGACTACCTTCCATAATGACAAGGATACCATCCAATGGAGTAACAAAAATCTCCACAACAGACTACCTTCTATAATGACAAGGCTACCATCCATTGGAGTAACAAATATCACAAAAACAAACTACCTTCTATAATGACAAGGCTACCATCCATTGGGGTAACAAAAATCTCGACAACAGACTACCTTCCATAATGACAAGGCTACCACCCATTAGAGTAACATAGATATCAACAAAAAACTACCTTCCATAATGACAAGGCTACCATCTATTGGAGTAATAAAAATCTTGACAACAGACTACCTTCCATAATGACAAGGCAATCATCCATTGTAGTAACAAAAATCTCGACAACATACTACCTTCCATAATGACAAAGCTACAATCCATTGTAGTAACAAAAATATAGACAACATACTACCTTCCATAATGACAAGGCTACCATCTATTGTAGTAACAAAAATCTCTACAACATACTACGTTCAATAATGACAAGGCTACCATCCATTGGAGTAAAAAAAATCACGACAACAGACTACCTTCCATAATGACAAGGCTACCATTCATTAGAGTAACAAAAATTTGGACAACAGACTACCTTCCATAATGACAAGGCTACCATCCATTGGAGTAACAAAAATATAAACAAGAGACTACCTTCCATAATGACAAGGCTACCATCCAATGGAGTAACAAAAATCTACATAATTGACTACCTTCCATAATGACAAGGCTATCATCCAATGGAGTAACAAAAATCTCGAAAATAGACTCCATTCAATAATGACAAGGCTACCATCCATTGTAGTAACAAAAATCTCGACAACAAACTACCTTACATAATGACAAGGCTACCATCCATTAGAATAACAAAAATATGGACAACAGACTACCTTCCATAATGACAAGGCTACAAACTATTGTAGTAACAAAAATCTCGACAATAGACTACGTTCAATAATGACAAGGCTACCATCCATTGGAGTACCAAAAATCTCGACAACAGACTACCTTCCATAATGACAAGGCTACCATCCATTAGAGTAACAAAAATTTGGACAACACACTACCTTCCATAATGACAAGGCTACCATCCATTGGAGTAACAAAAATATAAACAAGAGACTACGTTCAATAATGACAAGGCTATCATCCAATGGAGTAACAAAAATCTCGAAAATAGACTACCTTCAATAATGATAAGGCTACCATCCATTGGAGTAACAAAAATCTTGACAACACACTACCTTCCATAATGACAAGGCTACCATCCATTAGAATAACAAAAATATTGACAACATACTACGTTCCATAATGACAAGGCTACCATCTATTTTAGTAACAAAAATCTCGACAACAGACTACGTTCAATAATGACAAGGCTACAATCCATTGGAGTACCAAAAATCTCGATAACATACTACTTTCTATAATGACAAGGCTACCGTCCAATGGAGTAACAAAAATCTCGAAAACAGACTACCTTCCATAAAGACTAGGCTACCATACATTGTAGTAACAAAAATCTGAACAACAGACTAACTTCCATAATGACAAGGCTACCATCCATTGGAGTAACAAAAATCACAAAAACAAACTACCTTTTATAATGACAAGGCTTCCATCCATTGGGGTAACAAAAATCTCGACAACAGACTACCTTCCATAATGACAAGGCTACCACCCATTAGAGTAACATAGATATCGACAAAAAACTACCTTCAATAATGACAAGGCTACCATCCATTGGAATAATAAAAATCTCGACAACAGACTACCTTCCATAATGACAAGGCTACCATCCAATGGAGTTACAAAAATCTCGACAACATACTACCTTCCATAATGACAAAGCTACCATCCATTGGAGTAACAAAAATATCGATAACATACTACCTTCCATAATGACAAGGCTACCATCTATTGGAGTAATAAAAATCTTGGCAACAAACTACCTTCCATAATGACAAGGCTATCATCCATTGTAGTAACAAAAATCTGGACAACATACTACCTTCCATAATGACAAGGCTACAATCCATTGTAGTAACAAAAATATCGATAACATACTACGTTCCATAATGACATGGCTACCATCTATTGTAGTAACAAAAATCTCGACAATAAACTACGTTCAATAATGACAAGGCTACCATCCATTGGAGTAACAAAAATCACGACAACATACTACCTTCCATAATGACAAGGCTACCATCCATTAGAGTTACAAAAATCTGGACAACAGACTACCTTCCATAATGACAAGGCTACCATCCATTGGAGTAACAAAAATATAAACAAGAGACTACCTTCCATAATGACAAGACTACCATCCAATGGAGTAACAAAAATCTCCACAACAGACTACCTTCTATAATGACAAGGCTACCATCCATTGGAGTAACAAAAATCACAAAAACAAACTACCTTCTATAATGACAAGGCTACCATCCATTGGGGTAACAAAAATCTCGACAACATACTACCTTCCATAATGACAAGGCTACCACCCATTAGAGTAACATAGATATCGACAAAAAACTACCTTCCATAATGACAAGGCTACCATCCATTGGAATAATAAAAATCTCGACAACAAACTACCTTCCATAATGACATGGCTACCATCCAATGGAGTTACAAAAATCTCGACAACATACTACCTTCCATAATGACAAAGCTACCATCCATTGGAGTAACAAAAATATCGACAACATACTACCTTCCATAATGACAAGGCTACCATCTATTGGAGTAATAAAAATCCTGACAACAGACTACCTTCCATAATGACAAGGCTATCATCCATTGTAGTAACAAAAATTGGACAACATACTACCTTCCATAATGACAAGGCTACCATCCATTGTAGTAACAAAAATATCGACAACATACTACGTTCAATAATGACAAGGCTACAATCCATTGGAGTACCAAAAATCTCGACAACATACTACTTTCTATAATGACAAGGCTACCGTCCAATGGAGTAACAAAAATCTCGAAAACAGACTACCTTCCATAAAGACTAGGCTACCATACATTGTAGTAACAAAAATCTGAACAACAGACTAACTTCCATAATGACAAGGCTACCATCCATTGGAGTAACAAAAATCACAAAAACAAACTACCTTTTATAATGACAAGGCTTCCATCCATTGGGGTAACAAAAATCTCGACAACAGACTACCTTCCATAATGACAAGGCTACCACCCATTAGAGTAACATAGATATCGACAAAAAACTACCTTCAATAATGACAAGGCTACCATCCATTGGAATAATAAAAATCTCGACAACAGACTACCTTCCATAATGACAAGGCTACCATCCAATGGAGTTACAAAAATCTCGACAACATACTACCTTCCATAATGACAAAGCTACCATCCATTGGAGTAACAAAAATATCGATAACATACTACCTTCCATAATGACAAGGCTACCATCTATTGGAGTAATAAAAATCTTGGCAACAAACTACCTTCCATAATGACAAGGCTATCATCCATTGTAGTAACAAAAATCTGGACAACATACTACCTTCCATAATGACAAGGCTACAATCCATTGTAGTAACAAAAATATCGATAACATACTACGTTCCATAATGACATGGCTACCATCTATTGTAGTAACAAAAATCTCGACAATAAACTACGTTCAATAATGACAAGGCTACCATCCATTGGAGTAACAAAAATCACGACAACATACTACCTTCCATAATGACAAGGCTACCATCCATTAGAGTTACAAAAATCTGGACAACAGACTACCTTCCATAATGACAAGGCTACCATCCATTGGAGTAACAAAAATATAAACAAGAGACTACCTTCCATAATGACAAGACTACCATCCAATGGAGTAACAAAAATCTCCACAACAGACTACCTTCTATAATGACAAGGCTACCATCCATTGGAGTAACAAAAATCACAAAAACAAACTACCTTCTATAATGACAAGGCTACCATCCATTGGGGTAACAAAAATCTCGACAACATACTACCTTCCATAATGACAAGGCTACCACCCATTAGAGTAACATAGATATCGACAAAAAACTACCTTCCATAATGACAAGGCTACCATCCATTGGAATAATAAAAATCTCGACAACAAACTACCTTCCATAATGACATGGCTACCATCCAATGGAGTTACAAAAATCTCGACAACATACTACCTTCCATAATGACAAAGCTACCATCCATTGGAGTAACAAAAATATCGACAACATACTACCTTCCATAATGACAAGGCTACCATCTATTGGAGTAATAAAAATCCTGACAACAGACTACCTTCCATAATGACAAGGCTATCATCCATTGTAGTAACAAAAATTGGACAACATACTACCTTCCATAATGACAAGGCTACCATCCATTGTAGTAACAAAAATATCGACAACATACTACGTTCCATAATGACAAGGCTACCATCTATTGTAGTAACATAAATCTCGACAACAGACTACGTTCAATAATGACAAAGCTACCATCCATTGGAGTAAAAAAAATCACGACAACATACTACCCACCATAATGACAAGGCTACCATCCATTAGAGTAACAAAAATCTGGACAACAGACTACCTTCCATAATGACAAGGCTACCATCCATTGGAGTAAAAAAAATATAAACAAGAGACTACCTTCCATAATGACAAGGCTACCATCCAATAAAGTTACAAAAATCTCGACAACATACTACCTTCCATAATGACAAAGCTACCATCCATTGGAGTAACAAAAATATCGACAACATACTACCTTCCATAATGACAAGGCTACCATCTATTGGAGTAATAAAAATCTTGGCAACAGACTACCTTCCATAATGACAAGGCTATCATCCATTGTAGTAACAAAAATCTGGACAACATACTACCTTCCATAATGACAAGGCTACAATCCATTGTAGTAACAAAAATATCGATAACATACTACGTTCCATAATGACAAGGCTACCATCTATTGTAGTAACAAAAATCTCGACAATAAACTACGTTCAATAATGACAAGGCTACCATCCATTGGAGCAACAAAAATCACGACAACATACTACCTTCCATAATGACAAGGCTAGCATCCATTAGAGTAACAAAAATCTTGACATCAGACAACCTTCCATAATGACAAGGCTACCATCCATTGGAGTAACAAAAATATAAACAAGAGACTACCTTCCATAATGACAAGGCTACCATCCAATGGAGTAACAAAAATCTCCACAACAGACTACCTTCTATAATGACAAGGCTACCATCCATTGGAGTAACAAAAATCACAAAAACAAACTACCTTCTATAATGACAAGGCTACCATCCATTGGGGTAACAAAAATCTCGACAACAGACTACCTTCCATAATGACAAGGCTACCACCCATTAGAGTAACATAGATATCGACAAAAAAGTACCTTCCATAATGACAAGGCTACCATCCATTCGAATAATAAAAATCTCGACAACAGACTACCTTCCATAATGACATGGCTACCATCCAATGGAGTTACAAAAATCTCGACAACATACTACCTTCCATAATGACAAAGCTACCATCCATTGGAGTAACAAAAATATCGACAACATACTACCTTCCATAATGACAAGGCTACCATCCAATGGAGTAACAAAAATCTACACAACAGACTATCTTCCATAATGACAAGGCTACCATCCATTGGAGTAACAAAAATCACAAAAACAAACTACCTTCTATAATGACAAGGCTACCATCCATTGGGGTAACAAAAATCTCGACAACAGACTACCTTCCATAATGACAAGGCTACCACCCATTAGAGTAACATAGATATCGACAAAAAACTACCTTCCATAATGACAAGGCTACCATCCATTGGAATAATAAAAATATCGACAACAGACTACCTTCCATAATTACAAGGCTACCATCCAATGGAGTTACAAAAATCTCGACAACATACTACCTTCCATAATGACAAAGCTACCATCCATTGGAGTAACAAAAATATCGACAACATACTACCTTCCATAATGACAAGGCTACCATCTATTGGAGTAATAAAAATCCTGACAACAGACTACCTTCCATAATGACAAGGCTATCATCCATTGTAGTAACAAAAATCTGGACAACATACTACCTTCCATAATGACAAGGCTACCATCCATTGTAGTAACAAAAATATCGACAACATACTATGTTCCATAATGACAAGGCTACCATCTATTGTAGTAACAAAAATCTCGACAACAGACAACATTCAATAATGACAAGGCTACCATCCATTGGAGTAACAAAAATCACGACAACATACTACCTTCCATAATGACAAGGCTACCATCAATTAGAGTAACAAAAATCTGGACAACAGACTACCTTCCATAATGACAAGGCTACCATCAATTAGAGTAACAAAAATATAAACAAGAGACTACCTTCCATAATGACAAGGCTACCATCCAATGGAGTAACAAAAATCTACACAACAGACTACCTTCCATAATGACAAGGCTATCATCCAATGGAGTAACAAAAATCTCGAAAATAGACTCCCTTCAATAATAACAAGGCTACCATCCATTGGAGTAACAAAAATCTTGAGAACAAACTACCTTCCATAATGACAAGGCTACCATCCATTAGAATAACAAAAATATGGACAACAAACTACCTTCCATAATGACAAGGCTACCATCCACTGGAGTAACAAAAATATCAACAAGAGACTACCTTCCATCATGACAAGGCTACCATCCATTGGAGTACCAAAAATTTCGACAACAAACTACCTTCTATAATGACAAGGCTACCATCCATTGGAGTAACAAAAATCTCGAAAACAGACTACCTTCCATAAAGACTAGGCTACCATCCATTGGAATAACAAAAATCTCGACAACAAATTACCTTCCATAATGACAAGGCTACCATACATTATAGTAACAAAAATCTGAACAACAGACTACCTTCCATAATGACAAGGCTACCATCCATTGGAGTAACAAAAATATCAACAAGAGACTACCTTCCATAATGACAAGGCTACCATTCATTGGAGTACCAAAAATCTCGAAAACATACTACCCTCTATAATGACAAGGCTACCATCCATTGGAGTAACAAAAATCTCTAAAACAGACTACCTTCCATAAAGATTAGGCTGCCATCCATTGGAATAACAAAAATCTCGACAACAGACTACCTTCCAAAATGACAAGGCTACCATACATTGTAGTAACAAAAATCTGAACAACAAACTACCTTCCATAATGACAAGGCTACCATCCATTGGAGTAACAAAAATCACAAAAACAAACTACCTTCTATAATGACAAGGCTACCATCCATTGGGGTAACAAAAATCTCGACAACAGACTACCTTCCATAATGACAAGGCTACCACCCATTAGAGTAACATAGATATCGACAACATACTACCTTCCATAATGACAAGGCTACCATCTATTATAGTAACAAAAATCTCGACAACATACTACGTTCAATAATGACAAGGCTACCATCCATTGGAGTAACAAAAATCACGACAACAGACTACCTTCCATAATGACAAGGCTACCATCCATTAGAGTAACAAAAATTTGGACAACACACTACCTTCCATAATGACAAGGCTACCATCCATTGGAGTAACAAAAATATAAACAAGAGACTACGTTCAATAATGAAAAGGCTATCATCTAATGGAGTAACAAAAATATCGAAAATAGACTACCTTCAATAATGACAAGGCTACCATCCATTGGAGTAACAAAAATCTTGACAACAGACTACCTTCCATAATGACAAGGCTACCATCCATTAGAATAACAAAAATATGCACAACAGACTACCTTCCATAATGACAAGGCTACAATCCATTGTAGTCACAAAAATATCGACAACATATTACGTTCCATAATGACAAGGCTACCATCTATTGTAGTAACAAAAATCTCGACAACAGACTACGTTCAATAATGACAAGGCTACCATCCATTGGAGTACCAAAAATCTCGACAACATACTACTTTCTATAATGACAAGGCTACCGTCCAATGGAGTAACAAAAATCTCGAAAATAGACTACCTTCCATAAAGACAAGGCTACCATACATTGTAGTAACAAAAATATGAACAACAGACTACCTTCCATAATAACAAGGCTACCATCCATTGGAGTAACAAAAATCACAAAAACAAACTACCTTCTATAATGATAAGGCTACCATCCATTGGGGTAACAAAAATCTCGACAACAAACTACCTTCCATAATGACAAGGCTACCACCCATTAGAGTAACATAGATATCGACAAAAAACTACCTTCCATAATGACAAGGCTACCATCCATTGGAATAATAAAAATCTCGACAACAGACTACCTTCCATAATGACAAGGCTACCATCCAATGGAGTTACAAAAATCTCGACAACATACTACCTTCCATAATGATAAAGCTACCATCCATTGGAGTAACAAAAATATCGACAACATACTACCTTCCATAATGACAAGGCTACCATCTATTGGAGTAATAAAAATCTTGGCAACAGATTACCTTCCATAATGACAAGGCTATCATCCATTGTAGTAACAAAAATCTGGACAACATACTACCTTCCATAATGACAAGGCTACAATTCATTGTAGTAACAAAAATATCGATAACATACTATGTTCCATAATGACAAGGCTACCATCTATTGTAGTAACAAAAATCTCGACAACAGACTACGTTCAATAATGACAAGGCTACCATCCATTGGAGTAACAAAAATCACGACAACATACTACCTTCCATAATGATAAGGCTACCATCCATTAGAGTAACAAAAATCTGTACAACAGACTATCTTCCATAATGACAAGGCTACCATCCATTGGAGTAACAAAAATATAAACAAGAGACTACCTTCCATAATGACAAGGCTATCATCCATTGGAGTAACAAAATTCTCCATAACAGACTACCTTCTATAATGACAAGGCTACCATCCATTGGAGTAACAAAAATCACAAAAACAAACTACCTTCTACAATGACAAGGCTACCATCCATTGGGGTAACAAAAATCTCGACAACAGACTACCTTCCATAATGACAAGGCTACCACCCATTAGAGTAACATAGATATCGACAAAAAACTACCTTCCATAATGACAAGGCTACCATCCATTGGAATAATAAAAATCTCGACAACAGACTACCTTCCATAATGACATGGCTACCATCCAATGGAGTTACAAAAATCTCGACAACATACTACCTTCCATAATGACAAAGCTACCATCCATTGGAGTAACAAAAATATCGACAACATACTACCTTCCATAATGAAAAGGCTACCATCTATTGGAGTAATAAGAATCCTGACAACAGACTACCTTCCATAATGACAAGGCTATCATCCATTGTAGTAACAAAAATCTGGACAACATACTACCTTCCATAATGACAAGGCTACCATCCATTGTAGTAACAAAAATATCGACAACATACTACGTTCCATAATGACAAGGCCACCATCTATTGTAGTAACAAAAATCTCGACAACAGACTACGTTCAATAATGACAAGGCTACCATCCATTGGAGTAACAAAAATCACGACAACATACTACCTTCCATAATGAGAAGGCTACCATCCATTAGAGTAACAAAAATCTGGACAACAGACTACCTTCAATAATGACAAGGCTACCATCCATTGGAGTAACAAAAATATAAACAAGAGACTACGTTCAATAATGACAAGGCTATCATCCAATGGAGTAACAAAAATCTCGAAAATAGACTACCTTCCATCATGACAAGGCTACCATCCATTGGAGTACCAAAAATCTCGACAACAAACTACCTTCTATAATGACAAGGCTACCATCCATTGGAGTAACAAAAATCTCGAAAACAGACTACCTTCAATAAAGACTAGGCTACCATCCATTGGAATAACAAAAATCTCGACAACAGACTACCTTCTATAATGACAGCGCTGCCATACATTATAGTAACAAAAATATGAACAACAGACTACCTTCCATAATGACAAGGCTACCATCCATTGGAGTAACAAAAATATCAACAAGAGACTACCTTCCATAATGACAAGGCTACCATCCATTGGAGTACCAAAAATCTCGACAACATACTACCCTCTATAATGATAAGGCTACCATCCATTGGAGTAACAAAAATCTCGAAAACAGACTACCTTCCATAAAAATTAGGCTGCCATCCATTGGAATAACAAAAATCTCGACAACAGACTACCTTCAATAATGACAAGGCTACCATACATTGTAGTAACAAAAATATCGACAACATACTACCTTCCATAATGACAAGGCTACCATCTATTGTAGTAACAAAAATCTCGACAACATACTACGTTCAATAATGACAAGGCTAACATCCATTGGAGTAACAAAAATCACGACAACAGACTACCTTCCATAATGACAAGGCTACCATCCATTAGAGTAACAAAAATTTGGACAACACACTACCTTCCATAATGACAAGTCTACCATCCATTGGAGTAACAAAAATATAAACAAGAGACTACGTTCAATAATGACAAGGCTATCATCCAATGGAGTAACAAAAATCTCGAAAATAGACTACCTTCAATAATGACAAGGCTACCACCCATTGGAGTAACAAAAATCTTGACAACAGACTACCTTCCATAATGACAAGGCTACCATCCATTAGAATGACAAAAATATGGACAACAAACTACCTTCCATTATGACAAGGCTACAATCCATTGTAGTAACAAAAATATCGACAACATACTACGTTCCATAATGACAAGGCCACCATCTATTGTAGTAACAAAAATCTCGACAACAGACTACGTTCAATAATGACAAGGATACCATCCATTGGAGTACCAAAAATCTCGACAACATACTACTTTCTATAATGACAAGGCTACCGTCCAATGGAGTAACAAAAATCTCAAAAACAGACTACCTTCCATAAAGACTCGGCTACCATCCATTGGAATAACAAAAATCTCGACAACAGACTATCTTCCAAAATGACAAGGCTACCATACATTGTAGTAACAAAAATCTCAACAACAGACTACCTTCCATAATGACAAGGCTACCATCCATTGGAGTAACAAAAATCACAAAAACAAACTACCTTTTATAATTGCAAGGCTACCATCCATTGGGGTAACAAAAATCTCGACAACAGACTACCTTCCATAATGACAAGGCTACCACCCATTAGAGTAACATAGATATCGACAAAAAACTACCTTCCATAATGACAAGGCTACCATCCATTGGAATAATAAAAATCTCGACAACAGACTACCTTCCATAATAACAAGGCTACCATCCAATGGAGTTACAAAAATATCGACAACATACTACCTTCCATAATGACAAAGCTACCATCCATTGGAGTAACAAAAATATCGACAACATACTACCTTCCATAATGACAAGGCTACCATCTATTGGAGTAATAAAAATCTTGGCAACAGACTACCTTCCATAATGACAAGGCTATCATCCATTGTAGTAACCAAAATCTGGACAACATACTACCTTCCACAATGACAAGGCTACAATCCATTGTAGTAACAAAAATATCGATAACATACTACGTTCCATAATGACAAGGCTACCATCTATTGTAGTAACAAAAATCTCGACAACAGACTACGTTCAATAATGACAAGGCTACCATCCATTGGAGTACCAAAAATCTCGACAACATACTACTTTCTATAATAACAAGGCTACCGTCCAATGGAGTAACAAAAATCTAGAAAATAGACTACCTTCCATAAAGACAAGGCTACCATACATTGTAGTAACAAAAATATGAACAACAGACTACCTTCCATAATTACAAGGCTACCATCCATTGGAGTAACAAAAATCACAAAAACAAACTACCTTCTACAATGACAAGGCTACCATCCATTGGGGTAACAAAAATCTCGACAACAGACTACCTTCCATAATGACAAGGCTACCACCCATTAGAGTAACATAGATATCGACAAAAAACTACCTTCCATAATGACAAGGCTACCATCCATTGGAATAATAAAAATCTCGACAACAGACTACCTTCCCTAATGACATGGCTACCATCCAATGGAGTTACAAAAATCTCGACAACATACTACCTTCCATAATGACAAAGCTACCATCCATTGGAGTAACAAAAATATCGACAACATACTACCTTCCATAATGAAAAGGCTACCATCTATTGGAGTAATAAGAATCCTGACAACAGACTACCTTCCATAATGACAAGGCTATCATCCATTGTAGAAACAAAAATCTGGACAACATACTACCTTCCATAATGACAAGGCTACCATCCATTGTAGTAACAAAAATATCGACAACATACTACGTTCCATAATGACAAGGCCACCATCTATTGTAGTAACAAAAATCTCGACAACAGTCTACGTTCAATAATGACAAGGCTACCATCAATTGGAGTAACAAAAATCACGACAACATACTACCTTCCATAATGACAAGGCTACCATCCATTAGAGTAACAAAAATCTGGACAACAGACTACCTTCAATAATGACAAGGCTACCATCCATTGGAGTAACAAAAATATAAACAAGAGACTGCGTTCAATAATGACAAGGCTATCATCCAATGGAGTAACAAAAATCTCTAAAATAGACTACCTTCCATCATGACAAGGCTACCATCCATTGGAGTACCAAAAATCTCGACAACAAACTACCTTCTATATTGACAAGGCTACCATCCATTGGAGTAACAAAAATCTCGAAAACAGACTACCTTCAATAAAGACTAGGCTACCATCCATTGGAATAACAAAAATCTCGACAACAGCCTACCTTCTATAATGACAGCGCTACCATACATTATAGTAACAAAAATATGAACAACAGACTACCTTCCATAATGACAAGGCTACCATCCATTGGAGTAAAAAAAATATCAACAAGAGACTACCTTCCATAATGACAAGGCTACCATCCATTGGAGTACCAAAAATCTCGACAACATACTACCCTCTATAATGATAAGGCTACCATCCATTGGAGTAACAAAAATCTCGAAAACAGACTACCTTCCATAAAGATTAGGCTGCCATCCATTGGAATGACAAAAATCTCGACAACAGACTACCTTCCATAATGACAAGGCTACCATACATTGTAGTAACAAAAATATCGACAACATACTACCTTCCAAAATGACAAGGCTACCATCTATTGTAGTAACAAAAATCTCGACAACATACTACGTTCTATAATGACAAGGCTAACATCCATTGGAGTAACAAAAATCACGACAACAGACTACCTTCCATAATGACAAGGCTACCATCCATTAGAGTAACAAAATTTTGGACAACACACTACCTTCCATAATGACAAGTCTACCATCCATTGGAGTAACAAAAATATAAACAAGAGACTACGTTCAATAATGACAAGGCTATCATCCAATGGAGTAACAAAAATCTCGAAAATAGACTACCTTCAATAATGACAAGGCTACCACCCATTGGAGTAACAAAAATCTTGACAACAGACTACCTTCCATAATGACAAGGCTACCATCCATTAGAATAACAAAAATATGGACAACAAACTACCTTCCATTATGACAAGGCTACAATCCATTGTAGTAACAAAAATATCGACAACAAACTACGTTCCATAATGACAAGGCTACCATCTATTGTAGTAACAAAAATCTCGACAACAGACTACGTTCAATAATGACAAGGATACCATCCATTGGAGTACCAAAAATCTCGACAACATACTACTTTCTATAATGACAAGGCTACCGTCCAATGGAGTAACAAAAATCTCAAAAACAGACTACCTTCCATAAAGACTCGGCTACCATCCATTGGAATAACAAAAATCTCGACAACAGACTATCTTCCAAAATGACAAGGCTACCATACAATGTAGTAACAAAAATCTCAACAACAGACTACCTTCCATAATGACAAGGCTACCATCCATTGGAGTAACAAAAATCACAAAAACAAACTACCTTCTATAATTGCAAGGCTACCATCCATTGGGGTAACAAAAATCTTGACAACAGACTACCTTCCATAATGACAAGGCTACCACCCATTAGAGTAACATAGATATCGACAAAAAACTACCTTCCATAATGACAAGGCTACCATCCATTGGAATAATAAAAACCTCGACAACAGACTACCTTCCATAATAACAAGGCTACCATCCAATGGAGTTACAAAAATATCGACAACATACTACCTTCCATAATGACAAAGCTACCATCCATTGGAGTAACAAAAATATCGACAACATACTACCTTCCATAATGACAAGGCTACCATCTATTGGAGTAATAAAAATCTTGGCAACAGACTACCTTCCATAATGACAAGGCTATCATCCATTGTAGTAACCAAAATCTGGACAACATACTACCTTCCACAATGACAAGGCTACAATCCATTGTAGTAACAAAAATATCGATAACATACTACGTTCCATAATGACAAGGCTACCATCTATTGTAGTAACAAAAATCTCGACAACAGACTACGTTCAATAATGACAAGGCTACCATCCATTGGAGTACCAAAAATCTCGACAACATACTACTTTCTATAATAACAAGGCTACCGTCCAATGGAGTAACAAAAATCTCGAAAATAGACTACCTTCCATAAAGACAAGGCTACCATACATTGTAGTAACAAAAATATGAACAACAGACTACCTTCCATAATGACAAGGCTACCATCCATTGGAGTAACAAAAATCACAAAAACAAACTACCTTCTACAATGACAAGGCTACCATCCATTGGGGTAACATAAATCTCGACAACAAACTACCTTCCATAATGACAAGGCTACCACCCATTAAAGTAACATAGATATCGACAAAAAACTACCTTCCATAATGACAAGGCTACCATCCATTGGAATAATAAAAATCTCGACAACAGACTACCTTCCATAATGACATGGCTACCATCCAATGGAGTTACAAAAATCTCGACAACATACTACCTTCCATAATGACAAAGCTAGCATCCATTGGAGTAACAAAAATATCGACAACATACTACCTTCCATAATGAAAAGGCTACCATCTATTGGAGTAATAAGAATCCTGACAACAGACTACCTTCCATAATGACAAGGCTATCATCCATTGTAGTAACAAAAATCTGGACAACATACTACCTTCCATAATGACAAGGCTACCATCCATTGTAGTAACAAAAATATCGACAACATACTACGTTCCATAATGACAAGGCTACCATCTATTGTTGTAACAAAAATCTCGACAACAGACTACGTTCAATAATGACAAGGCTACCATCCATTGGAGTAACAAAAATCACGACAACATACTACCTTCCATAATGACAAGGCTACCATCCATTAGAGTAACAAAAATCTGGACAACAGACTACCTTCAATAATGACAAGGCTACCATCCATTGGAGTAACAAAAATATAAACAAGAGACTACGTTCTATAATGATAAGGCTATCATCCAATGGAGTAACAAAAATCTCGAAAATAGACTACCTTCCATCATGACAAGGCTACCATCCATTGGAGTACCAAAAATCTCGACAACAAACTACCTTCTATATTGACAAGGCTACCATCCATTGGAGTAACAAAAATCTCGAAAACAGACTACCTTCAATAAAGACTAGGCTACCATCCATTGGAATAACAAAAATCTCGACAACAGACTACCTTCTATAATGACAGCGCTACCATACATTATAGTAACAAAAATATGAACAACATACTACCTTCCATAATGACAAGGCTACCATCCATTGGAGTAACAAAAATATCAACAAGAGACTACCTTCCATAATGACAAGGCTACCATCCATTGGAGTACCAAAAATCTCGACAACATACTACCCTCTATAATGATAAGGCTACCATCCATTGGAGTAACAAAAATCTCGAAAACAGACTACCTTCCATAAAGATTAGGCTGCCATCCATTGGAATAACAAAAATCTCGACAACAGACTACCTTCCATAATGACAAGGCTACCATACATTGTAGTAACAAAAATATCGACAACATACTACCTTCCATAATGACAAGGCTACCATCTATTGTAGTAACAAAAATCTCGACAACATACTACGTTCAATAATGACAAGGCTAACATCCATTGGAGTAACAAAAATCACGACAACAGACTACCTTCCATAATGACAAGGCTACCATCCATTAGAGTAACAAAAATTTGGACAACACACTACCTTCCATAATGACAAGTCTACCATCCATTGGAGTAACAAAAATATAAACAAGAGACTACGTTCAATAATGACAAGGCTATCATCCAATGGAGTAACAAAAATCTCGAAAATAGACTACCTTCAATAATGACAAGGCTACCACCCATTGGAGTAACAAAAATCTTGACAACAGACTACCTTCAATAATGACAAGGCTACCATCCATTAGAATAACAAAAATATGGACAACAAACTACCTTCCATTATGACAAGGCTACAATCCATTGTAGTAACAAAAATATCGACAACATACTACGTTCCATAATGACAAGGCTACCATCTATTGTAGTAACAAAAATCTCGACAACAGACTACATTCAATAATGACAAGGATACCATCCATTGGAGTACCAAAAATCTGGACAACATACTACTTTCTATAATGACAAGGCTACCGTCCAATGGAGTAACAAAAATCTCAAAAATAGACTACCTTCCATAAAGACTCGGCTACCATCCATTGGAATAACAAAAATCTCGACAACAGACTATCTTCCAAAATGACAAGGCTACCATACAATGTAGTAACAAAAATCTCAACAACAGACTACCTTCCATAATGACAAGGCTACCATCCATTGGAGTAACAAAAATCACAAAAACAAACTACCATCTATAATTGCAAGGCTACCATCCATTGGGGTAACAAAAATCTCGACAACAGACTACCTTCCATAATGACAAGGCTACCACCCATTAGAGTAACATAGATATCGACAAAAAACTACCTTCCATAATGACAAGGCTACCATCCATTGGAATAATAAAAATCTCGACAACAGACTACCTTCCATAATAACAAGGCTACCATCCAATGGAGTTACAAAAATATCGACAACATACTACCTTCCATAATGACAAAGCTACCATCCATTGGAGTAACAAAAATATCGACAACATACTACCTTCCATAATGACAAGGCTACCATCTATTGGAGTAATAAAAATCTTGGCAACAGACTACCTTCCATAATGACAAGGCTATCATCCATTGTAGTAACCAAAATCTGGACAATATACTACCTTCCACAATGACAAGGCTACAATCCATTGTAGTAACAAAAATATCGATAACATACTACATTCCATAATGACAAGGCTACCATCTATTGTAGTAACAAAAATCTCGACAACAGACTACGTTCAATAATGACAAGGCTACCATCCATTGGAGTACCAAAAATCTCGACAACATACTACTTTCTATAATAACAAGGCTACCGTCCAATGGAGTAACAAAAATCTCGAAAATAGACTACCTTCCATAAAGACAAGGCTACCATAAATTGTAGTAACAAAAATATGAACAACAGACTACCTTCCATAATGACAAGGCTACCATCCATTGGGGTAACAAAAATCTCGACAACAAACTACCTTCCATAATGACAAGGCTACCACCCATTAGAGTAACATAGATATCGACAAAAAACTACCTTCCATAATGACAAGGCTACCATCCATTGGAATAATAAAAATCTCGACAACAGACTACCTTCCATAATGACAAGGCTACCATCCAATGGAGTTACAAAAATCTCGACAACATACTACCTTCCATAATGACAAGGCTACAATTCATTGTAGTAACAAAAATATCGATAACATACTACGTTCCATAATGACAAGGCTACCATCTATTGTAGTAACAAAAATCTCGACAACAGACTACGTTCAATAATGACAAGGCTACCATCCATTGGAGTAACAAAAATCACGACAACATACTACCTTCCATAATGACAAGGCTACCATCCATTAGAGTAACAAAAATCTGGACAACAAACTATCTTCCATAATGACAAGGCTACCATCCATTGGAGTAACAAAAATATAAACAAGAGACTACCTTCCATAATGACAAGGCTACCATCCATTGGAGTAACAAAATTATCCATAGCAGACTACCTTCTATAATGACAAGGCTACCATCCATTGGAGTAACAAAAATCACAAAAACAAACTACCTTCTACAATGACAAGGCTACCATCCATTGGGGTAACAAAAATCTCGACAACAGACTACCTTCCATAATGACAAGGCTACCACCCATTAGAGTAACATAGATATCGACAAAAAACTACCTTCCATAATGACAAGGCTACCATCCATTGGAATAATAAAAATCTCGACAACAGACTACCTTCCATAATGACAAGGCTACCATCCAATGGAGTTACAAAAATCTCGACAACATACTACCTTCCATAATGATAAAGCTACCATCCATTGGAGTAACAAAAATATCGACAACATACTACCTTCCATAATGACAAGGCTACCATCTATTGGAGTAATAAAAATCTTGGCAACAGACTACCTTCCATAATGACAAGGCTATCATCCATTGTAGTAACAAAAATCTGGACAACATACTACCTTCCATAATGACAAGGCTACAATTCATTGTAGTAACAAAAATATCGATAACATACTACGTTCCATAATGACAAGGCTACCATCTATTGTAGTAACAAGAATCTCGACAACAGACTACGTTCAATAATGACAAGGCTACCATCCATTGGAGTAACAAAAATCACGACAACATACTACCTTCCATAATGACAAGGCTACCATCCATTAGAGTAACAAAAATCTGGACAACAGACTATCTTCCATAATGACAAGGCTACCATCCATTGGAGTAACAAAAATATAAACAAGAGACTACCTTCCATAATGACAAGACTACCATCCATTGGAGTAACAAAATTCTCCATAACAGACTACCTTCTATAATGACAAGGCTACCATCCATTGGAGTAACAAAAATCACAAAAACAAACTGCCTTCTACAATGACAAGGCTACCATCCATTGGGGTAACAAAAATCTCGACAACAGACTACCTTCCATAATGACAAGGCTACCACCCATTAGAGTAACATAGATATCGACAAAAAACTACCTTCCATAATGACAAGGCTACCATCCATTGGAATAATAAAAATCTCGACAACAGACTACCTTCCATAATGACATGGCAACCATCCAATGGAGTTACAAAAATCTCGACAACATACTACCTTCCATAATGACAAAGCTACCATCCATTGGAGTAACAAAAATATCGACAACATACTACCTTCCATAATGAAAAGGCTACCAATTATTGGAGTAATAAGAATCCTGACAACAGACTACCTTCCATAATGACAAGGCTATCATCCATTGTAGTAACAAAAATATGGACAACATACTACCTTCCATAATGACAAGGCTACCATCCATTGTAGTAACAAAAATATCGACAACATACTACGTTCCATAATGACAAGGCTACCATCTATTGTAGTAACAAAAATCTCGACAACAGACTACGTTCAATAATGACAAGGCTACCATCCATTGGAGTAACAAAAATCACGACAACATACTACCTTTCATAATGACAAGGCTACCATCCATTAGAGTAACAAAAATCTGGACAACAGACTACCTTCAATAATGACAAGGCTACCATCCATTGGAGTAACAAAAATATAAACAAGAGACTACGTTCAATAATGACAAGGCTATCATCCAATGGAGTAACAAAAATCTCGAAAATGGACTACCTTCCATCATGACAAGGCTACCATCCATTGGAGTACCAAAAATCTCGACAACAAACTACCTTCTATAATGACAAGGCTACCATCCATTGGAGTAACAAAAATCTCGAAAACAGACTACCTTCAATAAAGACTAGGCTACCATCCATTGGAATAACAAAAATCTCGACAACAGACTACCTTCTATAATAACAGCGCTACCATACATTATAGTAACAAAAATATGAACAACAGACTACCTTCCATAATGACAAGGCTACCATCCATTGGAGTAACAAAAATATCAACAAGAGACTACCTTCCATAATGACAAGGCTACCATCCATTGGAGTACCAAAAATCTCGACAACATACTACCCTCTATAATGATAAGGCTACCATCCATTGGAGTAACAAAAATCTCGAAAACAGACTACCTTCCATAAAGATTAGGCTGCCATCCATTTGAATAACAAAAATCTCGACAACTGACTACCTTCCATAATGACAAGGCTACCATACATTGTAGTAACAAAAATATCGACAACATACTACCTTCCATAATGACAAGGCTACCATCTATTGTAGTAACAAAAATCTCGACAACATACTACGTTCAATAATGACAAGGCTACCATCCATTGGAGTAACAAAAATCACGACAACAGACTACCTTCCATAATGACAAGGCTACCATCCATTAGAGTAACAAAAATTTGGACAACACACTACCTTCCATAATGACAAGTCTACCATCCATTGGAGTAACAAAAATATAAACAAGAGACTACGTTCAATAATGACAAGTCTATCATCCAATGGAGTAACAAAAATCTCGAAAATAGACTACCTTCAATAATGACAAGGCTACCACCCATTGGAGTAACAAAAATCTTGACAACAGACTACCTTCCATAATGACAAGGCTACCATCCATTAGAATAACAAAAATATGGACAACAAACTACCTTCCATTATGACAAGGTTACAATCCATTGTAGTAACAAAAATATCGACAACATACTACGTTCCATAATGACAAGGCTACCATCTATTGTAGTAACAAAAATCTCGACAACAGACTACGTTCAATAATGACAAGGATACCATCCATTGGAGTACCAAAAATCTCGACAACATACTACTTTCTATAATGACAAGGCTACCGTCCAATGGAGTAACAAAAATCTCAAAAACAGACTACCTTCCATAAAGACTCGGCTACCTTCCATTGGAATAACAAAAATCTCGACAACAGACTATCTTCCAAAATGACAAGGCTACCATACAATGTAGTAACAAAAATCTCAACAACAGACTACCTTCCATAATGACAAGGCTACCATCCATTGGAGTAACAAAAATCACAAAAACAAACTACCTTCTATAATTGCAAGGCTACCATCCATTGGGGTAACAAAAATCTCGACAACAGACTACCTTCCATAATGACAAGGCTACCACCCATTAGAGTAACATAGATATCGACAAAAAACTACCTTCCATAATGACAAGGCTACCATCCATTGGAATAATAAAAATCTCGACAACAGACTACCTTCCATAATAACAAGGCTACCATCCAATGTAGTTACAAAAATATCGACAACATACTACCTTCCATAATGACAAAGCTACCATCCATTGGAGTAACAAAAATATCGACAACATACTACCTTCCATAATGACAAGGCTACCATCTATTGGAGTAATAAAAATCTTGGCAACAGACTACCTTCCATAATAACAAGGCTATCATCCATTGTAGTAACCAAAATCTGGACAACATACTACCTTCCACAATGACAAGGCTACAATCCATTGTAGTAACAAAAATATCGATAACATACTACATTCCATAATGACAAGGCTACCATCTATTGTAGTAACAAAAATCTCGACAACAGACTACGTTCAATAATGACAAGGCTACCATCCATTGGAGTACCAAAAATCTCGACAACATACTACTTTCTATAATAACAAGGCTACCGTCCAATGGAGTAACAAAAATCTCGAAAATAGACTACCTTCCATAAAGACAAGGCTACCATACATTGTAGTAACAAAAATATGAACAACAGACTACCTTCCATAATGACAAGGCTACCATCCATTGGAGTAACAAAAATCACAAAAACAAACTACCTTCTATAATGATAAGGCTACCATCCATTGGGGTAACAAAAATCTCGACAACAAACTACCTTCCATAATGACAAGGCTACCACCCATTAGAGTAACATAGATTTCGACAAAAAACTACCTTCCATAATGACAAGGCTACCATCCATTGGAATAATAAAACTCTCGACAACAGACTACCTTCCATAATGACAAGGCTACCATCCAATGGAGTTACAAAAATCTCGACAACATACTACCTTCCATAATGATAAAGCTACCATCCATTGGAGTAACAAAAATATCGACAACATACTACCTTCCATAATGACAAGGCTACCATCTATTGGAGTAATAAAAATCTTGGCAACAGACTACCTTCCATAATGACAAGGCTACCATCCATTGTAGTAACAAAAATCTGGACAACATACTACCTTCCATAATGACAAGGCTACAATTCATTGTAGTAACAAAAATATTGATAACATACTACGTTCCATAATGACAAGGCTACCATCTATTGTAGTAACAAAAATCTCGACAACAGACTACGTTCAATAATGACAAGGCTACCATCCATTGGAGTAACAAAAATCACGACAACATACTACCTTCCATAATGACAAGGCTACCATCCATTAGAGTAACAAAAATCTGGACAACAGACTATCTTCCATAATGACAAGGCTACCATCCATTGGAGTAACAAAAATATAAACAAGAGACTACCTTCCATAATGACAAGGCTACCATCCATTGGAGTAACAAAATTCTCCATAACAGACTACCTTCTATAATGACAAGGCTACCATCCATTGGAGTAACAAAAATCACAAAAACAAACTACCTTCTACAATGACAAGGCTACCATCCATTGGGGTAACAAAAATCTCGACAACAGACTACCTTCCATAATGACAAGGCTACCACCCATTAGAGTAACATAGATATCGACAAAAAACTACCTTCCATAATGACAAAGCTACCATCCATTGGAATAATAAAAATCCCGACAACAGACTACCTTCCATAATGACATGGCTACCATCCAATGGAGTTACAAAAATCTCGACAACATACTACCTTCCATAATGACAAAGCTACCATCCATTGGAGTAACAAAAATATCGACAACATACTACCTTCCATAATGAAAAGGCTACCAATTATTGGAGTAATAAGAATCCTGACAACAGACTACCTTCCATAATGACAAGGCTATCATCCATTGTAGTAACAAAAATCTGGACAACATACTACCTTCCATAATGACAAGGCTACCATCCATTGTAGTAACAAAAATATCGACAACATACTACGTTCCATAATGACAAGGCTACCATCTATTGTAGTAACAAAAATCTCGACAACAGACTACGTTCAATAATGACAAGGCTACCATCCATTGGAGTAACAAAAATCACGACAACATACTACCTTCAATAATGACAAGGCTACCATCCATTAGAGTAACAAAAATCTGGACAACAGACTACCTTCAATAATGACAAGGCTACCATCCATTGGAGTAACAAAAATATAAACAAGAGACTACGTTCAATAATGACAAGGCTATCATCCAATGGAGTAACAAAAATCTCGAAAATGGACTACCTTCCATCATGACAAGGCTACCATCCATTGGAGTACCAAAAATCTCGACAACAAACTACCTTCTATAATGACAAGGCTACCATCCATTGGAGTAACAAAAATCTCGAAAACAGACTAGCTTCAATAAAGACTAGGCTACCATCCATTGGAATAACAAAAATCTCGACAACAGACTACCTTCTATAATAACAGCGCTACCATACATTATAGTAACAAAAATATGAACAACAGACTACCTTCCATAATGACAAGGCTACCATCCATTGGAGTAACAAAAATATCAACAAGAGACTACCTTCCATAATGACAAGGCTACCATCCATTGGAGTACCAAAAATCTCGACAACATACTACCCTCTATAATGATAAGGCTACCATCCATTGGAGTAACAAAAATCTCGAAAACAGACTACCTTCCATAAAGATTAGGCTGCCATCCATTTGAATAACAAAAATCTCGACAACAGACTACCTTCTATAATGACAAGGCTACCATACATTGTAGTAACAAAAATATCGACAACATACTACCTTCCATAATGACAAGGCTACCATCTATTGTAGTAACAAAAATCTCGACAACATACTACGTTCAATAATGACAAGGCTACCATCCATTGGAGTAACAAAAATCACGACAACAGACTACCTTCCATAATGACAAGGCTACCATCCATTAGAGTAACAAAAATTTGGACAACACACTACCTTCCATAATGACAAGTCTACCATCCATTGGAGTAACAAAAATATAAACAAGAGACTACGTTCAATAATGACAAGTCTATCATCCAATGGAGTAACAAAAATCTCGAAAATAGACTACCTTCAATAATGACAAGGCTACCACCCATTGGAGTAACAAAAATCTTGACAACAGACTACCTTCCATAATGACAAGGCTACCATCCATTAGAATAACAAAAATATGGACAACAAACTACCTTCCATTATGACAAGGTTACAATCCATTGTAGTAACAAAAATATCGACAACATACTACGTTCCATAATGACAAGGCTACCATCTATTGTAGTAACAAAAATCTCGACAACAGACTACGTTCAATAATGACAAGGATACCATCCATTGGAGTACCAAAAATCTCGACAACATACTACTTTCTATAATGACAAGGCTACCGTCCAATGGAGTAACAAAAATCTCAAAAACAGACTACCTTCCATAAAGACTCGGCTACCTTCCATTGGAATAACAAAAATCTCGACAACAGACTATCTTCCAAAATGACAAGGCTACCATACAATGTAGTTACAAAAATATCGACAACATACTACCTTCCATAATGACAAAGCTACCATCCATTGGAGTAACAAAAATATCGACAACATACTACCTTCCATAATGACAAGGCTACCATCTATTGGAGTAATAAAAATCTTGGCAACAGACTACCTTCCATAATGACAAGGCTTTCATCCATTGTAGTAACCAAAATCTGGACAACATACTACCTTCCACAATGACAAGGCTACAATCCATTGTAGTAACAAAAATATCGATAACATACTACATTCCATAATGACAAGGCTACCATCTATTGTAGTAACAAAAATCTCGACAACAGACTACGTTCAATAATGACAAGGCTACCATCCATTGGAGTACCAAAAATCTCGACAACATACTACTTTCTATAATAACAAGGCTACCGTCCAATGGAGTAACAAAAATCTCGAAAATAGACTACCTTCCATAAAGACAAGGCTACCATACATTGTAGTAACAAAAATATGAACAACTGACTACCTTCCATAATGACAAGGCTACCATCCATTGGAGTAACAAAAATCACAAAAACAAACTACCTTCTATAATGATAAGGCTACCATCCATTGGGGTAACAAAAATCTCGACAACAAACTACCTTCCATAATGACAAGGCTACCACCCATTAGAGTAACATAGATTTCGACAAAAAACTACCTTCCATAATGACAAGGCTACCATCCATTGGAATAATAAAACTCTCGACAACAGACTACCTTCCATAATGACAAGGCTACCATCCAATGGAGTTACAAAAATCTCGACAACATACTACCTTCCATAATGATAAAGCTACCATCCATTGGAGTAACAAAAATATCGACAACATACTACCTTCCATAATGACAAGGCTACCATCTATTGGAGTAATAAAAATCTTGGCAACAGACTACCTTCCATAATGACAAGGCTACCATCCATTGTAGTAACAAAAATCTGGACAACATACTACCTTCCATAATGACAAGGCTACAATTCATTGTAGTAACAAAAATATCGATAACATACTACGTTCCATAATGACAAGGCTACCATCTATTGTAGTAACAAAAATCTCGACAACAGACTACGTTCAATAATGACAAGGCTACCATCCATTGGAGTAACAAAAATCACGACAACATACTACCTTCCATAATGACAAGGCTACCATCCATTAGAGTAACAAAAATCTGGACAACAGACTATCTTCCATAATGACAAGGCTACCATCCATTGGAGTAACAAAAATATAAACAAGAGACTACCTTCCATAATGACAAGGCTACCATCCATTGGAGTAACAAAATTCTCCATAACAGACTACCTTCTATAATGACAAGGCTACCATCCATTGGAGTAACAAAAATCACAAAAACAAACTACCTTCTACAATGACAAGGCTACCATCCATTGGGGTAACAAAAATCTCGACAACAGACTACCTTCCATAATGACAAGGCTACCACCCATTAGAGTAACATAGATATCGACAAAAAACTACCTTCCATAATGACAAAGCTACCATCCATTGGAATAATAAAAATCCCGACAACAGACTACCTTCCATAATGACATGGCTACCATCCAATGGAGTTACAAAAATCTCGACAACATACTACCTTCCATAATGACAAAGCTACCATCCATTGGAGTAACAAAAATATCGACAACATACTACCTTCCATAATGAAAAGGCTACCAATTATTGGAGTAATAAGAATCCTGACAACAGACTACCTTCCATAATGACAAGGCTATCATCCATTGTAGTAACAAAAATCTGGACAACATACTACCTTCCATAATGACAAGGCTACCATCCATTGTAGTAACAAAAATATCGACAACATACTACGTTCCATAATGACAAGGCTACCATCTATTGTAGTAACAAAAATCTCGACAACAGACTACGTTCAATAATGACAAGGCTACCATCCATTGGAGTAACAAAAATCACGACAACATACTACCTTCAATAATGACAAGGCTACCATCCATTAGAGTAACAAAAATCTGGACAACAGACTACCTTCAATAATGACAAGGCTACCATCCATTGGAGTAACAAAAATATAAACAAGAGACTACGTTCAATAATGACAAGGCTATCATCCAATGGAGTAACAAAAATCTCGAAAATGGACCACCTTCCATCATGACAAGGCTACCATCCATTGGAGTACCAAAAATCTCGACAACAAACTACCTTCTATAATGACAAGGCTACCATCCATTGGAGTAACAAAAATCTCGAAAACAGACTAGCTTCAATAAAGACTAGGCTACCATCCATTGGAATAACAAAAATCTCGACAACAGACTACCTTCTATAATAACAGCGCTACCATACATTATAGTAACAAAAATATGAACAACAGACTACCTTCCATAATTACAAGGCTACCATCCATTGGAGTAACAAAAATATCAACAAGAGACTACCTTCCATAATGACAAGGCTACCATCCATTGGAGTACCAAAAATCTCGACAACATACTACCCTCTATAATGATAAGGCTACCATCCATTGGAGTAACAAAAATCTCGAAAACAGACTACCTTCCATAAAGATTAGGCTGCCATCCATTGGAATAACAAAAATCTCGACAACAGACTACCTTCCATAATGACAAGGCTACCATACATTGTAGTAACAAAAATATCGACAACATACTACCTTCCATAATGACAAGGCTACCATCTATTGTAGTAACAAAAATCTCGACAACATACTACGTTCAATAATGACAAGGCTACCATCCATTGGAGTAACAAAAATCACGACAACAGACTACCTTCCATAATGACAAGGCTACCATCCATTAGAGTAACAAAAATTTGGACAACACACTACCTTCCATAATGACAAGTCTACCATCCATTGGAGTAACAAAAATATAAACAAGAGACTAGGTTCAATAATGACAAGGCTATCATCCAATGGAGTAACAAAAATCTCGAAAATAGACTACCTTCAATAATGACAAGGCTACCACCCATTGGAGTAACAAAAATCTTGACAACAGACTACCTTCCATAATGACAAGGCTACCATCCATTAGAAAAACAAAAATATGGACAACAAACTACCTTCCATTATGACAAGGCTACAATCCATTGTAGTAACAAAAATATCGACAACATACTACGTTCCATAATGACAAGGCTACCATCTATTGTAGTAACAAAAATCTCGACAACAGACTACGTTCAATAATGACAAGGATACCATCCATTGGAGTACCAAAAATCTCGACAACATACTACTTTCTATAATGACAAGGCTACCGTCCAATGGAGTAACAAAAATCTCAAAAACAGACTACCTTCCATAAAGACTCGGCTACCATCCATTGGAATAACAAAAATCTCGACAACAGACTATCTTCCAAAATGACAAGGCTACCATACATTGTAGTAACAAAAATCTCAACAACAGACTACCTTCCATAATGACAAGGCTACCATCCATTGGAGTAACAAAAATCACAAAAACAAACTACCTTCTATAATTGCAAGGCTACCATCCATTGGGGTAACAAAAATCTCGACAACAGACTACCTTCCATAATGACAAGGCTACCACCCATTAGAGTAACATAGATATCGACAAAAAACTACCTTCCATAATGACAAGGCTACCATCCATTGGAATAATAAAAATCTCGACAACAGACTACCTTCCATAATGACAAGGCTACCATCCAATGGAGTTACAAAAATATCGACAACATACTACCTTCCATAATGACAAAGCTACCATCCATTGGAGTAACAAAAATATCGACAACATACTACCTTCCATAATGACAAGGCTACCATCTATTGGAGTAATAAAAATCTTGGCAACAGACTACCTTCCATAATGACAAGGCTATCATCCATTGTAGTAACCAAAATCTGGACAACATACTACCTTCCACAATGACAAGGCTACAATCCATTGTAGTAACAAAAATATCGATAACATACTACAATCCATAATGACAAGGCTACCATCTATTGTAGTAACAAAAATCTCGACAACAGACTACGTTCAATAATGACAAGGCTACCATCCATTGGAGTAACAAAAATAACAAAAACAAACTACCTTCTATAATGGCAAGGCTACCATCCATTGGGGTAACAAAAATCTCGACAACAGACCACCTTCCATAATGACAAGGCTGCCACCCATTAGAGTAACATAGATATCGACAAAAAACTACCTTCCATAATGACAAGGCTACCATCCATTGGAATAATAAAAATCTCGACAACAGACTACCTTCCATAATGACAAGGCTACCATCCAATGGAGTTATAAAAATCTCGACAACATACTACCCTCCATAATGACAAAGCTACCATCCATTGGAGTAACAAAAATATCGACAACATTCTACCTTCCATAATGACAAGGCTACCATCTATTGGAGTAATAAAAATCTTGGCAACAGACTACCTTCCATAATGACAAGGCTATCATCTGTTGTAGTAACAAAAATCTGGACAACATACTACCTTGCATAATGACAAGGCTACAATCCATTGTAGTAACAAAAATATCGATAACATACTACGTTCCATAATGACAAGGCTACCATCTATTGTAGTAACAAAAATCTCGACAACAGACTACGTTCAATAATGACAAGGCTACCATCCATTAGAGTAACAAAAATCACGACAACATACTACCTTCCATAATGACAAGGCTACCATCCATTAGAGTAACATAAATCTGGACAACAGACTACCTTCCATAATGACAAGGCTACCATCCATTGGAGTAACAAAAATATAAACAAGAGACTACCTTCCATAATGACAAGGCTACCATCCAATGGAGTAACAAAAATCTCGACAACAGACTATCTTCCAAAATGACAAGGCTACCATACATTGTAGTAACAAAAATCTCAACAACAGACTACCTTCCATAATGACAAGGCTACCATCCATTGGAGTAACAAAAATCACAAAAACAAACTACCTTCTATAATTGCAAGGCTACCATCCATTGGGGTAACAAAAATCTCGACAACAGACTACCTTCCATAATGACAAGGCTACCACCCATTAGAGTAACATAGATATCGACAAAAAACTATCTTCCATAATGACAAGGCAACCATCCATTGGAATAATAAAAATCTCGACAACAGACTACCTTCCATAATGACAAGGCTACCATCCAATGGAGTTACAAAAATATCGACAACATACTACCTTCCATAATGAAAAAGCTACCATCCATTGGAGTAACAAAAATATCGACAACATACTACCTTCCATAATGACAAGGCTACCATCTATTGGAGTAATAAAAATCTTGGCAACAGACTACCTTCCATAATGACAAGGCTATCATCCATTGTAGTAACCAAAATCTGGACAACATACTACCTTCCACAATGACAAGGCTACAATGCATTGTAGTAACAAAAATATCGATAACATACTACAATCCATAATGACAAGGCTACCATCTATTGTAGTAACAAAAATCTCGACAACAGACTACGTTCAATAATGACAAGGCTACCATCCATTGGAGTAACAAAAATAACAAAAACAAACTACCTTCTATAATGGCAAGGCTACCATCCATTGGGGTAACAAAAATCTCGACAACAGACTACCTTCCATAATGACAAGGCTGCCACCCATTAGAGTAACATAGATATCGACAAAAAACTACCTTCCATAATGACAAGGCTACCATCCATTGGAATAATAAAAATCTCGACAACAGACTACCTTCCATAATGACAAGGCTACCATCCAATGGAGTTATAAAAATCTCGACAACATACTACCTTCCATAATAACAAAGCTACCATCCATTGGAGTAACAAAAATATCGACAACATTCTACCTTCCATAATGACAAGGCTACCATCTATTGGAGTAATAAAAATCTTGGCAACAGACTACCTTCCATAATGACAAGGCTATCATCTGTTGTAGTAACAAAAATCTGGACAACATACTACCTTGCATAATGACAAGGCTACAATCCATTGTAGTAACAAAAATATCGATAACATACTACGTTCCATAATGACAAGGCTACCATCTATTGTAGTAACAAAAATCTCGACAACAGACTACGTTCAATAATGACAAGGCTACCATCCATTAGAGTAACAAAAATCACGACAACATACTACCTTCCATAATGACAAGGCTACCATCCATTAGAGTAACAAAAATTTGGACAACAGACTACCTTCCATAATGACAAGGATACCATCCATTGGAGTTACAAAAATATAAACAAGAGACTACCTTCCATAATGACAAGGCTACCATCCAATGGAGTAACAAAAATCTCCACAACAGACTACCTTCTATAATGACAAGGCTACCATCCATTGGAGTAACAACAATCACAAAAACAAACTACCTTCTATAATGACAAGGCTACCATCCATTGGGGTAACAAAAATCTCGACAATAGACTACCTTCCATAATGACAAGGCTACCACCCATTAGAGTAACATAGATATCGACAAAAAACTACCTTCCATAATGACAAGGCTACCATCCATTGGAATAATAAAAATCTCGACAACAGACTACCTTCCATAATGACATGGCTACCATCCAATGGAGTTATAAAAATCTCGACAACATACTACCTTCCATAATGACAAAGCTACCATCCATTGGAGTAACAAAAATATCGATAACATACTACCTTCCATAATGACAAGGCTACCATCTATTGGAGTAATAAAAATCCTGACAACAGACTACCTTCCATAATGACAAGGCTATCATCCATTGTAGTAACAAAAATATGGACAACATACTACCTTCCATAATGACAAGGCTACCATCCATTGTAGTAACAAAAATATCAACAACATACTACGTTCCATAATGACAAGGCTACCATCTATTGTAGTAACAAAAATCTCGACAACAGACTACGTTCAATAATGACAAAGCTACCATCCATTGGAGTAACAAAAATCACGACAACATACTACCCACCATAATGACAAGGCTACCATCCATTAGAGTAACATAAATCTGGACAACAGACTACCTTCCATAATGACAAGGCTACCATCCATTGGAGTAACAAAAATATAAACAAGAGACTACCTTCCATAATGACAAGGCTACCATCCAATGGAGTAACAAAAATCTCGACAACAGACTATCTTCCATAATGACAAGGCTACCATCCATTGGAGTAACAAAAATCACAAAAACAAACTACCTTCTATAATGACAAGGCTACCATCCATTGGGGTAACAAAAATCTCGACAATAGACTACCTTCCATAATGACAAGGCTACCACCCATTAGAGTAACATAGATATCGACAAAAAACTACCTTCCATAATGACAAGGCTACCATCCATTGGAATAATAAAAATCTCGACAACAGACTACCTTCCATAATTACAAGGCTACCATCCAATGGAGTTACAAAAATCTCAACAACATACTACCTTCCATAATGACAAATCTACCATCCATTGGAGTAACAAAAATATCGACAACATACTACCTTCCATAATGACAAGGCTACCATCTATTGGAGTAATACAAATCTTGACAACAGACTACCTTCCATAATGACAAGGCTACCATCCATTGTAGTAACAAAAATCTGGACAACATACTACCTTCCATAATGACAAGGCTACAATCCATTGTAGTAACAAAAATATCGACAACATACTACGTTCCATAATGACAAGGCTACCATCTATTGTAGTAACAAAAATATCGACAACAGAATACATTCAATAATGACAAGGCTACCATCCATTGGAGTAACAAAAATCACGACAACATACTACCTTCCATAATGACAAGGCTACCATCCATTAGAGTAACAAAAATTTGGACAACAGACTACCTTCCATAATGACAAGGCTACCATCCATTGTAGTAACAAAAATATAAACAAGAGACTACGTTCAATAATAACAAGGCTTTCATCCATTGGAATAACAAAAATATGGACAACTGACTACCTTCCATAATGACAAGGCTACCATCCACTGGAGTAACAAAAATATCAACAAGAGACTACCTTCCATAATGACAAGGCTACCATCCATTGGAGTACCAAAAATCTCGACAACATACTAGCCTCTATAATGACAAGGCTACCATCCATTGCAGTAACAAAAATATCAAAAATAGACTACCTTCCATAAATATTAGGCTACCATCCATTGGAATAACAAAAATCTCGTCAACAAACTACCTTCCATAATCACAAGGCTACCATACATTATAGTAACAAAAATCTGAACAACAGACTACCTTCTATAATGACAAGGCTACCATCCATTGGAGTAACATAAATCACAACAACAAACTACCTTCTATAATGACAAGGCTACCATCCTTTGGAGTAACAAAAATCTCGACAACAGACTAGCTTCCATAATGACAAGCCTACCATCCATTAGAGTAAGAAAAATCTGAACAACATACTACCTTCCATAATGACAAGTCTACTATCCATTAGAATAACAAAAATATGGACAACGGACTACCTTCCATAATGATAAGGCTACCATCCATTGGAGTACCAAAAATCTCGACAACAGACTACCTTCTATAATGACAAGGCTACCATCCATTGGAGTAACAAAAATCTCGAAAATAGACTACCTTCCATAAAGACTAGGCTACCATCCATTGGAATAACAAAAATCTCGACAACAGACTACCTTCCATAATGACAAGGCTACCATACATTATAGTAACAAAAATCTTAACAACAGACTACCTTCCGTAATGACAAGGCTACCATCCATTGGAGTAACAAAAATAACAACAACAAACTACCTTCTATAATGACAAGGCTACCATCCTTTAGAGTAACAAAAATCTCGACAACAGACTACCTTCCATAATGACAAGCCTACCATCCATTAGAGTAAGAAAAATCTGAACAACATACTACCTTCCATAATGACAAGTCTACTATCCATTGGAGTAACATAAATCACAACAACAAACTACCTTCTATAATGACAAGGCTACCATCCTTTGGAGTAACAAAAATCTCGACAACAGACTACCTTCCATAATGACAAGCCTACCATCCATTAGAGTAAGAAAAATCTGAATAACATACTACCTTCCATAATGACAAGTCTACTATCCATTAGATTAACAAAAATATGGACAACTGACTACCTTCCATAATGACAAGGCTACCATCCATTGGAGTACCAAAAATCTCGACAACATACTAGCCTCTATAATGACAAGGCTACCATCCATTGGAGTAACAAAAATATCGAAAATAGACTACCTTCCATAAAGATTAGGCTACCATCCATTGGAATAACAAAAATCTCGTCAACAAACTACCTTCCATAATGACAAGGCTACCATACATTATAGTAACAAAAATATGAACAACAGACTACCTTCCGTAATGACAAGGCTATAACCCATTAGAGTAACATAGATATCGACAACATACTACCTTTCATAATGACAAGGCTACCATCCATTGGAATAATAAAAATCTCGACAACAGACTACCTTCCATAATGACAAGGCTACCATCCAATGGAGTTACAAAAATCTCGACAACATACTACCTTCCATAATGACAAGGTTGCCATCCATTAGAGTAACAAAAGTATCAACAACATACTACATTCCATAATGACAAGGCTACCATCTATTTGAGTAATAAAAATCTTGACAACAGACTACCTTCCATAATGACAATGCAATCATCCATTGTAGTAACAAAAATCTCGACAACATACTACCTTCCATAATGACAAAGCTACAATCCATTGTAGTAACAAAAATATCGACAACATACTACCTTCCATAATGACAAGGCTACCATCTATTGTAGTAACAAAAATCTCTACAACATACTACGTTCAATAATGACAAGGCTACCATCCATTGGAGTAACAAAAATCACGACAACAGACTACCTTCCATAATGACAAGGCTACCATCCATTAGAGTAACAAAAATTTGGACAACAGACTACCATCCATAATGACAAGGCTACCATCCATTGGAGTAACTAAAATATAAATAAGAGACTACCTTCCATAATGACAAGGCTACCATCCAATGGAGTAACAAAAATCTACACAACAGACTACCTTCCATAATGACAAGGCTATCATCCAATGGAGATACAAAAATCTCGAAAATAGACTCCCTTCAATAATGACAAGGCTACCATCCATTGGAGTAACAAAAATCTTGAGAACAAACTACCTTCCATAATGACAAGGAAACCATCCATTAGAATAACAAAAATATGGACAACGGACTACCTTCCATATTGACAAGGCTACCATACATTATAGTAACAAAAATCTGAACAACAGACTACCTTCTATAATGACAAGGCTACAATCCACTGGAGTAACAAAAATATCAAGAAGAGACTACCTTCCATCATGACAAGGGTACCATCCATTGGAGTACCAAAAATCTCGACAACAAACTACCTTCTATAATGACAAGGCTACCATCCATTGGAGTAACAAAAATCTCGAAAACAGACTACCTTCCATAAAGACTAGGCTACCATCCATTGGAATAACAAAAATCTCGACAACAGACTACCTTCCATAATGACAAGGCTACCATACATTATAGTAACAAAAATCTGAACAACAGACTACCTTCCATAATGACAAGGCTACCATCCATTGGAGTAACAAAAATATCAACAAGAGACTACCTTCCATAATGACAAGGCTACCATCCATTGGAGTACCAAAAATCTCGACAACATACTACCCTCTATAATGACAAGGCTACCATCCATTGGAGTAACAAAAATCTCGAAAACAGACTACCTTCCATAAAGATTAGGCTGCCATCCATTGGAATAACAAAAATCTCGACAACAGACTACCTTCCATAATGACAAGGCTACCATACATTGTAGTAACAAAAATATCGACAACATACTACCTTCCATAATGACAAGGATACCATCTATTGTAGTAACAAAAATCTCGACAACATACTACGTTCAATAATGACAAGGCTACCATCCATTGGAGTAACAAAAATCATGACAACAGACTACCTTCCATAATGGCAAGGCTACCATCCATTAGAGTAACAAAAATTTGGACAACACACTACCTTCCATAATGACAAGGCTACCATCCATTGGAGTAACAAAAATATAAACAAGAGACTACGTTCAATAATGACAAGGCTATCATCCAATGGAGTAACAAAAATATCGAAAATAGACTACCTTCAATAATGACAAGGCCACCATCCATTGGAGTAACAAAAATCTTGACAACAGACTACCTTCCATAATTACAAGGCTACCATCCATTAGAATAACAAAAATATGGACAACAGACTACCTTCCATAATGACAAGGCTATAATCCATTGTAGTAACAAAAATATCGACAACATACTACGTTCCATAATGACAAGGCTACCATCTATTGTAGTAACAAAAATCTCGACAACAGACTATGTTCAATAATGACAAGGCTACCATCCATTGGAGTAACAAAAATCACGACAACATACTACCTTCCATAATGACAAGGTTACCATCCATTAGAGTAACAAAAATCTGGACAACAGACTACCTTCCATAATGACAAGGCTACCATCCATTGGAGTAACAAAAATATAAACAAGAGACTACCTTCCATAATGACAAGGCTACCATCCAATGGAGTAACAAAAATCTCCACAACAGACTACCTTCCATAATGACAAGGCTATCATCCAATGGAGTATCAAAAATCTCGAAAATAGACTCCCTTCAATAATGACAAGGCTACCATCCATTGGAGTAACAAAAATCTTGACAACAGACTACCTTCCATAATGACAAGGCTACCATCCATTAGAATAACAAAAATATGGACAACAGACTACCTTCCATAATGACAAGGCTACCATCCATTGGAGTACCAAAAATCTCGACAACATACTACCCTCTATAATGACAAGGCTACCATCCATTGGAGTAAGAAAAATATCGAAAATAGACTACCTTCCATAAAGATTAGGCTACCATCCATTGGAATAACAAAAATCTCGACAACAAACTACCTTCCATAATGACAAGGCTACCATACATTATAGTAACAAAAATCTGAACAACAGACTACCTTCCACAATGACAAGGCTACCATCCATTGGAGTAACATAAATCACAACAACAAACTACCTTCTATAATGACATGGCTACCATCCTTTGGAGTAACAAAAATCTCGACAACAGACTACCTTCCATAATGACAAGCCTACCATCCATTAGAGTAAGAAAAATCTGAACAACATACTACCTTCCATAATGACAAGGCTACCATCCATTAGAATAACAAAATTATGGACAACAGACTACCTTCCATAATGAAAAGGCTACCATCAATTGGAGTACCAAAAATCTCCATAAGAGACTACGTTCCATAATGACAAGGCTACCATTTATTGTAGTAACAAAAATCTCGACAACAAACTATGTTCAATAATGACAAGGCTACCATCCATTGGAGTAACAAAAATCACGACAACATACTACCTTCCATAATGACAAGGTTACCATCCATTAGAGTAACAAAAATCTGGACAACAGACTACCTTCCATAATGACTAGGCTACCATTTATTGGAGTAACAAAAATATAAACAAGAGACTACCTTCCATAATGACAAGGCTACCATCCAATGGAGTAACAAAAATCTCCACAACAGACTACCTTCCATAATGACAAGGCTATCATCCAATGGAGTAACAAAAATCTCGAAAATAGACTCCCTTCAATAATGACAAGGCTACCATCCATTGGAGTAACAAAAATCTTGACAACAGACAACCTTCCATAATGACAAGGCTACCATCCATTAGAATAACAAAAATATGGACAACAGACTACCTTCCATAATGACAAGGCTATCATCCATTGGAGTACCAAAAATCTCGACAACATACTACCCTCTATAATGACAAGGCTACCATCCATTGGAGTAAGAAAAATATTGAAAATAGACTACCTTCCATAAAGATTAGGCTACCATCAATTGGAATAACAAAAATCTCGACAACAAACTACCTTCCATAATGACAAGGCTACCATACATTATAGTAACAAAAATCTGAACAACAGACTACCTTCCACAATGACAAGGCTACCATCCATTGGAGTAACATAAATCACAACAACAAACTACCTTCTATAATGACAAGGCTACCATCCTTTGGAGTAACAAAAATCTCGACAACAGACTACCTTCAATAATGACAAGCCTACCATCCATTAGAGTAAGAAAAATCTGAACAACATACTACCTTCCATAATGACAAGGCTACCATCCATTAGAATACCAAAAATATGGACAACAGACTACCTTCCATAATGAAAAGGCTACCATCTATTGGAGTACCAAAAATCTCGACAACAGACTACCTTCTATAATGACAAGGCTACCATCCATTGGAGTAACAAAAATCTCGAAAATAGACTACCTTCCATAAAGACTAGGCTACCATCCATTGGAATAACAAAAATCTCGACAACAGACTACCTTCCATAATGACAAGGCTACCATACATTATAGTAACAAAAATCTAAACAACTGACTACCTTCCGTAATGACAAGGCTACCATCCATTGGAGTAACAAAAATAACAACAACAAACTACCTTCTATAATGACAAGGCTACCGTCCAGTGGAGTAAAAAAAATCTCGACAACAGACTACCTTCCATAATGACAAGGCTATAACCCATTAGAGTAACATAGATATCGACAACGTACTACCTTACATAATGACAAGGCTACCATCCATTGGAATAATAAAAATCTCGACAACAGACTACCTTCCATAATGACAAAGCTACCATCCAATGGAGTTACAAAAATCTCGACAACATACTACCTTCCATAATGACAAGGCTACCATCCATTGGAGTAACAAAAATATCGACAACATACTACCTTCCATAATGACAAGGCTACCATTTATTGGAGTAATAAAAATCTTGACAACAGACTACCTTCCATAATGACAAGGCAATCATCCATTGTAGTAACAAAAATCTCGACAACATACTACCTTCCATAATTACAAGGCTACCATACATTGTTGTAACAAAAATATCGACAACATACTACCTTCCATAATGACAAGGCTACCATCTATTGTAGTAACAAAAATCTCGACAACATACTACGTTCAATAATGACAAGGCTACCATCCATTGGAGTAACAAAAATCATGACAACAGACTACCTTCCATAATGACAAGGCTACCATCCATTAGAGTAATAAAAATTTGGACAACACACTACCTTCCATAATGACAAGGCTACCATCTATTGGAGTAACAAAAATATAAACAAGAGACTACGTTCAATAATGACAAGGCTATCATCCAATGGAGTAACAAAAATATCGAAAATAGACTACCTTCAATATTGACAAGGCTACCATCCATTGGAGTAACAAAAATCTTGACAACAGACTACCTTCCATAATGACAAGGCTACAATCCATTGTAGTAACAAAAATATCGACAACATACTACGTTCCATAATGACAAGGCTACCATCTATTGTAGTAACAAAAATCTCGACAACAGACTACGTTCAATAATGACAAGGCTACCATCCATTGGAGTAACAAAAATCACGACAACATACTACCTTCCATAATGACAAGGTTACCATCAATTAGAGTAACAAAAATCTGGACAACAGACTACCTTCCATAATGACAAGGCTACCATCCATTGGAGTAACAAAAATATAAACAAGAGACTACCATCCATAATGACAAGGCTACCATCCAATGGAGTAACAAAAATCTCCACAACAGACTACCTTCCATAATGACAAGGTTATCATCCAATGGAGTAACAAAAATCTCGAAAATAGACTCCCTTCAATAATGACAAGGCTACCATCCATTGGAGTAACAAAAATCTTGACAACAGACAACCTTCCATAATGACAAGGCTACCATCCATTGGAGTAAGAAAAATATCGAAAATAGACTACCTTCCATAAAGATTAGGCTACCATCCATTGGAATAACAAAAATCTCGACAACAAACTACCTTCCATAATGACAAGGCTACCATACATTATAGTAACAAAAATCTGAACAACAGACTACCTTCCACAATGACAAGGCTACCATCCATTGGAGTAACATAAATCACAACAACAAACTACCTTCTATAATGACATGGCTACCATCCTTTGGAGTAACAAAAATCTCGACAACAGACTACCTTCCATAATGACAAGCCTACCATCCATTAGAGTAAGAAAAATCTGAACAACATACTACCTTCCATAATGACAAGGCTACCATCCATTAGAATAACAAAATTATGGACAACAGACTACCTTCCATAATGAAAAGGCTACCATCAATTGGAGTACCAAAAATCTCCATAACAGACTACGTTCCATAATGACAAGGCTACCATTTATTGTAGTAACAAAAATCTCGACAACAAACTATGTTCAATAATGACAAGGCTACCATCCATTGGAGTAACAAAAATCACGACAACATACTACCTTCCATAATGACAAGGTTACCATCCATTAGAGTAACAAAAATCTGGACAACAGACTACCTTCCATAATGACTAGGCTACCATTTATTGGAGTAACAAAAATATAAACAAGAGACTACCTTCCATAATGACAAGGCTACCATCCAATGGAGTAACAAAAATCTCCACAACAGACTACCTTCCATAATGACAAGGCTATCATCCAATGGAGTAACAAAAATCTCGAAAATAGACTCCCTTCAATAATGACAAGGCTACCATCCATTGGAGTAACAAAAATCTTGACAACAGACAACCTTCCATAATGACAAGGCTACCATCCATTAGAATAACAAAAATATGGACAACAGACTACCTTCCATAATGACAAGGCTATCATCCATTGGAGTACCAAAAATCTCGACAACATACTACCCTCTATAATGACAAGGCTACCATCCATTGGAGTAAGAAAAATATTGAAAATAGACTACCTTCCATAAAGATTAGGCTACCATCCATTGGAATAACAAAAATCTCGACAACAAACTACCTTCCATAATGACAAGGCTACCATACATTATAGTAACAAAAATCTGAACAACAGACTACCTTCCACAATGACAAGGCTACCATCCATTGGAGTAACATAAATCACAACAACAAACTACCTTCTATAATGACAAGGCTACCATCCTTTGGAGTAACAAAAATCTCGACAACAGACTACCTTCAATAATGACAAGCCTACCATCCATTAGAGTAAGAAAAATCTGAACAACATACTACCTTCCATAATGACAAGGCTACCATCCATTAGAATACCAAAAATATGGACAACAGACTACCTTCCATAATGAAAAGGCTACCATCTATTGGAGTACCAAAAATCTCGACAACAGACTACCTTCTATAATGACAAGGCTACCATCCATTGGAGTAACAAAAATCTCGAAAATAGACTACCTTCCATAAAGACTAGGCTACCATCCATTGGAATAACAAAAATCTCGACAACAGACTACCTTCCATAATGACAAGGCTACCATACATTATAGTAACAAAAATCTAAACAACTGACTACCTTCCGTAATGACAAGGCTACCATCCATTGGAGTAACAAAAATAACAACAACAAACTACCTTCTATAATGACAAGGCTACCGTCCAGTGGAGTAAAAAAAATCTCGACAACAGACTACCTTCCATAATGACAAGGCTATAACCCATTAGAGTAACATAGATATCGACAACGTACTACCTTACATAATGACAAGGCTACCATCCATTGGAATAATAAAAATCTCGACAACAGACTACCTTCCATAATGACAAAGCTACCATCCAATGGAGTTACAAAAATCTCGACAACATACTACCTTCCATAATGACAAGGCTACCATCCATTGGAGTAACAAAAATATCGACAACATACTACCTTCCATAATGACAAGGCTACCATTTATTGGAGTAATAAAAATCTTGACAACAGACTACCTTCCATAATGACAAGGCAATCATCCATTGTAGTAACAAAAATCTCGACAACATACTACCTTCCATAATTACAAGGCTACCATACATTGTTGTAACAAAAATATCGACAACATACTACCTTCCATAATGACAAGGCTACCATCTATTGTAGTAACAAAAATCTCGACAACATACTACGTTCAATAATGACAAGGCTACCATCCATTGGAGTAACAAAAATCATGACAACAGACTACCTTCCATAATGACAAGGCTACCATCCATTAGAGTAATAAAAATTTGGACAACACACTACCTTCCATAATGACAAGGCTACCATCTATTGGAGTAACAAAAATATAAACAAGAGACTACGTTCAATAATGACAAGGCTATCATCCAATGGAGTAACAAAAATATCGAAAATAGACTACCTTCAATATTGACAAGGCTACCATCCATTGGAGTAACAAAAATCTTGACAACAGACTACCTTCCATAATGACAAGGCTACAATCCATTGTAGTAACAAAAATATCGACAACATACTACGTTCCATAATGACAAGGCTACCATCTATTGTAGTAACAAAAATCTCGACAACAGACTACGTTCAATAATGACAAGGCTACCATCCATTGGAGTAACAAAAATCACGACAACATACTACCTTCCATAATGACAAGGTTACCATCAATTAGAGTAACAAAAATCTGGACAACAGACTACCTTCCATAATGACAAGGCTACCATCCATTGGAGTAACAAAAATATAAACAAGAGACTACCATCCATAATGACAAGGCTACCATCCAATGGAGTAACAAAAATCTCCACAACAGACTACCTTCCATAATGACAAGGTTATCATCCAATGGAGTAACAAAAATCTCGAAAATAGACTCCCTTCAATAATGACAAGGCTACCATCCATTGGAGTAACAAAAATCTTGACAACAGACAACCTTCCATAATGGCAAGGCTACCATCCATTAGAATAACAAAAATATGGACAACAGACTACCTTCCATAATGACAAGGCTACCATCCATTGGAGTACCAAAAATCTCGACAACATACTACCCTCTATAATGACAAGGCTACCATCCATTGGAGTAAGAAAAATATTGAAAATAGACTACCTTCCATAAAGATTAGGCTACCATCCATTGGAATAACAAAAATCTCGACAACAAACTACCTTCCATAATGACAAGGCTACCATACATTATAGTAACAAAAATCTGAACAACAGACTACCTTCCACAATGACAAGGCTACCATCCATTGGAGTAACATAAATCACAACAACAAACTACCTTCTATAATGACAAGGCTACCATCCTTTGGAGTAACAAAAATCTCGACAACAGACTACCTTCCATAATGACAAGCCTACCATCCATTAGAGTAAGAAAAATCTGAACAACATACTACCTTCCATAATGACAAGGCTACCATCCATTAGAATACCAAAAATATGGACAACAGATTACCTTCCATAATGAAAAGGCTACCATCTATTGGAGTACAAAAAATCTCGACAACAGACTACCTTCTATAATGACAAGGCTACCATCCATTGGAGTAACAAAAATCTCGAAAATAGACTACCTTCCATAAAGACTAGGCTACCATCCATTGGAATAACAAAAATCTCGACAACAGACTACCTTCCATAATGACAAGGCTACATTACATTATAGTAACAAAAATCTAAACAACTGACTACCTTCCGTAATGACAAGGCTACCATCCATTGGAGTAACAAAAATAACAACAACAAACTACCTTCTATAATGACAAGGCTACCGTCCACTGGAGTAAAAAAAATCTCGACAACAGACTACCTTCCATAATGACAAGGCTATAACCCATTAGAGTAACATAGATATCGACAACGTACTACCTTCCATAATGACAAGGCTACCATCCATTGGAATAATAAAAATCTCGACAACAGACTACCTTCCATAATGACAAAGCTACCATCCAATGGAGTTACAAAAATCTCGACAACATACTACCTTCCATAATGACAAGGCTACCATCCATTGGAGTAACAAAAATATCGACAACATACTACCTTCCATAATGACAAGGCTACCATTTATTGGAGTAATAAAAATCTTGACAACAGACTACCTTCCATAATGACAAGGCAATCATCCATTGTAGTAACAAAAATCTCGACAACATACTACCTTCCATAATTACAAGGCTACCATACATTGTTGTAACAAAAATATCGACAACATACTACCTTCCATAATGACAAGGCTACCATCTATTGTAGTAACAAAAATCTCGACAGCATACTACGTTCAATAATGACAAGGCTACCATCCATTGGAGTAACAAAAATCATGACAACAGGCTACCTTCCATAATGACAAGGCTACCATCCATTAGAGTAATAAAAATTTGGACAACACACTACCTTCCATAATGACAAGGCTACCATCTATTGGAGTAACAAAAATATAAACAAGAGACTACGTTCAATAATGACAAGGCTATCATCCAATGGAGTAACAAAAATATCGAAAATAGACTACCTTCAATATTGACAAGGCTACCATCCATTGGAGTAACAAAAATCTTGACAACAGACTACCTTCCATAATGACAAGGCTACAATCCATTGTAGTAACAAAAATATCGACAACATACTACGTTCCATAATGACAAGGCTACCATCTATTGTAGTAACAAAAATCTCGACAACAGACTACGTTCAATAATGACAAGACTACCATCCATTGGAGTAACAAAAATCACGACAACATACTACCTTCCATAATGACAAGGTTACCATCAATTAGAGTAACAAAAATCTGGACAACAGACTACCTTCCATAATGACAAGGCTACCATCCATTGGAGTAACAAAAATATAAACAAGAGACTACCATCCATAATGACAAGGCTACCATCCAATGGAGTAACAAAAATCTCCACAACAGACTACCTTCCATAATGACAAGGCTATCATCCAATGGAGTAACAAAATTCTCGAAAATAGACTCCCTTCAATAATGACAAGGCTACCATCCATTGGAGTAACAAAAATCTTGACAACAGACAACCTTCCATAATGACAAGGCTACCATCCATTAGAATAACAAAAATATGGACAACAGACTACCTTCCATAATGACAAGGCTACCATCCATTGGAGTACCAAAAATCTCGACAACATACTACCCTCTATAATGACAAGGCTACAATCCATTGGAGTAAGAAAAATATTGAAAACAGACTACCTTCCATAAAGATTAGGCTACCATCCATTGGAATAACAAAAATCTCGACAACAAACTACCTTCCATAATGACAAGGCTACCATACATTATAGTAACAAAAATCTGAACAACAGACTACCTTTCACAATGACAAGGCTACCATCCATTGGAGTAACATAAATCACAACAACAAACTACCTTCTATAATGACAAGGCTACCATCCTTTGGAGTAACAAAAATCTCGACAACAGACTACCTTCCATAATGACAAGCCTACCATCCATTAGAGTAAGAAAAATCTGAACAACATACTACCTTCCATAATGACAAGGCTACCATCCATTAGAATACCAAAAATATGGACAATAGACTACCTTCCATAATGAAAAGGCTACCATCTATTGGAGTACCAAAAATCTCGACAACAGACTACCTTCTATAATGACAAGGCTACCATCCATTGGAGTAACAAAAATCTCGAAAATAGACTACCTTCCATAAAGACTAGGCTACCATCCATTGGAATAACAAAAATCTCGGCAACAGACTAACTTCCATAATGACAAGGCTACCATACATTATAGTAACAAAAATCTAAACAACTGACTACCTTCCGTAATGACAAGGCTACCATCCATTGGAGTAACAAAAATAACAACAACAAACTACCTTCTATAATGACAAGGCTACCGTCCAGTGGAGTAAAAAAAATCTCGACAACAGACTACCTTCCATAATGACAAGGCTATAACCCATTAGAGTAACATAGATATCGACAACGTACTACCTTCCATAATGACAAGGCTACCATCCATTGGAATAATAAAAATCTCGACAACAGACTACCTTCCATAATGACAAAGCTACCATCCAATGGAGTTACAAAAATCTCGACAACATACTACCTTCCATAATGACAAGGCTACCATCCATTGGAGTAACAAAAATATCGACAACATACTACCTTCCATAATGACAAGGCTACCATTTATTGGAGTAATAAAAATCTTGACAACAGACTACCTTCCATAATGACAAGGCAATCATCCATTGTAGTAACAAAAATCTCGACAACATACTACCTTCCATAATTACAAGGCTACCATACATTGTTGTAACAAAAATATCGACAACATACTACCTTCCATAATGACAAGGCTACCATCTATTGTAGTAACAAAAATCTCGACAGCATACTACGTTCAATAATGACAAGGCTACCATCCATTGGAGTAACAAAAATCATGACAACAGACTACCTTCCATAATGACAAGGCTACCATCCATTAGAGTAATAAAAATTTGGACAACACACTACCTTCCATAATGACAAGGCTACCATCCATTGGAGTAACAAAAATATAAACAAGAGACTACGTTCAATAATGACAAGGCTATCATCCAATGGAGTAACAAAAATATCGAAAATAGACTACCTTCAATAATGACAAGGCTACCATCCATTGGAGTAACAAAAATCTTGACAACAGACTACCTTCCATAATGACAAGGCTACAATCCATTGTAGTAACAAAAATATCGACAACATACTACGTTCCATAATGACAAGGCTACCATCTATTGTAGTAACAAAAATCTCGACAACAGACTACGTTCAATAATGACAAGGCTACCATCCATTGGAGTAACAAAAATCACGACAACATACTACCTTCCATAATGACAAGGTTACCATCAATTAGAGTAACAAAAATCTGGACAACAGACTACCTTCCATAATGACAAGGCTACCATCCATTGGAGTAACAAAAATATAAACAAGAGACTACCATCCATAATGACAAGGCTACCATCCAATGGAGTAACAAAAATCTCCATAACAGACTACCTTCCATAATGACAAGGCTATCATCCAATGGAGTAACAAAAATCTCGAAAATAGACTCCCTTCAATAATGACAAGGCTACCATCCATTGGAGTAACAAAAATCTTGACAACAGACAACCTTCCATAATGACAAGGCTACCATCCATTAGAATAACAAAAATATGGACAACAGACTACCTTCCATAATGACAAGGCTACCATCCATTGGAGTACCAAAAATCTCGACAACATACTACCCTCTATAATGACAAGGCTACCATCCATTGGAGTAAGAAAAATATTGAAAATAGACTACCTTCCATAAAGATTAGGCTACCATCCATTGGAATAACAAAAATCTCGACAACAAACTACCTTCCATAATGACAAGGCTACCATACATTATAGTAACAAAAATCTGAACAACAGACTACCTTTCACAATGACAAGGCTACCATCCATTGGAGTAACATAAATCACAACAACAAACTACCTTCTATAATGACAAGGCTACCATCCTTTGGAGTAACAAAAATCTCGACAACAGACTACCTTCCATAATGACAAGCCTACCATCCATTAGAGTAAGAAAAATCTGAACAACATACTACCTTCCATAATGACAAGGCTACCATCCATTAGAATACCAAAAATATGGACAACAGACTACCTTCCATAATGAAAAGGCTACCATCTATTGGAGTACCAAAAATCTCGACAACAGACTACCTTCTATAATGACAAGGCTACCATCCATTGGAGTAACAAAAATCTCGAAAATAGACTACCTACCATAAAGACTAGGCTACCATCCATTGGAATAACAAAAATCTCGACAACAGACTACCTTCCATAATGACAAGGCTACCATACATTATAGTAACAAAAATCTAAACAACTGACTACCTTCCGTAATGACAAGGCTACCATCCATTGGAGTAACAAAAATAACAACAACAAACTACCTTCTATAATGACAAGGCTACCGTCCAGTGGAGTAAAAAAAATCTCGACAACAGACTACCTTCCATAATGACAAGGCTATAACCCATTAGAGTAACATAGATATCGACAACGTACTACCTTCCATAATGACAAGGCTACCATCCATTGGAATAATAAAAATCTCGACAACAGACTACCTTCCATAATGACAAAGCTACCATCCAATGGAGTTACAAAAATCTCGACAACATACTACCTTCCATAATGACAAGGCTACCATCCATTGGAGTAACAAAAATATCGACAACATACTACCTTCCATAATGACAAGGCTACCATTTATTGGAGTAATAAAAATCTTGACAACAGACTACCTTCCATAATGACAAGGCAATCATCCATTGTAGTAACAAAAATCTCGACAACATACTACCTTCCATAATTACAAGGCTACCATACATTGTTGTAACAAAAATATCGACAACATACTACCTTCCATAATGACAAGGCTACCATCTATTGTAGTAACAAAAATCTCGACAGCATACTACGTTCAATAATGACAAGGCTACCATCCATTGGAGTAACAAAAATCATGACAACAGACTACCTTCCATAATGACAAGGCTACCATCCATTAGAGTAATAAAAATTTGGACAACACACTACCTTCCATAATGACAAGGCTACCATCCATTGGAGTAACAAAAATATAAACAAGAGACTACGTTCAATAATTACAAGGCTATCATCCAATGGAGTAACAAAAATATCGAAAATAGACTACCTTCAATAATGACAAGGCTACCATCCATTGGAGTAACAAAAATCTTGACAACAGACTACCTTCCATAATGACAAGGCTACAATCCATTGTAGTAACAAAAATATCGACAACATACTACGTTCCATAATGACAAGGCTACCATCTATTGTAGTAACAAAAATCTCGACAACAGACTACGTTCAATAATGACAAGGCTACCATCCATTGGAGTAACAAAAATCACGACAACATACTACCTTCCATAATGACAAGGTTACCATCCATTAGAGTAACAAAAATCTGGACAACAGACTACCTTCCATAATGACAAGGCTACCATCCATTGGAGTAACAAAAATATAAACAAGAGACTACCTTCCATAATGACAAGGCTACCATCCAATGGAGTAACAAAAATCTCCACAACAGACTACCTTCCATAATGACAAGGCTATCATCCAATGGAGTAACAAAAATCTCAAAAATAGACTCCCTTCAATAATGACAAGGCTACCATCCATTGGAGTAACAAAAATCTTGACAACAGACTACCTTCCATAATGACAAGGCTACCATCCATTAGAATAACAAAAATATGGACAACAGAGTACCTTCCATAATGGCAAGGCTACCATCCATTGGAGTACCAAAAATATCGACAACATACTACCCTCTATAATGACAAGGCTACCATCCATTGGAGTAAGCAAAATATCAAAAATAGACTATGTTCCATAAAGATTAGGCTACCATCCATTGGAATAACAAAAATCTCGACAACAAACTAGCTTCCATAATGACAAGGCTACCATACATTATAGTAACAAAAATATGAACAACATACTACCTTACACAATGACAAGGCTACCATCCATTGGAGTAACATAAATCACAACAACAAACTACCTTCTATAATGACAAGGCTACCATCCTTTGGAGTAACAAAAATCTCGACAACAGACTACCTTCCATAATGACAAGCCTACCATCCATTAGAGTAAGAAAAATCTGAACAACATACTACCTTCCATAATGACAAGGCTACCATCCATTAGAATAACAAAAATATGGACAACAAGGCTACCATCAATTGGAGTACCAAAAATCTCGACAACAAACTACCTTCTATAATGACAAGGCTACCATCCATTGGAGTAACAAAAATCTCGAAAATAGACTACCTTCCATAAAGACTAGGCTACCATCCATTGGAATAACAAAAATCTCGACAACAGACTACCTTCCATAATGACAAGGCTACAATACATTATAGTAACAAAAATCTGAACAAATGACTACCTTCCGTAATGACAAGGCTACCATCCATTGGAGTAACAAAAATAACAACAACAAACTACCTTCTATAATGACAAGGCTACCGTCCAGTGGAGTAAAAAAAATCTCGACAACAGACTACCTTCCATAATGACAAGGCTATAACCCATTAGAGTAACATAGATATCGACAACATACTACCTTCCATAATGACAAGGCTACCATCCATTGGAATAATAAAAATCTCAACAACAGACTACCTTCCATAATGACAAAGCTACCATCTAATGGAGTTACAAAAATCTCGACAACATACTACCTTCCATAATGACAAGGCTACCATCCATTGGAGTAACAAAAATATCGACAACATACTACCTTCCATAATGACAAGGCTACCATTTATTGGAGTAATAAAAATCTTGACAACAGAGTACCTTCCATAATGACAAGGCAATCATCCATTGTAGTAACAAAAATATCGACAACATACTTCCTTCCATAATTACAAGGCTACCATACATTGTTGTAACAAAAATATCGACAACATACTACCTTCCATAATGACAAGGCTACCATCTATTGTAGTAACAAAAATCTTGACAACATACTACGTTCAATAATGACAAGGCTACCATCCATTGGAGTAACAAAAATCATGACAACAGACTACCTTCCATAATGACAAGGCTACCATCCATTAGAGTAATAAAAATTTGGACAACACACTACCTTCCATAATGACAAGGCTACCATCCATTGGAGTAACAAAAATATAAACAAGAGACTACGTTCAATAATGACAAGGCTATCATCCAATGGAGTAACAAAAATATCGAAAATAGACTACCTTCCATAATGACAAGGCTACAATCCATTGTAGTAACAAAAATATCGACAACATACTACGTTCCATAATGACAAGGCTACCATCAATTGTAGTAACAAAAATCTCGACAACAGACTACGTTCAATAATGACAAGGCTACCATCCATTGGAGTAACAAAAATCACGACAACATACTACCTTCCATAATGACAAGGTTACCATCCATCGAGTAACAAAAATCTGGACAACAGACTACCTTCCATAATGACAAGGCTACCATCCATTGGAGTAACAAAAATATAAACAAGAGACTACCTTCCATAATGACAAGGCTAACATCCAATGGAGTAACAAAAATCTCCACAACAGACTACCTTCCATAATGACAAGGCTATCATCCAATGGAGTAACAAAAATCTCGAAAATAGACTCCCTTCAATAATGACAAGGCTACCATCCATTGGAGTAACAAAAATCATGACAACAGACTACCTTCCATAATGACAAGGCTACCATCCATTAGAGTAATAAAAATTTGGACAACACACTACCTTCCATAATGATAAGGCTACCATCCATTGGAGTAACAAAAATATAAACAAGAGACTACGTTCAATAATGACAAGGCTATCATCCAATGGAGTAACAAAAATATCGAAAATAGACTACCTTCAATAATGACAAGGCTACCATCCATTGGAGTAACAAAAATCTTGACAACAGACTACCTTCCATAATGACAAGGCTACAATCCATTGTAGTAACAAAAATATCGACAACATACTACGTTCCATAATGACAAGGCTACCATCTATTGTAGTAACAAAAATCTCGACAACAGACTACGTTCAATAATGACAAGGCTACCATCCATTGGAGTAACAAAAATCACGACAACATACTCCCTTCCATAATGACAAGGTTACCATCCATTAGAGTAACAAAAATCTGGACAACAGACTACCTTCCATAATGACAAGGCTACCATCCATTGGAGTAACAAAAATATAAAGAAGAGACTACCTTCCATAATGACAAGGCTACCATCCAATGGAGTAACAAAAATCTCCACAACAGACTACCTTCCATAATGACAAGGCTATCATCCAATGGAGTAACAAAAATCTCAAAAATAGACTCCCTTCAATAATGACAAGGCTACCATCCATTGGAGTAACAAAAATCTTGACAACAGACTACCTTCCATAATGACAAGGCTACCATCCATTAGAATAACAAAAATATGGACAACAGACTACCTTCCATAATGGCAAGGCTACCATCCATTGGAGTACCAAAAATCTCGACAACATACTACCCTCTATAATGACAAGGCTACCATCCATTGGAGTAAGAAAAATATCAAAAATAGACTACGTTCCATAAAGATTAGGCTACCATCCATTGGAATAACAAAAATCTCGACAACAAACTAGCTTCCATAATGACAAGGCTACCATACATTATAGTAACAAAAATATGAACAACAGACTACCTTCCACAATGACAAGGCTACCATTCATTGGAGTAACATAAATCACAACAACAAACTACCTTCTATAATGACAAGGCTACCATCCTTTGGAGTAACAAAAATCTCGACAACAGACTACCTTCCATAATGACAAGCCTACCATCCATTAGAGTAAGAAAAATCTGAACAACATACTACCTTCCATAATGACAAGGCTACCATCCATTAGAATAACAAAAATATGGACAACAAGGCTACCATCAATTGGAGTACCAAAAATCTCGACAACAAACTACCTTCTATAATGACAAGGCTACCATCCATTGGAGTAACAAAAATCTCGAAAATAGACTACCTTCCATAAAGACTAGGCTACCATCCATTGGAATAACAAAAATCTCGACAACAGACTACCTTCCATAATGACAAGGCTACAATACATTATAGTAACAAAAATCTGAACAAATGACTACCTTCCGTAATGACAAGGCTACCATCCATTGGAGTAACAAAAATAACAACAACAAACTACCTTCTATAATGACAAGGCTACCGTCCAGTGGAGTAAAAAAAATCTCGACAACAGACTACCTTCCATAATGACAAGGCTATAACCCATTAGAGTAACATAGATATCGACAACATACTACCTTCCATAATGACAAGGCTACCATCCATTGGAATAATAAAAATCTCAACAACAGACTACCTTCCATAATGACAAAGCTACCATCTAATGGAGTTACAAAAATCTCGACAACATACTACCTTCCATAATGACAAGGCTACCATCCATTGGAGTAACAAAAATATCGACAACATACTACCTTCCATAATGACAAGGCTACCATTTATTGGAGTAATAAAAATCTTGACAACAGACTACCTTCCATAATGACAAGGCAATCATCCATTGTAGTAACAAAAATATCGACAACATACTTCCTTCCATAATTACAAGGCTACCATACATTGTTGTAACAAAAATATCGACAACATACTACCTTCCATAATGACAAGGCTACCATCTATTGTAGTAACAAAAATCTCGACAACATACTACGTATAATAATGACAAGGCTACCATCCATTGGAGTAACAAAAATCATGACAACAGACAACCTTCCATAATGACAAGGCTACCATCCACTAGAGTAATAAAAATTTGGACAACACACTACCTTCCATAATGACAAGGCTACCATCCATTGGAGTAACAAAAATATAAACAAGAGACTACGTTCAATAATGACAAGGCTATCATCCAATGGAGTAACAAAAATATCGAAAATAGACTACCTTCCATAATGACAAGGCTACAATCCATTGTAGTAACAAAAATATCGACAACATACTACGTTCCATAATGACAAGGCTACCATCAATTGTAGTAACAAAAATCTCGACAACAGACTACGTTCAATAATGACAAGGCTACCATCCATTGGAGTAACAAAAATCACGACAACATACTACCTTCCATAATGACAAGGTTACCATCCATCGAGTAACAAAAATCTGGACAACAGACTACCTTCCATAATGACAAGGCTACCATCCATTGGAGTAACAAAAATATAAACAAGAGACTACCTTCCATAATGACAAGGCTAACATCCAATGGAGTAACAAAAATCTCCACAACAGACTACCTTCCATAATGACAAGGCTATCATCCAATGGAGTAACAAAAATCTCGAAAATAGACTCCCTTCAATAATGACAAGGCTACCATCCATTGGAGTAACAAAAATCTTGACAACAGACTACCTTCCATAATGACAAGGCTACCATCCATTAGAATAACAAAAATATGGACAACAAACTACCTTCCATAATGGCAAGGCTACCATCCATTAGAGTACCAAAAATCTCGACAACATACTACCCTCTATAATGACAAGGCTACCATCCATTGGAGTAAGAAAAATATCGAAAATAGACTACCTTCCATAAAGATTAGGCTACCATCCATTGGAATAACAAAAATCTCGACAACAAACTACCTTTCATAATGACAAGGCTACCATACATTATAGTAACAAAAATCTGAACAACAAACTACCTTCCACAATGACAAGGCTACCATCCATTGGAGTAACATAAATAACAACAACAAACTACCTTCTATAATGACAAGGCTACCATCCTTTGGAGTAAGAAAAATCTCGACAACAGACTACCTTCCATAATGACAAGCCTACCATCCATTAGAGTAAGAAAAATCTGAACAACATACTACCTTCCATAATGACAAGGCTACCATCCATTAGAATAACAAAAATATGGACAACAGACTACCTTCCATAATGAAAAGGCTACCATCCATTGGATTACCAAAAATCTCGACAACAGACTACCTTCTATAATGACAAGGCTACCATCCATTAGAGTAACAAAAATCTCGAAAATAGACTACCTTCCATAAAGACTAGGCTACCATCCATTGGAATAACAAAAATCTCGACAACAGACTACCTTCCATAATGACAAGGCTACCATACATTATAATAACAAAAATCTGAACAACAGACTACCTTCCGTAATGACAAGGCTACCATCCATTGGAGTAACAAAAATAACAACAACAAACTACCTTCTATAATGACAAGGCTACCGTCGAGTGGAGTAAAAAAAATCTCGACAACAGACTACCTTCCATAATGACAAGGCTATAACCCATTAGAGTAACATAGATATCAACAACATACTACCTTCCATAATGACAAGGCTACCATCCATTGGAATAACAAAAATCTCGACAACATACTACCTTCCATAATGACAAGGCTACCATCCAATGGAGTTACAAAAATCTCGACAACATACTTCCTTCCATAATGACAAGGCTACCATCCATTGGAGTAACAAAAATATCGACAACATACTACCTTCCATAATGACAAGGCAATCATCCATTGTAGTAACAAAAATCTCGACAACATACTACCTTCCATAATGACAAGGCTACAATTCATTGTAGTAACAAAAATATCGACAACATACTACCTTCCATAATGACAAGGCTACCATCTATTGTAGTAACAAAAATCTCGACAACATACTATGTTCAATAATGACAAGGCTACCATCCAATTGGAGTAACAAAAATCACGACAACAGACTACCTTCCATAATGACAAGGCTACCATCCATTAGAGTAACAAAAATTTGGACAACAGACTACCTTCCATAATGACAAGGCTACCATCCATTGGAGTAACAAAAATATAAACAAGAGAGTACCTTCCATAATGACAAGGCTACCATCCAATGGAGTAACAAAAATCTACACAACAGACTACCTTCCATAATGACAAGGCTGTCATCCAATGGAGTAACAAAAATCTCTAAAATAGACTCCCTTCAATAATGACAAGGCTACCATCCATTGGAGTAAGAAAAATCTTGAGAACAAACTACCTTCCATAATGACAAGGCTACCATCCATTAGAATAACAAAAATATGGACAACAAACTACGTTCCATAATGACAAGGCTACCATCCACTGGAGTAACAAAAATATCAACAAGAGACTACCTTCCATCATGACAAGGCTATCATCCATTGGAGTACCAAAAATCTCGACAACAAACTACCTTCTATAATGACAAGGCTACCATCCATTGGAGTAACAAAAATCTCGAAAATAGACTACCTTCCATAAAGACTAGGCTACCATCCATTGGAATAACAAAAATCTCGAAAACAGACTACCTTCCATAATGACAAGGCTACCATACATTATAGTAACAAAAATATGAACAAGAGAATACCTTCCATAATGACAAGGCTACCATCCATTGGAGTAACAAAAATATCAACAAGAGACTACCTTCCATAATCACAAGGCTACCATCCATTGGAGTACCAAAAATCTCGACAACATACTACCCTCTATAATGACAAGGCTACCATCCATTGGAGTAACAAAAATCTCGAAAACAGACTACCTTCCATAAAGATTAGGCTGCATTCCATTGGAATAACAAAAATTCCAACAACAGACTACCTTCCAAAATGACAAGGCTACCATACATTGTAGTAAAAAAATCTCGACAACATACTACGTTCAATAATGACAAGGCTACCATCCATTGGAGTAACAAAAATCACGACAACAGACTACCTTCCATAATGACAAGGCTACCATCCATTAGAGTAACAAAAATTTGGACAACACACTACCTTCCATAATGACAAGGCTACCATCCATTGGAGTAACAAAAATATAAACAAGAGACTACGTTCAATAATGACAAGGCTATCATCCAATGGAGTAACAAAAATCTTGACAACAGACTACCTTCCATAATGACAAGGCTACCATCCATTAGAATAACAAAAATATGGACAACAGACTACCTTCCATAATGACAAGGCTACCATCCATTGGAGTACCAAAAATCTCGACAACACACTACCTTCTATAATGACAAGGCTACCATCCATTGGAGTAACAAAAATCTCGAAAATAGACTACCTTCCATAAAGACTAGGCTACCATCCGTTGGAATAACAAAAATCTCGACAATAGACTACCTTCCATAATGACAAGGCAACCATACATTATAGTAACACAAATTTGAAGAACATACTACCTTCCATAATGACAAGGCTACCATCCATTGGAGTAACAAAAATCTCGACAACAGAATACCTTCCATAATGACAAGGCTACCATCCATTGGAATAATAAAAATCTCGACAACAGACTACCTCTCATAATGACAAGGCTACCATCCAATGGAGTAACAAAAATCTCGACAACATACTACCTTCCATAATGACAAGGCTACCATCCATTGGAGTAACAAAAATATCGACAACATACTACCTTCCATAATGAAAAGCCTACCATCTATTGGAGTAACAAAAATCGTGACAACAGACTACCTTCAATAATGACAAGTCTATCATCCATTATAGTAACAAAAATCTTGACAACATACTAACTTTCATAATGACAAGGCTACTATCCATTGTAGTTACAAAAATATCAACAACATACTACCTTCCATAATGACAATCCATTAGAATAACAAAATTATGGACAACAGACTACCTTCCATAATGACAAGGCTACCATCCACTGGAGTAACAAAAATATCAACAAGAGACTACCTTCCATAATGACAAGGCTACCATCCATTGGAGTACCAAAAATCTCGACAATAAACTACCTTCTATAATGACAAGGCTACCGTCCATTGGAGTAACAAAAATCTCGAAAACAGAATACCTTCCATAAAGACTAGGTTACCATCCATTGGAATAACAAAAATCTCGACAACAGACTACCTTCCATAATGACAAGGCTAACATCCATTGGAGTAACAAAAATATCAACAAGAGACTACCTTCCATAATGACAAGGCTACCATCCATTGGAGTACCAAAAATCTCGACAACATACTACCCTCTATAATGATAAGGCTACCATCCATTGGAATAACAAAAATCTCGACAACAGACTACCTTCCATAATGACAAGGCTACCATACATTGTAGTAACAAAAATTTGAACAACACATTACCATCCATAATGACAAGGCTACCATCCATTGGAGTAACATAAATCACAACAACAAACTACCTTCTATAATGATAAGGCTAACATCCTTTGGAGTAACAAAAATCTCGACAACATACTACCTTCCATAATGACAAGGATACCACCCATTAGAGTAACATAGATATCGACAACATACTTCCTTCCATAATGACAAGGCTACCATCCATTGGAATAATAAAAATCTCGACAACAGACTACCTTCCATAATGACAAGGCTACCATCCAATGGAGTAACAAAAATCTCGACAACATACTACCTTCCTTAATTACAAGGCTAACATCCATTGGAGTAACAAAAATATCGACAATAAACTACCTTTTATAATGACAAGGCTACCATCCATTGGAGTAACAAAAAACTCGAAAATAGAATACCTTCCATAAAGACTAGGCTACCATCCATTGGAATAACAAAAATCTCGACAAAAGACTACCTTCCATAATGACAAGGCTACCATCCATTGGAGTAACAAAAATATCAACAAGAGACTACCTTCCATAATGACAAGGCTACCATCCATTGGAGTACCAAAAATCTCGACAACATACTACCCTCTATAATGATAAGGCTACCATCCATTGGAATAACAAAAAACTCGACAACAGACTACCTTCCATAATGACAAGGCTACCATACATTGTAGTAACAAAAATTTGAACAACACATTACCATCCATAATGACAAGGCTACCATCCATTGGAGTAACATAAATCACAACAACAAACTACCTTCTATAATGACAAGGCTACCATCCTTTGGAGTAACAAAAATCTCGACAACATACTACCTTCCATAATGACAAGGCTACCACCCATTAGAGTAACATAGATATCGACAACATACTTCCTTCCATAATGACAAGACTACCATCCATTGGAATAATAAAAATCTCGACAACAGACTACCTTCCATAATGACAAGGCTACCATCCAATGGAGTAACAAAAATCTCGACAACATACTACCTTCCTTAATTACAAGGCTAGCATCCATTGGAGTAACAAAAATATCGACAACGTACTACCTTCCATAATGACAAGGCTACCATATATTGGAGAAACAAAAATCTTGACAACAGACTACCTTCCATAATGACAAGGCTATCATCCATTGTAGTAACAAAAATCTCGACAACATACTACCTTCCATAATGACAAAGCTACAATCCATTGTAGTAACAAAAATATCGACAACATACTACCTTCCATAATGACAAGGCTACCATCCATTGTAGTAACAAAAATCTCGACAACAAACTACCTTCAATAATGATAAGGATACCATCCATTGGAGTAACAAAAATCTCGACAACATACTACCTTCCTTAATGACAAGGCTAGCATCCATTGGAGTAACAAAAATATCGACAACATACTACCTTCCATAATGACAAGGCTACCATCTATTGGAGTAACAAAAATCTTGACAACAGACTACCTTCCATAATGACAAGGCTATCATCCATTGTAGTAACAAAAATCTCGACAACATACTACCTTCCATAATGACAAAGCTACAATCCATTGGAGTAACAAAAATATCGACAACATACTACCTTCCATAATGACAAGGATACCATCCATTGTAGTAACAAAAATCTCGACAACAAACTACCTTCAATAATGATAAGGATACCATCCATTGGAGTAACAAAAATCTCGACAACATACTACCTTCCATAATTACAAAGCTACAATCCATTGTAGTAACAAAAATATCGACAACATACTACCTTCCATAATGACAAGGCTACCATCCATTGTAGTAACAAAAATCTCGACAACAGACTACCTTCAATAATGACAAGGCTACCATCCACTGGAGTAACAAAAATATCAACAAGAGACTACCTTCCATAATGACAAGGCTACCATCCATTGGAGTACCAAAAATCTCGACAACAAACTACCTTCTATAATGAAAAGGCTACCATCCATTGGAGTAACAAAAATCTCGAAAACAAACTACCTTCCATAAAGACTAGGCTACCATCCATTGGAATAAAAAAAATCTCGACAACAGACTACCTTCCATAATGACAAGGCTACCATACATTGTAGTAACAAAAATTTGAACAACACATTACCATCCATAATGACAAGGCTACCATCCATTGGAGTAACATAAATCACAACAACAAACTACCTTCTATAATGACAAGGCTACCATCCTTTGGAGTAACAAAAATCTCGACAACATACTACCTTCCATAATGACAAGGCTACCACCCATTAGAGTAACATAGATATCGACAACATACTTCCTTCCATAATGACAAGGCTACCATCCATTGGAATAATAAAAATCTCGACAACAGACTACCTTCCACAATGACAAGGTTATCATCCAATGGAGTAACAAAAATCTCGACAACATACTACCTTCCTTAATTACAAGGCTAGCATCCATTGGAGTAACAAAAATATCGACAACATACTACCTTCCATAATGACAAGGCTACCATCCATTGTAGTAAAAAAAATCTCGACAACAAACTACCTTCAATAATGATAAGGATACCATCCATTGTAGTAACAAAAATCTCGACAACATACTACCTTCCATAATGACAAAGCTACAATCCATTGTAGTAACAAAAATATCGACAACATACTACCTTCCATAATGACAAGGCTACCATCCATTGTAGTAACAAAAATCTCGACAACAGACTACCTTCCATAATGACAAGGCTACCATCCATTGGAGTACCAAAAATCTCGACAACAAACTACCTTCTATAATGACAAGGCTACCATCCATTGGAGTAACAAAAATCTCGAAAACAGACTACCTTCCATAAAGACTAGGCTACCATCCATTGGAATAACAAAAATCTCGACAACAGACTACCTTCCATAATGACAACGCTACCATACATTATAGTAACCAAAATCTGAACAACAGACTACCATCCATAATGACAAGGCTACCATCCATTGGAGTAACATAAATCATAACAACAAACTACCTTCTATAATGACAAGGCTACCATCCTTTGGAGTAACAAAAATCTCAACAACATACTACCTTCCATAATGACAAGGCTACCACCCATTAGAGTAACATAGATATCGACAACATACTTCCTTCCATAATGACAAGGCTACCATCCATTGGAATAATAAAAATCTCGACAACAGACTACCTTCCATAATGACAAGGCTACCATCCAATGGAGTAACAAAAATCTCGACAACATACTACCTTCCTTAATTACAAGGCTAGCATCCATAGGAGTTACAAAAATATCGACAACATAGTACCTTCCATAATGACAAGGCTACCATCTATTGGAGTATCAAAAATCTTGACAACAGACTACCTTCCATAATGACAAGGCTATCATCCATTGTAGTAACAAAAATCTCGACAACATACTACCTTCCATAATGACAAAGCTACAATCCATTGTAGTAACAAAAATATCGACAACATACTACCTTCCATAATGACAAGGCTACCATCCATTGTAGTAACAAAAATCTCGACACCAAACTACCTTCAATAATGATAAGGATACCATCCATTGGAGTAACAAAAATCTCGACAACATACTACCTTCCATAATGACAAAGCTACAATCCATTGTAGTAACAAAAATATCGACAACATACTACCTTCCATAATGACAAGGCTACCATCCATTGTAGTAACAAAAATCTCGACAACAGACTACCTTCAATAATGACAAGGCTACCATCCACTGGAGTAACAAAAATATCAACAAGAGACTACCTTCCATAATGACAAGGCTAACATCCATTGGAGTACCAAAAATCTCGACAACAAACTACCTTCTATAATGACAAGGCTACCATCCATTGGAGTAACAAAAATCTCGAAAACAAACTACCTTCCATAAAGACTAGGCTACCATCCATTGGAATAAAAAAAATCTCGACAACAGACTACCTTCCATAATGACAATGCTACCATACATTATAGTAACCAAAATCTGAACAACAGACTACCATCCATAATGACAAGGCTACCATCCATTGGAGTAACATAAATCACAACAACAAACTACCTTCTATAATGACAAGGCTACCATGCTTTGGAGTAACAAAATTCTCGACAACATACTACCTTCCATAATGACAAGGCTACCACCCATTAGAGTAACATAGATATCGACAACATACTTCCTTCCATAATGACAAGGATACTATCCATTGGAATAATAAAAATCTCGACAACAGACTACCTTCCATAATGACAAGGCTACCATCCAATGGAGTAACAAAAATCTCGACAACATACTAGCTTCCTTAATGACAAGGCTAGCATCCATTGGCGTAACAAAAATATCGACAACATACTACCTTCCATAATGACAAGGCTACCATCTATTGGAGTAACAAAATCTTGACAACAGACTACCTTCCATAATGACAAGGCTATTATCCATTGTAGTAACAAAAATCTCGACAACATACTACCTTCCATAATGAAAAAGCTACAATCCATTGTAGTAACAAAAATATCGACAACATACTACCTTCCATAATGACAAGGCTACCATCCATTGTAGTAACAAAAATCTCGAAAACAGACTACCTTCAATAATGACAAGGCTACCATCCACTGGAGTAACAAAAATCTCAACAACATACTACCTTCCATAATGACAAAGCTACAATCCATTGTAGTAACAAAAATATCGACAACATACTACCTTCCATAATGACAAGGCTACCATCCATTGTAGTAACAAAAATCTCGACAACAGACTACCTTCAATAATGACAAGGCTACCATCCACTGGAGTAACAAAAATATCAACAAGAGACTACCTTCCATAATGACAAGGCTACCATCCATTGGAGTACCAAAAATCTCGACAACAAACTACCTTCTATAATGACAAGGCTACCATCCATTGGAGTAACAAAAATCTCGAAAACAGACTACCTTCCATAAAGACTAGGCTACCATCCATTGGAATAAAAAAAATCTCGACAACAGACTACCTTCCATAATGACAACGCTACCATACATTATAGTAACCAAAATCTGAACAACAGACTACCATCCATAATGACAAGGCTACCATCCATTGGAGTAACATAAATCACAACAACAAACTACCTTCTATAATGACAAGGCTACCATGCTTTGGAGTAACAAATTCTCGACAACATACTACCTTCCATAATGACAAGGCTACCACCCATTAGAGTAACATAGATATTGACAACATACTTCCTTCCATAATGACAAGGATACCATCCATTGGAATAATAAAAATCTCGACAACAGACTACCTTCGATAATGACAAGGCTACCATCCAATGGAGTAACAAAAATCTCGACAACATACTAGCTTCCTTAATGACAAGGCTAGCATCCATTGGAGTAACAAAAATATCGACAACATACTACCTTCCATAATGACAAGGCTACCATCTATTGGAGTAACAAAATCTTGACAACAGACTACCTTCCATAATGACAAGGCTATTATCCATTGTAGTAACAAAAATCTCGATAACATACTACCTTCCATAATGAAAAAGCTACAATCCATTGTAGTAACAAAAATATCGACAACATACTACCTTCCATAATGACAAGGCTACCATCCATTGTAGTAACAAAAATCTCGAAAACAGACTACCTTCAATAATGACAAGGCTACCATCCACTGGAGTAACAAAAATATCAACAAGAGACTACTTTCCATAATGACAAGGCTACTATCCATTGGAGTACCAAAAATCTCGACAACAAACTACCTTCTATAATGACAAGGCTACCATCCATTGGAGTAACAAAAATCTCGAAAATAGACTACCTTCCATAAAGACTAGGCTACCATCCACTGGAATAACAAAAATCTCGACAACAGACTACCTTCCATAATGACAACGCTACCATACATTATAGTAACCAAAATTTGAACAACAGATTACCATCCATAATGACAAGGCTACCATCCATTGGAGTAACATAAATCACAACAACAAACTACCTTCTATAATGACAAGGTTACCATCCTTTGGAGTAACAAAAATCTCGAGAACATACTACCTTCCATAATGACAAGGCTACCACCCATTAGAGTAACATAGATATCGACAACATACTTCCTTCCATAATGACAAGGCTACCATCCATTGGAATAATAAAAATCTCGACAACAGACTACCTTCCATAATGACAAGGCTACCATCCAATGGAGTAACAAAAATCTCAACAACATACTACCTTCCTTAATGACAAGGCTAGCATCCATTGGAGTAACAAAAATATCGACAACATACTACCTTCCATAATGACAAGGCTACCATCTATTGTAGTAACAAAAATCTTGACAACAGACTACCTTCCATAATGACAAGGCTATCATCCATTTTAGTAACAAAAATCTCGACAACATACTACCTTCCATAATGACAAAGCTACAATCCATTGTAGTAACAAAAATATCGACAACATACTACCTTCCATAATGACAAGGCTACCATCCATTGTAGTAACAAAAATCTTGACAACAGACTACCTTGAATAATGACAAGGCTACCATCCACTAGAGTAACAAAAATATCAACAAGAGACTACCTTCCATAATGACAAGGCTACCATCCATTGGAGTACCAAAAATCTCGACAACAAACTACCTTCTATAATGACAAGGCTACCATCCATTGGAGTAACAAAAATCTCGAAAACAGACTACCTTCCATAAAGACTAGGCTACCATCCATTGAAATAACAAAAATCTCGACAACAGACTACCTTCCATAATAACAACGCTACCATACATTATAGTAACCAAAATCTGAACAACAGACTACCTTCCATAATGACAAGGCTACCATCCATTGGAGTAACAAAAATATCCACAAGAGACTACCTTCCATAATGACAAGGCTATCATCTATTGGAGTACCAAAAATCTCGACAACCTACTACCCTCTATAATGATAAGGCTACCATCCATTGGAGTAACAAAAATCTCGAAAATAGACTACCTTCCATAAAGATTAGGCTACCATCCATTGGAATAACAAAAATCTCGACAACAGACTACCTTCCATAATGACAAGGCTACCATACATTGTAGTAACAAAAATCTGAACAACACACTACCTTCCATAATGACAAGGCTACCATCCATTGGAGTAACATAAATCACAACAACAAACTACCTTCTATAATGACAAGGCTACCATCCTTTGGAGTAAAAAAAATCTCGACAACAGATTACCTTCCATAATGACAAGGCTACCATCCAATGGAGTATCAAAAATATCGACAACATACTACCTTCCATAATGACAAGGCTACCATCCATTGAGGTAACAAAAATATTGACAACATACTACCTTCCATAATGAAAAGCCTACCATCTATTGGAGTAACAAAAATCGTGACAACAGACTACCTTCCATAATGACAAGGTTATCATCCATTGTAGTAACAAAAATGCTGACAACATACTACCTTCCATAATGACAAGGCTACAATCCATTGTAGTTACAAAAATATCAACAACATACTACCTTCCATAATGACAAGGCTACCATCCATTAGAATAACAAAAATATGGACAACAGACTACCTTCCATAATGATAAGGCTACCATCCATTGGAGTACCAAAAATCTCGACAACAAACTACCTTTTATAATGACAAGGCTACCATCCATTGGAGTAACAAAAATCTAGAAAACAGACTACCTTCCATAAAGACTAGGCTACCATCCATTGGAATAACAAAAATCTCGACAACAGACTACCTTCCATAATGACAAGGCTACCATGCATTGGAGTAACAAAAATATCAACAAGAGACTACCTTCCATAATGACAAGGCTACCATCCATTGGAGTACCAAAAATCTCGACAACATACTACCCTCTATAATGATAAGGCTACCATCCATTGGAGTAACAAAAATCTTGAAAACAGACTACCTTCCATAAAGATTAGGCTACCATCCATTGGAATAACAAAAATCTCGACAATAGACTACCTTCCATAATGAAAAGGCTACCATACATTGTAGTAACAAAAATCTGAACAACACACTACCATCCATAATGACAAGGCTACCATCTATTGGAATAACATAAATCACAACAACAAACTACCTTCTATAAGACAAGGCTACCATCCATTGGAATAACAAAAATCTCGACAACAGACTACCTTCCATAATGACAAGGCTACCATCCAATGGAGTAACAAAAATCTCGACAACATACTACCTTCCTTAATGACAAGCCTAGCATCCATTGGAGTAACAAAAATATCGACAACATACTACCTTCCATAATGACAAGGCTACCATCTATTGGAGTAACAAAAATCTTGACAACAAACTACCTTCCATAATGACAAGGCTATCATCCATTGTAGTAACAAAAATCTCGACAACATACTACCTTCCATAATGACAAAGCAACAATCCATTGTAGTAACAAAAATATCGACAACATACTACCTTCCATAATGACAAGGCTACCATCCATTGTAGTAACAAAAATCTCGACAACAGACTACCTTCAATAATGACAAGGCTACCATCCATTGGAGTAACAAAAATCTCGACAACATACTACCTTCCATAATGACAAAGCTACAATCCATTGTAGTAACAAAAATATCGACAACATACTACCTTCCATAATGACAAGGCTACCATCCATTATAGTAACAAAAATCTCGACAACAGACTACCTTCAATAATGACAAGGCTAACATCCACTGGAGTAAAAAAAATCAACAAGGGAGTACCTTCCATAATGACAAGGCTACCATCCATTGGAGTACCAAAAATCTCGATAACAAACTACCTTCTATAATGACAAGGCTACCATCCATTGGAGTAACAAAAATGTCGAAAACAGACTACCTTCCATAAAGACTAGGCTACCATCCATTGGAATAACAAAAATCTCGACAACAGACTAACTTCCATAATGACAACGCTACCATACATTATAGTAACCAAAATCAGAACAACAAACTACCTTCCATAATGACAAGGCTACCATCCATTGGAGTAACAAAAATGTCAACAACAGACTACCTTCCATAATGACAAGGCTATCATCCATTGGAGTACCAAAATTCTCGACAACATACTACCCTCTATAATGATAAGGCTACCATCCATTGGAGTAACAAAAATCTCGAAAACAGACTACATACCATAAAGATTAGGCTACCATCTATTGGAATAACAAAAATATTGACAACAAACTACCTTCCATAATGACAAGGCTATCATCCATTGTAGTAACAAAAATCTCGACAACATACTACCTTCCATAATGACAAAGCAACAATCCATTGTAGTAACAAAAATATCGACAACATACTACCTTCCATAATGACAAGGCTACCATCCATTTTAGTAACAAAAATCTCGACAACAGACTACCTTCAATAATGACAAGGCTACCATCCATTGGAGTAACAAAAATCTCGACAACATACTACCTTCCATAATGACAAAGCTACAATCCATTGTAGTAACAAAAATATCGACAACATACTACCTTCCATAATGACAAGGCTACCATCCATTATAGTAACAAAAATCTCGACAACAAACTACCTTCAATAATGACAAGGCTAACATCCACTGGAGTAAAAAAAATCAACAAGGGAGTACCTTCCATAATGACAAGGCTACCATCCATTGGAGTACCAAAAATCTCGATAACAAACTACCTTCTATAATGACAAGGCTACCATCCATTGGAGTAACAAAAATGTCGAAAACAGACTACCTTCCATAAAGACTAGGCTACCATCCATTGGAATAACAAAAATCTCGACAACAGACTACCTTCCATAATGACAACGCTACCATACATTATAGTAACCAAAATCAGAACAACAAACTACCTTCCATAATGACAAGGCTACCATCCATTGGAGTAACAAAAATGTCAACAAGAGACTACCTTCCATAATGACAAGGCTACCATCCATTGGAGTACCAAAATTCTCGACAACATACTACCCTCTATAATGATAAGGCTACCATCCATTGGAGTAACAAAAATCTCGAAAACAGACTACCTTCCATAAAGATTAGGCTACCATCCATTGGAATAACAAAAATCTCGACAACAGACTACCTTCCATAATGACAAGGCTACCATACATTATAGTAACCAAAATCTGAACAACAAACTACCTTCCAATATGACCAGGCTACCATCCATTGGAGTAACAAAAATATCAACAAGAGACTACCTTCCATAATGACAAGGCTATCATCTATTGGAGTACCAAAAATCTCGACAACATACTACCCTCTATAATGATAAGGCTACCATCCATTGGAGTAACAAAAATCTCGAAAACAGACTACCTTCCATAAAGATTAGGCTACCATCCATTGGAATAACAAAAATCTCGACAACAGACTACCTTCCATAATGACAAGGCTACCATACATTGTAGTAACAAAAATCTGAACAACACACTACCTTCCATAATGACAAGGCTACCATCCATTGGAGTAACAAAAATATCAACAAGAGACTACCTTCCATAATGACAAGGCTATCATCTATTGGAGGACCAAAAATCTCGACAACATACTACCCTATATAATGATAAGGCTACCATCCAATGGAGTAACAAAAATCTCGAAAACAGACTACCTTCCATAAAGATTAGGCTACCATCCATTGGAATAACAAAAATCTCGACAACAGACTACCTTCCATAATGACAACGCTACCATACATTGTAGTAACAAAAATCTGAACAACACACTACCTTCCATAATGACAAGGCTACCATCCATTGGAGTAACATAAATCACAACAACAAACTACCTTCTATAATGACAAGGCTACCATCCTTTGGAGTAACAAAAATCTCGACAACAGATTACCTTCCATAATGACAAGGCTACCATCCAATGGAGTATCAAAAATATCGACAACATACTACCTTCCATAATGACAAGGCTACCATCCATTGAGGTAACAAAAATATTGACAACATACTACCTTCCATAATGAAAAGCCTACCATCTATTGGAGTAACAAAAATCGTGACAACAGACTACCTTCCATAATGACAAGGTTATCATCCATTGTAGTAACAAAAATGTTGACAACATACTACCTTCCATAATGACAAGGCTACAATCCATTGTAGTTACAAAAATATCAACAACATACTACCTTCCATAATGACAAGGCTACCATCCATTAGAATAACAAAAATATGGACAACAGACTACCTTCCATAATGATAAGGCTACCATCCACTGGAGTAACAAAAATATCAACAAGAGACTACCTTCCATAATGACAAGGCTACCATCCATTGGAGTACCAAAAATCTCGACAAGAAACTACCTTTTATAATGACAAGGCTACCATCCATTGGAGTAACAAAAATCTAGAAAACAGACTACCTTCCATAAAGACTAGGCTACCATCCATTGGAATAACAAAAATCTCGACAACAGACTACCTTCCATAATGACAAGGCTACCATGCATTGGAGTAACAAAAATATCAACAAGAGACTACCTTCCATAATGACAAGGCTACCATCCATTGGAATAACAAAAATCTCGACAACATACTACCCTCTATAATGATAAGGCTACCATACATTGGAGTAACAAAAATCTCGAAAACAGACTACCTTCCATAAAGATTAGGCTACCATCCATTGGAATAACAAAAATCTCGACAACAGACTACCTTCCATAATGACAACGCTACCATACATTATAGTAACCAAAATCTGAACAACAAACTACCTTCCATAATGACAAGGCTACCATCTATTGGAGTAACATAAATCACAACAACAAACTACCTTCTATAAGACAAGGCTACCATCCATTGGAATAACAAAAATCTCGACAACAGACTACCTTCCATAATGACAAGGCTACCATCCAATGGAGTAACAAAAATCTCGACAACATACTACCTTCCTTAATGACAAGGCTAGCATCCATTGGAGTAACAAAAATATCGACAACATACTACCTTCCATAATGACAAGGCTACCATCTATTGGAGTAACAAAAATCTTGACAACAGACTCCCTTCCATAATGACAAGGCTATCATCCATTGTAGTAACAAAAATCTCGACAACATACTACCTTCCATAATGACAAAGCAACAATCCATTGTAGTAACAAAAATATCGACAACATACTACCTTCCATAATGACAAGGCTACCATCCATTGTAGTAACAAAAATCTCGACAACAGACTACCTTCAATAATGACAAGGCTACCATCCATTGGAGTAACAAAAATCTCGACAACATACTACCTTCCATAATGACAAAGCTACAATCCATTGTAGTAACAAAAATATCGACAACATACTACCTTCCATAATGACAAGGCTACCATCCATTATAGTAACAAAAATCTCGACAACAGACTACCTTCAATAATGACAAGGCTAACATCCACTGGAGTAAAAAAAAATCAACAAGAGAGTACCTTCCATAATGACAAGGCTACCATCCATTGGAGTACCAAAAATCTCGACAACAAACTACCTTCTATAATGACAAGGCTACCATCCATTGGAGTAACAAAAATCTCGAAAACAGACTACCTTCCATAAAGACTAGGCTACCATCCATTGGAATAACAAAAATCTCGACAACAGACTACCTTCCATAATGACAATGCTACCATACATTATAGTAACCAAAATCAGAACAACAAACTACCTTCCATAATGACAAGGCTACCATCCATTGGAGTAACAAAAATGTCAACAAGAGACTACCTTCCATAATGACAAGGCTATCATCCATTGGAGTACCAAAATTCTCGACAACATACTACCCTCTATAATGATAAGGCTACCATCCATTGGAGTAACAAAAATCTCGAAAACAGACTACCTTCCATACAGATTAGGCTACCGTCCATTGGAATAACAAAAATCTCAACAACAGACTACCTTCCATAATGACAAGGCTACCATACATTATAGTAACCAAAATTTGAACAACAAACTACCTTCCAATATGACAAGGCTACCATCCATTGGAGTAACAAAAATATCAACAAGAGACTACCTTCCATAATGACAAGGCTACCATCCATTGGAGTACCAAAAATCTCGACAACATACTACCCTCTATAATGATAAGGCTACCATCCATTGAAGTAACAAAAATCTCGAAAACAGACTACCTTCCATAAAGATTAGGCTACCATCCATTGTAGTAACAAAAATCTCGACAACAGACTACCTTCCATAATGAAAAGACTACCATACATTGTAGTAACAAAAATCTGAACAACACACTACCTTCCATAATGACAAGGCTACCATCCATTAGAGTAACATAAATCACAACAACAAACTACCTTCTATAATGACAAGGCTACCATCCTTTGGAGTAACAAAAATCTCGACAACAGATTACCTTCCATAATGACAAGGCTACCATCCATTGGAATAATAAAAATCTCGACAATAGACTACCTTCCATAATGACAAGGCTACCATCCATTGGAGTAATATAAATCACAACAACAAACTACCTTCTATAATGACAAGGCTACCATCCATTGGAATAATAAAAATCTTGACAACAGATTACCTTCCGTAATGACCAGGCTACCATCCATTGGATTAATAAAAATCTCGACAACAGACTACCTTTCATAATGACAAGGCTACCATCCAATGGAGTAACAAAAATCTCGATAACATACTACCTTCCATAAGGACAAGGCTACCATCCATTGAGGTAACAAAAATATCGACAACATACTACCTTCCATAATGAAAAGCCTACCATCTATTGGAGTAACAAAAATCGTGACAATAGACTACCGTCCATAATGACAAGGTTATCATCCATTGTAGTAACAAAAATGTTGACAACATACTACCTTCCATAATGACAAGGCTACAATCCATTGTAGTTACAAAAATATCAACAACATACTACCTTCCATAATGACAAGGCTACCATCCATTAGAATAACAAAAATATGGACAACAAACTACCTTCCATAATGACAAGGCTACCATCCACTGGAGTAACAAAAATATCAACAATAGACTACCTTCCATAATGACAAGGCTACCATCCATTGGAGTACCAAAAATCTCGACAACAAACTACCTTCTATAATGATAAGGCTACCATCTATTGGAGTAACAAAAATCTTGACAACATACTACCTTCCATAATGACAAGGCTATCATCCATTGTAGTAACAAAAATCTCGACAACATACTACCTTCTATAATGACAAAGCTACAATCCATTGTAGTAACAAAAATATCGACAACATACTACCTTCCATAATGACAAGGCTACCATCCATTGTAGTAACAAAAATCTCCACGACAGACTACCTTCAATAATGACAAGGCTACCATCCATTGGAGTAACAAAAATCTCGACAACATACTACCTTCCATAATGACAAAGCTACAATCCATTGTAGTAACAAAAATATCGACAACATACTACCTTCCATAATGACAAGGCTACCATCCATTGTAGTAACAAAAATATCGACAACAGACTACCTTCAATAATGACAAGTCTACCATCCAATGGAGCAAAAAAAATATCAACAAGAGAGTACCTTCAATAATGACAAGGCAACCATCCATTGGAGTACCAAAAATCTCGACAACAAACTACCTTCTATAATGACAAGGCTACCATCTATTGGAGTAACAAAAATTGTGACAACAGACTACCGTCCATAATGACAAGGTTATCATCCATTGTAGTAACAAAAATGTTGACAACATACTACCTTCCATAATGACAAGGCTACAATCCATTGTAGTTACAAAAATATCAACAACATACTACCTTCCATAATGACAAGGCTACCATCCATTAGAATAACAAAAATATGGACAACAAACTACCTTCCATAATGACAAGGCTATCATCCATTGTAGTAACAATAATCTCGACAACATATTACCTTCCATAATGACAAAGCTACAATCCATTGTAGTAACAAAAATATCGACAACATACTACCTTCCATAATGACAAGGCTACCATCCATTGTAGTAACAAAAATCTCGACAACAGACTACCTTCAATAATGACAAGGCTACCATCCATTGGAGTAACAAAAATCTCGACAACATACTACCTTCCATAATGACAAAGCTACAATCCATTGTAGTAACAAAAATATCGACAACATACTACCTTCCATAATGACAAGGCTACCATCCATTGTAGTAACAAAAATCTTGACAACAGACTACCTTCAATAATGACAAGTCTACAATCCAATGGAGTAAAACAAATATCAACAAGAGAGTACCTTCCATAATGACAAGGCTACCATCCATTGGAGTACCAAAAATCTCGACAACAAACTACCTTCTATATTGACAAGGATACCATCCATTGGAGGAACAAAAATCTCGAAAACAGACTACCTTCCATAAAGACTAGCTACCATCCATTGGAATAACAAAAATCTCGACAACAGACTACCTTCCATAATGACAACGCTACCATACATTATAGTAACCAAAATCTGAACAACAAACTACCTTCCATAATGACAAGGCTACCATCCATTGGAGTAACAAAAATATCAAAAAGAGACTACCTTCCATAATGACAAGGCTATCATCCATTGGAGTACCAAAAATCTCAACAACATACTACCCTCTATAATGATAAGGCTACCATCCATTGGAGTAACAAAAATCTCGAAAACAGACTACCTTCCATAAAGATTAGGCTACCATCTATTGGAATAACAAAAATCTCGACAACAGACTATCTTCCATATGACAAGGCTACCATACATTATAGTAACAAAAATCTGAACAACACACTACCTTCCATAATGACAAGGCTACCATCCATTGGAGTAACATAAATCACAATAACAAACTACCTTCTATAATGACAAGGCTACCATCCTTTGGAGTAACAAAAATCTCGACAACATACTACCTTCCATAATGACAAAGCTACAATCCATTGTAGTAACAAAAATATCGACAACATACTACCTTCCATAATGACAAGGCTACCATCCATTGTAGTAACAAAAATCTCGACAATAGACTACCGTCAATAATGATATGGCTACCATCCACTGGAGTAACAAAAATATCAACAAGAGACTACCTTCCATAATGACAAGGCTACCATCCATTATAGTAACAAAAATCTCGACAACAGACTACCTTCAATAATGACAAGGCTACCATCCATTGGAGTAACAAAAATCTCGACAACATACTACCTTCCATAATGACAAAGCTACAATCCATTGTAGTAACAAAAATATCGACAACATACTACCTTCCATAATGACAAGGCTACCATCCATTATAGTAACAAAAATCTCGACAACAGACTACCTTCAATAATGACAAGGCTACCATCCACTGGAGTAAAAAAAATATCAACAAGAGAGTACCTTCCATAATGACAAGGCTACCATCCATTGGAGTACCAAAAATCTCGACAACAAACTACCTTCTATAATGACAAGGCTAACATCCATTGGAGTAACAAAAATCTCGAAAACAAACTACCTTCCATAAAGACTAGGCTACCTTCCATTGGAATAACAAAAATCTCGACAACAGACTACCTTCCATAATGACAACGCTACCATACATTATAGTAACCAAAATCAGAACAACAAACTACCTTCCATAATGACAAGGCTACCATCCATTGGAGTAACAAAAATGTCAACAAGAGACTACCTTCCATAATGACAAGGCTATCATCCATTGGAGTACCAAAATTCTCGACAACATACTACCCTCTATAATGATAAGGCTACCATCCATTGGAGTAACAAAAATATCGAAAACAGACTACCTTCCATAAAGATTAGGCTACCATCCATTGGAATAACAAAAATCTCGACAACAGACTACCTTCCATAATGACAAGGCTACCATACATTATAGTAACCAAAATCTGAACAACAAACTACCTTCCAATATGACAAGGCTAGCATCCATTGGAGTAACAAAAATATCAACAAGAGACTACCTTCCATAATGACAAGGCTACCATCCATTGGAGTACCAAAAATCTCGACAACATACTACCCTCTATAATGATAAGGCTACCATCCATTGGAGTAACAAAAATCTCGAAAACAGACTACCTTCCATAAAGATTAGGCTACCATCCATTGTAGTAACAAAAATCTCGACAACAGACTACCTTCCATAATGACAAGGCTACCATACATTGTAGTAACAAAAATCTGAACAACACACTACCTTCCATAATGACAAGGCTACCATCCATTGGAGTAACATAAATCACAAGAAGAAACTACCTTCTATAATGACAAGGCTACCATCCTTTGGAGTAACAAAAATCACGACAACAGATTACCTTCCATAATGACAAGGCTACCATCCATTGGAATAATAAAAATCTCGACAACAGACTACCTTCCATAATGACAAGGCTACCATCCATTGGAGTAATATAAATCACAACAACAAACTACCTTCTATAATGACAAGGCTACCATCTATTGGAGTAACAAAAATCATGACAACAAATTACCTTCCATAATGACCAGGCTACCATCCATTGGAATAATAAAAATCTCGACAACAAACTACCTTTCATAATGACAAGGCTACCATCCAATGGAGTAACTAAAATCTCGACAACATACTACCTTCCATAATGACAAGGCTACCATCCATTGAGGTAACAAAAATATCGACAACATACTACCTTCCATAATGAAAAGCCTACCATCTATTGGAGTAACAAAAATCGTGACAACAGACTACCGTCCATAATGACAAGGTTATCATCCATTGTAGTAAAAAAAATGTTGACAACATACTACCTTCCATAATGACAAGGCTACAATCCATTGTAGTTACAAAAATATCAACAACATACTACCTTCCATAATGACAAGGCTACCATCCATTAGAATAACAAAAATATGGACAACAGACTACCTTCTATAATGACAAGGCTACCATCCACTGGATTAACAAAAATATCAACAAGAGACTACCTTCCATAATGACAAGGCTACCATCCATTGGATTACCAAAAATCTCGACAACAAACTACCTTCTATAATGACAATGCTACCATCTATTGGAGTAACAAAAATCTTGACAACAGACTACCTTCCATAATGACAAGGCTATCATCCATTGTAGTAACAAAAATCTCGACAACATACTACCTTCCATAATGACAAAGCTACAATCCATTGTAGTAACAAAAATATCGACAACATACTACCTTCCATAATGACAAGGCTACCATCCATTGTAGTAACAAAAATCTCGACAACAGACTACCTTCAATAATGACAAGGCTACCATCCATTGGAGTAACAAAAATCTCGACAACATACTACCTTCCATAATGACAAATCTACAATCCATTGTAGTAACAAAAATATCGACAACATACTACCTTCCATAATGACAAGGCTACCATCCATTGTAGTAACAAAAATATCGACAATAGACTACCTTCAATAATGACAAGTCTACCATCCAATGGAGTAAAAAAAATATCAATAAGAGAGTACCTTCCATAATGACAAGGCTACCATCCATTGGAGTACCAAAAATCTCGACAACAAACTACCTTCTATAATGACAAGGCTACCATCTATTGGAGTAACAAAAATCTTGACAACAGACTACCTTCCATAATGACAAGGATGTCATCCATTGTAGTAACAAAAATCTCGACAACATATTACCTTCCTTAATGACAAAGCTACAATCCATTGTAGTAACAAAAATATCGACAACATACTGCCTTCCATAATGACAAGGCTACCATCCATTGGAGTTACAAAAATCTCGACAACATACTACCTTCAATAATGACAAGGCTACCATCCATTGGAGTAACAAAAATCTCGACAACATACTACCTTCCATAATGACAAAGCTACAATCCATTGTAGTAAATAAAATATCGACAACATACTACCTTCCATAATGACAAGGCTACCATCCATTGTAGTAACAAAAATCTCGACAACAGACTACCTTCAATAATGACAAGTCTATAATCCAATGGAGTAAAAAAAATATCAACAAGAGAGTACCTTCCATAATGACAAGGCTACCATCCATTGGAGTACCAAAAATCTCAACAACAAACTACCTTCTATATTGACAAGGCTACCATCCATTGGAGGAACAAAAATCTCGAAAACAGACTACCTTCCATAAAGACTAGGCTACCATCCATTGGAATAACAAAAATCTCGACAACAGACTACCTTCCATAATGACAACGCTACCATACATTATAGTAACCAAAATCTGAACAACAAACTACGTTCCATAATGACAAGGCTACCATCCATTGGAGTAACAAAAATATCAACAAGAGACTACCTTCCATAATGACAAGGCTATCATCCATTGGAGTACCAAAAATCTCGACAACATACTACCCTCTATAATGATAAGGCTACCATCCATTGGAGTAACAAAAGTCTCGACAACAGACTACCTTCCATAATGACAAGGCTACCATCCATTGTAGTAACAAAAATCTGAACAACACACTACCTTCCATAATGACAAGGCTACCATCCATTGGAGTAACATAAATCACAATAACAAACTACCTTCTATAATGACAAGGCTACCATCCATTGGAGTACCAAAAATCTCGACAACAAACTACCTTCTATAATGACAAGGCTACCATCTATTGGAGTAACAAAAATCTCGACAACAGACTACCTTCAATAATGACAAGGCTACCATCCATTGGAGTAACAAAAATCTCGACAACATACTACCTTCCATAATGACAAAGCTACAATCCATTGTAGTAACAAAAATATCGACAACATACTACCTTCCATAATGACAAGGCTACCATCCATTGTAGTAACAAAAATCTGAACAACACACTACCTTCCATAATGACAAGGCTACCATCCATTGGAGTAACATAAATCACAATAATAGACTACCTTCTAAAATGACAAGGCTACCATCCTTTGGAGTAACAAAAATCTCGACAACATACTACCTTCCATAATGACAAGGCTACCATCCATTGTAGTAACAAAAATCTCGACAACAGAGTACCTTCAATAATGACAAGGCTACCATCCATTGGAGTAACAAAAATCTCGACAACATACTACCTTCCATAATGACAAAGCTACAATCCATTGTAGTAACAAAAATATCGACAACATACTACCTTCCATAATGACAAGGCTACCATCCATTGTAGTAACAAAAATATCGACAACAGACTACCTTCAATAATGACAAGTCTACCATCCAATGGAGTAAAAAAAATATCAACAAGAGAGTACCTTCCATAATGACAAGGCTACCATCCATTGGAGTACCAAAAATCTCGACAACAAACTACCTTCTATAATGACAAGGCTACCATCAATTGGAGTAACAAAAATCTTGACAACAGACTACCTTCCATAATGACAAGGCTGTCATCCATTGTAGTAACAAAAATCTCGACAACATAGTACCTTCCATAATGACAAAGCTATAATCCATTGTAGTAACAAAAATATCGACAACATACTACCTTCCATAATGACAAGGCTACCATCCATTGTAGTAACAAAAATCTCGACAACAGACTACCTTCAATAATGACAAGGCTACCATCCATTGGAGTAACAAAAATCTCGACAACATACTACCTTCCATAATGACAAAGCTACAATCCATTGTAGTAACAAAAATATCGACAACATACTACCTTCCATAATGACAAGTCTACCATCCATTGTAGTAACAAAAATCTCGACAACAGACTACCTTCAATAATGACAAGGCTACCATCCATTGGAGTAACAAAAATCTCGACAACATACTACCTTCCATAATGACAAAGCTACAATCCATTGTAGTAACAAAAATATCGATAACATACTACCTTCCATAATGACAAGGCTACCATCCATTGTAGTAACAAAAATCTGAACAACACACTACCTTCCATAATGACAAGGCTACCATCCATTGGAGTAACATAAATCACAATAACAGACTACCTTCTAAAATGACAAGGCTACCATCCTTTGGAGTAACAAAAATCTGGACAACATACTACCTTCCATAATGACAAGGCTACCATCCATTGTAGTAACAAAAATCTCGACAACAGACTACCTTCAATAATGACAAGGCTACCATCCATTGGAGTAACAAAAATCTCGACAACATACTACCTTCCATAATGACAAAGCTAGAATCCATTGTAGTAACAAAAATATCGACAACATACTACCTTCCATAATGACAAGGCTACCATCCATTGTAGTAACAAAAATCTGAACAACACACTACCTTCCATAATGACAAGGCTACCATCCATTGGAGTAACATAAATCACAATAATAGACTACCTTCTAAAATGACAAGGCTACCATCCTTTGGAGTAACAAAAATCTCGACAACATACTACCTTCCATAATGACAAGGCTACCATCCATTGTAGTAACAAAAATCTCGACAACAGACTACCTTCAATAATGACAAGGCTACCATCCATTGGAGTAACAAAAATCTCGACAACATACTACCTTCCATAATGACAAAGCTACAATCCATTGTAGTAACAAAAATATCGACAACATACTACCTTCCATAATGACAAGGCTACCATCCATTGTAGTAACAAAAATATCGACAATAGACTACCTTCAATAATGACAAGTCTACCATCCAATGGAGTAAAAAAAAATCAACAAGAGAGTACCTTCCATAATGACAAGGCTACCATCCATTGGAGTACCAAAAATCTCGACAACAAACTACCTTCTATATTGACAAGGCTACCATCTATTGGAGTAACAAAAATCTCGACAACAGACTACCTTCAATAATGACAAGGCTACTATCCATTGGAGTAACAAAAATCTCGACAACATACTACCTTCCATAATGACAAAGCTACAATCCATTGTAGTAACAAAAATATCGACAACATACTACCTTCCATAATGACAAGGCTACCATCCATTGTAGTAACAAAAATCTGAACAACACACTACCTTCCATAATGACAAGGCTACCATCCATTGGAGTAACATAAATCACAATAATAGACTACCTTCTAAAATGACAAGGCTACCATCCTTTGGAGTAACAAAAATCTTGACAACATACTACCTTCCATAATGACAAGGCTACCATCCATTGTAGTAACAAAAATCTCGACAACAGACTACCTTCAATAATGACAAGGCTACCATCCATTGTAGTAACAAAAATCTCGACAACAGACTACCTTCAATAATGACAAGGCTACAATCCATTGTAGTAACAAAAATATCGACAACATACTACCTTCCATAATGACAAGGCTACCATCCATTGTAGTAACAAAAATATCGACAACATACTACCTTCCATAATGACAAGGCTACCATCCATTGTAGTAACAAAAATATCGACAATAGACTACCTTCAATAATGACAAGTCTACCATCCATTGGAGTACCAAAAATCTCGACAACAAACTACCTTCTAAAATGACAAGGCTACCATCAATTGGAGTAACAAAAATCTTGACAACAGACTACCTTCCATAATGACAAGGCTGTCATCCATTGTAGTAACAAAAATCTCGACAACATATTACCTTCCATAATGACAAAGCTATAATCCATTGTAGTAACAAAAATATCGACAACATACTACCTTCCATAATGACAAGGCTACCATCCATTGTAGTAACAAAAATCTCGACAACAGACTACCTTCAATAATGACAAGGCTACCATCCATTGGAGTAACAAAAATCTCGACAACATACTACCTTCCATAATGACAAAGCTACAATCCATTGTAGTAACAAAAATATCGACAACATACTACCTTCCATAATGACAAGTCTACCATCCATTGTAGTAACAAAAATCTCGACAACAGACTACCTTCAATAATGACAAGTCTACAATCCAATGGAGTAAAAAAATATCAACAAGAGAGTACCTTCCATAATGACAAGGCTACCATCCATTGGAGTACCAAAAATCTCGACAACAAACTACCTTCTATATTGACAAGGCTACCATCCATTGGAGGAACAAAAATCTCAAAAACAGACTACCTTCCATAAAGACTAGGCTACCATCCATTGGAATAACAAAAATCTCGACAACATACTACCTTCCATAATGACAAGGCTACCATCCATTGTAGTAACAAAAATCTCGACAACAGACTACCTTCAATAATGACAAGGCTACCATCCATTGGAGTAACAAAAATCTCGACAACATACTACCTTCCATAATGACAAAGCTACAATCCATTGTAGTAACAAAAATATCGACAACATACTACCTACCATAATGACAAGGCTACCATCCATTGTAGTAACAAAAATCTGAACAACACACTACCTTCCATAATGACAAGGCTACCATCCATTGGAGAAACAAAAATCACAATAACAGACTACCTTCTAAAATGACAAGGCTACCATCCTTTGGAGTAACAAAAATCTGGACAACATACTACCTTCCATAATGACAAGGCTACCATCCATTGTAGTAACAAAAATCTCGACAACAGACTACCTTCAATAATGACAAGGCTACCATCCATTAGAGTAACAAAAATCTCGACAACATACTACCTTCCATAATGACAAAGCTACAATCCATTGTAGTAACAAAAATATCGACAACATACTACCTTCCATAATGACAAGGCTACCATCCATTGTAGTAACAAAAATCTGAACAACACACTACCTTCCATAATGACAAGGCTACCATCCATTGGAGTAACATAAATCACAATAATAGACTACCTTCTAAAATGACAAGGCTACCATCCTTTGGAGTAACAAAAATCTCGACAACATACTACCTTCCATAATGACAAGGCTACCATCCATTGTAGTAACAAAAATCTCGACAACAGACTACCTTCAATAATGACAAGGCTACCATCCATTGGAGTAACAAAAATCTCGACAACATACTACCTTCCATAATGACAAAGCTACAATCCATTGTAGTAACAAAAATATCGACAACATACTACCTTCCATAATGACAAGGCTACCATCCATTGTAGTAACAAAAATATCGACAATAGACTACCTTCAATAATGACAAGTCTACCATCCAATGGAGTAAAAAAATATCAACAAGAGAGTACCTTCCATAATGACAAGGCTACCATCCATTGGAGTACCAAAAATCTCGACAACAAACTACCTTCTATAATGACAAGGCTACCATCTATTGGAGTAACAAAAATCTCGACAACAGACTACCTTCAATAATGACAAGGCTACCATCCATTGGAGTAACAAAAATCTCGACAACATACTACCTTCCATAATGACAAAGCTATAAACCATTGTAGTAACAAAAATATCGACAACATACTACCTTCCATAATGACAAGGCTACCATCCATTGTAGTAACAAAAATCTGAACAACACACTACCTTCCATAATGACAAGGCTACCATCCATTGGAGTAACATAAATCACAATAATAGACTACCTTCTAAAATGACAAGGCTACCATCCTTTGGAGTAACAAAAATCTCGACAACATACTACCTTCCATAATGACAAGGCTACCATCCATTGTAGTAACAAAAATCTCGACAACAGACTACCTTCAATAATGACAAGGCTACCATCCATTGGAGTAACAAAAATCTCGACAACATACTACCTTCCATAATGACAAAGCTACAATCCATTGTAGTAACAAAAATATCGACAACATACTACCTTCCATAATGACAAGGCTACCATCCATTGTAGTAACAAAAATATCGATAATAGACTACCTTCAATAATGACAAGTCTACCATCCAATGGAGTAAAAAAAATATCAACAAGAGAGTACCTTCCATAATGACAAGGCTACCATCAATTGGAGTAACAAAAATCTTGACAACAGACTACCTTCCATAATGACAAGGCTATCATCCATTGTAGTACCAAAAATCTCGACAACAAACTACCTTCTATAATGACAAGGCTACCATCTATTGGAGTAACAAAAATCTCGACAACAGACTACCTTCAATAATGACAAGGCTACCATCCATTGGAGTAACAAAAATCTCGACAACATACTACCTTCCATAATGACAAAGCTACAATCCATTGTAGTAACAAAAATATCGACAACATACTACCTTCCATAATGACAAGGCTACCATCCATTGTAGTAACAAAAATCTGAACAACACACTACCTTCCCTAATGACAAGGCTACCATCCATTGCAGTAACATAAATCACAATAATAGACTACCTTCTAAAATGACAAGGCTACCATCCTTTGGAGTAACAAAAATCTCGACAACATACTACCTTCCATAATGACAAGGCTACCATCCATTGTAGTAACAAAAATCTCGACAACAGACTACCTTCAATAATGACAAGGCTACCATCCATTGGAGTAACAAAAATCTCGACAACATACTACCTTCCATAATGACAAAGCTACAATCCATTGTAGTAACAAAAATATCGACAACATACTACCTTCCATAATGACAAGGCTACCATCCATGGTAGTAACAAAAATATCGACAATAGACTACCTTCAATAATGACAAGTCTACCATCCATTGGAGTACCAAAAATCTCGACAACAAACTACCTTCTAAAATGACAAGTCTACCATCAATTGGAGTAACAAAAATCTTGACAACAGACTACCTTCCATAATGACAAGGCTGTCATCCATTGTAGTAACAAAAATCTCGACAACATATTACCTTCCATAATGACAAAGCTATAATCCATTGTAGTAACAAAAATATCGACAACATACTACCTTCCATAATGACAAGGCTACCATCCATTGTAGTAACAAAAATCTCGACAACAGACTACCTTCAATAATGACAAGGCTACCATCCATTGGAGTAACAAAAATCTCGACAACATACTACCTTCCATAATGACAAAGCTACAATCCATTGTAGTAACAAAAATATCGACAACATACTACCTTCCATAATGACAAGTCTACCATCCATTGTAGTAACAAAAATCTCGACAACAGACTACCTTCAATAATGACAAGTCTACAATCCAATGGAGTAAAAAAAATATCAACAAGAGAGTACCTTCCATAATGACAAGGCTACCATCCATTGGAGTACCAAAAATCTCGACAACAAACTACCTTCTATATTTACAAGGCTACCATCCATTGGAGGAACAAAAATCTCAAAAACAGACTACCTTCCATAAAGACTAGGCTACCATCCATTGGAATAACAAAAATCTCGACAACATACTACCTTCCATAATGACAAGGCTACCATCCATTGTAGTAACAAAAATCTCGACAACAGACTACCTTCAATAATGACAAGGCTACCATCCATTGGAGTAACAAAAATCTCGACAACATACTACCTTCCATAATGACAAAGCTACAATCCATTGTAGTAACAAAAATATCGACAACATACTACCTACCATAATGACAAGGCTACCATCCATTGTAGTAACAAAAATCTGAACAACACACTACCTTCCATAATGACAAGGCTACCATCCATTGGAGTAACATAAATCACAATAACAGACTACCTTCTAAAATGACAAGGCTACCATCCTTTGGAGTAACAAAAATCTGGACAACATACTACCTTCCATAATGACAAGGCTACCATCCATTGTAGTAACAAAAATCTCGACAACAGACTACCTTCAATAATGACAAGGCTACCATCCATTAGAGTAACAAAAATCTCGACAACATACTACCTTCCATAATGACAAAGCTACAATCCATTGTAGTAACAAAAATATCGACAACATACTACCTTCCATAATGACAAGGCTACCATCCATTGTAGTAACAAAAATCTGAACAACACACTACCTTCCATAATGACAAGGCTACCATCCATTGGAGTAACATAAATCACAATAATAGACTACCTTCTAAAATGACAAGGCTACCATCCTTTGGAGTAACAAAAATCTCGACAACATACTACCTTCCATAATGACAAGGCTACCATCCATTGTAGTAACAAAAATCTCGACAACAGACTACCTTCAATAATGACAAGGCTACCATCCATTGGAGTAACAAAAATCTCGACAACATACTACCTTCCATAATGACAAAGCTACAATCCATTGTAGTAACAAAAATATCGACAACATACTACCTTCCATAATGACAAGGCTACCATCCATTGTAGTAACAAAAATATCGACAATAGACTACCTTCAATAATGACAAGTCTACCATCCAATGGAGTAAAAAAAATATCAACAAGAGAGTACCTTCCATAATGACAAGGCTACCATCCATTGGACTACCAAAAATCTCGACAACAAACTACCTTCTATAATGACAAGGCTACCATCTATTGGAGTAACAAAAATCTTGACAACAGACTACCTTCCATAATGACAAGGCTACCATCCATTGGAGTAACAAAAATCTCGACAACATATTACCTTCCATAATGACAAAGCTATAATCCATTGTAGTAACAAAAATATCGACAACATACTACCTTCCATAATGACAAGGCTACCATCCATTGTAGTAACAAAAATCTCGACAACAGACTACCTTCAATAATGACAAGGGTACCATCCATTGGAGTAACAAAAAACTCGACAACATACTACCTTCCATAATGACAAAGCTACAATCCATTGTAGTAACAAAAATATCGACAACATACTACCTTCCATAATGACAAGTCTACCATCCATTGTAGTAACAAAAATCTCGACAACAGACTACCTTCAATAATGACAAGTCTACAATCCAATGGAGTAAAAAAAATATCAACAAGAGAGTACCTTCCATAATGACAAGGCTACCATCCATTGGAGTACCAAAAATCTCGACAACAAACTACCTTCTATATTGACAAGGCTACCATCCATTGGAGGAACAAAAATCTCGAAAACAGACTACCTTCCATAAAGACTAGGCTACCATCCATAGGAATAACAAAAATCTCGACAACAGACTACCTTCCATAATGACAACGCTGCCATACATTATAGTAACCAAAATCTGAACAACAAACTACCTTCCATAATGACAAGGCTACCATCCATTGTAGTAACAAAAATATCAACAAGAGACTACCTTCCATAATGACAAGGCTATCATCCATTGGAGTACCAAAAATGTCGACAACATACTACCCTCTATAATGATAAGGCTACCATCCATTGGAGTAACAAAAATCTCGAAAACAGACTACCTTCCATAAAGATTATGCTACCATCTATTGGAATAACAAAAATCTCGACAACAGACTACCTTCCATAATGACAAGGCTACCATACATTATAGTAACAAAAATCTGAACAACACACTACCTTCCATAATGACAAGGCTACCATCCATTGGAGTAACATAAATCACAATAACAAACTACCTTCTATAATGACAAGGCTACCATCCTTTGGAGTAACAAAAATATCGACAACATACTACCTTCCATAATGACAAGGCTACCATCCATTGTAGTAACAAAAATCTCGACAACAGACTACCTTAAAAAAAATCTCGACAACAGACTACCGTAAATAATGACAAGGCTACCATCCACTGGAGTAACAAAAATATCAACAAGAGACTACCTTCCATAATGACAAGGCTACCATCCATTGGAGTACCAAAAATCTCGACAACTAACTACCTTCTATAATGACAAGGCTACCATCCATTGGAGTAACAAAAATCTCGAAAACAGACTACCTTCCATAAAGACTAGGCTACCATCCATTGGAATAACAAAAATCTCGACAACAGACTACCTTCCATAATGACAACGCTACCATACATTATAGTAACCAAAATCTGAACAACATACTACCTTCGATAATGACAAGGCTATCATCCATTGTAGTAACAAAAATATCGACAACATATTACCTTCCATAATGATAAAGCTACAATCCATTGTAGTAACAAAAATATCGATAACATACTACCTTCCATAATGACAAGGCTACCATCCATTGTAGTAACAAAAATCTCGACAACAGACTACCTTCCATAATGACAAGGCTACCATACATTGTAGTAACAAAAATCTGAACAACACACTACCTTCCATAATGACAAGGCTACCATCCATTGGAGTAACATAAATCACAACAACAAACTACCTTCTATAATGACAAGGCTACCATCCTTTGGAGTAACAAAAATCTCGACAACAGATTACCTTCCATAATGACAAGGCTACCATCCATTGGAGTAACAAAAATCTGGACAACATACTACCTTCCATAATGACAAGGCTACAATCCATTATAGTAACAAAAATATCGACAACATACTACCTTCCATAATGACAAGGCTACCATCCATTGAGGTAACAAAAATATCGACAACATACTACCTTCCATAATGAAAAGCCTACCATCTATTGGAGTAACAAAAATCGTGACAACAGACTACCGTCTATAATGACAAGGTTATCATCCATTGTAGTAACAAAAATGTTGACAACATACTACCTTCCATAATGACAAGGCTACAATCCATTGTAGTTACAAAAATATCAACAACATACTACCTTCCATAATTACAAGTCTACCATCCATTAGAATAACAAAAATATGGACAACAGACTACCTTCCATAATGACAAGGCTACCATCCACTAGAGTAACAAAAATATCAACAAGAGACTACCTTCCATAATGACAAGGCTACCATCCATTGGAGTACCAAAAATCTCGACAACAAACTACCTTCTATAATGACAACGCTACCATCCATTGGAGTAACAAAAATCTCGAAAACAGACTACCTTCAATAAAGACTAGGCTACCATCCATTGGAATAACAAAAATCTCGACAACAGACTACCTTCCATAATGACAAGGCTACCATCCATTGGAGTAACAAAAATATAAACAAGAGACTACCTTCCATAATGACAAGGCTACCATCCATTGGAGTACCAAAAATCTCGACAACATACTACCCTCTATAATGATAAGGCTACCATCCATTGGAGTAACAAAAATCTCGAAAATAGACTACCTTCCATAAAGATTAGGCTATCATCCATTGGAATAACAAAAATCTCGACAACAGACTACCTTCCATAATGACAACGCTACCACCCATTGGAATAATAAAAATCTCGACAACAGACTACCTTCCATAATGACAAGGCTACCATCCAATGGAGTAACAAAAATCTCGACAACATACTACCTTCCTTAATGACAAGGCTAGCATCCATTGGAGTAACAAAAATATCGACAACATACTACCTTCCATAATGACAAGGCTACCATCCATTGTAGTAACAAAAATCTCGACAACAGACTACCTTAAAAAATGACAACGCTACCATCCACTTGAGTAAAAAAAATATCAACAAGAGAGTACCTTCCATAATGACAAGGCTACCATCCATTGGAGTACCAAAAATCTCGACAACAAACTACCTTCTATAATGACAAGGCTACCATCCATTGGAGTAACAAAAATCTCGAAAACAAACTACCTTCCATAAAGACTAGGCTACCATCCATTGAAATAACAAAAATCTCGACAACAGACTACCTTCCATAATGACAACGCTACCATACATTATAGTAACCAAAATCTGAGCAACAAACTACCTTCCATAATGACAAGGCTACCATCCATTGGAGTAACAAAAATATCAACAAGAGACTACCTTCCATAATGACAAGGCTATCATCCATTGGAGTACCAAAAATCTCGACAACATACTACCCTCTATAATGATAAGGCTACCATCCATTGGAGTAACAAAAATCTCGACAACAGACTACCTTCCATAAAGATTAGGCTACCATCCATTGGAATAACAAAAATCTAGACAACAGACTACCTTCCATAATGACAAGGCTACCATACATTGTAGTAACAAAAATATGAACAACACACTACCTTCCATAATGACAAGGCTACCATCCATTGGAGTAACATAAATCACAACAACAAACTACCTTCTATAATGACAAGGCTACCATCCTTTGGAGTAACAAAAATCTCGACAACAGATTACCTTCCATAATGACAAGGCTACCATCCATTGGAATAATAAAAATCTCGACAACAGACTACCTTTCATAATGACAAGGCTACCATCCAATGGAGTAACAAAAATCTCGACAACATACTACCTTCCATAATAACAAGGCTACTATCCATTGAGGTAACAAAAATATCGACAACATACTACCTTCCATAATGAAAAGCCTACCATCTATTGGAGTAACAAAAATCGTGACAACAGAGTACCTTCCATAATGACATGGTTATCATCCATTGTAGTAACAAAAATGTTGACAACATACTACCTTCCATAATGACAAGGCTACAATCCATTGTAGTTACAAAAATATCAACAACATACTACCTTCCATAATGACAATGCTACCATCCATTAGAATAACAAAAATATGGACAACAGACTACCTTCCATAATGACAAGGCTACCATCCATTGGAGTACCAAAAATCTCGACAACACACTACCTTCTATAATGACAAGGCTACCATCCATTGGAATAACAAAAATCTCGAAAACAGACTACCTTCCATAATGACAACGCTACCATACATTATAGTAACCAAAATCTGAGCAACGAACTACCTTCCATAATGACAAGGCTACCATCCATTGTAGTAACAAAAATATCAACAAGAGACTACCTTCCATAATGACAAGGCTATCATCCATTGGAGTACCAAAAATCTCGACAACATACTACCCTCTATAATGATAAGGCTACCATCCATTGGAGTAACAAAAATCTCGACAACAGACTACCTTCCATAAAGATTAGGCTACCATCCATTGGAATAACAAAAATCTCGACAACAGACTACCTTCCATAATGACAAGGCTACCATACATTGTAGTAACAAAAATATGAACAACACACTACCTTCCATAATGACAAGGCTACCATCCATTGGAGTAACATAAATCACAACAACAAACTACCTTCTATAATGACAAGGCTACCATCCTTTGGAGTAACAAAAATCTCGACAACAGATTACCTTCCATAATGACAAGGCTACCATCCATTGGAATAATAAAAATCTCGACAACAGACTACCTTTCATAATGACAAGGCTACCATCCAATGGAGTAACAAAAATCTCGACAACATACTACCTTCCATAATAACAAGGCTACTATCCATTGAGGTAACAAAAATATCGACAACATACTACCTTCCATAATGAAAAGCCTACCATCTATTGGAGTAACAAAAATTGTGACAACAGAGTACCTTCCATAATGACATGGTTATCATCCATTGTAGTAACAAAAATGTTGACAACATACTACCTTCCATAATGACAAGGCTACAATCCATTGTAGTTACAAAAATATCAACAACATACTACCTTCCATAATGACAATGCTACCATCCATTAGAATAACAAAAATATGGACAACAGACTACCTTCCATAATGACAAGGCTACCATCCATTGGAGTACCAAAAATCTCGACAACACACTACCTTCTATAATGACAAGGCTACCATCCATTGGAATAACAAAAATCTCGAAAACAGACTACCTTCAATAAAGACTAGGCTACCATCCATTGGAATAACAAAAATCTCGACAACAGACTACCTTCCATAATGACAAGGCTACCATCCATTGGAGTAACAAAAATATCAACAAGAGACTACCTTCTATAATGACAAGGCTACCATCCATTGGAGTACTAAAAATATCGACAACATACTACCCTCTATAATGATAAGGCTACCATCCATTGGAGTAACAAAAATCTCGAAAACAGACTACCTTCCATAAAGATTAGGCTACCATCCATTGGAATAACAAAAATCTCGACAACAGACTACCTTCCATAATGAAAAGGCTACCATACATTATAGTAACAAAAATCTGAACAACACACTACCATCCATAATGACAAGGCTACCTTCCATTGGAGTAACATAAATCACAACAACAAACTACCTTTTATAATGACAAGGCTACCATCCTTTGGAGTAACAAAAATCTCGACAACATACTACCTTCCATAATGACAAGGCTACCACCCATTAGAGTAACACAGATATCGACAACATACTTCCTTCCATAATGACAAGGCTACCATCCATTGGAATAATAAAAATCTCGACAACAGACTACCTTCCATAATAGCAAGGCTACCATCCAATGGAGTAACAAAAATCTTGACAACATACTACCTTCCTTAATGACAAGGCTAGCATCCATTGGAGTAACAAAAATATCGACAACATACTACCTTCCATAATGAGAAGGCTACCATCTATTGGAGTAACAAAAATCTTGACAACAGACTACATTCCATAATGACAAGGCTATCATCCATTGTAGTAACAAAAATCTCGACAACATACTACCTTCCATAATGACAAAGTTACAATCCATTGTAGTAACAAAAATATCGACAACATACTACCTTCCATAATGACAAGGCTACCATCCATTGTAGTAACAAAAATCTCGACAAAAGACTACCTTCAATAATGACAAGGCTACCATCCATTGGAGTAACAAAAATCTGGACAACATACTACCTTCCATAATGACAAGGCTACCATCCATTGGAGTAACAAAAATCTCGACAACATACTACCCTCTATAATGATAAGGCTACCATCCATTGGAGTAACAAAAATCTCGAAAACAGACTACCTTCCATAAAGATTAGGCTACCATCCATTGGAATAACAAAAATCTCGACAACAGACTACCTTCCATAATGACAAGGCTACCATACATTGTAGTAACAAAAATATGAACAACACACTACCTTCCATAATGACAAGGCTACCATCCATTGGAGTAACATAAAACACAACAATAAACTACCTTCTATACTGACAAGGCTACCATCCTTTGAAGTAACAAAAATCTCGACAACAGATTACCTTCCATAATGACAAGGCTACGATCCATTGGAATAATAAAAATCTCGACAACAGACTACCTTTCATAATGACAAGGCTACCATCCAATGGAGTAACAAAAATCTCGATAACATACTACCTTCCATAATAACAAGGCTACTATCCATTGAGGTAACAAAAATATCGACAACATACTACCTTCCAGAATGAAAAGCCTACCATCTATTGGAGTAACAAAAATCGTGACAACAGACTACCTTCCATAATGACATGGTTATCATCCATTGTAGTAACAAAAATGTTGACAACATACTACCTTCCATAATGACAAGGCTACAATCCATTGTAGTTACAAAAATATCAACAACATACTACCTTCCATAATGACAAGGCTACCATCCATTAAAATAACAAAAATATGGACAACAGACTACCTTCCATAATGACAAGGCTACCATCTACTGGAGTAACAAAAATATCAACAAGAGACTACCTTCCATAATGACAAGGCTACCATCCGTTGGAGTACCAAAAATCTCGACAACAAACTACCTTCTATAATGACAAGGCTACCATCCATTGGAGTAACCAAAATCTCGAAAACAGACTACCTTCAATAAAGACTAGGCTACCATCCATTGGAATAACAAAAATCTCGACAACAGACTACCTTCCATAATGACAAGGCTACCATCCATTGGAGTACCAAAAATATCGACAACATACTACCCTCTATAATGACAAGGCTACCATCCATTAGAGTAACAAAAATCTCGAAAACAGACTACCTTCCATAAAGATTAGGCTACCATCCATTGGAATAACAAAAATCTCGACAACAGACTACCTTCCATAATGAAAAGGCTACCATACATTGTAGTAACAAAAATCTGAACAACACACTACCATCCATAATGACAAGGCTACCATCCATTGGAGTAACATAAATCACAACAACAAACTACCTTTTATAATGACAAGGCTACCATCCTTTGGAGTAACAAAAATCTCGACAACATACTACCTTCCATAATGACAAGGCTACCACCCATTAGAGTAACATAGATATCGACAACATACTTCCTTCCATAATGACAAGGCTACCATCCATTGGAATAATAAAAATCTGGACAACAGACTACCTTCCATAATAACAAGGCTACCATCCAATGGAGTAACAAAAATCTCGACAACATACTACCTTCCTTGATGACAAGGCTAGCATCCATCGGAGTAACAAAAATATCGACAACATACTACCTTCCATAATGACAAGGCTACCATCTATTGGAGTAACAAAAATCTTGACAACAGACTACCTTCCATAATGACAAGGCTATCATCCATTGTAGTAATAAAAATCTCGACAACATACTACCTTCCATAATGACAAAGTTACAATCCATTGTAGTAACAAAAATATCGACAACATACTACCTTCCATAATGACAAGGCTACCATCCATTGTAGTAACAAAAATCTCGACAAAAGACTACCTTCAATAATGACAAGGCTACCATCCATTGGAGTAACAAAAATCTGGACAACATACTACCTTCCATAATGACAAGGCTACCATCCATTGGAGTACCAAAAATCTCGACAACATACTACCCTCGATAATGATAAGGCTACCATCCATTGGAGTAACAAAAATCTCGACAACAGACTACCTTCAATAATGACAAGGCTACCATCCACTTGAGTAAAAAAAATATCAACAAGAGAGTACCTTCCATAATGACAAGGCTACCATCCATTGGAGTACCAAAAATCTCGACAACAAACTACCTTCTATAATGACAAGGCTACCATCCATTGGAGTAACAAAAATCTCGAAAATAGACTACCTTCAATAAAGACTAGGCTACCATCCATTGGAATAACAAAAATCTCGACAACAGACTACCTTCCATAATGACAAGGCTACCATCCATTGGAGTAACAAAAATATCAACAAGGGACTACCTTCTATAATGACAAGGCTACCATCCATTGGAGTACCAAAAATATCGACAACATACTACCCTCTATAATGATAAGGCTACCATCCATTGGAGTAACAAAAATCTCGAAAACAGACTACCTTCCATAAAGATTAGGCTACCATCCATTGGAATAACAAAAATCTCGACAACAGACTACCTTCCATAATGAAAAGGCTACCATACATTGTAGTAACAAAAATCTGAACAACACACTACCATCCATAATGACAAGGCTACCTTCCATTGGAGTAACATAAATCACAACAACAAACTACCTTTTATAATGACAAGGCTACCATCCTTTGGAGTAACAAAAATCTCGACAACATACTACCTTCCATAATGACAAGGCTACCACCCATTAGAGTAACATAGATATCGACAACATACTTCCTTCCATAATGACAAGGCTACCATCCATTAGAATAATAAAAATCTCGACAACAGACTACCTTCCATAATAACAAGGCTACCATTCAATGGAGTAACAAAAATCTCGACAACATACTACCTTCCTTAATGACAAGGCTAGCATCCATCGGAGTAACAAAAATATCGACAACATACTACCTTCCATAATGACAAGGCTACCATCTATTGGAGTAACAAAAATTTTGACAACAAACTACCTTCCATAATGACAAGGCTATCATCCATTGTAGTAATAAAAATCTCGACAACATACTACCTTCCATAATGACATAGTTACAATCCATTGTAGTAACAAAAATATCGACAACATACTACCTTCCATAATGACAAGGCTACCATCCATTGTAGTAACAAAAATCTCGACAAAAGACTACCTTCAATAATGACAAGGCTACCATCCATTGGAGTAACAAAAATCTGGACAACATACTACCTTCCATAATGACAAGGCTACCATCCATTGGAGTACCAAAAATCTCGACAACATACTACCCTCTATAATGATAAGGCTACCATCCATTGGAGTAACAAAAATCTCGAAAACAGACTACCTTCCATAAAGATTAGGCTACCATCCATTGGAATAACAAAAATCTCGACAATAGACTACCTTCCATAATGAAAATGCTACCATACATTGTAGTAACAAAAATCTGAACAACACACTACCATCCATAATGACAAGGCTACCATCCATTGGAGTAACATAAATCACAACAACAAACTACCTTCTATAATGACAAGGCTACCATCCTTTGGAGTAACAAAAATCTCGACAACATACTACCTTCCATAATGACAAGGCTACCACCCATTAGAGTAACATAGATATCGACAACATACTTCCTTCCATAATGACAAGGCTACCATCCATTGGAATAATAAAAATCTCAACAACAGACTACCTTCCATAATGACAAGGCTACCATCCAATGGAGTAACAAAAATCTCGACAACATACTACCTTCCTTAATGACAAGGCTAGCATCCATTGGAGTAACAAAAATATCGACAACATACTACCTTCCATAATGACAAGGCTACCATCTATGGGAGTAACAAAAATCTTGAAAACAGACTACCTTCCATAATGACAAGGCTATCATCCATTGTAGTAACAAAAATCTCGACAACATACTACCTTGCATAATGACAAAGTTACAATCCATTGTAGTAACAAAAATATCGACAACATACTACCTTCCATAATGATAAGGCTACCATCCATTGTAGTAACAAAAATTTCGACAACAGACTACCTTCAATAATGACAAGGCTACCATCCATTGGAGTAACAAAAATCTGGATAACATACTACCTTCCATAATGACAAAGCTACAATCCATTGTAGTAACAAAAATATTGACAACATACTACCTTCCATAATGATAAGGCTACCATCCATTGTAGTAACAAAAATCTCGACAACAGACTACCTTCAATAATGACAAGGCTACCATCCACTTGAGTAAAACAAATATCAACAAGAGAGTACCTTCCATAATGACAAGGCTACCATCCATTGGAGTACCAAAAATCTCGACAACAAACTACCTTCTATAATGACAAGGCTACCATCCATTGGAGTAACAAAAATCTCGAAAACAGACTACCTTCCATAAAGGCTAGGCTACTATCCATTGGAATAACAAAAATCTCGACAACAGACTACCTTCCATAATGACAACGCTACCATACATTATAGTAACCAAAATCTAAACAACAAACTACCTTCCATAATGACAAGGCTACCATCCATTGGAGTAACAAAAATATCAACAAGAGACTACCTTCCATAATGACAAGGCTATCATCCATTGGAGTACCAAAAATCTCGACAACATACTACCCTCTATAATGATAAGGCTACCATCCATTGGAGTAACAAAAATCTCGAAAACAGACTACCTTCCATAAAGATTAGGCTACCATCCATTGTAATAACAAAAATCTCGACAACAAACTACCTTCCATAATGACAAGGCTACCATACATTGTAGTAACAAAAATATGAACAACACACTACCTTCCATAATGACAAGGCTACCATCCATTGGAGTAACATAAATCACAACAACAAACTAGCTTCTATAATGACAAGGCTACCATCCTTTGGAGTAACAAAAATCTCGACAACAGATTACCTTCCATATTGACAAGGCTACCATCCATTGGAATAATAAAAATCTCGACAACAGACTACCTTTCATAATGACAAGGCTACCATCCATTGTAGTAACAAAAATCTCGACAAAAGACTACCTTCAATAATGACAAGGCTACCATCCATTGGAGTAACAAAAATCTGGACAACATACTACCTTCCATAATGACAAGGCTACCATCCATTGGAGTACCAAAAATCTCGACAACATACTACCCTCTATAATGATAAGGCTACCATCCATTGGAGTAACAAAAATCTCGAAAACAGACTACCTTCCATAATGATTAGGCTACCATCCATTGGAATAACAAAAATCTCGACAATAGACTACCTTCCATAATGAAAATGCTACCATACATTGTAGTAACAAAAATCTGAACAACACACTACCATCCATAATGACAAGGCTACCATCCATTGGAGTAACATAAATCACAACAACAAACTACCTTCTATAATGACAAGGCTACCATCCTTTGGAGTAACAAAAATCTCGACAACATACTACCTTCCATAATGACAAGGCTACCACCCATTAGAGTAACATAGATATCGACAACATACTTCCTTCCATAATGACAAGGCTACCATCCATTGGAATAATAAAAATCTCAACAACAGACTACCTTCCATAATGACAAGGCTACCATCTAATGGAGTAACAAAAATCTCGACAACATACTACCTTCCTTAATGACAAGGCTAGCATCCATTGGAGTAACAAAAATATCGACAACATACTACCTTCCATAATGACAAGGCTACCATCTATGGGAGTAACAAAAATCTTGAAAACAGACTACCTTCCATAATGACAAGGCTATCATCCATTGTAGTAACAAAAATCTCGACAACATACTACCTTGCATAATGACAAAGTTACAATCCATTGTAGTAACAAAAATATCGACAACATACTACCTTCCATAATGATAAGGCTACCATCCATTGTAGTAACAAAAATTTCGACAACAGACTACCTTCAATAATGACAAGGCTACCATCCATTGGAGTAACAAAAATCTGGATAACATACTACCTTCCATAATGACAAAGCTACAATCCATTGTAGTAACAAAAATATTGACAACATACTACCTTCCATAATGATAAGGCTACCATCCATTGTAGTAACAAAAATCTCGACAACAGACTACCTTCAATAATGACAAGGCTACCATCCACTTGAGTAAAAAAATATCAACAAGAGAGTACCTTCCATAATGACAAGGCTACCATCCATTGGAGTACCAAAAATCTCGACAACAAACTACCTTCTATAATGACAAGGCTACCATCCATTGGAGTAACAAAAATCTCGAAAACAGACTACCTTCCATAAAGGCTAGGCTACTATCCATTGGAATAACAAAAATCTCGACAACAGACTACCTTCCATAATGACAACGCTACCATACATTATAGTAACCAAAATCTAAACAACAAACTACCTTCCATAATGACAAGGCTACCATCCATTGGAGTAACAAAAATATCAACAAGAGACTACCTTCCATAATGACAAGGCTATCATCCATTGGAGTACCAAAAATCTCGACAACATACTACCCTCTATAATGATAAGGCTACCATCCATTGGAGTAACAAAAATCTCGAAAACAGACTACCTTCCATAAAGATTAGGCTACCATCCATTGTAATAACAAAAATCTCGACAACAAACTACCTTCCATAATGACAAGGCTACCATACATTGTAGTAACAAAAATATGAACAACACACTACCTTCCATAATGACAAGGCTACCATCCATTGGAGTAACATAAATCACAACAACAAACTAGCTTCTATAATGACAAGGCTACCATCCTTTGGAGTAACAAAAATCTCGACAACAGATTACCTTCCATATTGACAAGGCTACCATCCATTGGAATAATAAAAATCTCGACAACAGACTACCTTTCATAATGACAAGGCTACCATCCAATGGAGTAACAAAAATCTCGACAACATACTACCTTCCATAATAACAAGGCTACTATCCATTGAGGTAACAAAAATATCGACAACATACTACCTTCCATAATGAAAAGCCTAGAATCTATTGGAGTAACAAAAATCGTGACAACAGACTACCTTCCATAATGACATGGTTATCATCCATTGTAGTAACAAAAATGTTGACAACATACTACCTTCCATAATGACAAGGCTACAATCCATTGTAGTTACAAAAATATCAACAACATACTACCTTCAATAATGACAAGGCTACCATCCATTAGAATAACAAAAATATGGACAACAGACTACCTTCCATAATGACAAGGCTACCATCCACTGGAGTAACAAAAATATCAACAAGAGACTACCTTTCATAATGACAAGGCTACGATCCATTGGAGTAACAAAAATCATGACAACAGACTACCTTCCATAATGACAAGGCCACCATCCATTAGAATAACAAAAATCTGGACAACAGACTACCTTCCATAATGACAAGGCTATCATCCATTGGAGTAACAAAAATCTCGACAACATACTACCTTGCATAATGACAAAGTTACAATCCATTGTAGTAACAAAAATATCGACAACATACTACCTTCCATAATGATAAGGCTACCATCCATTGTAGTAACAAAAATTTCGACAACAGACTACCTTCAATAATGACAAGGCTACCATCCATTGGAGTAACAAAAATCTGGATAACATACTACCTTCCATAATGACAAAGCTACAATCCATTGTAGTAACAAAAATATTGACAACATACTACCTTCCATAATGATAAGGCTACCATCCATTGTAGTAACAAAAATCTCGACAACAGACTACCTTCAATAATGACAAGGCTACCATCCACTTGAGTAAAAAAAATATCAACAAGAGAGTACCTTCCATAATGACAAGGCTACCATCCATTGGAGTACCAAAAATCTCGACAACAAACTACCTTCTATAATGACAAGGCTACCATCCATTGGAGTAACAAAAATCTCGAAAACAGACTACCTTCCATAAAGGCTAGGCTACTATCCATTGGAATAACAAAAATCTCGACAACAGACTACCTTCCATAATGACAACGCTACCATACATTATAGTAACCAAAATCTAAACAACAAACTACCTTGCATAATGACAAGGCTACCATCCATTGGAGTAACAAAGATATCGACAACAAACTACCTTTCATAATAACAAGGCTACAATCCATTGTAGTATCCAAAATATCGACAATAGACTACCTTCCATAATGAGAAGGCTACCATCCATTGGAGTAACAAAAATGTCGAAAACAATCTACCTTCCATAAAGATTAGGCTACCATCCATTGGAATAACAAAAATATCGACAACAGACTACCTTCCATAATGAAAAGGCTACCATACATTGTAGTAACAAAAATCTGAACAACACACTACCATCCATAATGACAAGGCTACCATCCATTGGAGTAACATAAATCACAACAACAAACTACCTTCTATAATGACAAGGCTACCATCCTTTGGAGTAACAAAGATATCGACAACAGACTACCTTTCATAATAAAAAGGCTACAATCCATTGTAGTAACTAAAATCTCGACAAAAGACTACCTTCCATAATGATAAGGCTACCATCCGTTGTAGTAACCAAAATCTCGAAAATAGACTACCTTTAATAATGACAAGGCGGCCATCCGTTGTAGTAACAAAAATCTCAAATACAGACTCCCTTCAATAATGACAAGGCTACGATCCGTTAGAGTAATAAAAATCATGTCAACAGACTACCTTCCATAATGAGAAGGCTTCCATCCATTAGAATAACAAAAATCTGGACAATAGACTACCTTCCATAACGACAAGGCTACCATCCATTGGAGTAACAAAAATATCAACAAGAGACTACCTTCCATAATGACAAGGTTACCATCCATTGGAGTAACAAAGATATCGACAACAGACTACCTTTCATAATAACAAGGCTACAATCCAATGTAGTATCCAAAATATCAAAAAAAGACTACCTTCCATAATGACAAGGCTACCATCTGTTGTAGTAACAAAAATCTCGAAAACAAACTCCCTTCAATAATGACAAGGTTACAATCCATTAGAATAACAAAAACCTGGACAACAGACTACCTTCCATAATGACAAGGCTACCATCCATTGGAGTAACAAAAATATCAACAACAGAATACCTTCCATAATGACAAGGCTACCACCCATTAGAGTAACATAGATATCGATAACATACTACCTTCCATAATGACAAGGCTACCATCCATTGGAATAATAAAAATATGAACAATAGACTACCTTCCATAATGACAAAGCTACCATCCATTGGAATAACAAAAATCACAACAACAAACTACCTTCTATAATGACAAGGCTATCATCCATTGGAGTAACAAAAATCTCGACAACAGACTACCTTCCATAATGACAAGGCTACCATCTATTGGAGTAACAAAAATATCAACAAGAGACTACCTTCCATAATGACAAGGCTACCATCCATTGGAGTAACATAAATATCAACAAGAGACTACCTTCCATAATGACAAGGCTACCATCAATTGGAGTACCATAAATCTAGACAACAGACTACTTTCTATAATGACAAGGCTAGCATCCATTGGAGTAAAAAAATTCTTGAAAACAGACTACCTTCGATAATGACAAGGCTACCATCAATTTGAGTAACAAATATATCGACAACTGACTACCTTTCAAAATAACAAGGCTACAATCCATTATAGTAACCAAAATCTCAACAAAATACTACCTGTCGTAATGACAAGGCTACCATATGGTGTTGTAACAAAAATCTCGAAAACAGACTCCCTTCAATAATGACAAGGCTACCATCCATTGGAGTAACAAAAATCATAAAAACAGACTACCTTCCATAATGACAAGGCTACCATTCATTAGAATAACAAAAATCTGTACAACAGACTACCTTCCATAATGACAAGGCTACCATCCATTGGAGTAACAAAAATATCAACAACAGAATACCTTCCATAATGACAAGGCTACCACCCATTAGAGTAACATAGATATCGATAACATACTACCTTCCATAATGACAAGGCTACCATCCATTGGAATAATAAAAATATGAACAATAGACTACCTTCCATAATGACAAAGCTACCATCCATTGGAATAACAAAAATCACAACAACAAACTACCTTCTATAATGACAAGGCTATCATCCATTGGAGTAACAAAAATCTCGACAACAGACTACCTTCCATAATGACAAGGCTACCATCTATTGGAGTAACAAAAATATCAACAAGAGACTACCTTCCATAATGAGAAGGCTACCATCCATTGGAGTAACAAAAATATCAACAAGAGACTACCTTCCATAATGACAAGGCTACCATCAATTGGAGTACCATAAATCTAGACAACAGACTACTTTCTATAATGACAAGGCTAGCATCCATTGGAGTAAAAAAATTCTTGAAAACAGACTACCTTCGATAATGACAAGGCTACCATCAATTTGAGTAACAATTATATCGACAACAGACTACCTTTCATAATAACAAGGCTACAATCCATTATAGTAACCAAAATCTCAACAAAATACTACCTGTCGTAATGACAAGGCTACCATATGGTGTTGTAACAAAAATCTCGAAAACAGACTCCCTTCAATAATGACAAGGCTACCATCCATTGGAGTAACAAAAATCATAAAAACAGACTACCTTCCATAATGACAAGGCTACCATTCATTAGAATAACAAAAATCTGTACAACAGACTACCTTCCATAATGACAAGGCTACCATCCATTAGAATAACAAAAATCTGGACAACAGACTACCTTCCATAATGACAAGGCTACCATCCATTGGAGTAACAAAAATATCACCAAGAGATTACCTTCCATAATGACAAGGCTACCATCCATTGGAGTACCATAAATCTCGACAACATACTACTTTCTATAATGACAAGGCTACCATCCGTTGTAGTAACAAAAATCTCGAATACAGACTCCCTTCAATAATGACAAGGCTACGATCCATTGGAGTAACAAAAATCATGACAACAGACTACCTTCTATAATGACAAGGCTACCATCCATTAGAATAACAAAAATCTGGACAATAGACTACCTTCCATAACGACAAGGCTACCATCCTTTGGAGTAACAAAAATATAAACAAGAGACTACCTTCCATAATGACAAGGCTACCATCCATTGGAGTAACAAAGATATCGACAACAAACTACCTTTCATAATAACAAGGCTACAATCCATTGTAGTATCCAAAATATCGACAATAGACTACCTTCCATAATGAGAAGGCTACCATCCGTTGTAGTAACAAAAATCTCGAAAACAGACTCCCTTCAATAATGACAAGGCTACCATCAATTAGAATAAAAAAAACCTGGACAACAGACTACCTTCCATAATGACAAGGCTACCATCCATTGGAGTAACAAAAATATCGACAACAGAATACCTTCCATAATGACAAGGCTACCACCCATTAGAGTAACATAGATATCGATAACAGACTACCTTCCATAATGACAAGGCTACCATACATTGTAGTAACAAAAATCTGAACAACAGACTACCTTCCATAATTACAACGCTACCATCGATTGGAGTAACAAAAATATCGAAAACAGACTACCTTCCATAAACACTAGGCTACCATCCATGGGAATAACAAAAATCTCGACAACAGACTACCTTTCATAATGACTAGGCTACCATCCATGGGAGTATCAAAGATATCGACAATAGACTACCTTTCATAATAACAAGGCTACAATCCATTGTAGTAACCAAAATCTTGACAAAAGACTACCTTCCATAATGACAAGGCTACACTCCATTAGAGTAACAAAAATCATGACAATAGACTACCTTACATAATGACAAGGCTACCATCCATTTGAATAACAAAAATCTGGACAACAGACTACCTTCCATAATGACAAGGCTACCATCTATTGGAGTAACAAAAATATCAACAAGAGACTACCTTCAATAATGACAAGTCTACCATCCTTTGGTGTACCATAAATGTCGACAACAAACTAGTTTCTATAATGACAAAGCTACCATCCATTGGAGTAACAAAAATCTCAAAAACAGACTACCTTCCATAATGACAAGGCTAACATCCATTGGAGTAACAAAAATATCAACAAGAGACTACCTTCCGTAATGACAAGGCTACCATCCATTGGAGTAACAAAAATATCAACAAGAGACTACCTTCCATAATGACAAGGCTACCATCCATTGGAGTACCAAAAATCTTGACAACAGGCTACCTTCTATAATGACAAGGCTACCATCCATTTGAGTAACAAAAATCTCGAAAACAGACTAACTTCCATAAAGACTACGCTACCATCCATTGGAATAACAAAATTCTCGACAACAGACTACCTTCCATAATGACAAGGCTACCATACAATGTAGTAACAAAAATCTAAACAACAGACTACCTTCCATAATGACAACGCTACCATCCATTAGAGTAACAAAAATCACAACAACAAAATACCTTCTATAATGACAAGGCTACCATCCATTGGAGTAACAAAGATATCGACAACAGACTACCTTTCATAATAACAAGGCTACAATCCATAGTAGTAACCAAAATCTCGACAAAAGACTACCTTCCATAATGACAAGGCTACCATTCATTGGAGTAACAAAAATCATGAAAACAGACTACCTTCCATAATGACAAGGCTACCATCCATTAGAATAACAAATATCTGGACAACAGACTACCTTCCATAATGACAAGGCTACCATCCATTGGAGTAACAGAAATCTCGAAAATAGACTACCTTCCATAAAGACTACGCTACCATCCATTGGAATAACAAAATTCTCGACAACAGACTACCTTCCATAATGACAAGGCTACCACACAATGTAGTAACAAAAATCTGAACAACAGACTACCTTCCATAATGACAATGCTACCATCCATTGGAGTAACAAAAATCACAACAACAAACTACCTTCTATAATGACAAGGCTACCATCCATTGGAGTAACAAAGATATCGACAACAGACTACCTTTCATAATAACAAGGCTACAATCCATTGTAGTAACCAAAATCTCGACAAAAGTCTACCTTCCATAATGACAAGGCTACCATCCGTTGTAGTAACAAAAATCTCGAAAACATACTCCCTTCAATAATGACAAGGCTACCATCCATTGGAGTAACAAAAATCATGACAACAGACTACCTTCCATAATGACAAGGATACCATCCATTGGAGTAACAAAAATATCAACAAGAGACAACCTTCCATAATGACAAGGCTACCATCAATTAGAGTACCATAAATCTCGACAACAGACTTCCTTTCTATAATGACAAGGCTACCATCCATTGGAGTAACAAAAATCTCGAAAACAGACTACCTTCCATAAAGACTAGGCTACCATCCATTGGAATAACAAAAATCTCGAAAATAGACGCCCTTCAATAATGACAAGGCTACCATCCATTAGAATAACAAATATATGGACAACAAACTACCTTCCATAATGACAAGGCTACCATCCATTGGAGTAACAAAAAAATCAACAAGAGACTACCTTCCATAATGACCAGGCTACCATCCATTGGAGTACCATAAATCTCGACAACATACTACTTTCTATAATGACAAGGCTGACATCCATTAGAGTAACAAAAATCACGATAACAGACTACCTTCCATAATGACAAGGCTACCATACATTGTAGTAACAAAAATCTGAACAACAGACTACCTTCCATAATGACAAGGCCAGCATCCATTGGAGTAACAAAAATCACAACAACAGACTACCTTCTATAATGACAAGCCTACCATCCATTGGAGTAACAAAAATCTCGACAACAGACTACCTTCCATAATGACAAGGCTACCACCCATTAGAGTAACATAGATAACGACAACATATTACCTTCCATAATGACAAGGCTACCATCCATTGGAATAATAAAAATCTCAACAATAGACTACCTTCAATAATGACAAGGCTACCATCCAATGGAGTAACAAAAATCTCAATAACATACTACCTTCCATAATGACAAGGCTACCATCCATTGGAGTTACAAAAATATCGATAACATACTACCTTCCATAATGACAAGGCTACAATCCATTTTAGTAACAAAAATATCGACAACATACTACCTTCCATAATGACAAGGCTACCATCCATTGTAGTAACAAAAATCTCGACAACAGACTACCTTCAATAATGACAAGGCTACAATCCATTGGAGTAACAAAAATCTTGACAATAGACTACCTTCGATAATGACAAGGCTACCATCAATTAGAGTAACAAAAATATGGACAACTGACTACCTTCCATGATGACAAGGCAACCATCCATTAGAGTAACAAAAATATCAACAAGAGACTACCTTCCATAATGACAAGGCTACCATCCATTGGAATAACAAAAATCTCGACAATAGACTACCTTCCATAATGACAAGGATACCATCCATTAGAGTAACAAAAATCATGACAACAGACTTCAGTCCATAATGGCAAGGCTACCATCCATTGGATTAACATAGATATCGATAACATACTACCTTCCGTAATGACAAGGCTACCATCCATTGGAGTAACAAAAATCACGACAACAAACTACCTTCCATAATGACAAGGCTACCTTCCATCGGAAAAACAAAAATCACGACAACAGACTACCTTCCATAATGACAAGGCTACCATCCATTAGAGTAACAAAAATCTCGAAAACAGACTACCTTCCATAATGGCAAGGCTACCATCCATTGGAGTAACAAAAATATCAACTAGAGACTACCTTCCATAATGACAAGGCTACCATCCATCGGAGTAACAAAAATCTCGAAAATAGACTACCTTCCATAAATACTACCTTCTCTAATAACAAGGCTACCATCCATTGGAGTAACAAAAATATCAACAAGAGACAACCTTGCATAATGACAAGGCTACCATCCATTGGAGTACCATAAATCTCGACAACTGACTACTTTCTATAATGACAAGGCTACCATCCATTGGAGTAACAAAAATCTCGAAAACAGACTACCTTCCATAAAGACTAGGCTACCATCCATTGGAATAACAAAAATCACGACAACATACTACCTTCCATAATGACAAGGCTACCATCCATTAGAATAACAAAATTCTGGACAACAGACTACCTTCCATAATGACAAGGCTACCATCCATTGGAGTAACAAAAAAATCAACAAGAGACTACCTTCCATAATGACCAGGCTAACATCCATTGGAGTACCATAAATCTCTACAACAGACTACTTTCTATAATGACAAGGCTACCATCCATTAGAGTAACAAAAATCTCGAAAACAGACTACCTTCCATAATGACAAGGCTACCATCCATTGGAGTAACAAAAATATCAACAAGAGACTACCTTCCATAATGACAAGGCTACCATCCATTGGAGTAACAAAAATCTCGAAAACAGACTACCTTCCATAAATACTACCTTCTATAATGACAAGGCTACCATCCATTCGATTAACAAAAATATCAACAAGAGACAACCTTCCATAATGACAAGGCTACCATCCATTGGAGTACCATAAATCTCGACAACAAACTACTTTCTATAATGACAAGGATATCATCCATTGGAGTAACAAAAATCTCGAAAACAAACTACCTTCCATAAAGACTAGGCTACCATCCATTGGAATAACAAAAATCACGACAACAGACTACCTTCCATAATGACAAGGCTACCATACATTGTAGTAACAAAAATCTGAACAACAGACTACCTTCCATATTGACAAGGCCAGCATCCATTGGAGTAACAAAATTCACAACAACAGACTACATTCTATAATGACAAGGCTACCATCCATTGGAGTAACAAAAATATCGACAACAGACTACATTCCATAATGACAAGGCTACCACCCATTAGAGTAACATAGATAACGACAACATACTACCTTCCATAATGACAAGGCTACCATCCATTGGAATAATAAAAATCTCGACAATAGACTACCTTCCATAATGACAAGGCTATCATCCAATGGAGTAACAAAAAACTCGATAACATACTACCTTCCATAATGACAAGGCTATCATCCATTGGAGTTACAAAAATATCGACAACATACTACCTTCCATAATGACAAGGCTACAATCCATTGTAGTAACAAAAATCTCGAAAAAAGACTACCTTCAATAATGACAAGGCTACAATCCATTGGAGTAACAAAAATCTTGACAACAGACTACCTTCCGTAATGAAAAGGCTACCATCAATTAGAGTAACAAAAATCTGGACAACAGACTACCTTCCATAATGACAACGCAACCATCCTTTAGAGTAACAAAAATATCAACAAGAGACTACCTTACATAAAGACAAGGCTACCATCCAATGGAGTAACAAAAACCTCGAGAACAGACTACCTTCCATAATTACTAGGCTACCATCTAGTGGAATAACAAAAATCTCGACATTAGACTAACTTCCATAATGACAAGGCTACCATACATTATAGTAACAAAAATCTGAACAACAGACTACCTTCCATAATGACTAGGCTACCATCCATGAGAGTAAGAAAAATCACAACAACATACTACCTTCCATAATGAAAATGTTACCATCTATTGGAGTAACAAAAATCTCGAGAACAGACTACCTTCCATAATGACAAGGCTACCATCCATTGGAGTAATAAAAATATCGACAATAGAATACCTTACATAATGACTAGGCTACCATCCATTTGAGTAACAAACATATTGACAACAAACTACTTTTCATAATGTCAAGGCTACAATCCACTATAGTAACAAAAATATCGACAAAAGACTACCTTCCATAATGACAAGGCTACCATCCATCGGAGTAACAAAAATCTCGACCATAGACTACTATCCATAATGACAAGGCTACCATCCATTTGAGTAACAAAAATGTCGGCAATAGACTACCTACCATAATGACTAGGATACCATCCATTGGAGTAACAAAGATATCAACAACAGACTACCTTTCATAATGACAAGGCTACCATCCATTGGAATAACAAAAATATCGACAACATACTACCTTCCATAATGACAAGGATACCATCCATTGGAGTAACAAAAATCATGACAACAGACTTCAATCCATAATGGCAAGGCTACCATCCATTGGATTCACATAGATATCGATAACATACTACCTTCCATAAAGACAAGGCTACCATCCATTGGAGTAACAAAAATCACGACAACAGACTACCTTCTATAATGACAAGGCTACCTTCCATTGGAATAACAAAAATCTCGAAAACAGACTACCTTCAATAATGACAAGGCTACCATCAAATGGAGTAACAAAAATCTCGAAAACATACTACCTTCCATAATGACAAGGCTACCATCCATTGGAGTACAATAAATCTCGCAAACAGACTACTTTATTTAATGACAAGGCTACCATCCATTAGAGTAACAAAAATCTCGAAAACATAATACCTTCCATAATGACAAGGCTACCATCCATTGGAGTAACAAAAATATCAACTAGAGACTACCTTCCATAATGACAAGGCTACCATCCATTGGAATAACAAAAATCTCGACAACAGACTACTTTCTATAATGACAAGGCTATCATCCATTGGAGTAACAAAAATCTCGAAAACAGACTACCTTCCATAAAGACTAGGCTACCATCCATTGGAATAACAAAAATCACGACAACAAACTACCTTCCATAATGACAAGGCTACCATCCATTTGAGTAACAAAAATGTCGACAATAGACCACCTTCCATAATGACTAGGCTACCATTCATTGGAGTAACAAAGATATCAACAACAGATTACCTTTCATAATGACAAGGCTACCATCAATTGGAATAACAAAAATCTCGACAACAGACTACCTTCCATAATGATAAGGCTACCATCCATTGGAGTAAGAAAAATATCAACAAGAGACTACCTTCCATAATGACAAGGCTACCATCAATTGGAGTAACAAAAATCTCGAAAACAGACTACCTTCCATAAATACTACCTTCTATAATGACAAGGCTACTATCCATTGGATTAACAAAAAAATCAATAAGAGACAAACATCCATAATGATAAGGCTACCATCCATTGGAGTAACAAAAATCTCGAAAATAGACTACCTTCCATAAATACTACCTTCTACAATGACAAGGCTACCATCCATTGGAGTAACAAAAATATCAACAAGAGACAACCTTCCATAATGACAAGGCTATCATCCATTGGAGTAACAAAAATCTAGACAACAAACTACCTTACATAATGACTAGGCTACCATCCGTTGGAGTAACAAAGATATCGACAACAGACTACCTTTCATAATGACAAGGATACAATCAATTATAGTACCAAAAATGTCGATAAAATACTGCATTCCATAATGTCAAGGATACCATCAATTGTAGTAACAAAAATCTCGACAACAGACTACCTTCAATAATGACGAGGCTACCATCCATTCTAGTAACAAAAATCTTGACAACAGACTACCTTCCATAATGATAAGGCTACCATCCATTAGAATAACAAAAATCAGGACAACAGACTACCTTCCATATTGACAAAGCTACCATCCATTGGAGTAACAAAATTATCAACAAGAGACTACCTTCCATAATGACAGGGCAACCATCCATTGGAGTAACAAAAATCTCGACAACAAACTACCTTCTATAATGACAAGGCTACCATCCATTGGAGTAACAAAAATCTCGACAACAGACTACCATCCATAATGACAAGTCTACCATCCAATGAAGTAACAAAAATCTCGACAACAGACTACCTTCAATAATGACAAGGCTACCATCCATTGGAGTAACAAAAATATCGACAACAGAATACCTACCATAATGACAAGGGTACCATACATTGGAGTAAAAAAATATCCACAAGAGACTACCTTCCATAATGTCAAGGTTACTATCCATTAAAGTAATAAAAATATCGACAACAGACTACCTTCCATAATGACAAGGCTATCATCCATTGGAGTAACAAAAATCTCGACAACAGACTACCTTACATAATGACTAGGCTACCATTTGTTGGAGTAACAAAGATATCGACAACAGACTACCTTTCATAATGACAAGGATACAATCAATTATAGTACCAAAAATGTCGATAAAATACTTCCCTCCATAATGACAAGGATACCATCAATTGTAGTAACAAAAATCTCGACAATAGACTGCCTTCAATAATGACGAGGCTACCATCCTTTCTAGTAACAAAAATCTTGACAATAGACTACCTTCCATAATGACAAGGCTACCATCCATTAGAATAACACAAATCAGGAAAACAGACTACCTTCCATAATGACAAGGCTACCATCCATTGGAGTAACAAAAATATCAACAAGAGACTACCTTACATAATGACAGGGCTACCATCCATTGGAGTAACAAAAATCTCGACAACAAACTACCTTCTATAATGACAAGGCTACCATCCATTGGAGTAACAAAAATCACGACAACAAACTACCTTCAATAATGACAAGGCTACCTTCCATTGGAATAACAAAAATCTCGAAAACAGACTACCTTCAATAATGACAAGGCTACCATCAAATGGAGTAACAAAAATCTCGAAAACATACTACCTTCCATAATGACAAGGCTACCATCCATTGGAGTACAATAAATCTCGACAACAGACTACTTTATTTAATGACAAGGCTACCATCCATTAGAGTAACAAAAATCTCGAAAACATAATACCTTCCATAATGACAAGGCTACCATCCATTGGAGTAACAAAAATATCAACTAGAGACTACCTTCCATAATGACAAGGCTACCATCCATTGGAGTAACAAAAATCTCGACAACAGACTACTTTCTATAATGACAAGGCTATCATCCATTGGAGTAACAAAAATCTCGAAAACAGACTACCTTCCATAAAGACTAGGCTACCATCCATTGGAATAACAAAAATCACGACAACAAACTACCTTCCATAATGACAAGGCTACCATCCATTTGAGTAACAAAAATGTCGACAATAGACCACCTTCCATAATGACTAGGCTACCATTCATTGGAGTAACAAAGATATCAACAACAGATTACCTTTCATAATGACAAGGCTACCATCAATTGGAATAACAAAAATCTCGACAACAGACTACCTTCCATAATGACAAGGCTACCATCCATTGGAGTAAGAAAAATATCAACAAGAGACTACCTTCCATAATGACAAGGCTACCATCAATTGGAGTAACAAAAATCTCGAAAACAGACTACCTTCCATAAATACTACCTTCTATAATGACAAGGCTACTATCCATTGGATTAACAAAAAAATAAACAAGAGACAAACATCCATAATGATAAGGCTACCATCCATTGCAGTAACAAAAATCTCGAAAACAGACTACCTTCCATAAATACTACCTTCTATAATAACAAGGGTACCATACATTGGAGTAAAAAAAATATCCACAAGAGACTACCATCCATAATGACAAGGTTACCATCCATTAAAGTAATAAAAATATCGACAACAGACTACCTTCCATAATGACAAGGCTATCATCCATTGGAGTAACAAAAATCTAGACAACAAACTACCTTACATAATGACTAGGCTACCATCCGTTGGAGTAACAAAGATATCGACAACAGACTACCTTTCATAATGACAAGGATACAATCAATTATAGTACCAAAAATGTCGATAAAATACTGCATTCCATAATGTCAAGGATACCATCAATTGTAGTAACAAAAATCTCGACAACAAACTACCTTCTATAATGACGAGGCTACCATCCATTCTAGTAACAAAAATCTTGACAACAGACTACCTTCCATAATGATAAGGCTACCATCCATTAGAATAACAAAAATCAGGACAACAGACTACCTTCCATATTGACAAAGCTACCATCCATTGGAGTAACAAAATTATCAACAAGAGACTACCTTCCATAATGACAGGGCAACCATCCATTGGAGTAACAAAAATCTCGACAACAAACTACCTTCTATAATGACAAGGCTACCATCCATTGGAGTAACAAAAATCTCGACAACAGACTACCTTCCATAATGACAAGTCTACCATCCAATGAAGTAACAAAAATCTCGACAACAGACTACCTTCAATAATGACAAGGCTACCATCCATTGGAGTAACAAAAATATCGACAACAGAATACCTACCATAATGACAAGGGTACCATACATTGGAGTAAAAAAATATCCACAAGAGACTACCTTCCATAATGTCAAGGTTACTATCCATTAAAGTAATAAAAATATCGACAACAGACTACCTTCCATAATGACAAGGCTATCATCCATTGGAGTAACAAAAATCTCGACAACAGACTACCTTACATAATGACTAGGCTACCATTTGTTGGAGTAACAAAGATATCGACAACAGACTACCTTTCATAATGACAAGGATACAATCAATTATAGTACCAAAAATGTCGATAAAATACTTCCCTCCATAATGACAAGGATACCATCAATTGTAGTAACAAAAATATCAACAAGAGACTGCCTTCCATAATGACGAGGCTACCATCCTTTCTAGTAACAAAAATCTCGACAACAAACTACCTTCCATAATGACAAGGCTACCATCCATTAGAATAACACAAATCAGGACAACAGACTACCTTCCATAATGACAAGGCTACCATCCATTGGAGTAACAAAAATATCAACAAGAGACTACCTTACATAATGACAGGGCTACCATCCATTGGAGTAACAAAAATCTCGACAACAAACTACCTTCTATAATGACAAGGCTACCATCCATTGGAGTAACAAAAATCTCGACAACAGACTACCTTCCATAATGACAAGTCTACCATCCAATGAAGTAACAAAAAACTCGACAACAGACTACCTTCAATAATGACAAGGCTACCATCCATTGGAGTAACAAAAATATCAACAACAGAATACCTATCATAATAACAAGGGTACCATACATTGGAGTAAAAAAAATATCCACAAGATACTACCTTCCATAATGACAAGGGTACCATCCTTTAAAGTAATAAAAATATCAACAACAGACTACCTTCCATAATGACAAGGCTATCATCCATTGGAGTAACAAAAATCTGGACAACAGACTACCTTACATAATGACTAGGCTGCAATCCATGGCAGTAACAAAGATATCGACAATAGACTACCTTTCATAATGACAAGGCTACAACCAATTGTAGTACCAAAAATGTTAACAAAAGACTACCCTCCATAATGACATGGCTACCATCAATTGTAGTAATAAAAATCTCGACAAAAGGCTGCCTTCAATAATGACAAGGCTACCATCCATTGGAGTAACAAAAATCTTGACAACAGACTACCTTCCTTAATGACAAGGCTACCATCCATTAGAATAACAAAAATATGGACAACATACTACCTTCCATAATGACAAGGCTACCATCCATTGGAGTAACAAAAATATCAACAAGAGACTACCTTCCATAATGACAAGGTTACCATCCATTGGAGTACCAAAAATCTCGACAACAAACTACCTTCCATAATGACAAGACTACCATCCATTGGACTAACAAAAATCTCGAAAACAGACTACCTTCCATAATGACTAGGCTACCATCCATTGGAATAACAAAAATCTCGACAACAGACTACCTTCCATAATGACAAGGCTAGCATTCATTGTAGTAACAAAAATCTGAACAACAGACTACCTTCCATAATTACTAGGCTACCATCCAGTGGAATAAAAAAAATCTCGACAATAGACTAACTTCCATAATGACAAGGCTACCATACATTACAGTAAAAAAAATTTGAGCAATAGACTACCTTCCATAATAACAAGGCTACCATCCGTTGGAGTAACAAAAATCACAACAGCATACTACCTTCCATAATGACAAGGCTAGCATCCGTTGGAGTAAAAAAAATCTAGAGAACAGACTACCTTCCATAATGACAAGGCTACCATCCATTGGATCATTAAAAATCTCGACAATAGACTACCTTACATAATGACTACTCTACCATCTATTTGAGTAACAAACATATTGACAAAAAAACTACTTTTCATAATGTCAAGGATACAATCCATTGTAGTAACAAAAATATCGACAAAAGAATACCTTCCATAATGACAAGGCTACCATCCATTGGAGTAACAAAAATCTCGACAACATAATACCTTCCATATTGACAAGGCTACCATCAATTTGAGTAACAAAAATGTCGACAATAAAATCACCTTCCATAATGACTAGGCTACCATCCATTGGAGTAACAAAGATATCAACAACAGACTACCTTTCATAATGACAAGGCTACCATCCATTGGAATAACAAAAATCTCGACAACAGACTACCTTCCATAATGACAAGGCTACCATCCATTGGAGTAACAAAAATCTTGACAGCAGACTACCATCCATAATGGCAAGGCCACCATCCATTGGATTAACATAGATATCGATAACATACTACCTTCCATAATGACAAGGCTACCATCCATTGGAGTAACAAAAATCACGACAACAGACTACCTTCCATTGGAATAACAAAAATCTCGACAACAAACAACCTTCAATAATGACAAGGCTACCATCCAATGGAGTAACAAAAATCTCGACAACAGACTACCTTCCCTAATGACAAGGCTACCATCCATTGGAATAACAAAAATATCGACAACAGAATACCTTCCATAATAACAAGGGTACCATACATTAAAGTAAAAAAAATATCCACAAGATAATACCTTCCATCATGACAAGGTTACCTTCCATTAAAGTAATAAAAATCTCGACAACTGACTACCTTCCATAATGACAAGGCTATCATCCATTGGAGTAACAAAAATCTCGACAAGAGACTACCTTACATAAAGACAAGGCTACCATCCATTGGAGTAACAAAGATATCGATAACAGACTACCTTTCATAATGACAAGGCTACAATCAATTGAAGTACCAAAAATGTCGACAAAATACTACCCTCCATAATGACAACGCTACCATCAATTGTAGTAACAAAAATCTCGACAACAGGCTACCTTCAATAATGACAAGGCTACCATCCATTGTAGTAACAAAAATCTTGACAACAGACTACCTTCCATAATGACAAGGCTACCATACATTATAGTAACAAAAATCTGAACAATAGACTACCTTCCATAATAACAAGGCTACCATCCATTGGAGTAACAAAAATCACAACAACATACTACCTTCCATAATGACAAGGCTACCATCTGTTGGAGTAAAAAAAATCTCGAGAACAGACTACCTTCCATAATGACAAGGCTACCATCCATTGGAGTATTAAAAATCTCGAAAATAGACTACCTTACATAATGACTAGGCTACCATCTATTTGAGTAACAAACATATTCACAAAAAAACTATTGTTCAAAATGTCAAGGATACAATCCATTGTAGTAACAAAAATATCGACAAAAGACTACCTTCCATAATGACAAGGCTACCATCCATTGGAGTAACAAAAATCTCGACAACATACTACCTTCCATAATGACAAGGCTACCATCAATTTGAGTAACAAAAATGTCGACAATAGACTACCTTCAGTAATGACTAGGCTACCATCCATTGGAGTAACAAAGATATCAACAACAGACTACCTTTCATAATGACAAGGCTACCATCCATTGGAATAACAAAAATCTCGACAACAGAATACCTTCCATAATGACAAGGCTACCATCCATTGGAGTAACAAAAATCTTGACAACAGACTACCATCCATAATGGCAAGGCCACCATCCATTGGATTAACATAGATATCGATAACATACTACCTTCCATAATGACAAGGCTACCATCCATTGGAGTAACAAAAATCACGACAACATACTACCTTCCATAATGACAAGGCTACCTTCCATCGGAATAACAAAAATCTCGACAACAGACTACCTTCAATAATGACAAGGCTACCATCCAATGGAGTAACAAAAATATCGACAACAGAATACCTTCCATAATAACAAGGGTACCATACATTGAAGTAAAAAAAATATCCACAAGATACTACCTTCCATCATGACAAGGTTACCATCCATTAAAGTAATAAAAATCTCGACAACAGACTACCTTCCATAATGGCAAGGCTATCATCCATTGGAGTAACAAAAATCTCGACAACAGACTACCTTACATAATGACAAGGCTACTATCCATTGGAGTAACAAAGATATCGACAACAGGCTACCTTTCATAATGACAAGGCTACAATCAATTGCAGTACCAAAAATGTCAACAAAATACTACCCTCCATAATGACAAGGCTACCATCAATTATAGTAACAAAAATCTCGATAACAGACTACCTTCAATAAAGACAAGGCTAACATCCATTGTAGTATCAAAAATCTTGATAACAGACTACCTTCCATAATGACAAGGCTACCATCCATTAGAATAACAAAAATCTGGATAACAGACTACCTTCCATAATGACAAGGCTACCATCCATTGGAGTAACAAAAATATCAACAAGAGACTACCTTCCATAATGACAGGGCTACCATCCATTGGAGTACCAAAAATCTCGACAACAAACTACCTTCTATAATCACAAGGCTACCATCCATTGAATTAACAAAGATATCGACAACAAACTACCTTTCATAATGACAAGGCTAAAATCAATTGTAGTACCAAAAATGTCGACAAAATACTACCCTCCATAGTGACAAGGCTACCATCAATTGTAGTAACAAAAATCACGACAACAGACTACGTTCAATAATGACAAGGCTACCATCCATTGTAGTAACAAAAATCTTGACAACAGACTACCTTCCATAATGACAAGGCTACCATACATTATAGTAACAAGAATCTGAACAATAGACTACCTTCCATAATAACAAGGCTACCATCCATTGGAGTAACAAAAATCACAACAACATACTACCTTCCATAATGATATGGCTCCCATCTGTTGGAGTAAAAAAAATCTCGAGAACAGACTACCTTCCATAATGACAAGGCTACCATCCATTGGAGTATTAAAAATCTCGAAAATATACTACCTTACATAATGACTAGGCTACCATCTATTTGAGTAACAAACATATTGACAAAAAAACTACTTTTCAAAATGTCAAGGATACAATCCATTGTAGTAACAAAAATATCGACAAAAGACTACCTTCCATAATGACAAGGCTACCATCCATTGGAGTAACAAAAATCTCGACAACATACTACCTTCCATAATGACAAGGCTACCATCAATTTGAGTAACAAAAATGTCGACAATAAACTACCTTCCATAATGACTAGGCTACCATCCATTGGAGTAACAAAGATATCAACAACAGACTACCTTTCATAATGACAAGGCTACCATCCATTGGAATAACAAAAATCTCGACAACAGAATACCTTCCATAATGACAAGGCTACCATCCATTGGAGTAACAAAAATCTTGACAACAGACTACCATCCATAATGGCAAGGCCACCATCCATTGGATTAACATAGATATCGATAACATACTACCTTCCATAATGACAAGGCTACCATCCATTGGAGTAACAAAAATCACGACAACATACTACCTTCCATAATGACAAGGCTACCTTCCATCGGAATAACAAAAATCTCGACAACAGACTACCTTCAATAATGACAAGGCTACCATCCAATGGAGTAACAAAAATATCGACAACAGAATACCTTCCATAATAACAAGGGTACCATACATTGAAGTAAAAAAAATATCCACAAGATACTACCTTCCATCATGACAAGGATACCATCCATTAAAGTTATAAAAATCTCGACAACAGACTACCTTCCATAATGACAAGGCTATCATCCATTGGAGTAACAAAAATCTTGACAACAGACTACCTTCCATAATGACAAGGCTACCACCCATTGGAGTAACAAAAATATCATCAAGAGACTACCTTCCATAATGACAGGGCTACCATCCATTGGAGTAACAAAAATCTCGACAACAAACTAACTTCTATAAAGACAAGGCTACCATCCATTGAAGTAACAAAAATCTCGACAACAGACTACCTTCAATAATGATAAGTCTACCATCCAATGAAGTAACAAAAATCTCGACAACAGACTACCTTCAATAATGACAAGGCTACCATCCATTGGAGTAACAAAAATATCAACAACAGAATACCTACCATAATAATAAGGGTACCATACATTGGAGTAAAAAAAATATCCACAAGAGACTACCTTCCATAATGTCAAGGTTACCATCCATTAAAGTAATAAAAATATCGACAACAGACTAACTTCCATAATGACAAGGCTATCATCCATTGGAGTAACAAAAATCTCGACAACAGACTACCTTACATAATGACTAGGCTACAATCCAATGGAGTAACAAAAATCTCGACAACATACTAACTTCCATAATGACAAGGCTACCGTCCATTAGAGTAACAAAAATATCGACAACAGACTACCTTCAATAATGACAAGGCTACCATCCATTGGAGTAACAAAAATATCGACAACAGAATACCTTCCAAAATAACAAGGGTACCATACATTGTAGTAAAAAAAATATACACAAGAGACTACCTTCCATAATGACAAGGTTACCATCCATTAAAGTAATAAAAATATCGACAACAGACTACCTTCCATAATGACAAGGCTATCATCCATTGGAGTAACAAAAATATGGACAACAGACTACCTTACATAATGACTAGGCTGCAATCCATTGCAGTAACAAAGATATCGACAATAGACTACCTTTAATAATGACAAGGCTACAATCAATTGTAGTACCAAAAATGTCGACAAAAGACTACCTTCAATAATGACAAGGCTACCATCCATTGGAGTAACAAAAATATTGACAACAGAATACCTTCCTTAATGACAAGGCTACCATCCATTAGAATAACAAAAATCTCGACCACTTACTACCTTCCATAATGACAAGGCTACCATCCATTGGAGTAACAAAAATATCAACAAGAGAATACCTTCCATAATGACAAGGTTACCATCCATTAGAGTACCAAGAATCTCGACAACAAACTACCTTCTATAATGACAAGACTACCATCCATTGGACTAACAAAAATCTCGAAAACAGACTACCTTCCATAATGACTAGGCTACCATCCATTGGAATAACAAAAATCTCGTCAACAGACTACCTTCCATAATGACAAGGCTAGCATACATTGTAGTAACAAAAATCTGAACAACAGACTACCTTCCATAATTACTAGGCTACCATCCAGTGGAATAACAAAAATCTCGACAATAAACTAACTTGCATAATTACTAGGCTACCATCCGTTTGAGTAACAAAAATCACAACAACATACTACCTTCCATAATGACAATGCTACCATCTGATGGAGTAAACAAATCTCGAAAACAGACTACCTTCCATAATGACAGGGCTACCATCCATTGGAGTATTAAAAATCTCGAGAATAGACTACCTTACATAATGACTAGGCTACCATCTATTTGAGTAACAAACATATTGACAAAAAAACTACCTTCCATAATGTCAAGGCTACCTTCCATTGTAGTAACAAAAATATCGACAAAAGACTACCTTCCATAACGACAAGGCTATCATCCAATGGAGTAACAAAAATCTTAACAACAGACTACCTTCCATAATGACAAAGCTACCATCCATTGGAGTAACAAAAATATCGACAACAGAATACCTTCCATAATAACAAGGGTACCATACATTGAAGTAAAAAAAATCTCGACAACATAATACCTTCTATATTGACAAGGCTACCATCAATTTGAGTAACAAAAATTTCGACAATAAAATCACCTTCCATAATGACTAGGCTACCATCCATTGGAGTAACAAAGATATCAACAACAGACTACCTTTCATAATGACAAGGCTACCATCCATTGGAATAACAAAAATCTCGACAACGGACTACCTTCCATAATGACAAGGCTACCATCCATTGGAGTAACAAAAATATTGACAGCAGACTACCATCCATAATGGCAAGGCCACCATCCATTGGATTAACATAGATATCGATAACATACTACCCTCCATAATGACAAGGCTACCATCCATTGGAGTAACAAAAATCACGACAACAGACTACCTTCCATTGGAATAACAAAAATCTCGACAACAAACAACCTTCAATAATGACAAGGCAACCATCCAATGGAGTAACAAAAATCTCGACAACAGACTACCTTCCCTAATTACAAGGCTACCATCCATTGGAATAACAAAAATATCGACAACAGAATACCTTCCATAATAACAAGGGTACCATACATTTAAATAAAAAAAATATCCACAAGATAATACCTTCCATCATGACAAGGTTACCTTCCATTAAAGTAATAAAAATCTCGACAACTGACTACCTTCCATAATGACAAGGCTATCATCCATTGGAGTAACAAAAATCTCGACAAGAGACTACCTTACATAATGACAAGGCTACCATCCATTGGAGTAACAAAGATATCGACAACAAACTACCTTTCATAATGACAAGACTACAATCAATTGTAGTACCAAAAATGTCGACAAAATACTACCCTCCATAATGACAAGGCTACCATCAATTATAGTAACAAAAATCTCGACAACAGACTACCTTCAATTATGACAAGGCTACCATCCATTGTAGTAACAACAATCTTGACAACAGACTACCTTCCATAATGACAAGGCTTCCATACATTATAGTAACAAAAATCTGAACAATAGACTACCTTCCATAATAACAAGGCTACCATCCATTGGAGTAACAAAAATCACAACAACATACTACCTTCCATAATGACAAGGCTACCATCTGTTGGAGTAAAAAAAATCTCGAGAACAGACTACCTTCCATAATGACAAGGCTACCATCCATTGGAGTATTAAAAATCTCGACAATAGACTACCTTACATAATGACTAGGCTACCATCTATTTGAGTAACAAACATATTCACAAAAAAAACTACTGTTCATAATGTCATGGATACAAACCATTGCAGTAACAAAAAAATCGACAAATGACTACCTTCCATAATGACAAGGCTACCATCCATTGGAGTAACAAAAATCTCAACAACATAATACCTTCCATAATGACAAGGCTACCATCAATTTGAGTAACAAAAATGTCGACAATGAAATCACCTTCCATAATGACTAGGCTACCATCCATTGGAGTAACAAAGATATCAACAACATATTACCTTTCATAATGACAAGGCTACCATCCATTGGAATAACAAAAATCTCAACAACAGACTACCTTCCATAATGACAAGGCAACCATCCATTGGAGTAACAAAAATCTTGACAACAGACTACCATCCATAATGGCAAGGCTACCATCCATTGGAGTAACAAAAATCACAACAACATACTACCTTCCATAATGACAAGGCTACCTTCCATTGGAATAAAAAAAATCTCGACAACAGACTACCTTCAATAATGACAAGGCTACCATCCAATGGAGTAACAAAAATCTCGACAATAGACTACCTTCCATAATGACAAGGCTACCATCCATTGGAATAACAAAAATATCGACAACAAAATACCTTCCATAATAACAAGGGTACCATACATTGAAGTAAAAAAAAAATCCACAAGATAATACCTTCAATCATGACAAGGTTACCATCCATTAAAGTAATAAAAGTCTCGACAACAAACTACCTTCCATAATGACAAGGTTACCATCCATTGGAGTACCAAAATTCTCGACAACAAACTACCTTCTATAATGACAAGACTACCATCCATTGGACTAACAAAAATCTCGAAAACAGACTACCTTCCATAATGACTAGGCTACCATCCATTGGAATAACAAAAATCTCGACAACAGACTACCTTCTATAATGACAAGGCTAGCATTCATTGTAGTAACAAAAATCTGAACAACAGACTACCTTCCATAATTACTAGGCTACCATCCAGTGGAATAACAAAAATCTCGACAATAGACTAACTTCCATAATGACAAGGCTACCATACATTACAGTAGCAAAAATTTGAACAATAGACTACCTTCCATAATAACAAGGCTACCATCCGTTGGAGTAACAAAAATCACAACAAAATACTACCTTCCATAATGACAAGGCTAGCATCTGTTGGAGTAAAAAAAATCTCGAGAACAGACTACCTTCCATAATGACAAGGCTACCATCCATTGGAGTATTAATAATCTCGACAATAGACTACCTTACATAATGACTACGCCACCATCTATTTGAGTAACAAACATATTGACAAAAAAACTACTTTTCAATTTGTCAAGGATACAATCCATTGTAGTAACAAAAATATCGACAAAAGAATACCTTCCATAATGACAACGCTACCATCCAATGGAGTAACAAAAATCTCGACAACATAATACCTTCCATAATGACAAGGCTACCATCAATTTGAGTAACAAAAATGTCGACAATAAAATCACCTTCCATAATGACTAGGCTACCATCCATTGGAGTAACAAAGATATCAACAATAGACTACCTTTCATAATGACAAGGCTACCATCCATTGGAATAACAAAAATCTCGACAAAAGACTACCTTCCATAATGACAAGGCAACCATCCATTGGAGTAACAAAAATCTTGACAACAGACTACCATCCATAATGGCAAGGCTACCATCCATTGGAGTAACAAAAATCACAACAACATACTACCTTCCATAATGACAAGGCAACCTTCCATTGGAATAACAAAAATCTCGACAACAGACTACCTTCAATAATGACAAGGCTACCATCCAATGGAGTAACAAAAATCTCGACAATAGACTACCTTCCATAAAGACAAGGCTACCATCCATTGGAATAACAAAAATATCGACAACATAATACTTTCCATAATAACAAGGGTACCATACATTGAAGTAAAAAAAAAAATCCACAAGATAATACCTTCCATCATGACAAGGTTACCATCCATTAGAGTAATAAAAATCTCGACAACAGACTACCTTCCATAATGACAAGGTTACCATCCATTGGAGTACCAAAAATCTCGACAACAAACTACCTTCTATAATGACAAGACTACCATCCATTGGACTAACAAAAATCTCGAAAATAGACTACCTTCCATAATGACTAGGCTACCATCCATTGGAATAACAAAAATCTCGACAACAGACTACCTTCCATAATGACAAGGCTAGCATTCATTGTAGTAACAAAAATCTGAACAACAGACTACCTTCCATAATTACTAGGCTACCATCCAGTGGAATAACAAAAATCTCGACAATAGACTAACTTCCATAATGACAAGGCTACCATACATTACAGTAGCAAAAATTTGAACAATAGACTACCTTCCATAATAACAAGGCTACCATCCGTTGGAGTAACAGAAATCACAACAAAATACTACCTTCCATAATGACAAGGCTAGCATCTGTTGGAGTAAAAAAAATCTCGAGAACAGACTACCTTCCATAATGACAAGGCTACCATCCATTGGAGTATTAAAAATCTCGACAATAGACTACCTTACATAATGACTACGCCACCATCTATTTGAGTAACAAACATATTGACAAAAAAACTACTTTTCAATTTGTCAAGGATACAATCCATTGTAGTAACAAAAATATCGACAAAAGAATACCTTCCATAATGACAACGCTACCATCCAATGGAGTAACAAAAATCTCGACAACATAATACCTTCCATAATGACAAGGCTACCATCAATTTGAGTAACAAAAATGTCGACAATAAAATCACCTTCTATAATGACTAGGCTACCATCCATTGGAGTAACAAAGATATCAACAACAGACTACCTTTCATAATGACAAGGCTACCATCCATTGGAATAACAAAAATCTCGACAACAGACTACCTTCCATAATGAAAAGGCTACCATCCATTGGAGTAACAAAAATCTTGACAGCAGACTACCATCCATAATGGCAAGGCCACCATCCATTGGATTAACATAGATATCGATAACATACTACCTTCCATAATGACAAGGCTACCATCCATTGGAGTAACAAAAATCACGACAACAGACTACCTTCCATTGGAATAACAAAAATCTCGACAACAAACTACCTTCAATAATGACAAGGCTACCATCCAATAGAGTAATAAAAATCTCGACAACAGACTACCTTCCCTAATGACAAGGCTACCATCCATTGGAATAACAAAAATATCGACAACATAATACCTTCCATAATAACAAGGGTACCATACATTGAAGTAAAAAAAATATCCACAAGATAATACCTTCCATCATGACAATGTTACCTTCCATTAAAGTAATAAAAATCTCGACAACTGACTACCTTCAATAATGACAAGGCTACCATCCATTGTAGTAACAAAAATCTTGACAACAGACTACCTTCTATAATGACAAGGCTACGATACATTATAGTAACAAAAATCTGAACAATAGACTACCTTCCATAATAACAAGGCTACCATCCATTGGATTAACAAAAATCACAACAACATACTACCTTCCATAATGACAAGGCTACCATCTGTTGGAGTAAAAAAAATCTCGAGAACAGACTACCTTCCATAATGACAAGGCTACCATCCATTGGAGTATTAAAAATCTCGACAATAGACTACCTTACATAATGACTAGGCTACCATCTATTTGAGTAACAAACATATTCACAAAAAAACTACTTTTCATAATGTCAAGGATACAAACCATTGCAGTAACAAAAATATCGACAAAAGACTACCATCCATAATGACAAGGCTACCATCCATAATGACAAGGCTACCATCCATTGGAGTAACAAAAATCTCGACAACTTAATACCTTCCATAATGACAAGGCTACCATCAATTTGAGTAACAAAAATGTCGACAATGAAATCACCTTCCATAATGACTAGGCTACCATCCATTGGAGCAACAAAGATATCAACAACAGACTACCTTTCATAATGACAAGGATACCATCCATTGGAATAACAAAAATCTCGACAACAAACTACCTTCCATAATGACAAGGCTACCATCCATTGGAGTAACAAAAATCTTGACAACAGACTACCATCCATAATGGCAAGGCCACCATTCATTGGATTAACATAGATATCGATAACATACTACCTTCCATAATGACAAGGCTACCATCCATTGGAGTAACAAAAATCACAACAACAGACTACCTTCCATAATGACAAGGATACCTTCCATTGGAATAACAAAAATCTTGACAACAGACTACCTTCAATAATGACAAGGCTACCATCCAATGGAGTAACAAAAATCTCGACAATAGACTACCTTCCATAATGACAAGGCTACCATCCATTGGAATAACAAAAATATCGACAACAGAATACCTTCCATAATAACAAGGGTACCATACATTGAAGTAAAAAAAAATATCCACAAGATAATACCTTCCATCATGACAAGGTTACCATCCATTAAAGTAATAAAAATCTCGACAACAGACTACCTTCCATAATGACAAGGCTATCATCCATTGGAGTAAAAAAAATCTCGACAACAGACTACATTACAAAATGACAAGGCTACCATCCATTGGAGTAACAAAGATATCAACAACAAACTACCTTTCATAATGACAAGGCTAAAATCAATTGTAGTACCAAAAATGTCGACAAAATACTACCCTCCATAGTGACAAGGCTACCATCAATTGTAGTAACAAAAATCTCGACAATAGACTACCTTAAATAATGACAAGGCTACCATCCATTGTAGTAACAAAAATCTTGACAACAGACTACCTTCCATAATGACAAGGCTACCATACATTATAGTAACAAGAATCTGAACAATAGACTACCTTCCATAATAACAAGGCTACCATCCATTGGAGTAACAAAAATCACAACAACATACTACCTTCCATAATGATAAGGCTCCCATCTGTTTGAGTAAAAAAAATCTCGAGAACAGACTACCTTCCATAATGACAAGGCTACCTTCCATTGGAGTATTAAAAATCTCGACAATAGACTACCTTACATAATGACTAGGCTACCATCTATTTGAGTAACAAACATATTGACAAAAAAACTACTTTTCAAAATGTCAAGGATACAATCCATTGTAGTAACAAAAATATCGACAAAAGACTACCTTCCATAATGACAAGGCTACCATCCATTGGAGTAACAAAAATCTCGACAACATACTACCTTCCATAATGACAAGGCTACCATCAACTTGAGTAACAAAAATGTCGACAATAGACTACCTTCCATAATGACTAGGCTACCATCCATTGGAGTAACAAAGATATCAACAACAGACTACCTTTCAAAATGACAAGGCTACCATCCATTGGAATAACAAAAATCTCGACAACAGAATACCTTCCATAATGACAAGGCTACCATCCATTGGAGTAACAAAAATCTTGACAACAGACTACCATCCATAATGGCAAGGCTACCATCCATTGGATTAACATAGATATCGATAACATATTACCTTCCATAATGACAAGGCTACCATCCATTGGAGTAACAAAAATCTCGACAACAGACTACCTTCCATAATGACAAGGCTACCATCCAATGGAGTAACAAAAATATCGACAACAGAATACCTTCCATAATAACAAGGGTACCATACATTGAAGTAAAAAAAATATCCACAAGATACTACCTTCCATCATGACAAGGATACCATCCATTAAAGTAATAAAAATCTCGACAACAGACTACCTTCCATAATGACAAGGCTATCATCCATTGGAGTAACAAAAATCTTGACAACAAACTACCTTCCATAATGACAAGGCTACCATCCATTAGAATAACAAAAATCTGGACAACAGACTACCTTCCATAATGACAAGGCTACCATCCATTGGAGTAACAAAAATATCAATAAGAGACTACCTTCCATAATGACAGGGCTACCATCCATTGGAGTACCAAAAATCTCGACAACAAACTACATTCTATAATCACAAGGCTACCATCCATTCGAGTAACAAAAATCTCGACAACAGACTACCTTCCATAATGACAAGTCTACCATCCAATGAAGTAACAAAAATCTCGAGAACAGACTACCTTCAATAATGACAAGGCTACCATCCATTGGAGTAACCAAAATATCGACAACAGAATACCTACCATAATAACAAGGGTATCATACATTGGAGTAAATAAAATATCCACAAGAGACTACCTTCCATAATGTCAAGGTTACCATCCATTAAAGTAATAAAAATATCGACAATAGACTACCTTCCATAATGACAAGGCTATCATCCATTGGAGTAACAAAAATCTCGACAACAGACTACCTTACATAATGACTAGGCTACCATCCGTTGGAGTAACAGAGATATCGACAACAGACTACCTTTGATAATGACAAGGATACAATCAATTATAGTACCAAAAATGTCGATAAAATACTGCCCTCCATAATGACAAGGATACCATCAATTGTAGTAACAAAAATCTCAACAACAGACTACCTTCAATAATGACGAGGCTACCATCCGTTCTAGTAACAAAAATCTTGACAATAGACTACCTTCCATAATGACAAGGCTACCATCCATTAGAATAACAAAAATCAGGACAACACACTACCTTCCATAATGACAAGGCTACCATCCATTGGAGTAACAAAAATATCAACAAGAGACTACCTTCCATAATGACAGGGCTACCATCCATTGGAGTAACAAAAATCTCGACAACAAACTAACTTCTATAATGACAAGGCTACCATCCATTGGAGTAACAAAAATCTCGACAACAGACTACCTTCCATAATGATAAGTCTACCATCCAATGAAGTAACAAAAATCTCGACAACAGACTACCTTCAATAATGACAAGGCTACCATCCATTGGAGTAACAAAAATATCAACAACAGAATACCTACCATAATAATAAGGGTACCATACATTGGAGTAAAAAAAATATCCACAAGAGACTACCTTCCATAATGTCAAGGTTACCATCCATTAAAGTAATAAAAATATCGACAACAGACTACCTTCCATAATGACAAGGCTATCATCCATTGGAGTAACAAAAATCTCGACAACATACTACCTTACATAATGACTAGGCTACCATCCAATGGAGTAACAAAAATCTCGACAACATACTACCTTCCATAATGACAAGGCTACCATCCATTAGAGTAACAAAAATATCGACAACAGACTACCTTCAATAATGACAAGGCTACCATCCATTGGAGTAACAAAAATATCGACAACAGAATACCTTCCAAAATAACAAGGGTACCATACATTGTAGTAAAAAAAATATCCACAAGAGACTACCTTCCATAATGACAAGGTTACCATCCATTAAAGTAATAAAAATATCGACAACAGACTACCTTCCATAATGACAAGGCTATCATCCATTGGAGTAACAAAAATCTGGACAACAAACTACCTTACATAATGACTAGGCTGCAATCCATTGCAGTAACAAAGATATCGACAATAGACTACCTTTCATAATGACAAGGCTACAATCAATTGTAGTACCAAAAATGTCGACAAAAGACTACCCTCCATAATGACAAGGCTACCATCAATTGTAGTAATAAAAATCTCGACAAAAGGCTACCTTCAATAATGACAAGGCTACCATCCATTGGAGTAACAAAAATATTGACAACAGACTACCTTCCTTAATGACAAGGCTACCATCCATTAGAATAACAAAAATCTGGACAACTTACTACCTTCCATAATGACAAGGCTACCATCCATTGGAGTAACAAAAATATCAACAAGAGATTACCTTCCATAATGACAAGGTTACCATCCATTAGAGTACCAAAAATCTCGACAACAAACTACCTTCTATAATGACAAGACTACCATCCATTGGACTAACAAAAATCTCGAAAACAGACTACCTTCCATAATTACTAGGCTACCATCCAGTGGAATAACAAAAATCTCGACAATAAACTAACTTCCATAATGACAAGGCTACCATACATTATAGTAGCAAAAATCTGAACAATAGACTACCTTCCATAATAACAAGGCTACCATCCGTTTGAGTAACAAAAATCACAACAACATACTACCTTCCATAATGACAATGCTACCATCTGATGGAGTATTAAAAATCTCGACAATAGACTACCTTGCATAATGACTAGGCTACCATCTATTTGAGTAACAAACATATTGACAAAAAAACTACCTTCCATAATGTCAAGGCTACCTTCCATTGTAGTAACAAAAATATCGACAAAAGACTACCTTCCATAATGACAAGGCTACCATCCAATGGAGTAACAAAAATCTTAACAACAGACTACCTTCCATAATGACAAAGCTACCATCCATTGGAGTAACAAAAATATCGACAACAGAATACCTTCCATAATAACAAGGGTACCATACATTGAAGTAAAAAAAATATCCACAAGAGACTACCTTCCATCATGAAAAGGTTACCATCCATTTAAGTAATAAAAATCTCGACAACAGACTACCTTCCATAATGACAAGGCTATCATCCATTGGAGTAACAAAAATCTCGACAACAGACTACCTTACATAATGACAAGGCTACCATCCATTGGAGTAACAAAGATATCGACAACAGACTACCTTTCACAATGACAAGGCTACAATCAATTGTAGTACCAAAAATGTCGACAAAATACTACCCTCCATAATGACAAGGCTACCATCAATTGTAGTAACCAAAATCTCGACAATAGACTACCTTCAATAATGACAAGGCTACCATCTATTGTAGTAACAAAAAACTTGACCACAGACTACCTTCCATAATGACAAGGCTACCATCCATTAAAATAACAAAAATATGGACAACAGACTACCTTCCATAATGACAAGGCTACCATCCATTGGAGTAACAAAAATATCAACAAGAGACTACCTTCCATAATGACAGGGCTACCATCCATTGGAGTACCAAAAATCTCGACAACAAACTACCTTCTATAATGACAAGGCTACCATCCATTGGAGTAACAAAAATCTCGACAACAGACTACCTTCCATAATGACAAGGCTACCATCCAATGGTGTAACAAAAATCTCGACAACAGACTACCTTCAATAATGACAAGGCTACCATCAATTGGAGTAAAAAAATATCGACAACAGAATACCTTCCATAATAACAAGGGTACCATACATTGGAGTAAAAAAAATATCCACAAGAGACTACCTTCCATAATGTCAAGGTTACCATCCATTAAAGTAATAAAAATATTGACAACAGACTACCTTCCATAATTACAAGGCTATCATCCATTGGAGTAACAAAAATCTCGACAACAGACTACCTTCCATAATGACAAGGCTACCATCCATTGGAGTAACAAAAATCTTGACAACAAACTACCATCCATAATGGCAAGGCTACCATCCATTGGATTAACATAGATATCGATAACATACTACCTTCCATAATGACAAGGCTAAAATCCATTGGAGTAACAAAAATCACGACAACAGACTACCTTCCATAATGACAAGGCTACCTTCCATTGGAATAACAAAAATCTCGACAACAGACTACCTTCAATAATGACAAGGCTACCATCCAATGGAGTAACAAAAATCTTAACAAGAGACTACCTTCCATAATGACAAAGCTACCATCCATTGGAGTAACAAAAATATCGACAACAAAATACCTTCCATAATAACAAGGGTACCATACATTGAAGTAAAAATAATATCCACAAGAGACTACCTTCGATCATGAAAAGGTTACCATCCATTAAAGTAATAAAAATCTCGACAACAAACTACCTTCCATAATGACAAGGCTATCATCCATTGGAGTAACAAAAATCTCGACAACAGACTACCTTACATAATGACAAGGCTACCATCCATTGGAGTAACAAAGATATCGACAACAGACTACCTTTCACAATGACAAGGCTACAATCAATTGTAGTACCAAAAATGTCGACAAAATACTACCCTCCATAATGACAAGGCTACCATCAATTGTAGTAACAAAAATCTCGACAACAGACTACCTTCAATAATGACAAGGCTACCATCTATTGTAGTAACAAAAATCTTGACCACAGACCACCTTCCATAATGACAAGGCTACCATCCATTAAAATAACAAAAATATGGACAACAGACTACCTTCCATAATGACAAGGCTACCATCCATTGGAGTAACAAAAATATCAACAAGAGACTACCTTCCATAATGACAGGGCTACCATCCATTGGAGTACCAAAAATCTCGACAACAAACTACCTTCTATAATGACAAGGCTACCATCCATTGGAGTAACAAAAATCTCGACAACAGACTACCTTCCATAATGACAAGGCTACCATCCAATGGTGTAACAAAAATCTCGACAACAGACTGCCTTCAATAATGACAAGGCTACCATCAATTGGAGTAAAAAAATATCGACAACAGAATACCTTCCATAATAACAAGGGTACCATACATTGGAGTAAAAAAAATATCCACAAGAGACTACCTTCCATAATGTCAAGGTTACCATCCATTAAAGTAATAAAAATATTGACAACAGACTACCTTCCATAATGACAAGGCTATCATCCATTGGAGTAACAAAAATCTCGACAATAGACTACCTTCCATAATGACAAGGCTACCATCCATTGGAGTAACAAAAATCTTGACAACAAACTACCATCCATAATGGCAAGGCTACCATCCATTGGATTAACATAGATATCGATAACATACTACCTTCCATAATGACAAGGCTACCATCCATTGGAGTAACAAAAATCATGACAACAGACTACCTTCCATAATGACAAGGCTACCTTCCATTGGAATAACAAAAATCTCGACAACAGACTACCTTCAATAATGACAAGGCTACCATCCAATGGAGTAACAAAAATCTTAACAACAGACTACCTTCCATAATGACAAAGCTACCATCCATTGGAGTAACAAAAATATCGACAACAGAATACCTTCCATAATAACAAGGGTACCATACATTGAAGTAAAAATAATATCCACAAGAGACTACCTTCCATCATGAAAAGGTTACCATCCATTAAAGTAATAAAAATCTCGACAACAGACTACCTTCCATAATGACAAGGCTATCATCCATTGGAGTAACAAAAATCTCGACAACAGACTACCTTTCATAATGACAAGGCTACAATCAATTGTAGTACAAAAAATGTCGACAAAATACTACCCTCCATAATGACAAGGCTACCATCAATTGTAGTAACAAAAATCTCGACAATAGACTACCTTCAATAATAACAAGGCTACCATCCATTGTAGTAACAAAAATCTTGACAACAGGCTACCTTCCATAATGACAAGGCTACCATCCATTGGAGTAAAAAATATATCAACAAGAGACTACCTTCCATAATGACAGGGCTACCATCCATTGGAGTACAAAAAATCTCGACAACAAACTACCTTCTATAATGACAAGGCTACCATCCATCGGAGTAACAAAAATCTAGACAGCAGACTACCTTCCATAATGACAAGGCTACCATCCAATGGTGTAACAAAAATCTCGACAACATACTACCTTCAATAATGACAAGGCTACCATCCATTGGAGTAAAAAAATATCGACAACAGAATACCTTCCATAATAACAAGGGTACCATACATTGGTGTAAATATGATATCCACAAGAGACTACCTTCCATAATGTCAAGGTTACCATCCATTAAAGTAATAAAAATATTCACAACAGACTACCTTCCATAATGACAAGGCTATCATCCATTGGAGTAACAAAAATCTCGACAACAGACTACCTTCCATAATGACAAGGCTACCATCCATTGGAGTAACAAAAATCTTGACAACAAACTACCGTCCATAATGGCAAGGCTACAATCCATTGGATTAACATAGATATCGATAACATACTACCTTCCATAATGACAAGGCTACCATCCATTGGATTAACAAAAATCACGATAAAATACTACCTTCCATAATGACAAGGCTACCTTCCATTGGACTAACAAAAATCTCGAGAACAGACTACCTTCAATAATGACAAGACTACCATCCAATGGAGTAACAAAAATCTTAACAAGAGACTACCTTCCATAATGACAAAGCTACCATCCATTGGAGTAACAAAAATATCGACAACAGAATACCTTCCATAATAACAAGGGTACCATACATTGAAGTAAAAATAATATCCACAAGAGACTACCTTCCATCATGAAAAGGTTACCATCCATTAAAGTAATAAAAATCTCGACAACAAACTACCTTCAATAATGACAAGGCTATCATCCATTGGAGTAACAAAAATCTCGACAACAGACTACCTTACATAATGACAAGGCTACCATCCATTGGAGTAACAAAGATATCGACAACAGACTACCTTTCACAATGACAAGGCTACAATCAATTGTAGTACGAAAAATGTCGACAAAATACTACCCTCCATAATGACAAGGCTACCATCAATTGTAGTAACAAAAATCTCGACAACAGACTACCTTCAATAATGACAAGGCTACCATCTATTGTAGTAACAAAAATCTTGACCACAGACCACCTTCCATAATGACAAGGCTACCATCCATTAAAATAACAAAAATATGGACAACAGACTACCTTCCATAATGACAAGGCTACCATCCATTGGAGTAACAAAAATATCAACAAGAGACTACCTTACATAATGACAGGGCTACCATCCATTGGAGTACCAAAAATCTCGACAACAAACTACCTTCTATAATGACAATGCTACCATCCATTGGAGTAACAAAAATCTCGACAACAGACTACCTTCCATAATGACAAGGCTACCATCCAATGTTGTAACAAAAATCTCGACAACAGACTACCTTCAATAATGACAAGGCTACCATCAATTGGAGTAAAAAAATATCGACAACAGAATACCTTCCATAATAACAAGGGTACCATACATTGGAGTAAAAAAAATATCCACAAGAGACTACCTTCCATAATGTCAAGGTTACCATCCATTAAAGTAATAAAAATATTGACAACAGACTACCTTCCATAATGACAAGTCTATCATCCATTGGAGTAACAAAAATCTCGACAATAGACTACCTTCCATAATGACAAGGCTACCATCCATTGGAGTAACAAAAATCTTGACAACAAACTACCATCCATAATGGCAAGGCTACCATCCATTGGATTAATATAGATATCGATAACATACTACCTTCCATAATGACAAGGCTACCAACCATTGGAGTAACAAAAATCATGACAACAGACTACCTTCCATAATGACAAAGCTACCTTCCATTGGAATAACAAAAATCTCGACAACAGACTACCTTCAATAATGACAAGGCTACCATCCAATGGAGTAACAAAAATCTTAACAACAGACTACCTTCCATAATGACAAAGCTACCATCCATTGGAGTAACAAAAATATCGACAACAGAATACCTTCCATAATAACAAGGGTACCATACATTGAAGTAAAAATAATATCCACACGAGACTACCTTCCATCATGAAAAGGTTACCATCCATTAAAGTAATAAAAATCTCGACAACAGACTACCTTCCATAATGACAAGGCTATCATCCATTGGAGTTACAAAAATCTCGACAACAGACTACCTTTCATAATGACAAGGCTACAATCAATTGTAGTACAAAAAATGTCGACAAAATACTACCCTCCATAATGACAAGGCTACCATCAATTGTAGTAACAAAAATCTCGACAATAGACTACCTTCCATAAAGACAAGGCTACCATCCATTGGAGTAAAAAAAATATCGACAACAGACTACCTTCAATAATGACAAGGCTACCATCCATTGGAGTAAAAAATATATCAACAAGAGACTACCTTCCATAATGACAGGGCTACCATCCATTGGAGTACAAAAAATCTCGACAACAAACTACCTTCTATAATGACAAGGCTACCATCCATCGGAGTAACAAAAATCTAGACAACAGACTACCTTCCATAATGACAAGGCTACCATCCAATGGTGTAACAAAAATCTCGACAACATACTACCTTCAATAATGACAAGGCTACCATCCATTGGAGTAAAAAAATATTGACAACAGAATACCTTCCATAATAACAAGGGTACCATACATTGGTGTAAATAAAATATCCACAAGAGACTACCTTCCATAATGTCAAGGTTACCATCCATTAAAGTAATAAAAATATTCACAACAGACTACCTTCCATAATGACAAGGCTATCATCCATTGGAGTTACAAAAAACTCGACAACAGACTACCTTCCATAATGACAAGGCTACCATCCAATGGAGTAACAAAAATCTTAACAACAGACTACCTTCCATAATGACAAAGCTACCATCCATTGGAGTAACAAAAATATCGACAACAGAATACCTTCCATAATAACAAGGGTACCATACATTGAAGTAAAAATAATATCCACACGAGACTACCTTCCATCATGAAAAGGTTACCATCCATTAAAGTAATAAAAATCTCGACAACAGACTACCTTCCATAATGACAAGGCTATCATCCATTGGAGTTACAAAAATCTCGACAACAGACTACCTTTCATAATGACAAGGCTACAATCAATTGTAGTACAAAAAATGTCGACAAAATACTACCCTCCATAATGACAAGGCTACCATCAATTGTAGTAACAAAAATCTCGACAATAGACTACCTTCCATAAAGACAAGGCTACCATCCATTGGAGTAAAAAAAATATCGACAACAGACTACCTTCAATAATGACAAGGCTACCATCCATTGGAGTAAAAAATATATCAACAAGAGACTACCTTCCATAATGACAGGGCTACCATCCATTGGAGTACAAAAAATCTCGACAACAAACTACCTTCTATAATGACAAGGCTACCATCCATCGGAGTAACAAAAATCTAGACAACAGACTACCTTCCATAATGACAAGGCTACCATCCAATGGTGTAACAAAAATCTCGACAACATACTACCTTCAATAATGACAAGGCTACCATCCATTGGAGTAAAAAAATATTGACAACAGAATACCTTCCATAATAACAAGGGTACCATACATTGGTGTAAATAAAATATCCACAAGAGACTACCTTCCATAATGTCAAGGTTACCATCCATTAAAGTAATAAAAATATTCACAACAGACTACCTTCCATAATGACAAGGCTATCATCCATTGGAGTTACAAAAAACTCGACAACAGACTACCTTCCATAATGACAAGGCTACCATCCAATGGAGTAACAAAAATCTTAACAACAGACTACCTTCCATAATGACAAAGCTACCATCCATTGGAGTAACAAAAATATCGACAACAGAATACCTTCCATAATAACAAGGGTACCATACATTGAAGTAAAAATAATATCCACACGAGACTACCTTCCATCATGAAAAGGTTACCATCCATTAAAGTAATAAAAATCTCGACAACAGACTACCTTCCATAATGACAAGGCTATCATCCATTGGAGTTACAAAAATCTCGACAACAGACTACCTTTCATAATGACAAGGCTACAATCAATTGTAGTACAAAAAATGTCGACAAAATACTACCCTCCATAATGACAAGGCTACCATCAATTGTAGTAACAAAAATCTCGACAATAGACTACCTTCCATAAAGACAAGGCTACCATCCATTGGAGTAAAAAAAATATCGACAACAGACTACCTTCAATAATGACAAGGCTACCATCCATTGGAGTAAAAAATATATCAACAAGGGACTACCTTCCATAATGACAGGGCTACCATCCATTGGAGTACAAAAAATCTCGACAACAAACTACCTTCTATAATGACAAGGCTACCATCCATCGGAGTAACAAAAATCTAGACAACAGACTACCTTCCATAATGACAAGGCTACCATCCAATGGTGTAACAAAAATCTCGACAACATACTACCTTCAATAATGACAAGGCTACCATCCATTGGAGTAAAAAAATATTGACAACAGAATACCTTCCATAATAACAAGGGTACCATACATTGGTGTAAATAAAATATCCACAAGAGACTACCTTCCATAATGTCAAGGTTACCATCCATTAAAGTAATAAAAATATTCACAACAGACTACCTTCCATAATGACAAGGCTATCATCCATTGGAGTTACAAAAAACTCGACAACAGACTACCTTCCATAATGACAAGGCTACCATCCATTGGAGTAACAAAAATCTTGACAACAAACTACCGTCCATAATGGCAAGGCTACAATCCATTGGATTAACATAGATATCGATAACATACTACCTTCCATAATGACAAGGCTACCATCCATTGGAGTAACAAAAATCACGACAAAAGACTACCTTCCATAATGACAAGGCTACCTTCCATTGGACTAACAAAAATCTCGAGAACAGACTACCTTCAATAATGACAAGGCTACCATCCAATGGAGTAACAAAAATCTTAACAACAGACTACCTTCCATAATGACAAAGCTACCATCCATTGGAGTAACAAAAATATCGACAACATAATACCTTCCATAATAACAAGGGTACCATACATTGAAGTAAAAATAATATCCACAAGAGACTACCTTCCATCATGAAAAGGTTACCATCCATTAAATTAATAAAAATCTCGACAAAATAATACCCTCCATAATGACAAGGCTACCATCAATTGTAGTAACAAAAATATCGACAATAGACTACCTTCAATAATGACAAGGCTACCATCCATTGTAGTAACAAAAATCTTGACAACAGACTACCTTCCATAATAACAAGGCTACCATCCATTGGAGTAAAAAAAATATCAACAAGAGACTACCTTCCATAATGACAGAGCTACCATCCATTGGAGTACAAAAAATCTCGACAACAAACTACCTTCTATAATGACAAGGCTACCATCCATCGGAGTAACAAAAATCTCGACAAAAGACTACCTTCCATAATGACAAGGCTACCATCCAATGGTGTAACAAAAATCTCGACAATAGACTACCTTCAATAATGACAAGGCTACCATCCATTGGAGTAAAAAAATATCGACAACAGAATACCTTCCATAATAACAAGGGTACCATACATTGGAAAAAAAAATATCCACAAGAGACTACCTTCCATAATGTCAAGGTTACCATCCATTAAAGTAATAAAAATATCGATAACAGACTACCTTCCATAATGACAAGGCTATCATCCATTGGAGTAACAAAAATCTCGACAACAGACTACCTTACATAATGACTAGGCTACCATCCAATGGAGTAACAAAAATCTCGACAACATACTACCTTCCATAAAGACAAGGCTACCATCCATTGGAGTAAAAAAAATATCGACAACAGACTACCTTCAATAATGACAAGGCTACCATCCATTGGAGTAACAAAAATATCGACAACAGAATACCATACATTGGAGTAAAAAAAATATCCACAAGAGACTACCTTCCATAATGACAAGGTTACCATCCATTAAAGTAATAAAAATATCGACAAAAGACTACCTTCCATAATGACAAGGCTCTCATACATATGAGTAACAAAAATCTCGACAACAGACTACCTTACATAATGAATAGGCTACCATCCATTGGAGTAACAAAGATATCGACAATAGACTACCTTTTATAATGATAAGGCTACAATCAATTGTAGTACCATAAATGTCGACAAAAGACAACCCTCCATAATGACAAGGCTACCATCAATTGTAGTAATAAAAATCTCGACACAGACTACCTTCAATAATGACAAGGCTACCATCCATTGGAGTAACAAAAATCTTGAAACCAGACTACCTTCCATAATGACAAGGCTACCATCCATTAGAATAACAAAAATCTGGAAAAGACACTACCTTCCATAATGATAAGGCTACCATCCATTGGAGTAACAAAAATATCAACAAAAGACAACCTTCCATAATGACAAGCCTACCATCCATTGGAGTACCAAAAATATCGACAACAAACTAACTTCTATAATGACAAGGCTACCATCCATTGGACTAACAAAAATATCGAAAACAGACTACCTTCCATAATGACTAGGCTACCATCCATTGGAATAACAAAAATCTTGATAACAGACTACCTTCCATAATGACAAGGCTACCATACATTATAGTAACAAAAATCTGAACAATAGACTACCTTCCATAATAACAAGGCTACCATCCATGGGAGTAACAAAAATCACAACAACACACTACCTTCCATAATGACAAGGCTACCATCTGTTGGAGTAACAAAAATCTTGAGAACAGACTACCTTACATAATGACAAGGCTACCATCCATTGGAGTATTAAAAATCTCGACAATAGACTACCTTAAATAATGACTAGGCTACCATCCATTTGAGTAACAAACATATTGACAACAAACTACTTTTCATAATGTCAAGGCTACAATCCATTGTAGTAACAAAAATATCGACAAAAGACTACCTTCCATAATGACAAGGCTACCATCCATTGAAGTAACAAAAATCTCGACAACAGACTACCTTCCATAATGACCAGGCTACCATCAATTTGAGTAACAAAAATTTCAACAATAGACTACCTTCCATAATGACTAGGCTACCATCCATTGGAGTAACAAAGATATCAACAACAGACTACCTTCCTTAATGACAAGGCTACCATCCATTGGAGTAACAAAAATCTTGACAACAGACTACCATCCATAATGGCAAGGATACCATCCATTGGAGTAACAAAAATATAGACAACATAATACCTTCCATAATAACAAGGGTACCATACATTGAAGTAAAAATAATATCCACAAGAGACTACCTTCCATCATGAAAAGGTTACCATCCATTAAAGTAATAAAAATCTCGACAACAGACTACCTTCCATAATGACAAGGCTATAATCCATTGGAGTAACAAAAATCTCGACAACAGACTACCTTACATAATGACAAGGCTACCATCCATTGGAGTTACAAAGATATCGACAACAGACTACCTTTCACAATGACAAGGCTACAATCAATTGTAGTACCAAAAATGTCGACAAAATACTACCCTCCATAATGACAAGGCTACCATCAATTGTAGTATCAAAAATCTCGACAACAGACTACCTTCAATAATGACAAGGCTACCATCTATTGTAGTAACAAAAATCTTGACCACAGACCACCTTCCATAATGACAAGGCTACCATCCATTGGAGTAACAAAAATATCAACAAGAGACTACCTTCCATAATGACAGGGCTACCATCCATTGGAGTACCAAAAATCTCGACAACAAACTACCTTCTATAATGACAAGGCTACCATCCATTGGAGTAACAAAAATCTCAACAACAGACTACCTTCCATAATGACAAGGCTACCATCCAATGGTGTAACAAAAATCTCGACGACAGACTACCTTCAATAATGACAAGGCTACCATCAATTGGAGTAAAAAAATATCGACAACAGAATACCTTCCAAAATAACAAGGGTACCATACATTGGAGTAAAAAAAATATCCACAAGAGACTACCTTCCATAATGTCAAGGTTACCATCCATTAAAGTAATAAAAATATTGACAACAGACTACCTTCCATAATGACAAGGCTATCATCCATTGGAGTAACAAAAATCTCGACAACAGACTACCTTCCATAATGACAAGGCTACCATCCATTGGAGTAACAAAAATCTTGACACCAAACTACCATCCATAATGGCAAGGCTACCATCCATTGGATTAACATAGATATCGATAACATACTACCTTCCATAATGACAAGGCTACCATCCATTGGAGTAACAAAAATCATGACAACAGACTACCTTCCATAATGACAAGGCTACCTTCCATTGGAATAACAAAAATCTCGACAACAGACTACCTTCAATACTGACAAGGCTACCATCCAATGGAGTAACAAAAATCTTAACAACAGACTACCTTCCATAATGACAAAGCTACCATCCATTGGAGTAACAAAAATATCGACAACAGAATACCTTCCATAATAACAAGGGTACCATACATTGAAGTAAAAATAATATCCACAAGAGACTACCTTCCATCATGAAAAGGTTACCATCCATTAAAGTAATAAAAATCTCGACAACAGACTACCTTCCATAATGACAAGGCTATCATCCATTGGAGTAACAAAAATCTCGACAACAGACTACCTTTCATAATGACAAGGCTACAATCAATTGTAGTACAAAAAATGTCGACAAAATACTACCCTCCATAATGACAAGGCTACCATCAATTGTAGTAACAAAAATCTCGACAATAGACTACCTTCAATAATGACAAGGCTACCATCCATTGTAGTAACAAAAATCTTGACAACAGGCTACCTTCCATAATGACAAGGCTACCATCCATTGGAGTAAAAAATATATCAACAAGAGACTACCTTCCATAATGACAGGGCTACCATCCATTGGAGTACAAAAAATCTCGACAACAAACTACCTTCTATAATGACAAGGCTACCATCCATCGGAGTAACAAAAATCTAGACAACAGACTACCTTCCATAATGACAAGGCTACCATCCAATGGTGTAACAAAAATCTCGACAACATACTACCTTCAATAATGACAAGGCTACCATCCATTGGAGTAAAAAAATATCGACAACAGAATACCTTCCATAATAACAAGGGTACCATACATTGGAATAAAAAAATATCCACAAGAGACTACCTTCCATAATGTCAAGGTTACCATCCATTAAAGTAATAAAAATATCGATAACAGACTACCTTCCATAATGACAAGGCTATCATCCATTGGAGTAACAAAAATCTCGACAATAGACTACCTTGAATAATGACTAGGCTACCATCCAATGGAGTAACAAAAATCTCGACAACATACTACCTTCCATAATGACAAGGCTACCATCCATTGGAGTAACAAAAATATTGAAAACAGACTACCTTCAATAATGACAAGGCTACCATCCATTGGAGTAACAAAAATATCGACAACAGAATACCTTCCAAAATAACAAGGGTACCATACATTGGAGTAAAAAAAATATCCACAAGAGACTACCTTCCATAATGACAAGGTTACCATCCATTAAAGTAATAAAAATATCGACAAAAGACTACCTTCCATAATGACAAGGCTCTCATACATATGAGTAACAAAAATCTCGACAACAGACTACCTTACATAATGACTAGGCTACCATCCATTGGAGTAACAAAGATATCGACAATAGACTACCTTTTATAATGACAAGGCTACAATCAATTGTAGTACCATAAATGTCGACAAAAGACTACCCTCTATAGTGAGAAGGCTACCATCAATTGTAGTAATAAAAATCTCGACACAGACTACCTTCAATAATGACAAGGCTACCATCCATTGGAGTAACAAAAATCTTGAAACCAGACTACCTTCCATAATGACAAGGCTACCATCCATTAGAATAACAGAAATCTGGAAAACACACTACCTTCCATAATGATAAGGCTACCATCCATTGGAGTAACAAAAATATCAACAAGAGACAACCTTCCATAATGACAAGCCTACCATCCATTGGAGTACCAAAAATATCGACAACAAACTACCTTCTATAATGACAAGGCTACCATCCATTGGACTAACAAAAATATCGAAAACAAACTACCTTCCATAATGACTTGGCTACCATCCATTGGAATAACAAAAATCTCGACAACAGACTACCTTCCATAATGACAAGGCTACCATACATTATAGTAACAAAAATCTGAACAATAGACTACCTTCCATAATAACAAGGCTACCATCCATGGGAGTAACAAAAATCACAACAACATACTACCTTCCATAATGACAAGGCTACCATCTGTTGGAGTAACCAAAATCTTGAGAACAGACTACCTTACATAATGACAAGGCTACCATCCATTGGAGTATTAAAAATCTCGACAATAGACTACCTTAAATAATGACTAGGCTACCATCCATTTGAGTAACAAACATATTGACAACAAACTACTTTTCATAATGTCAAGGCTACAATCCATTGTAGTAACAAAAATATCGACAAAAGAGTACCTTCCATAATGACAAGGCTACCATCCATTGAAGTAACAAAAATCTAGACAATAGACTATCTTCCATAATGACCAGGCTACCATCAATTTGAGTAACAAAAATTTTGACAATAGACTACCTTCCATAATGACTAGGCTACCATCCATTGGAGTAACAAAGATATCAAGAACAGACTACCTTCCTTAATGACAAGGCTACCATCCTTGGAGTAACAAAAATCTTGACAACAGACTACCATCCATGATGGCAAGGCTACCATCCATTGGATTAACATAGATATCGATAACATACTACCTTCCATAATGACAAGGCTACCATCCAGTGGAGTAATAAAAATCACGACAACAGACTACCTTCAATAATGACAAGGCTACCTTCCATTGGAATAACAAAAATATTGACAATAGATTACCTTCAATAATGAAAAGGCTACCATCCAATGGAGTAACAAAAATCTCGACAACAAACTACCTTCAATAATGACAAGGCTACCATACATTGGCGTAAAAAAATATCGACAACAAAATACCTTCCATAATAACAAGGGTACCACACATTGGAGTAAAAAAATATCCATAAGAGACTACCTTCCATAATGTCAAGGTTACCATCCATTAAAGTAATAAAAATATCGACAACAGACTACCTTCCATAATGACAAGGCTATAATCCATTGGAGTAACAAAAATCTCGACAACAGACTACCTTACATAATGACTAGGCTACCATCCATTGAAGTAACAAAAATCTCGACAATAGACTACCTTCCATAATTACAAGGCTACCATCAATTTGAGTATCAAAAATTTCGACAATAGACTACCTTCCATAATGACTAGGCTACCATCCATTGGAGTAACAAAGATATCAACAACAGACTACCTTCCTTAATGACAAGGCTACCATCCATTGGAGTAACAAAAATCTTGACAAAAGACTACCATCCATAATGGCAAGGCTACCATCCATTGGATTAACATAGATATCGATAACATACTACCTTCCATAATGACAAGGATACCATCCATTGGAGTAACAAAAATCACGACAACAAACTACCTTTCATAATGACAAGGCTACCTTCCATTGGAATAACAAAAATCTCGACAACAGATTACCTTCAATAATGACAACGCTACCATCCAATGGAGTAAAAAAAATCTCGACAACAGACTACCTTCAATAATGACAAGGCTACCATCCATTGGAGTAAAAAAATATCGACAACATAATACCTTCCATAATAACAAGGGTACCACACATTGGAGTAAAAAAAATATCCACAAGAGACTGCATTGCATAATGTCAAGGTTACCATCCATTAAAGTAATAAAAATATCGACAACAAACTACCTTCCATAATGACAAGGCTATCATCCATTGGAGTAACAAAAATCTCGACAACAGACTACCTTACATAATGACTAGGCTACCATCCAATGGAGTAACAAAAATCTCGACAACATACTACCTTCCATAATGACAAGGCTACCATCCATTGGAGTAACAAAAATATCGACAACAGACTACCTTCAATAATGACAAGTCTACCATCCATTGGAGTAACAAAAATATCGACAACAGAATACCTTCCAAAATAACAAGGGTACCATACATTGGAGTAAAAAAAATATCCACAAGAGACTACCTTCCATAATGACAAGGTTACCATACATTAAAGTAATAAAAATATCGACAACAGACTACCTTCCATAATGACAAGGCTATCATACATAGGAGTAACAAAAATCTCGACAATAGACAACCTTACATAATGACTAGGCTACCATCCATTGGAGTAACAAAGATATCGACAACAGACTACCTTTCATAATGACAAGGCTACAATCAATTGTAGTACCAAAAATGTCGACAAAAGACTACCCTCCATAATGACAAGGCTACCATCAATTGTAGTAATAAAAATCTCGACAACATAATACCTTCAATAATGACAAGGCTACCATGCATTGGAGTAACAAAAATCTTGACAACAGACTACCTACCATAATGACAAGGCTACCATCCATTAGAATAACAAAAATCTGGAAAACAGACTACCTTCCATAATGACAAGGCTACCATCCATTGGAGTAACAAAAATATCAACAAGCGACTACCTTCCATAATGACAAGCCTACCATCCATTGGAGTACAAAAAATATCGACAACAAACCACCTTCTATAATGACAAGGCTACCATCCATTGGACTAACAAAAATATCGAAAACAGACTACCTTCCATAATGACTAGGCTACCATCCATTGGAATAACAAAAATCTCGACAACAGACTACCTTCCATAATGACAAGGCTACCATGCATTATAGTAACAAAAATCTGAACAATAGACTACCTTCCATAATAACAAGGCTACCATCCATGGGAGTAACAAAAATCACAACAACATACTACCTTCCATAATGACAAGGCTACCATCTGTTGGAGTAACAAAAATATTGAGAACAGACTACCTTACATAATGACAAGGCTACCATCCATTGGAGTATTAAAAATCTCGACAATAGACTACCTTAAATAATGACTAGGCTACCATCCATTTGAGTAACAAACATATTGACAACAAACTACTTTTCATAATGTCAAGGCTACAATCCATTGTAGTAACAAAAATATCGAAAAAGAGTACCTTCCATAATGACAAGGCTACCATCCATTGAAGTAACAAAAATCTAGACAATAGACTATCTTCCATAATGACCAGGCTACCATCAATTTGAGTAACAAAAATTTTGACAATAGACTACCTTCCATAATGACTAGGCTACCATCCATTGGAGTAACAAAGATATCAAGAACAGACTACCTTCCTTAATGACAAGGCTACCATCCTTGGAGTAACAAAAATCTTGACAACAGACTACCATCCATGATGGCAAGGCTACCATCCATTGGATTAACATAGATATCGATAACATACTACCTTCCATAATGACAAGGCTACCATCCATTGGAGTAACAAAAATCACGACAACAGACTACCTTCAATAATGACAAGGCTACCTTCCATTGGAATAACAAAAATATTGACAATAGATTACCTTCAATAATGAAAAGGCTACCATCCAATGGAGTAACAAAAATCTCGACAACAAACTACCTTCAATAATGACAAGGCTACCATACATTGGCGTAAAAAAATATCGACAACAAAATACCTTCCATAATAACAAGGGTACCACACATTGGAGTAAAAAAATATCCATAAGAGACTACCTTCCATAATGTCAAGGTTACCATCCATTAAAGTAATAAAAATATCGACAACAGACTACCTTCCATAATGACAAGGCTATAATCCATTGGAGTAACAAAAATCTCGACAACAGACTACCTTACATAATGACTAGGCTACCATCCATTGAAGTAACAAAAATCTCGACAATAGACTACCTTCCATAATTACAAGGCTACCATCAATTTGAGTATCAAAAATTTCGACAATAGACTACCTTCCATAATGACTAGGCTACCATCCATTGGAGTAACAAAGATATCAACAACAGACTACCTTCCTTAATGACAAGGCTACCATCCATTGGGGTAACAAAAATCTTGACAAAAGACTACCATCCATAATGGCAAGGCTACCATCCATTGGATTAACATAGATATCGATAACATACTACCTTCCATAATGACAAGGATACCATCCATTGGAGTAACAAAAATCACGACAACAAACTACCTTTCATAATGACAAGGCTACCTTCCATTGGAATAACAAAAATCTCGACAACAGATTACCTTCAATAATGACAACGCTACCATCCAATGGAGTAAAAAAAATCTCGACAACAGACTACCTTCAATAATGACAAGGCTACCATCCATTGGAGTAAAAAAATATCGACAACATAATACCTTCCATAATAACAAGGGTACCACACATTGGAGTAAAAAAAATATCCACAAGAGACTGCATTGCATAATGTCAAGGTTACCATCCATTAAAGTAATAAAAATATCGACAACAAACTACCTTCCATAATGACAAGGCTATCATCCATTGGAGTAACAAAAATCTCGACAACAGACTACCTTACATAATGACTAGGCTACCATCCAATGGAGTAACAAAAATCTCGACAACATACTACCTTCCATAATGACAAGGCTACCATCCATTGGAGTAACAAAAATATCGACAACAGACTACCTTCAATAATGACAAGTCTACCATCCATTGGAGTAACAAAAATATCGACAACAGAATACCTTCCAAAATAACAAGGGTACCATACATTGGAGTAAAAAAAATATCCACAAGAGACTACCTTCCATAATGACAAGGTTACCATACATTAAAGTAATAAAAATATCGACAACAGACTACCTTCCATAATGACAAGGCTATCATACATAGGAGTAACAAAAATCTCGACAATAGACAACCTTACATAATGACTAGGCTACCATCCATTGGAGTAACAAAGATATCGACAACAGACTACCTTTCATAATGACAAGGCTACAATCAATTGTAGTACCAAAAATGTCGACAAAAGACTACCCTCCATAATGACAAGGCTACCATCAATTGTAGTAATAAAAATCTCGACAACATAATACCTTCAATAATGACAAGGCTACCATGCATTGGAGTAACAAAAATCTTGACAACAGACTACCTACCATAATGACAAGGCTACCATCCATTAGAATAACAAAAATCTGGAAAACAGACTACCTTCCATAATGACAAGGCTACCATCCATTGGAGTAACAAAAATATCAACAAGCGACTACCTTCCATAATGACAAGCCTACCATCCATTGGAGTACAAAAAATATCGACAACAAACCACCTTCTATAATGACAAGGCTACCATCCATTGGACTAACAAAAATATCGAAAACAGACTACCTTCCATAATGACTAGGCTACCATCCATTGGAATAACAAAAATCTCGACAACAGACTACCTTCCATAATGACAAGGCTACCATGCATTATAGTAACAAAAATCTGAACAATAGACTACCTTCCATAATAACAAGGCTACCATCCATGGGAGTAACAAAAATCACAACAACATACTACCTTCCATAATGACAAGGCTACCATCTGTTGGAGTAACAAAAATATTGAGAACAGACTACCTTCCATAATGACAAGGCTACCATCCATTGGAGTATTAAAAATCTTGACAATAGACTACCTTAAATAATGACTAGGCTATCATCCATTTGAGTAACAAACATATTGACAACAAACTACTTTTCATAATGTCAAGGCTACAATCCATTGTAGTAACAAAAATATCGACAAAAGACTACCTTCCATAATGACAAGGCTACCATCCATTGAAGTAACAAAAATCTCGACAACAAACTACCTTCCATAATGAGAAGGCTACCATCAATTTGAGTAACAAAAATTTCGACAATAGACTACCTTCCATAATGACTAGGCTACCATCCATTGGAGTAACAAAGATATCAACAACAGACTACCTTCCTTAATGACAAGGCTACCATCCATTGGAGTAACAAAAATCTTGACAACAGACTACCATCCATAATGGCAAGGCTACCATCCATTGGATTAACATAGATATCGATAACATACTACCTTCCATAATGACAAGGCTACCATCCATTGGAGTAACAAAAATCACGACAACAGACTACCTTCCATAATGACAAGGTTACCTTCCATTGGAATAACAGAAATCTCGACAACAAATTACCTTCAATAATGACAAGGCTACCATCCAATGGAGTAACAAAAATCTCGACATCAGACTACCTTCAATAATGACAAGGCTACCATCCATTGGAGTAAAAAAAATATCGACAACAGAATACCTTCCATAATAACAAGGGTACCATACATTGGAGTAAAAAAAATATCCACAAGAGACTACCTTCCATAATGTCAAGGTTACCATCCATAAAAGTAATAAAAATATCGACAACATACTACCTTCCAAAATGACAAGGTTACCATCCATTAAAGTAATAAAAATAACGATAACAGACTACCTTCCATAATGACAAGGCTATCATCCATTGGAGTAACAAAAATATTGACAACAGACTACCTTACATAATGACTAGCCTACCATCCATTGGAGTAAAAAAAATATCGACAACAGACTACCTTTCATAATGACAAGGCTACAATCAATTGTAGTAACAAAAATGTCGACAAAAGACTACCCTCCATAATGACAAGGCTACCATCAATTGTAGTAATAAAAATCTCGATAACAGACTACCTTCAATAATGACAAGGTTATCATCTATTGGAGTAACAAAAATCACAACAACATACTACCTTCTATAATGACAAGGCTACCATCTGTTGGAGTAACAAAAATCTTGAGAATAGACTACCTTCCATAATGACAAGGCTACCATCCATTTGAGTAACAAACATATTGACAACAAACTACTTTTCATAATGTCAAGGCTACAATCCATTGTAGTAACAAAATTATCGACAAAACACTACCTTCCATAATGACAAGGCTACCATCCATTGAATGAACAAAAATCTCGACAACAGACTACCTTCCATAATGACAAGGCTACCATCAATTTGAGTAACAAAAATTTCGACAATAGACTACCTTCCATAATGACTAGGCTACCATCCATTGGAGTAACAAAGATATCAACAATAGACTACCTTTCATAATGATAAGGCTTCCATCCATTGGAATAGCAAAAATCTCGACAACAGACTACCTTCCATAATGACAAGGCTACCATCCATTGGAGTAACAAAAATCTTGACAATAGACTACCATCCATAATGGCAAGGCCAACATCCATTGGATTAACATAGATATTGATAACATACTACCTTCCATAATGACAAGGCTACCTTCCATTGGTATAACAAAAATCTCGACAACATACTACCTTCAATAATGACAAGGCTACCATCCAATGGAGTAACAAAAATCTCGACAATAAACTACCTTCCATAATGACAAGGCTACCATCCATTGGAGTAACAAAAATATTGACAACAGAATGCCTTCCATAATAACAAGGGTACCATACATTGAAGTAAATAAATATATCCACAAGAGACTACCTTCCATCATGAGAAGGTTACCATCCATTAAAGTAATAAAAATCTCGACAACACACTACCTTCCATAATGACAAGGCTATCATCCATTGGAGTAACAAAAATCTCGACAACAGATTACCTTACATAATGACAAGGCTACCATCCATTGGAGTAACAAAGATATCGACAACAGACTACCTTTCATAATAACAAGGCTACAATAAATTGTAGTATCAAAAATGTCAAGAAAAGACTACCCTCCATAAGGACAAGACTACCATCAAATATAGTAACAAAAATATCGACAACAGACTACCTTCAATAATGACAAGGCTACCATCCATTGGAGTAACAAAAATCTTGACACCATACTACCTTCCATAATGACAAGGCTAACATCCATTAGAATAACAAAAATATGGCCAACAGACTACCTTTCATAAAGACAAGGCTACCATCCATTGGAGTAACAAACATATCAACAAGAGACTACTTTCCATAATGACAAGGCTACCATCCATTGGAGTACCAAAAATCTCGACAACAAACTACCTTCTATAATGAAAAGGCTACCATCCATTGGAGTAACAAAAATCGCGAAAACAGACTACCGTCCATAAAGACTAGGCTACCATCCATTGGAATAACAAAAATCTCGACAGCAAACTACCTTCCATAATAACAAGGCTACCATCCATTGGAGTAACAAAAATCTTGACAACATACTACCATCCATTGGATTAACATAGATATCGATAACATACTACCTTCCATAATGACAAGGCTACCATCCATTGGAGTAACCAAAGTCACGATAACAGACTACCTTCCATAATGACAAGGCTACCTTCCATTGGAATAAGAAAAATCTCGACAACAGACTACCTTCCATAATGACAAGGCTACCATCCATTGGAGTTACAAAAATCTTGACAACAGACTACAATCCATAATGACTAGGCTACCATCCATTGGAGTAACAAAGATATCGACAACAGACTACCTTTGATAATGACAAGGCTACAATAAATTGTAGTACCAAAAATGTAGACAAAAGACTACCGTCCATAATGACAAGACTACCATCCATTAGAATAACAAAAATCTTGACAACAGACTATCTTCCATAATGACAAGGCTACCATCCATTGGAGTAACAAACATATCAACAAGAGACTACTTTCTACAATGACAAGGCTACCATCCATTGGAGTACCAAAAATCTCGACAAGAAACTACCTTCTATAATGAAAAGGCTACCATCCATTGGAGTAACAAAAATCGTGAAAACAGACTACCTCCCATAAAGACTAGGCTACCATCCATTGGAATAACAAAATTCTCGACAACAGAATACCTTCCATAATGACAAGGCTACCATCCATTGGAGTAACAAAAATCTTGACAACAGACTACCATCCATAATGACAAGGCTACCATCCATTGGAGTAACAAAAATATCGACAACAGAATACCTTCCAAAATAACAAGGGTACCATACATTGAAGTAAAAAAAATATCCACAAGAGACTACCTTCCATCATGACAAGGTTACCATCCATTAAAGTAATAACAATCTCGACAACACACTACCTTCCATAATGATAAGGCTATCATCCATTGGAGTAACAAAAATCTTGACAACAGACTACCATCCATTGGAGTAACAAAGATATCGACAACAGATTACCTTACATAATGACAAGGCTACCATCCATTGGAGTAACAAAATTTTGACAACAGACTACCATCCATAATGACTAGGCTACCATCCATTGGAGTAACTAAGATATCGACAACAGACTACCTTTCATAATGACAAGGCTACAATCAATTGTAGTACCAAAAATGTAGACAAAAGACTACCGTCCATAATGACAAGACTACCATCCATTAGAATAACAAAAATCTTGACAACAGACTACCTTCCATAATGACAAGGCTACCATCCATTGGAGTAACAAACATATCAACAAGAGACTACTTTCCATAAAGACAAGGCTACCATCCATTGGAGTACCAAAAATCTCGACAACAAACTACCTTCTATAATGAAAAGGCTACCATCCATTGGAGTAACAAAAATCGCGAAAACAGACTACCGTCCATAAAGACTAGGCTACCATCCATTGGAATAACAAAAATCTCGACAACAAACTACCTTCCATAATGACAAGGCTACCATCCATTGGAGTAAAAAAAATCTTGACAACATACTACCATCCGTTGGATTAACATAGATATCAATAACATACTACCTTCCATAATGACAAGGCTACCATCCATTGGAGTAACAAAAATCACGATAACAGACTACCTTCTATAATGACAACGCTACCTTCAATAGGAATAAGAAAAATCTCGACAACAGACTACCTTCCATAATGACAAGGCTACCATCCATTGGAGTAACAAAAATCTTGACAACAGACTACCATCCATAATGACTAGGCTACCATCCATTGGAGTAACAAAGATATCGACAACAGACTACCTTTCATAATGACAAGGCTACAATAAATTGTAGTACCAAAAATGTAGACAAAAGACTACCGTCCATAATGACAAGACTACCATCCATTAGAATAACAAAAATCTTGACAACAGACTACCTTCCATAATGACAAGGCTACCATCCATTGGAGTAACAAACATATCAACAAGAGACTACTTTCCATAATAACAAGGCTACCATCCATTGGAGTACCAAAAATCTCGACAAGAAACTACCTTCTATAAAGAAAAGGCTACCATCCATTGGAGTAACAAAAATCGTTAAAACAGACTACCTCCCATAAAGACTAGGCTACCATCCATTGGAATAACAAAAATCTCGACAACAGACTACCTTCCATAATGACAAGGCTACCATCCATTGGAGTAACAAAAATCTTGACAACAGACTACCATCCATAATGACAAGGCTACCATCCATTGGAGTAACAAAAATATCGACAACAGAATACCTTCCAAAATAACAAGGGTACCATACATTGAAGTAAAAAAAATATCCACAAGAGACTACCTTCCATCTTGACAAGGTTACCATCCATTAAAGTAATAAAAATCTCGACAACACAGTACCTTCCATAATGATAAGGCTATCATCCATTGGAGTAACAAAAATCTTGACAACATACTACCTTACATAATGATAAGGCTACCATCCATTGGAGTAACAGAGATATCGACAACAGATTACCTTACATAATGACAAGGCTACCATCCATTGGAGTAACAAAGATATCGACAACAGACTACCTTTCATAATAACAAGGCTACAATCAATTGTAGAATCAAAAATGTCGACAAAAGACTACCCTCCATAATGACAAGACTACCATCAATTGAAGTAACAAAAATATCGACAACAGACTACATTCAATAATGACAAGGCTACCATCCATTGGAGTAACAAAAATCTTGACAACATACTACCTTCCATAATGGCAAGGCTACCATCCATTAGAATAACAAAAATCTGGCCAACAGACTACCTTTCATAATGACAAGGCTACCATCCATTGGAGTAACAAACATATCAACAAGAGACTACTTTCCATAATGACAAGGCTACCATCCATTGGAGTACCAAAAATCTCGACAACAAACTACCTTCTATAATGAAAAGGCTACCATCCATTGGAGTAACAAAAATCGCGAAAACAGACTACCGTCCATAAAGACTAGGCTACCATCCATTGGAATAACAAAAATCTCGACAACAAACTACCTTCCATAATAAAAAGGCTACCATCCATTAGAGTAACAAAAATCTTGACAACATACTACCATCCATTGGATTAACATAGATATCGATAACATACTACCTTCCATAATGACAAGGCTACCATCCATTGGAGTAACAAAAGTCACGATAACTGACTACCTTCCATAATGACAAGGCTACCTTCCGTTGGAATAAGAAAAATCTCGACAACAGACTACCTTCCATAATGACAAGGCTACCATCCATTGGAGTAACAAAAATCTTGACAACAGACTACCATCCATAATGACTAGGCTACCATCCATTGGAGTAACAAAGATATCGACAACAGACTACCTTTCATAATGACAAGGCTACAATAAATTGTAGTACCAAAAATGTAGACAAAAGACTACCGTCCATAATGACAAGACTACCATCCATTAGAATAACAAAAATCTTGACAATAGACTACCTTCCATAATGACAAGGCTACCATCCATTGGAGTAACAAACATATCAACAAGAGACTACTTTCCATAATGACAAGGCTACCATCCATTGGAGTACCAAAAATATCGACAACAAACTACCTTCTATAATGAAAAAGCTACCATCCATTGGAGTAACAAAAATCGCGAAAACAGACTACCTCCCAAAAAGACTAGGCTACCATCCATTGGAATAACAAAAATCTCGACAACAAACTACCTTCCATAATGACAAGGCTACCATCCATTGGAGTAACAAAATTCTTGACAACAGACTACCATCCATAATGACAAGGCTACCATCCATTGGAGTAACAAAAATATCGACAACAGAATACCTTCCAAAATAACAAGGGTACCATACATTGAAGTAAAAAAAATATCCACAAGAGACTACCTTCCATCATGACAAGGTTACCATCCATTAAAGTAATAAAAATCTCGACAACACACTACCTTCCATAATGATAAGGCTATCATCCATTGGAGTAAAAAAAATCTTGACAACAGACTACCTTACATAATGATAAGGCTACCATCCATTGGAGTAACAAAGATATCGACAACAAACTACCTTTCATAATAACAAGGCTACAATCAATTGTAGTACCAAAAATGTCAACAAAAGACTACCCTCCATAATGACAAGACTACCATCAATTGTAGTAACAAAAATCTCGACAACAGACTACCTTACATAATGACAAGGCTACCATCCATTGGAGTAACAAAGATATCGACAACAGACTACCTTACATAATGACAAGGCTACCATCCATTGGAGTAACAAAGATATCGAAAACAGACTACCTTTCATAATAAGTAGGCTACAATCAATTGTAGTACCAAAAATGTCGACAAAAGACTACCCTCCATAATGACAAGACTACCATCAATTGTAGTAACAAAAATCTCGACAACAGACTACCTTCAATAATGACAAGGCTACCATCCATTGGAGTAACAAAAATCTTGACAACAGACTACCTTCCATAATGACAAGGCTACCATCCATTAGAATAACAAAAATTTGGCCAACAAAGTACCTTCCATAATGACAAGGCTACCATCCATTGGAGTAACAAATATATCAACAAGAGACTACCATCCATAATGACAAGGCTACCATCCATTTGAGTACCAAAAATCTCAACAACAAACTACCTTCTATAATGAAAAGGCTACCATCCATTTGAGTAACAAAAATTGCGAAAACAGACTACCTTCCATAAATACTAGGCTACCATCCATTGGAATAACAAAAATCTCGACAACAGTCTACCTTCCATAAAGACAAGGCTACCATACATTGTAGTAACAAATATCTGAACAATAGACTACCTTCCATAATGACAAGGTTACCATCCATGGGAGTAACAAAAATATCAACAAGAGACTACCTTCCCTAATGACAAGGATACCATCCACTGGAGTACCATAAATCTCGACAACAGACTATTTTCTATAATGACAAGGATACAATCCATTGGAGTAATAAAAATTTCGAAAACAGAGTACCTTCCATAAAGACTAGGCAACCATCCATTGGAATAACGAAAATCTCGACAACAGACTACCTTCTAATGACAAGGATACCATACATTGTAGTAACAAAAATCTGAACAACAAACTACCTTCTATAATGACAAGGTTACCAACCAATGGAGTAACAAAAATCTCGACAACAGACGACCTTCCATAATGACAAGGCTACCATCAATTGGAGTAACAAAAATCTCGAAAATAGACTACCTTCCATAAAGACTAGGCTACCATCCATTGGAATAACAAAAATCTCAACAACAGACTACCTTCCATAATGACAAGGCTATCATCCATTGGACTAACAAAAATCTCGAAAACAGACTACCTTCCATAATGACTAGGCTACCATCCATTGGAATAACAAAAATCTCGACAACAGACTACCTTCCATAATGACAAGGCTACCATCCATTGGAGTTACGAAAATCTTGACAACATACTACATTCCATAATGACAAGGCTACCATCCTTTAGAATAACAAAAATCTGGCCAACAGACTACCATTCATAATGACAAGGCTACCATCCATTGGAGTAACAAACATATCAACAAGAGACTACTTTCCATAATGACAAGGCTACCATCCATTGGAGTACCAAAAATCTCGACAACAAACTACCTTCTATAATGAAAAGGCTACCATCCATTGGAGTAACAAAAATCGCGAAAACAGACTACCGTCCATAAAGACTAGGCTACCATCCATTGGAATAACAAAAATCTCGACAACAAACTACCTTCCATAATGAAAAGGCTACCATCCATTGGAGTAACAAAAATCTTGACAACATACTACCATCCATTGGATTAACATAGATATCGATAACATACTACCTTCCATAATGACAAGGCTACCATCCATTGGAGTAACAAAAATCACGATAACAGACTACCTTCCATAATGACAAGCCTACCTTCCATTGGAATAACAAAAATCTCGACAACAGACTACCTTCCATAATGACAAGGCTACCATCCATTGGAGTAACAAAAATCTTGACAACAGACTACCATCCATAATGACAAGGCTACCATCCATTGGAGTAACAAAAATATCGACAACAGAATACCTTCCAAAATAACAAGGGTACCATACATTGAAGTAAAAAAATATCCACAAGAGACTACCTTCCATCATGACAAGGTTACCATCCATTAAAGTAATAAAAATCTCGACAACACACTACCTTCCATAATGATAAGGCTATCATCCATTGGAGTAACAAAAATCTTGACAACAGACTACCTTACATAATGATAAGGCTACCATCCATTGGAGTAACAAATATATCGACAACAAACTACCTTTCATAAAAACAAGGCTACAATCAATTGTAGTACCAAAAATGTCGACAAAAGAATACCCTCCATAATGACAAGACTACCATCAATTGTAGTAACAAAAATCTCGACAACAGACTACCTTACATAATGACAAGGCTACCATCCATTGGAGTAACAAAGATATCGACAACAGACTACCTTACATAATGACAAGGCTACCATCCATTGGAGTAACAAAGATATCGACAACAGACTACCTTTCATAATAAGTAGGCTACAATCAATTGTAGTACCAAAAATGTCGACAAAAGACTACCCTCCATAATGACAAGACTACCATCAATTGTAGTAACAAAAATCTCAACAACAGACTACCTTCAATAATGACAAGGCTACCATCCATTGGAGTAACAAAAATCTTGACAACAGACTACCTTCCATAATGACAAGGCTACCATCCATTAGAATAACAAAAATTTGGCCAACATACTACCTTCCATAATGACAAGGCTACCATCCATTGGAGTAACAAACATATCAACAAGAGACTACTTTCCATAATGACAAGGCTACCATACATTTGAGTACCAAAAATCTCAACAACAAACTACCTTCTATAATGAAAAGGCTACCTTCCAATGGAGTAACGAAAATCGCGAAAACAGACTACCTTCCATAAATACTAGGCTACCATCCATTGGAATAACAAAAATCTCGACAACAGTCTACCTTCCATAATTACAAGGCTACCATACATTTTAGTAACAAATATCTGAACAATAGACTACCTTCCATCATGACAAGGTTACCATCCATTAAAGTAATAAAAATATCAACAAGAGACTACCTTCCATAATGACAAGGATACCATCCACAGGAGTACCATAAATCTCGACAACAGACTACTTTCTATAATGACAAGGATATAATCCATTGGAGTAATAAAAATCTCGAAAACAGAGTACCTTCCATAAAGACTAGGCAACCATCCATTGGAATAACGAAAATCTCAACAACAGACTACCTTCCATAATGACAAGGCTACCATACATTGTAGTAACAAAAATCTGAACAACAAACTACCTTCTATAATGACAAGGCTACCATCAATTGGAATAACAAAAATCTTGACAACAGATTACCATCCATAATGACAAAGCTACCATTCATTAGAGTAACAAAAATATCAGCAAGAGACTACCTTACATAATGACAAGGTTACCATCCAATGGAGTAACAAAAATCTCGACAACAGACGACCTTCCATAATGACAAGGCTACCATCAATTAGAGTAACAAAAATCTCGAAAATAGACTACCTTCCATAAAGACTAGGCTACCATCCATTGGAATAACAAAAATCTCAACAACAGACTACCTTCCATAATGACAAGGCTACCATCCATTGGACTAACAAAAATCTCGAAAACAGACTACCTTCCATAATGACTAGGCTACCATCCATTGGAATAACAAAAATCTCGAAAACAGACTACCTTCCATAATGACAAGGCTACCATCCTTTGGAGTTACAAAAATCTTGACAACATACTACCTTCCATAATGACAAGGCTACCATCCATTAGAATAACAAAAATCTGGCCAACAGACTACCATTCATAATGACAAGGCTACCATCCATTGGAGTAACAAACATATCAACAAGAGACTACTTTCCATAATGACAAGGCTACCATCCATTGGAGTACCAAAAATCTCGACAACAAACTACCTTCTATAATGAAAAGGCTACCATCCATTGGAGTAACAAAAATCGCGAAAACAGACTACCGTCCATAAAGACTAGGCTACCATCCATTGGAATAACAAAAATCTCGACAACAAACTACCTTCCATAATGAAAAGGCTACCATCCATTGGAGTAACAAAAATCTTGACAACATACTACCATCCATTGGATTAACATAGATATCGATAACATACTACCTTCCATAATGACAAGTCTACCATCCATTGGAGTAACAAAAATCACGATAACAGACTACCTTCCATAATGACAAGCCTACCTTCCATTGGAATAACAAAAATCTCGACAACAGACTACCTTCCATAATGACAAGGCTACCATCCATTGGAGTAACAAAAATCTTGACAACAGGCTACCATCCATAATGAAAAGGCTACCATCCATTGGAGTAACAAAAATATCGACAACAGAATACCTTCCAAAATAACAAGGGTACCATACATTGAAGTAAAAAAATATCCACAAGAGACTACCTTCCATCATGACAAGGTTACCATCCATTAAAGTAATAAAAATCTCGACAACACACTACCTTCCATAATGATAAGGCTATCATCCATTGGAGTAACAAAAATCTTGACAACAGACTACCTTACATAATGATAAGGCTACCATCCATTGGAGTAACAAATATATCGACAACAAACTACCTTTCATAAAAACAAGGCTAAAATCAATTGTAGTACCAAAAATGTCGACAAAAGACTACCCTCCACAATGACAAGACTACCATCAATTGTAGTAACAAAAATCTCGACAACAGACTACCTTACATAATGACAAGGCTACCATCCATTGGAGTAACAAAGATATCGACAACAGACTACCTTACATAATGACAAGGCTACCATCCATTGGAGTAACAAAGATATCGACAACAGACTACCTTTCATAATAAGTAGGCTACAATCAATTGTAGTACCAAAAATGTCGACAAAAGACTACCCTCCATAATGACAAGACTATCATCAATTGTAGTAACAAAAATCTCAACAACAGACTACCTTCAATAATGACAAGGCTACCATCCATTGGAGTAACAAAAATCTTGACAACAGACTACCTTCCATAATGACAAGGCTACCATCCATTAGAATAACAAAAATTTGGCCAACAGACTACCTTCCATAATGACAAGGCTACCATCCATTGGAGTAACAAACATATCAACAAGAGACTACTTTCCATAATGACAAGGCTACCATACATTTGAGTACCAAAAATCTCAACGACAAACTACCTTCTATAATGAAAAGGCTACCATCCATTGGAGTAACGAAAATCGCGAAAACAGACTACCTTCCATAAATACTAGGCTACCATCCATTGGAATAACAAAAATCTCGACAACAGTCTACCTTCCATAATGACAAGGCTACCATACATTTTAGTAACAAATATCTGAACAATAGACTACCTTCCATCATGACAAGGTTACCATCCATTAAAGTAATAAAAATATCAACAAGAGACTACCTTCCATAATGACAAGGATACCATCCACAGGAGTACCATAAATCTCGACAACAGACTACTTTCTATAATGACAAGGATATAATCCATTGGAGTAATAAAAATCTCGAAAACAGAGTACCTTCCATAAAGACTAGGCAACCATCCATTGGAATAACGAAAATCTCAACAACAGACTACCTTCCATAATGACAAGGCTACCATACATTGTAGTAACAAAAATCTGAACAACAAACTACCTTCTATAATGACAAGGCTACCATCAATTGGAATAACAAAAATCTTGACAACAGACTACCATCCATAATGACAAAGCTACCATTCATTAGAGTAACAAAAATATCAGCAAGAGACTACCTTACATAATGACAAGGTTACCATCCAATGGAGTAACAAAAATCTCGACAACAGACGACCTTCCATAATGACAAGGCTACCATCAATTAGAGTAACAAAAATCTCGAAAATAGACTACCTTCCATAAAGACTAGGCTACCATCCATTGGAATAACAAAAATCTCAACAACAGACTACCTTCTATAATGACAAGGCTACCATCCATTGGACTAACAAAAATCTCGAAAACAGACTACCTTCCATAATGACTAGGCTACCATCCATTGGAATAACAAAAATCTCGAAAACAGACTACCTTCCATAATGACAAGGCTACCATCCATTGGAGTTACAAAAATCTTGACAACATACTACCTTCCATAATGACAAGGCTACCATCCATTAGAATAACAAAAATCTGGCCAACAGACTACCATTCATAATGACAAGGCTACCATCCATTGGAGTAACAAACATATCAACAAGAGACTACTTTCCATAATGACAAAGCTACCATCCATTGGAGTACCAAAAATCTCGACAACAAACTACCTTCTATAATGAAAAGGCTACCATCCATTGGAGTAACAAAAATCGCGAAAACAGACTACCGTCCATAAAGACTAGGCTACCATCTATTGGAATAACAAAAATCTCGACAACAAACTACCTTCCATAATGAAAAGGCTACCATCCATTGGAGTAACAAAAATCTTGACAACATACTACCATCCATTGGATTAACATAGATATCGATAACATACTACCTTCCATAATGACAAGGCTACCATCCATTGGAGTAACAAAAATCACGATAACAGACTACCTTCCATAATGACAAGCCTACCTTCCATTGGAATAACAAAAATCTCGACAACAGACTACCTTCCATAATGACAAGGCTACCATCCATTGGAGTAACAAAAATCTTGACAACAGGCTACCATCCATAATGACAAGGCTACCATCCATTGGAGTAACAAAAATATCGACAACAGAATACCTTCCAAAATAACAAGGGTACCATACATTGAAGTAAAAAAATATCCACAAGAGACTACCTTCCATCATGACAAGGTTACCATCCATTAAAGTAATAAAAATCTCGACAACACACTACCTTCCATAATGATAAGGCTATCATCCATTGGAGTAACAAAAATCTTGACAACAGACTACCTTACATAATGATAAGGCTACCATCCATTGGAGTAACAAATATATCGACAACAAACTACCTTTCATAAAAACAAGGCTACAATCAATTGTAGTACCAAAAATGTCAACAAAAGACTACCCTCCACAATGACAAGACTACCATCAATTGTAGTAACAAAAATCTCGACAACAGACTACCTTACATAATGACAAGGCTACCATCCATTGGAGTAACAAAGATATCGACAACAGACTACCTTACATAATGACAAGGCTACCATCCATTGGAGTAACAAAGATATCGACAACAGACTACCTTTCATAATAAGTAGGCTACAATCAATTGTAGTACCAAAAATGTCGACAAAAGACTACCCTCCATAATGACAAGACTACCATCAATTGTAGTAACAAAAATCTCAACAATAGACTACCTTCAATAATGACAAGGCTACCATCCATTGGAGTAACAAAAATCTTGACAACAGACTACCTTCCATAATGACAAGGCTACCATCCATTAGAATAACAAAAATTTGGCCAACAGACTACCTTCCATAATGACAAGGCTACCATCCATTGGAGTAACAAACATATCAACAAGAGACTACTTTCCATAATGACAAGGCTACCATACATTTGAGTACCAAAAATCTCAACGACAAACTACCTTCTATAATGAAAAGGCTACCATCCATTGGAGTAACGAAAATCGCGAAAACAGACTACCTTCCATAAATACTAGGCTACCATCCATTGGAATAACAAAAATCTCGACAACAGTCTACCTTCCATAATGACAAGGCTACCATACATTTTAGTAACAAATATCTGAACAATAGACTACCTTCCATAATGACAAGGTTACCATCCATGGGAGTAACAAAAATATCAACAAGAGACTACCTTCCATAATGACAAGGATACCATCCACAAGAGTACCATAAATCTCGACAACAGACTACTTTCTATAATGACAAGGATATAATCCATTGGAGTAATAAAAATCTCGAAAACAGAGTACCTTCCATAAAGACTAGGCAACCATCCATTGGAATAACGAAAATCTCAACAACAGACTACCTTCCATAATGACAAGGCTACCATACATTGTAGTAACAAAAATCTGAACAACAAACTACCTTCTATAATGACAAGGCTACCATCAATTGGAATAACAAAAATCTTGACAACAGACTACCATCCATAATGACAAAGCTACCATTCATTAGAGTAACAAAAATATCAGCAAGAGACTACCTTACATAATGACAAGGTTACCATCCAATGGAGTAACAAAAATCTCGACAACAGAGGACCTTCCATAATGACAAGGCTACCATCAATTAGAGTAACAAAAATCTCGAAAATAGACTACCTTCCATAAAGACTAGGCTACCATCCATTGGAATAACAAAAATCTCAACAACAGACTACCTTCCATAATGACAAGGCTACCATCCATTGGACTAACAAAAATCTCGAAAACAGACTACCTTCCATAATGACTAGGCTACCATCCATTGGAATAACAAAAATCTCGAAAACCGACTACCTTCCATAATGACAAGGCTACCATCCATTGGAGTTACAAAAATCTTGACAACATACTACCTTCCATAATGACAAGGCTACCATCCATTAGAATAACAAAAATCTGGCCAACAGACTACCTTTCATAATGACAATGCTACCATCCATTGGAGTAACAAACATATCAACAAGAGACTACTTTCCATAATGACAAGGCTACCATCCATTGGAGTACAAAAAATCTCGACAACAAACTAACTTCTATAATGAAAAGGCTACCATCCATTGGAGTAACAAAAATCGCGAAAACAGACTACCGTCCATAATGACTAGGCTACCATCCATTGGAATAACAAAAATCTCGACAACAAACTACCTTCCATAATGAAAAGGCTACCATCCATTGGAGTAACAAAAATCTTGACAACATACTACCATCCATTGGATTAACATAGATATCGATAACATACTACCTTCCATAATGACAAGGCTACCATCCATTGGAGTAACAAAAATCACGATAACAGACTACCTTCCATAATGACAAGCCTACCTTCCATTGGAATAACAAAAATCTCGACAACAGACTACCTTCCATAATGACAAGGCTACCATCCATTGGAGTAACAAAAATCTTGACAATAGACTACCATCCATAATGACGAGGCTACCATTCATTGGAGTAACAAAGATATCGACAACAGACTACCTTTCATAATGACAAGGCTACCATCCATTGGAGTAACAAACATATCAACAAGAGACTACTTTCCATAATGACAAGGCTACCATCCATTGGAGTACCAAAAATCTCGACAACAAACTACCTTCTATAATGAAAAGGCTACCATCCATTGGAGTAACAAAAATTGCGAAAACAGACTACCTCCCATAAAGACTAGGCTACCATCCATTGGAATAATAAAAATCTCGACAACAGACTACCTTCCATAATGACAAGTCTACCATCCATTGGAGTAACAAAAATCTTGACAACCGACTACCATCCATAATGACAAGGCTACCATCCATTGGAGTAACAAAAATATCGACAACAGAATACCTTCCAAAATAACAAGGGTACCATACATTGAAGTAAAAAAAATATCCACAAGAGACTACCTTCCATCATGACAAGGTTACCTTCCATTAAAGTAATAAAAATCTCGACAACACACTACCTTCCATAATGATAAGGCTATCATCCATTGGAGTAACAAAAATCTTGACAAGAGACTACCTTACATAAAGATAAGGCTACCATCCATTGCAGTAACAAAGATATCGACAACAAACTACCTTTCATAATAACAAGGCTACAATCAATTGTAGTACCAAAAATGTCGACAAAAGACTACCCTCCATAATGACAAGACTACCATCAATTGTAGTAACAAAAATCTCGATAACAGACTACCTTCCATAATGACAAGCCTACCTCCCATTGGAATAACAAAAATCTCGACAACAGACTACCTTCCATAATGACAAGGCTACCATCCATTGGAGTAACAAAAATCTTGACAATAGACTACCATCCATAATGACGAGGCTACCATCCATTGGAGTAACAAAGATATCGACAATAGACTACCTTTCATAATGACAAGGCTACCATCCATTGGAGTAACAAACATATCAACAAGAGACTACTTTCCATAATGACAAGGATACCATCCACTGGAGTACCATAAATCTCGACAACAGACTATTTTCTATAATGACAAGGATACAATCCATTGGAGTAATAAAAATCTCGAAAACAGAGTACCTTCCATAAAGACTAGGCAACCATCCATTGGAATAACGAAAATCTCGACAACAGACTACCTTCCATAATGACAAGGCTACCATACATTGTAGTAACAAAAATCTGAACAACAATCTACCTTCTATAATGACAAGGCTACCATCAATTGGAATAACAAAAATCTTGACAACAGACTACCATCCATAACGATAAAGCTACCATTCATTGGAGTAACAAAAATATCAGCAAGAGACTACCTTACATAATGACAAGGTTACCATCCAATGGAGTAACAAAAATCTCGACAACAGACGACCTTCCATAATGACAAGGCTTCCATCAATTGGAGTAACAAAAATCTCGAAAATAGACTACCTTCCATAAAGACTAGGCTACCATCCATTGGAATAACAAAAATCTCAACAACAGACTACCTTCCATAATGACAAGGCTATCATCCATTGGAGTAACAAAAATCTCGAAAACAGACTACCTTCCATAATGACTAGGCTACCATCCATTGGAATAACAAAAATCTCGACAACAGACTACCTTCCATAATGACAAGGCTACCTTCCATTGGAGTTACAAAAATCTTGACAACATACTACCTTCCATAATGACAAGGCTACCATCCTTTAGAATAACAAAAATCTGGCCAACAGACTACCATTCATAATGACAAGGCTACCATCCATTGGAGTAACAAACATATCAACAAGAGACTACTTTCCATAATGACAAGGCTACCATGCATTGGAGTACCAAAAATCTCGACAACAAACTACCTTCTATAATGAAAAGGCTACCATCCATTGGAGTAACAAAAATCGCGAAAACAGACTACCGTCCATAAAGACTAGGCTACCATCCATTGGAATAACAAAAATCTCGACAACAAACTACCTTCCATAATGAAAAGGCTACCATCCATTGGAGTAACAAAAATCTTGACAACATACTACCATCCATTGGATTAACATAGATATCGATAACATACTACCTTCCATAATGACAAGGCTACCATCCATTGGAGTAACAAAAATCACGATAACAGACTACCTTCCATAATGACAAGCCTACCTTCCATTGGAATAACAAAAATCTCGACAACAGACTACCTTCCATAATGACAAGGCTACCATCCATTGGAGTAACAAAAATCTTGACAACAGACTACCATCCATAATGACAAGGCTACCATCCATTGGAGTAACAAAAATATCGACAACAGAATACCTTCCAAAATAACAAGGGTACCATACATTGAAGTAAAAAAATATCCACAAGAGACTACCTTCCATCATGACAAGGTTACCATCCATTAAAGTAATAAAAATCTCGACAACACACTACCTTCCATAATGACAAGGATACCATCCACAGGAGTACCATAAATCTCGACAACACACTACTTTCTATAATGACAAGGATATAATCCATTGGAGTAATAAAAATCTCGAAAACAGAGTACCTTCCATAAAGACTAGGCAACCATCCATTGGAATAACGAAAATCTCAACAACAGACTACCTTCCATAATGACAAGCCTACCATACATTGTAGTAACAAAAATCTGAACAACAAACTACCTTCTATAATGACAAGGCTACCATCAATTGGAATAACAAAAATCTTGACAACAGACTACCATCCATAATGACAAAGCTACCATTCATTAGAGTAACAAAAATATCAGCAAGAGACTACCTTACATAATGACAAGGTTACCATCCAATGGAGTAACAAAAATCTCGACAACAGACGACCTTCCATAATGACAAGGCTACCATCAATTAGAGTAACAAAAATCTCGAAAATAGACTACCTTCCATAAAGACTAGGCTACCATCCATTGGAATAACAAAAATCTCAACAACAGACTACCTTCCATAATGACAAGGCTACCATCCATTGGACTAACAAAAATCTCGAAAACAGACTACCTTCCATAATGACTAGGCTACCATCCATTGGAATAACAAAAATCTCGAAAACAGACTACCTTCCATAATGACAAGGCTACCATCCATTTGAGTTACAAAAATCTTGACAACATACTACCTTCCATAATGACAAGGCTACCATCCATTAGAATAACAAAAATCTGGCCAACAGACTACCATTCATAATGACAAGGCTACCATCCATTGGAGTAACAAACATATCAACAAGAGACTACTTTCCATAATGACAAGGCTACCATCCATTGGAGTACCAAAAATCTCGACAACAAACTACCTTCTATAATGAAAAGGCTACCATCCATTGGAGTAACAAAAATCGCGAAAACAGACTACCGTCCATAAAGACTAGGCTACCATCCATTGGAATAAAAAAAATCTCGACAACAAACTACCTTCCATAATGAAAAGGCTACCATCCATTGGAGTAACAAAAATCTTGACAACATACTACCATCCATTGGATTAACATAGATATCGATAACATACTACCTTCCATAATGACAAGGCTACCATCCATTGGAGTAACAAAAATCACGATAACAGACTACCTTCCATAATGACAAGCCTACCTTCCATTGGAATAACAAAAATCTCGACAACAGACTACCTTCCATAATGACAAGGCTACCATCCATTGGAGTAACAAAAATCTTGACAACAGGCTACCATCCATAATGACAAGGCTACCATCCATTGGAGTAACAAAAATATCGACAACAGAATACCTTCCAAAATAACAAGGGTACCATACATTGAAGTAAAAAAATATCCACAAGAGACTACCTTCCATCATGACAAGGTTACCATCCATTAAAGTAATAAAAATCTCGACAACACACTACCTTCCATAATGATAAGGCTATCATCCATTGGAGTAACAAAAATCTTGACAACAGACTACCTTACATAATGATAAGGCTACGATCCATTGGAGTAACAAATATATCGACAACAAACTACCTTTCATAAAAACAAGGCTACAATAAATTGTAGTACCAAAAATGTCGACAAAAGACTACCCTCCATAATAACAAGACTACCATCAATTGTAGTAACAAAAATCTCGACAACAGACTACCTTACATAATGACAAGGCTACCATCCATTGGAGTAACAAAGATATCGACAACAGACTACCTTACATAATGACAAGGCTACCATCCATTGGAGTAACAAAGATATCGACAACAGACTACCTTTCATAATAAGTAGGCTACAATCAATTGTAGTACCAAAAATGTCGACAAAAGACTACCCTCCATAATGACAAGACTACCATCAATTGTAGTAACAAAAATCTCAACAACAGACTACCTTCAATAATGACAAGGCTACCATCCATTGGAGTAACAAAAATCTTGACAACAGACTACCTTCCATAATGACAAGGCTACCATCCATTAGAATAACAAAAATTTGGCCAACAGACTACCTTCCATAATGACAAGGCTACCATCCATTGGAGTAACAAACATATCAACAAGAGACTACTTTCCATAATGACAAGGCTACCATACATTTGAGTACCAAAAATCTCAACAACAAACTACCTTCTATAATGAAAAACCTACCATCCATTGGAGTAACGAAAATCGCGAAAACAGACTACCTTCCATAAATACTAGGCTACCATCCATTGGAATAACAAAAATCTCGACAACAGTCTACCTTCCATAATGACAAGGCTACCATACATTTTAGTAACAAATATCTGAACAATAGACTACCTTCCATAATGACAAGGTTACCATCCATGGGAGTAACAAAAATATCAACAAGAGACTACCTTCCATAATGACAAGGATACCATCCACAAGAGTACCATAAATCTCGACAACAGACTACTTTCTATAATGACAAGGATATAATCCATTGGAGTAATAAAAATCTCGAAAATAGAGTACCTTCCATAAAGACTAGGCAACCATCCATTGGAATAACGAAAATCTCAACAACAGACTACCTTCCATAATGACAAGGCTACCATACATTGTAGTAACAAAAATATGAACAACAAACTACCTTCTATAATGACAAGGCTACCATCAATTGGAATAACAAAAATCTTGACAACAGACTACCATCCATAATGACAAAGCTACCATTCATTAGAGTAACAAAAATATCAGCAAGAGACTACCTTACATAATGACAAGGTTACCATCCAATGGAGTAACAAAAATCTCGACAACAGACGACCTTCCATAATGACAAGGCTACCATCAATTAGAGTAACAAAAATCTCGAAAATAGACTACCTTCCATAAAGACTAGGCTACCATCCATTGGAATAACAAAAATCTCAACAACAGACTACCTTCCATAATGACAAGGCTACCATCCATTGGACTAACAAAAATCTCGAAAACAGACTACCTTCCATAATGACTAGGCTACCATCCATTGGAATAACAAAAATCTCGAAAACCGACTACCTTCCATAATGACAAGGCTACCATCCATTGGAGTTACAAAAATCTTGACAACATACTACCTTCCATAATGACAAGGCTACCATCCATTAGAATAACAAAAATCTGGCCAACAGACTACCTTTCATAATGACAATGCTACCATCCATTGGAGTAACAAACATATCAACAAGAGACTACTTTCCATAATGACAAGGCTACCATCCATTGGAGTACGAAAAATCTCGACAACAAACTAACTTCTATAATGAAAAGGCTACCATCCATTGGAGTAACAAAAATCGCGAAAACAGACTACCGTCCATAAAGACTAGGCTACCATCCATTGGAATAACAAAAATCTCGACAACAAACTACCTTCCATAATGAAAAGGCTACCATCCATTGGAGTAACAAAAATCTTGACAACATACTACCATCCATTGGATTAACATAGATATCGATAACATACTACCTTCCATAATGACAAGGCTACCATCCATTGGAGTAACAAAAATCACGATAACAGACTACCTTCCATAATGACAAGCCTACCTTCCATTGGAATAACAAAAATCTCGACAACAGACTACCTTCCATAATGACAAGGCTACCATCCATTGGAGTAACAAAAATCTTGACAACAGGCTACCATCCATAATGACGAGGCTACCATCCATTGGAGTAACAAAAATATCGACAACAGAATACCTTCCAAAATAACAAGGGTACCATACATTGAAGTAAAAAAATATCCACAAGAGACTACCTTCCATCATGACAAGGTTACCATCCATTAAAGTAATAAAAATCTCGACAACACACTACCTTCCATAATGACAAGGATACCATCCACAGGAGTACCATAAATCTCGACAACACACTACTTTCTATAATGACAAGGATATAATCCATTGGAGTAATAAAAATCTCGAAAACAGAGTACCTTCCATAAAGACTAGGCAACCATCCATTGGAATAACGAAAATCTCAACAACAGACTACCTTCCATAATGACAAGGCTACCATACATTGTAGTAACAAAAATCTGAACAACAAACTACCTTCTATAATGACAAGGCTACCATCAATTGGAATAACAAAAATCTTGACAACAGACTACCATCCATAATGACAAAGCTACCATTCATTAGAGTAACAAAAATATCAGCAAGAGACTACCTTACATAATGACAAGGTTACCATCCAATGGAGTAACAAAAATCTCGACAACAGACGACCTTCCATAATGACAAGGCTACAATCAATTAGAGTAACAAAAATCTCGAAAATAGACTACCTTCCATAAAGACTAGGCTACCATCCATTGGAATAACAAAAATCTCAACAACAGACTACCTTCCATAATGACAAGGTTACCATCCATTGGACTAACAAAAATCTCGAAAACAGACTACCTTCCATAATGACTAGGCTACCATCCATTGGAATAACAAAAATCTCGAAAACAGACTACCTTCCATAATCACAATGCTACCATCCATTGGAGTTACAAAAATCTTGACAACATACTACCTTCCATAATGACAAGGCTACCATCCATTAGAATAACAAAAATCTGGCCAACAGACTACCATTCATAATGACAAGGCTACCATCCATTGGAGTAACAAACATATCAACAAGAGACTACTTTCCATAATGACAAGGCTACCATCCATTGGAGTACCAAAAATCTCGACAACAAACTACCTTCTATAATGAAAAGGCTACCATCCATTGGAGTAACAAAAATCGCGAAAACAGACTACCGTCTATAAAGACTAGGCTACCATCCATTGGAATAAAAAAAATCTCGACAACAAACTACCTTCCATAATGAAAAGGCTACCATCCATTGGAGTAACAAAAATCTTGACAACATACTACCATCCATTGGATTAACATAGATATCGATAACATACTACCTTCCATAATGACAAGGCTACCATCCATTGGAGTAACAAAAATCAGGATAACAGACTACCTTCCATAATGACAAGCCTACCTTCCATTGGAATAACAAAAATCTCGACAACAGACTACCTTCCATAATGACAAGGCTACCATCCATTGGAGTAACAAAAATCTTGACAACAGGCTACCATCCATAATGACAAGGCTACCATCCATTGGAGTAACAAAAATATCGACAACAGAATACCTTCCAAAATAACAAGGGTACCATACATTGAAGTAAAAAAATATCCACAAGAGACTACCTTCCATCATGACAAGGTTACCATCCATTAAAGTAATAAAAATCTCGACAACACACTACCTTCCATAATGATAAGGCTATCATCCATTGGAGTAACAAAAATCTTGACAACAGACTACCTTACATAATGATAAGGCTACGATCCATTGGAGTAACAAATATATCGACAACAAACTACCTTTCATAAAAACAAGGCTACAATAAATTGTAGTACCAAAAATGTCGACAAAAGACTACCCTCCATAATGACAAGACTACCATCAATTGTAGTAACAAAAATCTCGACAACAGACTACCTTACATAATGACAAGGCTACCATCCATTGGAGTAACAAAGATATCGACAACAGACTACCTTACATAATGACAAGGCTACCATCCATTGGAGTAACAAAGATATCGACAACAGACTACCTTTCATAATAAGTAGGCTACAATCAATTGTAGTACCAAAAATGTCGACAAAAGACTACCCTCCATAATGACAAGACTATCATCAATTGTAGTAACAAAAATCTCAACAACAGACTACCTTCAATAATGACAAGGCTACCATCCATTGGAGTAACAAAAATCTTGACAACAGACTACCTTCCATAATGACAAGGCTACCATCCATTAGAATAACAAAAATTTGGCCAACAGACTACCTTCCATAATGACAAGGCTACCATCCATTGGAGTAACAAACATATCAACAAGAGACTACTTTCCATAATGACAAGGCTACCATACATTTGAGTACCAAAAATCTCAACAACAAACTACCTTCTATAATGAAAAACCTACCATCCATTGGAGTAACGAAAATCGCGAAAACAGACTACCTTCCATAAATACTAGGCTACCATCCATTGGAATAACAAAAATCTCGACAACAGTCTACCTTCCATAATGACAAGGCTACCATACATTTTAGTAACAAATATCTGAACAATAGACTACCTTCCATAATGACAAGGTTACCATCCATGGGAGTAACAAAAATATCAACAAGAGACTACCTTCCATAATGACAAGGATACCATCCACAAGAGTACCATAAATCTCGACAACAGACTACTTTCTATAATGACAAGGATATAATCCATTGGAGTAATAAAAATCTCGAAAATAGAGTACCTTCCATAAAGACTAGGCAACCATCCATTGGAATAACGAAAATCTCAACAACAGACTACCTTCCATAATGACAAGGCTACCATACATTGTAGTAACAAAAATATGAACAACAAACTACCTTCTATAATGACAAGGCTACCATCAATTGGAATAACAAAAATCTTGACAACAGACTACCATCCATAATGACAAAGCTACCATTCATTAGAGTAACAAAAATATCAGCAAGAGACTACCTTACATAATGACAAGGTTACCATCCAATGGAGTAACAAAAATCTCGACAACAGACGACCTTCCATAATGACAAGGCTACCATCAATTAGAGTAACAAAAATCTCGAAAATAGACTACCTTCCATAAAGACTAGGCTACCATCCATTGGAATAACAAAAATCTCAACAACAGACTACCTTCCATAATGACAAGGCTACCATCCATTGGACTAACAAAAATCTCGAAAACAGACTACCTTCCATAATGACTAGGCTACCATCCATTGGAATAACAAAAATCTCGAAAACCGACTACCTTCCATAATGACAAGGCTACCATCCATTGGAGTTACAAAAATCTTGACAACATACTACCTTCCATAATGACAAGGCTACCATCCATTAGAATAACAAAAATCTGGCCAACAGACTACCTTTCATAATGACAATGCTACCATCCATTGGAGTAACAAACATATCAACAAGAGACTACTTTCCATAATGACAAGGCTACCATCCATTGGAGTACGAAAAATCTCGACAACAAACTAACTTCTATAATGAAAAGGCTACCATCCATTGGAGTAACAAAAATCGCGAAAACAGACTACCGTCCATAAAGACTAGGCTACCATCCATTGGAATAACAAAAATCTCGACAACAAACTACCTTCCATAATGAAAAGGCTACCATCCATTGGAGTAACAAAAATCTTGACAACATACTACCATCCATTGGATTAACATAGATATCGATAACATACTACCTTCCATAATGACAAGGCTACCATCCATTGGAGTAACAAAAATCACGATAACAGACTACCTTCCATAATGACAAGCCTACCTTCCATTGGAATAACAAAAATCTCGACAACAGACTACCTTCCATAATGACAAGGCTACCATCCATTGGAGTAACAAAAATCTTGACAACAGGCTACCATCCATAATGACGAGGCTACCATCCATTGGAGTAACAAAAATATCGACAACAGAATACCTTCCAAAATAACAAGGGTACCATACATTGAAGTAAAAAAATATCCACAAGAGACTACCTTCCATCATGACAAGGTTACCATCCATTAAAGTAATAAAAATCTCGACAACACACTACCTTTCATAATGATAAGGCTATCATCCATTGGAGTAACAAAAATCTTGACAACAGACTACCTTACATAATGATAAGGCTACGATCCATTGGAGTAACAAATATATCGACAACAAACTACCTTTCATAAAAACAAGGCTACAATCAATTGTAGTACCAAAAATGTCGACAAAAGACTACCCTCCATAATGACAAGACTACCATCAATTGTAGTAACAAAAATCTCGACAACAGACTACCTTACATAATGACAAGGCTACCATCCATTGGAGTAACAAAGATATCGACAACAGACTACCTTACATAATGACAAGGCTACCATCCATTGGAGTAACAAAGATATCGACAACAGACTACCTTTCATAATAAGTAGGCTACAATCAATTGTAGTACCAAAAATGTCGACAAAAGACTACCCTCCATAATGACAAGACTACCATCAATTGTAGTAACAAAAATCTCAACAACAGACTACCTTCAATAATGACAAGGCTACCATCCATTGGAGTAACAAAAATCTTGACAACAGACTACCTTCCATAATGACAAGGCTACGATCCATTAGAATAACAAAAATTTGGCCAACAGACTACCTTCCATAATGACAAGGCTACCATCCATTGGAGTAACAAACATATCAACAAGAGACTACTTTCCATAATGACAAGGCTACCATACATTTGAGTACCAAAAATCTCAACAACAAACTACCTTCTATAATGAAAAACCTACCATCCATTGGAGTAACGAAAATCGCGAAAACAGACTACCTTCCATAAATACTAGGCTACCATCCATTGGAATAACAAAAATCTCGACAACAGTCTACCTTCCATAATGACAAGGCTACCATACATTTTAGTAACAAATATCTGAACAATAGACTACCTTCCATAATGACAAGGTTACCATCCATGGGAGTAACAAAAATATCAACAAGAGACTACCTTCCATAATGACAAGGATACCATCCACAAGAGTACCATAAATCTCGACAACAGACTACTTTCTATAATGACAAGGATATAATCCATTGGAGTAATAAAAATCTCGAAAATAGAGTACCTTCCATAAAGACTAGGCAACCATCCATTGGAATAACGAAAATCTCAACAACAGACTACCTTCCATAATGACAAGGCTACCATACATTGTAGTAACAAAAATATGAACAACAAACTACCTTCTATAATGACAAGGCTACCATCAATTGGAATAACAAAAATCTTGACAACAGACTACCATCCATAATGACAAAGCTACCATTCATTAGAGTAACAAAAATATCAGCAAGAGACTACCTTACATAATGACAAGGTTACCATCCAATGGAGTAACAAAAATCTCGACAACAGACGACCTTCCATAATGACAAGGCTACCATCAATTAGAGTAACAAAAATCTCGAAAATAGACTACCTTCCATAAAGACTAGGCTACCATCCATTGGAATAACAAAAATCTCAACAACAGACTACCTTCCATAATGACAAGGCTACCATCCATTGGACTAACAAAAATCTCGAAAACAGACTACCTTCCATAATGACTAGGCTACCATCCATTGGAATAACAAAAATCTCGAAAACCGACTACCTTCCATAATGACAAGGCTACCATCCATTGGAGTTACAAAAATCTTGACAACATACTACCTTCCATAATGACAAGGCTACCATCCATTAGAATAACAAAAATCTGGCCAACAGACTACCTTTCATAATGACAATGCTACCATCCATTGGAGTAACAAACATATCAACAAGAGACTACTTTCCATAATGACAAGGCTACCATCCATTGGAGTACGAAAAATCTCGACAACAAACTAACTTCTATAATGAAAAGGCTACCATCCATTGGAGTAACAAAAATCGCGAAAACAGACTACCGTCCATAAAGACTAGGCTACCATCCATTGGAATAACAAAAATCTCGACAACAAACTACCTTCCATAATGAAAAGGCTACCATCCATTGGAGTAACAAAAATCTTGACAACATACTACCATCCATTGGATTAACATAGATATCGATAACATACTACCTTCCATAATGACAAGGCTACCATCCATTGGAGTAACAAAAATCACGATAACAGACTACCTTCCATAATGACAAGCCTACCTTCCATTGGAATAACAAAAATCTCGACAACAGACTACCTTCCATAATGACAAGGCTACCATCCATTGGAGTAACAAAAATCTTGACAATAGACTACCATCCATAATGACGAGGCTACCATTCATTGGAGTAACAAAGATATCGACAACAGACTACCTTTCATAATGACAAGGCTACCATCCATTGGAGTAACAAACATATCAACAAGAGACTACTTTCCATAATGACAAGGCTACCATCCATTGGAGTACCAAAAATCTCGACAACAAACTACCTTCTATAATGAAAAGGCTACCATCCATTGGAGTAACAAAAATTGCGAAAACAGACTACCTCCCATAAAGTCTAGGCTACCATCCATTGGAATAATAAAAATCTCGACAACAGACTACCTTCCATAATGACAAGTCTACCATCCATTGGAGTAACAAAAATCTTGACAACCGACTACCATCCATAATGACAAGGCTACCATCCATTGGAGTAACAAAAATATCGACAACAGAATACCTTCCAAAATAACAAGGGTACCATACATTGAAGTAAAAAAAATATCCACAAGAGACTACCTTCCATCATGACAAGGTTACCATCCATTAAAGTAATAAAAATCTCGACAACACACTACCTTCCATAATGATAAGGCTATCATCCATTGGAGTAACAAAAATCTTGACAACAGACTACCTTACATAAAGATAAGGCTACCATCCATTACAGTAACAAAGATATCGACAACAAACTACCTTTCATAATAACAAGGCTACAATCAATTGTAGTACCAAAAATGTCGACAAAAGACTACCCTCCATAATGACAAGACTACCATCAATTGTAGTAACAAAAATCTCGATAACAGACTACCTTCCATAATGACAAGCCTACCTCCCATTGGAATAACAAAAATCTCGACAACAGACTACCTTCCATAATGACAAGGCTACCATCCATTGGAGTAACAAAAATCTTGACAACAGACTACCATCCATAATGACGAGGCTACCATCCATTGGAGTAACAAAGATATCGACAATAGACTACCTTTCATAATGACAAGGCTACCATCCATTGGAGTAACAAACATATCAACAAGAGACTACTTTCCATAATGACAAGGCTACCATCCATTAGAGTACCAAAAATCTCGACAACAAACTACCTTCTATAATGAAAAGGCTACCATCCATTGGAGTAACAAAAATTGCGAAAACAGACTACCTCCCATAAAGACTAGGCTACCATCCATTGGAATAATAAAAATCTCGACAACAGACTACCTTCCATAATGACAAGTCTACCATCCATTGGAGTAACAAAAATCTTGACAACCGACTACCATCCATAATGACAAGGCTACCATCCATTGGAGTAACAAAAATATCGACAACATAATACCTTCCAAAATAACAAGGGTACCATACATTGAAGTAAAAAAAATATCCACAAGAGACTACCTTCCATCATGACAAGGTTACCATCCATTAAAGTAATAAAAATCTCGACAACACACTACCTTTCATAATGATAAGGCTATCATCCATTGGAGTAACAAAAATCTTGACAACAGACTACCTTACATAAAGATAAGGCTACCATCCATTGCAGTAACAAAGATATCGACAACAAACTACCTTTCATAATAACAAGGCTACAATCAATTGTAGTACCAAAAATGTCGACAAAAGACTACCCTCCATAATGACAAGACTACCATCAATTGTAGTAACAAAAATCTCGATAACAGACTACCTTCCATAATGACAAGCCTACCTCCCATTGGAATAACAAAAATCTCGACAACAGTCTACCTTCCATAATGACAAGGCTACCATCCATTGGAGTAACAAAAATCTTGACAATAGACTACCATCCATAATGACGAGGCTACCATCCATTGGAGTAACAAAGATATCGACAATAGACTACCTTTCATAATGACAAGGCTACCATCCATTGGAGTAACAAACATATCAACAAGAGACTACTTTCCATAATGACAAGGATACCATCCACTGGAGTACCATAAATCTCGACAACATACTATTTTCTATAATGACAAGGATACAATCCATTGGAGTACTAAAAATCTCGAAAACAGAGTACCTTCCATAAAGACTAGGCAACCATCCATTGGAATAACGAAAATCTCGACAACAGACTACCTTCCATAATGACAAGGCTACCATACATTGTAGTAACAAAAATCTGAACAACAAACTACCTTCTATAATGACAAGGCTACCATCAATTGGAATAACAAAAATCTTGACAACAGACTACCATCCATAATGACAAAGCTACCATTCATTGGAGTAACAAAAATATCAGCAAGAGACTACCTTACATAATGACAAGGTTACCATCCAATGGAGTAACAAAAATCTCGACAACAGACGACCTTCCATAATGACAAGGCTACCATCAATTGGAGTAACAAAAATCTCAAAAATAGACTACCTTCCATAAAGACTAGGCTACCATCCATTGGAATAACAAAAATCTCAATAACAGACTACCTTCCATAATGACAAGGCTACCATCCATTGGACTAACAAAAATCTCGAAAACAGACTACCTTCCATAATGACTAGGCTACCATCCATTGGAATAACAAAAATCTCGAAAACAGACTACCTTCCATAATGACAAGGCTACCATCCATTGGAGTTACAAAAATCTTGACAACATACTACCTTCCATAATGACAAGGCTACCATCCATTAGAATAACAAAAATCTTGCCAACAGACTACCTTTCATAATGACAAGGCTACCATCCATTGGAGTAACAAACATATCAACAAGAGACTACTTTCCATAATGACAAGGCTACCTTCCATTGGAGTACAAAAAATCTCGACAACAAACTAACTTCTATAATGAAAAGGCTACCATCCATTGGAGTAACAAAAATCGCGAAAACAGACTACCGTCCATAAAGACAAGGCTACCATCCATTGGAATAACAAAAATCTCGACAACAAACTACCTTCCATAATGAAAAGGCTACCATCCATTGGAGTAACAAAAATCTTGACAACATACTACCATCCATTGGATTAACATAGATATCGATAACATACTACCTTCCATAATGACAAGGCTACCATCCATTGGAGTAACAAAAATCACGATAACAGACTACCTTCCATAATGACAAGCCTACCTTCCATTGGAATAACAAAAATCTCGACAACAGACTACCTTCCATAATGACAAGGCTACCATCCATTGGAGTAACAAAAATCTTGACAATAGACTACCATCCATAATGACGAGGCTACCATTCATTGGAGTAACAAAGATATCGACAACAGACTACCTTTCATAATGACAAGGCTACCATCCATTGGAGTAACAAACATATCAACAAGAGACTACTTTCCATAATGACAAGGCTACCATCCATTGGAGTACCAAAAATCTCGACAACAAACTACCTTCTATAATGAAAAGGCTACCATCCATTGGAGTAACAAAAATTGCGAAAACAGACTACCTCCCATAAAGTCTAGGCTACCATCCATTGGAATAATAAAAATCTCGACAACAGACTACCTTCCATAATGACAAGTCTACCATCCATTGGAGTAACAAAAATCTTGACAACCGACTACCATCCATAATGACAAGGCTACCATCCATTGGAGTAACAAAAATATCGACAACAGAATACCTTCCAAAATAACAAGGGTACCATACATTGAAGTAAAAAAAATATCCACAAGAGACTACCTTCCATCATGACAAGGTTACCATCCATTGCAGTAATAAAAATCTCGACAACACACTACCTTCCATAATGATAAGGCTATCATCCATTGGAGTAACAAAAATCTTGACAAAAGACTACCTTACATAATGATAAGGCTACCATCCATTGCAGTATCAAAAATATCGACAACAAACTACCTTTCATAATAACAAGGCTACAATCAATTGTAGTACCAAAAATGTCGACAAAAGACTACCCTCCATAATGACATGACTACCATCAATTGTAGTAACAAAAATCTCGACAACAGACTACCTTACATAATGACAAGGCTACCATCCATTGGAGTAACAAAGATATCGACAACAGACTACCTAACATAATGACAAGGCTACCATCCATTGGAGTAACAAAGATATCGATAATAGACTACCTTTCATAATAACAAGGCTACAATCAATTGTAGTACCAAAAATGTCGACAAAAGACTACCCTCCATAATGACAAGACTACCATCAATTGTAGTAACAAAAATCTCGACAAAAGACTACCTTCAATAATGACAAGGCTACCATCCATTGGAGTAACAATAATCTTGACAACAGACTACCTTCCATAATGACAAGGCTACCATCCATTAGAATAACAAAAATTTGGCCAACAGACTACCTTCCATAATGACAAGGCTACCATCCATTGGAGTAACAAACATATCAACAAGAGACTACTTTCCATAATGACAATGCTACCATCCATTGGAGTACCAAAAATCTCAACAACAAACTACCTTCTATAATGAAAAGGCTACCATCTATTGGAGTAACAAAAATCGCGAAAACAGACTACCATCCATAAATACTAGGCTACCATCCATTGGAATAACAAAAATCTCGACAACAGACTACCTTCCATAATGACAAGGCTACCATACATTGTAGTAACAAATATCTGAACAACAGACTACCTTCCATAATGACAAGGTTACCATCCATGGGAGTAACAAAAATATCAACAAGAGACTACCTTCCATAATGACAAGGATACCATCCACTAGAGTACCTTAAATCTCGACAACAGACTACTTTCTATAATGACAAGGATACAATCCATTGGAGTAATAAAAATCTCGAAAACAGAGTACCTTCCATAAAGACTAGGCAACCATCCATTGGAATAACGAAAATCTCGACAACAGACTACCTTCCATAATGACAAGGCTACCATACATTGTAGTAACAAAAATCTGAACAACAAACTACCTTCTATAATGACAAGGGTACCATCAATTGGAATAACAAAAATCTTGACAACAGACTACCTTCCATAATGACAAAGCTACCATTCATTGGAGTAACAAAAATATCAGCAAGAGACTACCTTACATAATGACAAGGTTACCATCCAATGGAGTAACAAAAATCTCGACAACAGACGACCTTCCATAATGACAAGGCTACCATCAATTGGAGTAACAAAAATCTCAAAAATAGACTAACTTCCATAAAGACTAGGCTACCATCCATTGGAATAACAAAAATCTCAACAACAGACTACCTTCCATAATGAAAAGGCTACCATCCATTGGACTAACAAAAATCTCGAAAACAGACTACCTTCCATAATGACTAGGCTACCATCCATTGGAATAACAAAAATATCGACAACAGACTACCTTCCATAATGACAAGGTTACCATCCATTGGAGTTACAAAAATCACGACAACATACTACCCTCCATAATGACAAGGCTACCATCCATTAGAATAACAAAAATCTGGCCAACAGACTACCTTTCATAATAACAAGGCTACAATCAATTATAGTACCAAAAATGTCAACAAAAGACTACCCTCCATAATGACAAGACTACCATCAATTGTAGTAACAAAAATCTCGACAACAGACTACCTTCAATAATGACAAGGCTACCATCCATTGGAGTAACAAAAATCTTGACAACAGACTACCTTCCATAATGACAAGGCTACCATCCATTAGAATAACAAAAATTTGGCCAACAGACTACCTTCCATAATGACAAGGCTACCATCCATTGGAGTAACAAACATATCAACAAGAGACTACTTTCCATAATGACAAGGCTACCATCCATTGGAGTACCAAAAATCTCAACAACAAACTACCTTCTATAATGAAAAGGCTACCATCCATTGGAGTAACAAAAATCTTGACAACATACTACCATCCATTGGATTAACATAGATATCGATAACATACTACCTTCCATAATGACAAGGCTACCATCCATGGGAGTAACAAAAATCACGATAACAGACTACAATCCATCATGACGAGGCTACCATCCATTGGAGTAACAAAGATATCGACAACAGACTACCTTTCATAATGGCAAGGCTACAATCAATTGTAGTACCAAAAATGTAGACAAAAGACTACCGTCCATAATGACAAGACTACCATCCATTAGAATAACAAAAATCTTGACAACAGACTACCTTCCATAATGACAAGGCTACCATCCATTGGAGTAACAAACATATCAACAAGAGACTACTTTCCATAATGACAAGGCTACCATCCATTGGAGTACCAAAAATCTCGACAACAAACTACCTTCTATAATGAAAAGGCTACCATCCATTGGAGTAACAAAAATTGCGAAAACAGACTACCTCCCATAAAGACTAGGCTACCATCCATTGGAATAACAAAAATCTCGACAACAGACTACCTTCCATAATGACAAGTCTACCATCCATTGGAGTAACAAAAATCTTGACAACAGACTACCATCCATAATGACAAGGCTACCATCCATTGGAGTAACAAAAATATCAACAACAGAATACCTTCCAAAATAACAAGGGTACCATACATTGAAGTAAAAAAAATATCCACAAGAGACTACCTTCCATCATGACAAGGTTACCATCCATTAAAGTAATAAAAATCTCGACAACACACTACCTTCCATAATGATAAGGCTATCATCCATTGGAGTAACAAAAATCTTGACAAAAGACTTCCTTACATAATGATAAGGCTACAATCAATTGTAGTACCAAAAATGTCGACAAAAAACTACCCTCCATAATGACATGACTACCATCAATTGTAGTAACAAAAATCTCGACAACAGACTACCTTAAATAATGACAAGGCTACCATCCATTGGAGTATCAAAGATATCGACAACAGACTACCTAACATAATGACAAGGCTACCATCCATTGGAGTAACAAAGATATCGATAATAGACTACCTTTTATAATAACAAGGCTACAATCAATTGTAGTACCAAAAATGTCGACAAAAGACTACCCTCCATAATGACAAGACTACCATCAATTGTAGTAACAAAAATCTCGACAAAAGACTACCTTCAATAATGACAAGGCTACCATCCATTGGAGTAACAAAAATCTTGACAACAGACTACCTTCCATAATGAGAAGGCTACCATCCATTAGAATAACAAAAATTTGGCCAACAGACTACCTTCCATAATGACAAGGCTACCATCCATTGGAGTAACAAACATATCAACAAGAGACTACTTTCCATAATGACAAGGCTACCATCCATTGGAGTACCAAAAATCTCAACAACAAACTACCTTCTATAATGAAAAGGCTACCATCCATTGGAGTAACAAAAATCGTGAAAACAGACTACCATCCATAAATACTAGGCTACCATCCATTGGAATAACAAAAATCTCGACAACAGACTACCTTCCATAATGACAAGGCTACCATACATTGTAGTAACAAATATCTGAACAACAGACTACCTTCCATAATGACAAGGTTACCATCCATGGGAGTAACAAAAATATCAACAAGAGACTACCTTCCATAATTACAAGGATACCATCCACTAGAGTACCTTAAATCTCGACAACAGACTACATTATGTAATGACAAGGATACAATCCATTGGAGTAATAAAAATCTCGAAAACAGAGTACCTTCCATAAAGACTAGGCAACCATCCATTGGAATAATGAAAATCTCGACAACAGACTACCTTCCATAATGACAAGGCTACCATACATTGTAGTAACAAAAATATGAACAACAAACTACCTTCTATAATGACAAAGGTACCATCAATTAGAATAACAAAAATCTTGACAACAGACTACCTTCCATAATGACAAAGCTACCATTCATTGGAGTAACAAAAATATCAGCAAGAGACTACCTTACATAATGACAAGGTTACCATCCAATGGAGTAACAAAAATCTCGACAACAGACGACCTTCCATAATGACAAGGCTACCATCAATTGGAGTAACAAAAATCTCGAAAATAGACTACCTTCCATAAAGACTAGGCTACCATCCATTGGAATAACAAAAATCTCAACAACAGACTACCTTCCATAATGAAAAGGCTACCATCCATTGGACTAACAAAAATCTCGAAAACAGACTACCTTCCATAATTACTAGGCTACCATCCATTGGAATAACAAAAATCTCGACAACAGACTACCTTCCATAATGACAAGGCTACCATCCATTGGAGTTACAAAAATCATGACAACATACTACCCTCCATAATGACAAGGCTACCATCCATTAGAATAACAAAAATCTGGCCAACAGACTACCTTTCATAATAACAAGGCTACAATCAATTGTAGTACCAAAAATGTTGACAAAAGACTACCCTCCATAATGACAAGACTACCATCAATTGTAGTAACAAAAATCTCGACAACAGACTACCTTCAATAATGACAAGGCTACCATCCATTGGAGTAACAAAAATCTTGACAACAGACTACCTTCCATAATGACAAGGCTACCATCCATAATGACAAGGCTATCATCCATTGTAGTAACAAAAATCTCGACATTATACTACCTTCCATAATGACAAGGCTACATTCCGTTGTAGTAACAAAAATATCGATAACATACTACCTTCCATAATGACAAGGCTACCATCCATTGTAGGAAAAAAAATATCGATAAAAGACTACCTTCCATAATGACAGGGCTACCATCCATTGGAGTAAAAAAAATCTCGACAACAGACTACGTTCCATAATGACAAGGCTACCAACCATTAGAGTAACATAGATATCGAAAACATACTACGATCCATAATGACAAGAGTACCATCCATTGAAATAATAAAAATCTCGATAACGAACTACCTTCCATAATGACACGGCTACCATCCAATGGAGTAACAAAAATCTCGACAACATACTACCTTTCATAATGACAAGGCTACCATCCATTGGAGTAACAAAAATATCGACAACATACTACCTTCCACAATGACAAGGCTACCATCTATTGGAGTAACAAAAATCTCAACAACAGAGTACCTTCCATAATAACAAGGCTATCATCCATTGTAGTAACAAAAATCTCGACAACATACTACCTTCCATTGTAGTAACAAAAATATCGATAACATACTACCTTCCATAATGACAAGGCTACCATCCATTGTATGAACAAAAATATCGATAAACGACTACCTTCCATAATGACAAGGCTACCATCCATTGGAGTAACAAAAATCTCGACAACAGACTACCTTCCATAATGACAAGGCTACCATCCATTTGAGTAACAAAAATGTCGACAATAGACTACCTACCATAATGACTAGGCTACCATCCATTGGAGTAACAAAAATATTGACAACAGACTACCTTTCATTATGACAAGGCTACAATCAATTGTAGTACCAAAAATGTCGACAAAAGACTATCGTCCATAATGAAAAGACTACCATCAATTGTAGCAACAAAAATCTCGACAACAGACTACCTTAAAAATGACAAGGCTACCATCCATTGGAATAACAAAAATCTCGACAACAGACTACCTTCCATAATGAAAAGGCTACCATCCATTGGAGTAACAAAAATCTTGACAACAGACTAGCATCCATTGGATTAACATAGATATCGATAACATACTACCTTCCATAATGACAAGGCTATCATCCATTGGAGTAACAAAAATCACGAGAACAGACTATCTTCCATAATTACAAGGCTACCTTCAATTGGAATAACAAAAATCTCGACAACAGACTACCTTCAATAATGACAAGGCTACCATCCAATGGAGTAACAAAAATCTCGACAACAGACTACCTTCCATCATGACAAGGCTACCATCCATTAAAGTAACAAAAATCTCGACAACAGACTACCTTCAATAATGACAAGGCTACCATCCATTGGGGTAACAAAAATCTTGACAACAGACTACCTTCCATAATGACAAGGAAACCATCCATTAGAATATCATAAATCTGGACAACAGACTACCTTCCATAATGACAAGGCTACCATCCATTGGAGTAACAAAAATATCGACAAGAGACTACCTTCCATAATGACAAGGCTACCATCATTGGAGTACCAAAAATCTTGACAACAAACTACCTTCTATAATGACAAGGCTACCATCCATTGGAGTAACAAAAATCTCGAAAACAAATTACCTTCCATAAAGACTAGGCTACAATACAATGGAATAACAAAAATCTCGACAACAGACTACCTTCCATAATGATAAGGCTACGATACATTGTAGTAACAAAAATCTGAACAACACATTACCTTCCATAATGACAAGGCTACCATCCGTTGGAGTTACAAGAATATCAACAAGATACTACCTTCCATAATGACACGGCTACCATCCACTGGAGTACCATAAATCTCAACAACAGACTACTTTCTATAATTACAAGGATACCATCTATTGGAGTAATAAAAATCTCGAAAACAGACTACCTTATATAAAGACTAGGCTACCATCCATTGGAATAACAAAAATCTCGACAACAGACTACCTTCCATAATGACAAGCCTACCATACATTGTAGTAGCAAAATATGAACAACAAACTACCTTCTATAATGACAAGGCTACCATCCATTGGAGTAAAAAAAATCTCGACAACAGACTACCTTCCATAATGACAAGGGTACCAACCATTAGAGTAACATAGATATCGACAACATACTACCATCCATAATGACAAGAGAACCATACATTGGAATAATAAAAATATCGACAACAAACTACCTTCCATAATTACAAGGCTACCATCCATTGGAGTGAAAAATATCAACAAGAGACTACATTCCATAATGACAAGGCTACCATCCATTGGAGTACCAAAAATATCGACAACAAACTACCTTCTATAATGATAAGGCTACCATCCATTGATTAACAAAATTGTCGAAAAAAGACTACCTTCAATAAAGACTAGGCTACCATCCATTGGAATAACAAAAATCTCGACAACAGACTACCTTCCATAATAAAAAGGCTACCATACATTGTAGTAACAAAAATCTGAACAATAGACTACCTTCCATAATTACTAGGCTACCATCCAGTGGAATAACAAAAATCTCGACAATAGACTAACTTCCAAAATGACAAGGCTACCATACATTATAGTAACAAAAATCTGATCAACAAACTACCTTCCATAATGACAAGGCTACCATGCATTGGAGTAACAAAAATCTCGAGAACATACAACCTTCCATAATGACAAGCATACCATCCATTTGAGTAATAAACATATTGACAATAAACTACTTTTCATAATGTCAAGGCTACAATCCATTGGAGTGACAAAAATCTCGAGAACAGACTATCTTACATAATGACTAGGCTACCATCCATTGGAGTAACAAAGATATAGACAACAGACTACCTTTCATTATGACAAGGCTACAATCAATTGTAGTACAAAAAATGTCGACAAAAGACTATCGTCCATAATGACAAGACTACCATCAATTGTAGTAACAAAAATCTCGACAACAGACTACCTTCAAAAATGACAAGGCTACATTCCATTTGAATAACAAAAATCTCGACAACAGACTACCTTCCATAATGAAAAGGCTACCATCCATTGGAGTAACAAAAATATTGACAACAGACTACCATCCATTGGATTAACATAGATATCGATAACATATTACCTTCAATAATGACAAGGCTACCATCCAATGGAGTAACAAAAATCTCGACAATAGACTACCTTCCATAATGACAAGGCTACCATCCATTGGAGTAACAAAAATCTCGACAACAGAGTACCTTCAATAATGACAAGGCTACCATCCATAGGAGTAACAAAAATCTTGACAACAGACTACCTTCCATAATGACAAGGCTACCATCCATTGGAGTAACATAAATATCAACAAGAGACTACCTTCCATAATGACAAGACTACCATCATTGGAGTACCAAAAATCTCGACAACAAACTACCTTCTATAATGACAAGGGTACCATCCATTGGAGTAACAAAAATCTCGAAAACAAATTACCTTCCATAAAGACTAGGCTACCATCCAATGGAATAACAAAATTCTCGACAACAGACTACCTTCCATAATGATAAGGCTACCATACATTGTAGTAACAAAAATCTGAACAACACACAACCTTCCATAATGACAAGGCTACCATCCATTGGAGTTACAAAAATATCAACAAGAAACTACCTTCCATAATGACAACGCTACCATCCACTGGAGTACCATAAATCTCGACAACAGACTACTTTCTATAATTACGAGGCTACCATCCATTGGAATAACAAAAATCTCGAGAACAAACTACCTTCTATAATGACAAGGCAACCATACATTGTAGTAGCAAAATATGAACAACAAACTACCTTCTATAATGACAAGGCTACCATCCATTGGAGTAAAAAAAATCTCGACAACAGACTACCTTCCATAATGACAAGGCTACCAACCATTAGAGTAACATAGATATCGAAAACATACTACCATCCATAATGACAAGAGTACCATCCATTGGAAAAATAAAAATCTCGACAACAAACTACCTTCCATAATGACAAGGCTACCATCCAATGGAGTAACAAAAATCTCGACAACATACTACCTTTCATAATGACAAGGCTACCATCCATTGGAGTAACAAAAATATCGACAACATACTACCTTCCACAATGACAAGGCTACCATCTATTGGAGTAACAAAAATCTCGACAACATAGTACCTTCCATAATGACAAGGCTATCATCCATTGTAGTAACAAAAATCTCGACAACATACTACCTTCCATAATGACAAGGCTACATTCCATTGTAGTAACAAAAATATCGATAACATACTACCTTCCATAATGACAAGGCTACCATCCATTGTAGGAACAAAAATATCGATAAAAGACTACCTTCCATAATGACAAGGCTACCATCCATTGGAGTAACAAAAATCTCGACAACAGACTACCTTCCATAATGACAAGGCTACCATCCATTTGAGTAACAAAAATGTCGACAATAGACTACCTTCCAAAATGACTAGGCTACCATCCATTGGAGTAACAAAAATCATGACAACAGACTACCTTTCATTATGACAAGGATTGTAGTACCAAAAATGTCGACAAAAGACTACCGTCCATAATGAAAAGACTACCATCAATTGTAGTAACAAAAATCTCGACAACAGACTACCTTCAAAAATGACAAGGCTACCATCCATTGGAATAACAAAAATCTCGAAAACAGACTACCTTCCATAATGAAAAGGCTACCATCCATTGGAGTAACAAAAATCTTGACAACAGACTACCATCCATTGGATTAACATAGATATCGATAACATAGTACCTTCCATAATGACAAGGCTATCATCCATTGGAGTAACAAAAATCACGACAACAGACAATCTTCCATAATGACAAGGCTACCTTCAATTGGAATAACAAAAATTTCGACAACAGACTACCTTCAATAATGACAAGGCTACCATCCAATGGAGTAACAAAAATCTCGACAACAGACTACCTTCCATCATGACAAGGCTACCATCCGTTAAAGTAACAAAAATCTCGACAACAGACTACCTTCAATAATGACAAGGCTACCATCCGTTGGGGTAACAAAAATCTTGACAACAGACTACCTTCCATAATGACAAGGAAACCATCCATTTGAATAACATAAATCTGGACAACAGACTACCTTCCATAATGACAAGGCTACCATCCATTAGAGTAACAAAAATATCGACAAGAGACTACCTTCCATAATGACAAGGCTACCATCATTGGAGTACCAAAAATCTTGACAACAAACTACCTTCTATAATGACAAGGCTACCATCCATTGTAGTAACAAAAATCTCGAAAACAAATTACCTTCCATAAAGACTAGGCTACCATACAATGGAATAACAAAAATCTCGACAACAGACTACCTTCCATAATGATAAGGCTACGATACATTGTAGTAACACAAATCTGAACAACATACTACCTTCCATAATGACAAGGCTACCATCCATTGGAGTTACAAAAATATCAACAAGAAACTACCTTCCATAATGACAAGGCTACCATCCACTGGAGTACCATAAATCTCAACAACAGACTACTTTCTATAATTAGAAGGCTACCATCTATTGGAGTAATAAAAATCTCGAAAATAGACTACCTTCTATAAAGACTAGGCTACCATCCATTGGAATAACAAAAATCTCGACAACAGACCAGCTTCCATAATGACAAGGCTACCATACATTGTAGTAGCAAAATATGGACAACAGACTACCTTCTATAATGACAAGGCTACCATCCATTGGAGTAAAAAAAATCTCGACAACAGACTACCTTCCATAATGACAAGGCTACGAACCATTAGAGTAACATAGATATCGACAACATACTACCATCCATAATGACAAGAGTACCATCCATTGGAATAATAAAAATCTCGACAACAAACTACCTTCCATAATGACAAGGCTACCATCCAATGGAGTAACAAAAATCTCGAAAACATACTTCCTTTCATAATGACAAGGCTACCATCTATTGGAGTAACAAAAATATCGACAACATACTACCTTCCACAATGACAAGGCTAACATCTAGTGGAGTAACAAAAATCTCGACAACAAAGTACCTTCCATAATGACAAGGTTATCATATATTGTAGTAACAAAAATCTCGATAACATACTTCCTTCCATAATGACAAGGCTACATTCCATTGTAGTAATAAAAATATCGATAACATACTACCTTCCATAATGACAAGGCCTCCATCCATTGTAGGAACAAAAATATCGATAAAAGACTACCTTCCATAATGACAAAGCTACCATCCATTGGAGTAACAAAAATCTCGACAACAGACTAGCTTCCATAATGACAAGGCTACCATACATTGTAGTAACAAAATATGAACAACAGACTACCTTCTATAATGACAAGGCTACCATCCATTGGAGTAAAAAAATTCTCGACAACAGACTACCTTCCATAATGACAAGGCTACCAACCATTATAGTAACATAGATATCGACAACATACTACCATCCATAATGACAAGAGTACCATCAATTGGAATAATAAAAATCTCGACAACAAACTACCTTCCATAATGACAAGGCTACCTTCCAATGGAGTAACAAAAATCTCGACAACATACTTCCTTTCATAATGACAAGGCTACCATCCATTGGAGTAACAAAAATATCGACAACATACTACCTTCCATAATGACAAGGCTAACATCTATTGGAGTAACAAAAATCTCGACAACAGAGTACCTTCCATAATGACAAGGCTATCATCCATTGTAGAAACAAAAATCTCGACAACATACTACCTTCCATAATGACAAGGCTACATTCCATTGTAGTAACAAAAATATCGATAACATGCTACCTTCCATAATGACAAGGCTACCATCCATTGTAGGAAAAAAATATCGATAAAAGACTACCTTCCATAATGACAAGGCTACCATCCATTGGAGTAACAAAAATCTCGACAAGAGACTAGCTTCCATAATGACAAGGCTACCATACATTGAAGTAACAAAATATGAACAACAGACTACCTTCTATAATGACAAGGCTACCATCCATTGGAGTAAAAAAAATCTCGACAAAAAACTACCTTCCGTAATGACAAGGCTACCAACCATTAGAGTAACATAGATATCGACAACATACTACCATCCATAATGACAAGAGTACCATCCATTGGAATAATAAAAATCTCGACAACAAACTACCTTCCATAATGACAAGGCTACCATCCAATGGAGTAACAAAAATCTCGACAACATACTACCTTTCATAATGACAAGGCTACCATCCATTGGAGTAACAAAAATATCGACAACATACTACCTTCCATAATGACAAGGCTACCATCTATTGGAGTAACAAAAATCTCCACAACAGAGTACCTTCCATAATGACAAGGCTATCATCCATTGTAGTAACAAAAATCTCGACATTATACTACCTTCCATAATGACAAGGCTACATTCCGTTGTAGTAACAAAAATATCGATAACATACTACCTTCCATAATGACAAGGCTACCATCCATTGTAGGAAAAAAAATATCGATAAAAGACTACCTTCCATAATGACAGGGCTACCATCCATTGGAGTAACAAAAATCTCGACAACAGACTACCTTCCATAATGACAAGGCTACCATCCATTTGAGTAACAAAAATGTCGACAATAGACTACCTTCAATAATGACTAGGCTACCATCCATTGGAGTAACAAAGATATCAACAACAGACTACCTTTCATAATGACAAGGCTACCATCCATTGGAATTACAAAAATCTCGACAACAGACTACTTTCCATAATGACAAGCCTACCATCCATTGGAGTAACAAAAATCTTGACAACAGACTACCGTTCATTATGACAAGGCTACAATCAATTGTAGTACCAAAAATGACGACAAAAGACTGTCGTCCATAATGAAAAGACTACCATCAATTGTAGTAACAAAAATCTCGACAACAGACTACTTTCAAAAATGACAAGGCTACCATCCATTGGAATAACAAAAATCTCGACAACAGACTACCTTCCATAATATAAAGGCTACCATCCATTGGAGTAATAAAAATCTTGACAACAGACTACCATCCATAATGGCAAGGCTACCATCCATTGGATTAACATAGATATCGATAACATACTACCTTCCATAATGACAAGGATACCATCCATTGGAGTAATAAAAATCACGACAACAGACTATCTTCCATAAATACAAGTCTACCTTTAATTGGAATAACAAAAATTTCGACAACAGACTACCTTCAATAATGACAAGGTTACCATCCAATGGAGTAACAAAAATCTCGACAACAGACTACCTTCCATAATGACAAGGCTACCATCCATTGGAGTAACAAAAAAATCGACAACAAAATACCTTCCATAATAACAAGGGTACCATACATTGGAGTAAAAAAAATATCCACAAGAGACTACCTTCCATCATGACAAGGCTACCATCCATTTAAGTAAAAAAAATATCGACGATAGACATACTTCAATATTGACAAGGCTACCATCCATTGGAGTAACAAAAATCTTGACAACAGAGTACCTTCCATAATGACAAAGCTACCATCCATTAGAATAACAAAAATCTGGACAACAAACTACCTTCCATAATGACAAGGCTACCATCCATTGGAGTAACAAAAATATCGACAAGAGACTACCTTCCATAATGACAAGGCTACCATCCATTGGAGTACCAAAAATCTCGACAACAAACTACCTTCTATAATGACAAGGCTACCATCCATTGGAGTAACAAAAATCTCGAAAACAAATTAACTTCCATAAAGACTAGGCTACAATCCAATGGAATAACAAAAATCTCGACAACAGACTACCTTCCATAATGATAAGGCTACCATATATTGTAGTAACAAAAATTTGAACAACATACTACCTTCCATAATGACAAGGCTACCATCCATTGGAGTTACAAAAATATCAACAAGAAACTACCTTCCATAATGACAAGGCTACCAACAACTGGAGTACCATAAATCTCGACAACAGACTACTTTCTATAATGACAAGGCTACCATCTATTGGAGAAATAAAAATCTCGAAAACAGACTACCTTCCATAAAGACTAGGCTACCATCCATTGGAATAAAAAAAATCTCGACAACAGACTACCTTCCATAATGACAAGGCTACCATACATTGTATTAACAAAATATGAACAACAGACTACCTTCTATAATGACAAAGCTACCATCCATTGGAGTAAAAAAAATCTCGACAGCAGACTACCTTCCATAATGACAAGGCTACCAACCATTAGAGTAACATAGATATCGACAACATACTACCATCCATAATGACAAGAGTACCATCCATTGGAATAATAAAAATCTCGACAACAAACTACCTTCCATAATGACAAGGCTACCATCCATTGGAGTAACAAAAATCTCGACAACATACTACCTTCCATAATGACAAGGCTACCATCTATTGGAGTAACAAAAATCTCGACAATAGAATACCTTCCATAATGACAAGGCTATCATCCATTATAGTAACAAAAATCTTAAGAACATACTACCTTCCATAATGACAAGGCTACATTCCATTGTAGTAACAAAAATATCGATAACATACTACCTTCAATAATGACAAGGCTACCATCCATTATAGGAACAAAAATATCGATAAATGACTACCTTCCATAATGACAAGGCTACCATCCATTGGAGTAACAAAAATCTCGACAACAGACTACCTTCCATAATGACAAGGCTACCATCCATTTGAGTAACAAAAATGTCGACAATAGACTACCTTCCATAATGACTAGGCTACCATCCATTGAAGTAAGAAAGATATCAAAAACAGACTACCTTTCATAATGACAAGGCTACCATCCTTTGGAATAACAAAAACTTGACAACAGACTACCATCCATAATTACAAGCCTACCATCCATTGGATAAACATAGATATCGATAACATACTACCTTCCTTAATGACAAGGCTACCATCCATTGGAGTAATAAAAATCACGACAACAGACTACCTTCCATAATGACATGTCTACCTTCCTTGGGAATAACAAAAATCTCGACAAAAAACTACCTTCAATAATGACAAGGCTACCATCCAATGGAGTAACAAAAATATCGACAACAGACTACCTTCCATAGTGACAAGGATACCATTCAATGGAGTAACAAAAATATCGATAACAGAATACCTTCCATAATAACAAGGGTACCATACACTGGAGTAAAAAAAATATTCACAAGAGACTACCTTCCATAATGACAAGTATACCATCCATTAGAGAAACAAAAATATCGATAATACAATACCTTCCATAATAACAAGGGTACCATAAATTGGAGTAACAAAAATCTTGACAACAGACTACCTTCCATAATGAAAAGGATACCATCCATTAAAGTAATAAAAATCTCGACAACAGACTACCTTCCATGATGACAAGGCTATCATCCATTGGAGTAACAAAAATGTCGACAATAGACTACCTTCTATAATGACTAGGCTACCATCCATTGGAGTAACAAAGATATCAACAACAGACTACCTTTCATAATGACAAGGCTACCATCCATTGGAATAACAAAAATCTCGACAACAGACTACCTTCCATAATGACAAGGCTACCATCCATTGGAGTAATAAAAATGTTGACACCAGACTACCTTCCATAATGACAAGGCTACCATCCATTTGAGTAACAAAAATGTCGACAATAGACTAGCTTCCATAATGACAAGGCTACAATCCATTAGATTAACATAAATATCGATAACATACTACCTTCCTTAATGACAAGGCTACCATCCATTGGATTAACAAAAATCACGACAATAGACTACCTTCCATAATGACATGGCTACCTTACATTGGAACAACAAAAATCTCGACAACAAACTACCTTCAATAATGACAAGGCTACCATCCAATGGAGTAACAAAAATGTCGACAATAGACTACCTTCCATAATGACAAGGATACCATCCATTAGAGTAACAAAAATATCGATAACAAATTACCTTTCAGAATGACAAGGCTACAATCAATTATTGTACAAAAAATGTCAACAAAAGACTACCGTCCATCATGACAAGACTACCATCAATTGTAGTAACAAAAATCTCGACAACAGACTACCTTGAATAATGACAAGGCTACCATCCATTGGAGTAACAAAAATCATGACAACAGACTACCTTCCATAATGACAAGGCTACCATCCATTAGAATAACAAAAATCTGGACAACAAACAACCTTCTATAATGATAAGGCTATCATCCATTGGAGTAACAAAAATATCAACAAGAGACTACCTTCCATAATGACAAGGCTACCATCCATTGGAGTACCAAAAATCTCGACAACAAACTACCTTCTATAATGACAAGGCTACCATCCATTGGAGTAACAAAAATGTCGAAAAAAAACTACCTTCCATAAAGATTAGGCTACCATCCATTGGAATAACAAAAATCTCGACAACAGACTACCTTCCATAATGACAAGGCTACCATACATTGTAGTAACAAAATTCTGAACAACAGACTACCTTCCATAATGACAAGGCTACCATCCATTGGAGTAACAAAAATATCAACAAGAGACTACCTTCCATAATGACAAGGCTACCATCCACTAGAGTACCATAAATCTCGACAACAGACTACTTTCTATAATGACAAAGCTACCGTCTATTGGAGTAATAAAAATCTCGAAAAAGACTACCTTCTATAAAGACTAGGCTACCATCCATTGGAATAACAAAAATCTCGACAACAGACTACCTTCCATAATGACAAGGCTACCATACATTGTAGTAACAAAAATCTGAACAACAGACTACCTTCTATAATGACAAGGCTAGCATCCATTGGAGTAACTAAAATTTTGACAACAGAATACCTTCCATAATGACAAGGCTACCAACCATTAGAGTAACATAGATATCGACAACATACTGCCATCCATAATGACAAGAGTACCATCCATTGGAATAATAAAAATCTCGACAACAAACTACCTTCCATAATTACAAGGCTACCATCCAATGGAGTAACAAAAATCTCGACAACATACTACCTTTCATAATGACAAGGCTACCATCCATTGGAATAACAAAAATATCGACAACATACTACCTTCCATAATTAAAAGGCTACCATCTATTGGAGTAACAAAAATCTCGACAACAAAGTACCTTCCATAATGACAAGGCTATCATCCATTGTAGTAACAAAAATCTCGACAAAAGGCTACATTCCATTGTAGTAACAAAAATATCGATAACATACTACCTTCCATAATGACAAGGCTACCATCCATTGTAGTAACAAAAATATCGACAAAAGACTACCTTCCATAATGACAAGGCTACCATCCATTGGAGTAACAAAAATTTCGACAACAGACTACCTTCAATAATGACAAGGCTACCATCCATTTGAGTAACAAAAATGTCGACAATAGACTACCTTCCATAATGACTAGGCTACCATCCACTGGAGTAACAAAAATATCGAAAAAAGACTACCTTCCATAATGACAAGGCTATCGTCCATTGGAGTAACAAAAATCTCGGCAACAAACTACCTTCCATGATGACAAGGCTACCATCCATTTGAGTAACAAAAATGTCGACAATAGACTGACTTCCATAATGACTAGACTACCAGCCATTGGAGTAACAAAGATATCAACAACAAACTACCTTTCATAATGACAAGGCTACCATCCATTGGAGTAACAAAAATCTTGACAACAGACTACCATCCATAATGACAAGGCTACCATCCATTAGATTAACATAGATATCGATACCTTCCTTAATGACAAGGCTACCATCCATTGAAGTAACAAAAATCACGACAATAGACTACCTTCCATAATGACAAGGCTACCTTCTATTGGAATAACAAAAATCTCGACGACAAACTACCTTCCATAATGACAAGGATACCATCCATTGGAGTAACAAAAATATCGATAACAGAATACCTTCCATAATAACAAGGGTACCATACATTGGACTAAAAACAATATCCACAAGAGACTACCTTCCATAATGACAAGGTTACCATCCATTAAAGTTATAAAAATCTCGACAACAGACTACCTTCCATAATGACAAGGCTATCATCCTTTGGAGTACCAAAGATATCGACAACAAACTACCTTTCATAATGACAAGTCTACAATCAATTATAGTACACAAAATGTCGACAAAAGACTACCCTCCATAATGACAAGGCTACCATCAATTGTAGTAACAAAAATCTCGACAACAGACTACCTTCAATAATGACAAGGCTACCATCCATTGGAGTAAAAAAAATTTTGACAACAGACCATCTACCATAATGACAAGGCTACCATCCATTAGAATAACAAAAATATGGACAACAGACTACCTTCCATAATGACAAGGGTACCATCCATTGGAGTAACAAAAATATCAACAAGAGACTACCTACAATAATGACAAGGCTACCATCCATTGGAGTACCAAAAATATCGACAACAAACTACCTTCTATAATGAGAAGGCTACCATCCATTGGAGTAACAAAAATCTCGAAAATAGACTACCTTCCATAAAGACTAGGCTACCATCCATTGGAATACCAAAAATCTCGACAGCAGACTACCTTCCATAATGACAAGGCTCCCATTCATTGTAGTTACAAAAATCTGATCAACAGACTACCTTCCATAATCACAAGGCTACCATCCATTGGAGTAACAAAAATCACAACAACAGACTACCTTTTATAATGACAAGGCTATAATCCATTTGAGTAACAAAAATCTCGTCAACAGACTATCTTCCATAATGACAAGGCTACCACCCATTAGAGTAACATAGATATCGAAAACATAGTACCATCCATAATTATAATGCTACCATCCATTGGAATAATAAAAATCTCGACAACAAACTACCTTCCATAATGACAAGGCTACCATCCAATGGAGTAACAAAAATCAAGACAACAGACTACCTTCTATAATGACAAGGCTACCTTCCATTGGAATAACAAAAATCTCGACAACAAACTACCTTCAATTATGACAAGGCTACCATCCAATGTAGTAACAAAAATATCGTCAACAGACTACCTTCCATAATGACAAGGCTACCAACCATTAGAGTAACATGGATATCGAAAACATAGTACCATCCATAATTACAAAGCTACCATCCATTGGAATAATAAAAATCTCGACAACAAACTACCTTCCATAATGACAAGGTTACCATCCATTGGAGTAAAAAAAATCACGACAACAGACTACCTTCCATAATGACAAGTGTGATCGGTGGATCTGGAACTGACTGTTTTAACGCTGGTTCGCGAAATGTCGCGGAACCAAGAGTCGCCACCGTCTTTTATTTTCTCCAAATGGAAAGGACAAAAGCACAGAAAAATTCCTTATAGAGATTGCTCTCGGTTCGGGAGGTAGGTTATAGAAAGGGAAGGTGTTAGCACCCTTTCTATCCATGGTTATCCATGGGCTCTTAGATACTTGCTCATTTGTGTTTCCAAAAATGGTTTCTTTGTAAATTCCAGTTCGACTCTTGTATCGGTCCTCAAGAGTGTTTGAAAATTTGCTTTCGAAAGCTTTTTGAAAATGTGTTGGTGTGAAAAGTATTTTTGATTTGTTTTGAAATTAGAGCAAGTATCTAGAGTCGTCTACCTACCCTAAGGAATTCGTCTGTGTAAATGTCCTTTAAAGGAGTGCCATCCCACCATTGAGAGGTAGGTAGCACCACCGTTGGAGTTGTTCGGGTCAATTAGAGGTTAGGGACGTGGTGATCACCAGAGCAATGGGAAGACACCTTAGAAGCTACCCTCATGCCAGGTTCCCGGATCATGAGGACTTACTAAGACATCCTCTACTCGACGATCACCTTTCGAGGCAAGGCAACAGTGAGGCGTACCCTAGGGGTGGTGTGTGATTTATGTGTCGTTTTCGGATATTTTATCTTGTCATGTCACGGGTGATCTACGCGTTTGTTTTTATTTTGTCATTCATTCTTGCATGCCATTATTAACAGTTAAAAAATTTGCGGAAATTAAAATTCCTAAACTATTACAAAGGCGCGGGTCCACATCGCCAAAATTAAAATCCAGGACCCGATTTGATAGAAAATAAATAAAGGAAAATGCGAGAAATAAAGTGTCCGAGTTTACAAGGCTTTGGGAGAGTTACATTAATATTATAAGAAATAAAATGAAATGCGCGAATCGAATTAAAATTGGAAGCGAGGGCGTTGGACCCTTTTTAATGAAATTAAATTATGATTATTAAATTAATAAAATTAAAATGAAAAGAAATTGTTTTTTTGAGATTTTTTGTATTTATGAATCTTTATGAGAAAAATTAAATGAAATTAAAATATTAACCCTAATTCTAGTTGTTTTTTTAATTTATTAAGAAAACATGTTAACATTAAACCTAAAATTAATCTAATTATTTACATGGTAATTTAATTACATAAAATAATATTCAATAATTAATTATGGTGAAAAAGAGAAAAAAGAAGAATAAAAGTAATTAAAACCTAATTCTACAAATTTTAAGGTTATTAGAAAAAATATTAAAATTAAACCTAGAACTAAATTAAATGATATAATTTATTTACAAAGAAAAATAACATTAAATAAAAATACTTATTTTTTGTCTTTTTTCTGATTTTTATATTGTTTTTTATGTTTTTTTTTTATGAAAAATTAAATCAAAGAATTAAAGGAAATTAATTAAAACAAAGAAAAGGAAAATATAAAAAAGAATAAAAGAAACAAACCCTAGGGGTTCTGTCCCCCAATTTGGAGGTGTAACCTTAGCAATTCTGGCCCAATTATGTCAAGCCCTTTTGACTTTTTCAGGATGCGTGTGGGTTCTTTGACTCATGTCCATGATGATCTCCAAAGCATAACCCTTTGATTGATCTTGCTAAACACGTGGCAAACCCTGGAAGATGGATGTATGGTGGTCGCTTGCATAGAAACTGCACAGAAGCATTAATAGAAAAATATTATTGAAAGGGAGGGGGACCTGGGGTTCGAACCCAGGTCCTAGAGGTTACCAATACCAAGCCTTGCCACTGAAGCTCTTCACGCGCGTTGTATATTGTATAGGAGACAAATAATATAAGATAAAACAAATGGTTAGTGGAACTTTAGCGCGAAAATTCAAATGAACCACTTATGCCTTGACACTTCATCAACTTCCCCGTTTTGCTTTTTTCCCTGAAATATAAAAGAGGTTAACGGGGGTTTTAAACCCCCCCAAAATATGCATTTTTTAATAATAGCGAACAGGCCATGGTATCACATAAATTAGGCGCGAGGGTTGCTTTAGAATCATCCAAGCATGCTGAATTCAACCATGGTATCATGGTGTCTCAATTTTACAGTAGCTAGAAACGCCTAAATTGAAACTTGAAGAACCCTAGCTGGCTCTAATGGAGAAATCGTGCACAGTGCTTAAAAACTCAATCAAATCATGTAGTTAGCTTTAGAATCAATCAATGAACGCAAATCAAATATTAAAAATTACTAAAAACGCATGAATCATGATGCAAGAATGTGAAAAAAATTCTGTACAGGACGCGATTGTTCTCACGTTTCTTGGTGTTAGAGCTTATGGTTTTGATTCAAACTCCTTCCTTGAGGTCTCAGCAAGACAATGGAACAATTATTTTGGCTTGAATCGCCCTAGAACCTAGTTTTCAGTTTTGGAATTTTGGTAAAAAAACTCAAGTTTGGTTATGGATTTCTGGCGCAGCTGGGAGGTTCTTGGCATCAGGGTTTGCATTAGGCTTATGTATAGAATGATTAGGGTTGGAAATTTGGTCCAAAGAATCCTTGAATTGATGAGAAAATATTTGATTTTCCATGCCATAATTTTCCAATCTTTTCATGCATATTTGCTACCAAATCATGTTCAATCACATGGATTCTTTCCCTATCTAATAATGCACGAAAATCTGAAGTTATCCTATGCACAAAAAGATTTGATTGACTTGCTTTGATATTTTTCACATATTTATTTTAATTAAATGAATTATTAATAATTAAAAATCCAAATAAATAAATAAAAATAATAAAAAACTTCCCTTTGGGCCAAATGGTCGTGCACATGCTTTGGATGATGATTCTTGGAAGAAAAAGAGGCCCATTAGCAATTTTAAGACTTTTGAAGCAATGTTGACTTTTCAAAATATCCAAAAATTTCCCAACTTCCACAAGGCATATCTTGCTCAATTTTTAAGATTTGCTCATGTTCTTGGACATTTTGGAAAGGTCTTTGAGTCCTCTAACCAATGTCTTTGGTCCCTTGTCATTTTGATTTACCAATCTCAAGTTATGGCCTTTGACTTAAAGTCCCTTTTTGTTGACTTTTGAAAATGACCTATAATGTTGAAATTGATAACTTTTTGTGAGAGCATTTCTTGGACTTGAAGAGTGAAGAGGAGTTGTAGGAAATGTCTTTCTCTTCAAAATGAGCTTTGGATGGAATTTTTCTGATAATCCATGTGAAAGTTATGCCTTGGTCAAGTTACAGTTGACTTTTTCAACTGTCCAAATATGGAAAGTTTTGCATCTTGAGACTTTTTGAGCCAAGCTTTGAGAATCATGATCAAGAATTGATCAAATGATGTTTGTGGCTTCAAAATGAGATGTTGACCAAAAATTTGAACTTTTGACTGTCAAATGACCATTTTGCCCCTACAGTTGACTGTAGTGCAATTAGGGTTTTTGACTGTGCAATTTTGTGCTGTAAGTCTTGAAACTTGGCATGAGGATGCTTGACCATGTTTGTAGGCATATGGGACTTGATTGGACCCTTGGAAACTTCATTTACTTTGTCAGAACCAAAACCCTAATTTTGACTGTTAGGAGGCCCTTGAACTGTGCAACCCTTGAGGAGATTTTGAAGCTTGCTCTTTGCAATTCTTGAAGAATATGGAAGGGAAAATTTTGGGGTACAACAGTTGCCCCTGTTCAATCTTCTTAGACCTGAGGATGCAGATTGGCTGACGTGCCTTTCGTAATCCGAAGGTGGAAGATGATTGAACACTAGAGTGCCCAGAAATTTGCGCTCACATAGTAGTGTGATGATGGGAATGGGCTTATAGATGCCATTTGGAGATTGATGGATAGGATGATGGGCTTATATATGCCATGCTGAGAGATGATGGATGGTGGATGGGCTTATAGATGCCATCTGGATGTTGATCGCGTAAGAGATTCCTTAGCGAGAACTTGCGTACCTGCAAAAGAAAGATGATTACCTGACCTGTTACAGGAACTGGTCTTCAGACTCTTTGTATGGATGTGTCCTGACTGGTTACAGGAACTGAATCTGGATTTTCGAAAGGTGATGGATGAACCAGGGATGGTTACTACCTCAACAGGAACAGGGAGAGAACCTTGGGCAATTACTACCTCAACAGGAACGCTGAGAGAATCTGGGGACGATTACTACCTCCGCAGTATCGGGGAGAGAACCATAGGCGACTTCAACCTCAACAGTAATCATTGAGAGAATCTTGGACGACTTCAACCTCAACAGTAATCATTGAGAAAATCTTGGGCGACTTCAACCTCAACAGTAATCATTGAGAGAATTTTGGGGCGATTACTACCTCAACAATATCATTGAGAGAATCTTGGGTATCTTCTACTTCAATAGTAACGCTGAGAGAATCTTGGGGCGATTACTACCTCCGCAGTAACGGGGAGAGAACCACAGGCGACTACAACCTCAACAGTAATCATTGAGAGAATCTTGGATATCTTCTATTGAGTCTTTATCAGGAAAATCTGTTAGGGGTCGATTTAGCTGGACTAGAGAAGGCCTTTGACTGGCTAAGAAACAGAAAAATCTTATGGTCGATTTAACTGAACCGGTCTAGGTCTTGAAATCTTCAACTGGATAAGAAACAGGGAGATCTTAGGGTCGATCTGACTGAACCAGAGAAGGCCTTGGACTGGATAAGAAACAGAAAAATCTTAGGGTTAATTTAACTGAACCGGTCTAGGTCTTGAAATCTTCAACTGGATAAGAAACAGGGAGATCTTAGGGTCGATCTAACTGAACCAGAGAAGGCCTTGGACTGGATAAGAAACAGAAAAGTCTTAGGGTCGACTTAACTGAACCGGTCTAGGTCTTGAAATCTTCAATTGGATAAGAAACAGAGAGATCTTAGGGTCGATCTGACTGAACCAGAAAAGGCCTTTGATTGGATAAGAAACAGAAAAATCTTAGGGTCGATTTAACTGAACTGGTCTAGGTCTTGAAAATAGCTGAGAACTTAACTGAATTCTTCCTGAAAGGTAAAAGTCAGTCATATGCAAGGCATGATATGAATCAAGCGATGACGTTCTCAATATAAATGAGATTTGTAAGATGTGATGCATAGATGCATGCTATAATGGATGGAAATGTGATGTTTATGTATGTTTTTGTCGTCTAGGAAAGTAAATCCTTGACGGGTGCCAGGAAGTCATATCCTGGGCTGATGTTGAAGAAAGATTTTGCTTCCGTTGGGGATGATAGTTGCAAGAATACCAGTAGGAGAAGATAAATCCGTTGGGGAATAAACTTGGCGAATGGATTACTCTGCGGGGAGAAAAGTACTCTAACGATCTTGCTGGGAAGCAATACTCTGTGGGGAGAGAGATACTTTGATGAGCTCTTGATAATAACTTGCCGGGGATACCATTGTTGTGCTAGAAGTGTTAATAGACTTCGCTGGGGATAAGAAGACTTCGTCGAGGACACTCTTTCTGTGGCTTTTGGCTGAGGATAACCCAGTTATATCCTGGTGAGGAAATAACTCTTTGAATAAAGCCGGGGGACGTGTTCGTGCTCTGCGAGGATAAGCTTCCAGAATCTACTGGGGATAAGCTTACTGCTGGGGAGATGATTCCAACTTTCCTGGGGAACTAGATTGGACTCTCCTGGGGAAGTTTTGAACTGTACCGGGGAAGTGATTCCACTGAATGTTTGATATACCGCCGGGGAACAATCTTTAGACCAAGATTGCCGGGGATGCTTGTTAAGAATGCATGTACTGCTGGAGAATGTTGAGATCTGCGGGAGGATACCCAACTTCCTTAAGTTTGATAGTAGCTTTGCTTGAGAAGAGTGTATTGACTTGCTGGCTCACTCTCTGGGGAATTGGGATGTACCGGTTATGTTCTTTAATTGAACCTACCTTGGTACCTTAGAGGACAGAACAATTAGATTGCTTAGACAATTCTTTATTGCCCATGTTTCTAATATTACCTTTAGTTAATCCTTTGTTTCGTATGCGAATATTTATGAGTTAGCAAATTATTGTCAATGCATATATCACAAATTGAACCTTGGACGTTCTTCGCAAAACAAAACAGAAAAAGAAAAACAATTGGCAATTTTAACTGAAAAGTGATTTTTGTATTGATTTTGAATTTGCCTGTAAAATAGGCGTTTATGTACAAGAGGATGACGTCCTAGTAAGAGAACGCCGCCGAACAAAAGAGTTTATACAAATTTTGTATATAAGAGAAAATAAAACAGCTGTGTGAAATAAATGATCCCACTGGGTTTCAACTCTGCTATTGCCCTTATATCTCCGAGCGTCTCATCACTTGATGACCTTGGTTGAAGATGAAGCTGACCGATCGATGTCGTCTGAACTTGACGTAGATACCAGATTCTGGATGCAAAGTGATCCAATGAGACATAGTATTACGCTTTCATCCCTAACTTTTTCCTGGACCGCCCTTTCGGGTTTTCAGTCCACCGGGATACCCATTTTTTCCCAAGCCGCCTTTTCAGGTTTTCGACTTGCCGGGTGTACAGATTTTTTCATTTCATCCCTTCATTTTGCCCGAACCCTTTTGGTTCTCCGGGAAGCCCTAATTTTTGCCTAGGCATGTCAGCCTAGCGGGTCTTTTTTCATGCGTAGTATCTTTTTACTATGTCTGCATTGGCGGGGTGAGGAAGGTTGTCACCATCCATGTTGGTTAGAATCATGGCTCCTCCTGAGAACACATGTTTAACCACAAATGGCCCTTCGTACGTAGGGGTCCATTTGCCCCTTGGATCACTCTGAGGAAGGATGATTCGCTTGATTACCAGATCCCCAACTTGATACTCTTGTGGTCTGACCTTTTTGTTAAATTCCCTGATCATTCGTTTTTGGTACGTCTGACCATGACAAATAGCAGCAAGTCTCTTTTCATTAATAAGGTTTAGCTGATCAAGTCGTGTCTGGATCCAATCATCTTCGTTCAGATTTGCATCCTTCATTATCCGGAGAGAGGGTATTTGCACTTCGATCGGTAAGACTGCCTCCATACCATAGACCAAGGAGAACGGAGTTGCCCCGGTTGACGTCCTGGCTGAGGTACGGTACCCGTGTAGAGCGAACGGTAACATCTCGTGCCAATCTTTATAAGTCACTGTCATCTTCTGCATGATTTTCTTGATATTTTTATTTGCTGCTTCTACAGCCCCATTCATCTTCGGTCTGTAGGGAGAAGAGTTATGGTGCTGTATCTTAAACTGCTCGCAGAGCTCAGTGATCATCTTGTTATTGAGATTGGTACTGTTGTCTGTAATAATTCTTTCTGGGACGCCGTATCGACAGATCATATTATGCCGAATGAACCGTGCCACAACCGTCTTGGTTACCGTAGCGTAGGAAGCTGCTTCGACCCACTTCGTGAAATAATCAATCGCTACAAGGATGAAGCGATGCCCGTTGGACGCTGTTGGTTTAATCTCACCAATCATGTCTATGCCCCACATTGCAAACGGCCAAGGCGCAGTCAAAACATTTAGAGGAACTGGAGGAACATGCACTTTGTCTGCATAAATCTGGCATTTATGGCATGTCCGGGAATGTTGGTAGCAGTCAGCTTCCATGGTGGACCAGAAATACCCTGCCCGAAGGATCTTCTTTGCCATAGTGTGTCCACTGGAATGTGTACCAAAGGTCCCTTCATGTAGTTCTTCCATGATCCTTTCTACTTCCGTCTTGTCCACACAACGCAGTAAGGTCGAATCATGGTTTCGCTTGTACAAGATGCCGTTGCTAAGGAAGAACTTCGCTGCGAACCTTCTCAGAAATTTTTTATCATTGACAGACGCACCTTCAGGGTATTCCTGAGCTTCCAGATATATCTTCACCTCATGGTACCAAGGCTTCTAAGTCACCAGTTCAGTCTCGAGATCACAACAGTATGCCGGTTCGTCCAGTTTCCAGATGATGATATGGGGAGCCTCATTGTCCCATTTGACCTTGAACATATAAGACATTGTAGCTAACGCGTCCGCCAGCTGATTCTCCTCTCTTGGGAAGTGTTCAAAGGTTATCTTCGTGAAGTGGGGAATCAAGGTCAACACACATTCTTTGTAAGGAATAAGATTCGGATGTTTCGTATCCCACTCTCCTTTGATCTGATTGATCACGAGGGCGGAATCTCCAAAGACACTCAGAAACTTGATCCTTAGGTCGATCGCAGCTTGAAGACCCATGATGCATGCCTCATACTCCGCCATGTTGTTGGTGCAGTTGAAACATAGTCGGGCAGTAAGTGGAGTATGAGTGCCTTGAGGTGATATGATTATAGCGCCGATGCCGTTACCCAAAGCGTTGGAGGCCCCGTCAAAGTGCATAGACCATCGGGATCCTTCCTCAGGTCCTTCATCCGGTCCAGGTATTTCACAGTCAGTCACTATCATGATGCTTTCGTCAGGAAACTCGAAGTTCATTGACTGATAGTCGTCTACGGCTTGATGTGCCAAGTGGTCTGCCAATACACTTCCCTTGATGGCTTTCTGGGTTGTGTACTGAATGTCGTATTCCGTCAAGATCATTTGCCATCTTGCTATTCTCCCAGAAAGAGCAGGCTTTTCGAATATGTACTTTATAGGATCCATCTTTGAGATCAACAAGGTAGTGTGAGTCAGCATATACTGTCTCAGCCGGCGAGAAGCCCATACCAAAGCGCATCAATTTTCTCGAGCAGTGAGTATCGGGTCTCACAGTCGGTAAACTTTTTGCTAAGGTAATAAATGGCATGCTCTTTTCGGCCAGACTGGTCATGCTGCCCCATCACACACCCCATTGAGTTGTCAAGCACTGTCAGGTATAGTATCAGAGGTCTCCCTTCAACCGGTGGCATAAGGATGGGTGGTTCTTGGAGATACTCTTTGATTCTGTCAAAAGCAGCCTGACATTCATCATTCCAACGTACTACCTGATCTTTCTTCAGTAGCTTGAAGATTGGCTCACAGGTAGCAGTCAGGTGTGAGATGAACCGAGCAATGTAATTTAGGCGTCCTAAAAAGCCTCTGACCTCCTTCTCTGTCTTAGGAACTGGCATCTCTTGAATAGCCTTGACCTTGGCAGGGTCCACTTGAATATCCTTATCACTTACAACGAAGCCTAGCAACTTTCCAGATCTTACCCCGAAGGTGCACTTGTTCGGGTTCAACCTCAGCTTGTACAACTTCAGACGGTCAAACAATTTCTGCAGATGATCTAAGTGTTCTTCCTCAGTTTGGGACCTTGCGATCATGTCGTCAACATACACCTCTATCTCATGATGGATCATGTCATGAAATAAAGCAACCATGGCACGTTGGTAGGTTGCCCCATCATTTTTCAGTCCAAAAGGCATGACCTTGTAGCAGAAGGTGCCCCACTGAGTAACAAAGGTAGTCTTTTCCATATCTTCAGGAGCCATCTTGATCTGATTGTAACCTCAGAAACCATCCATGAAAGAGAACACCTTATACTGAGTAGTATTGTCAACAAGGACATCAATGTGAGGTAGGGGGAAGTCATCCTTGGGGCTGGCCCTGTTCAGATCCCTGTAGTCGACACACATTCTGACCTTACCATCCTTCTTTGGTACCGGCACCACATTAGCAACCCACTGAGGGTAAGAAGTCACTGCGAGGAACCCGGCATCAAACTGTTTCATAACCTCGGCTTTGATCTTTTCAGACATCTCTGGACGCATACGGTGGACCTTTTGCTTAACCGGAGGGCAGCCTTCCTTAGTAGGCAAGTGATGGACCACAATCTCGGTATCCAACCCGGGCATGTCTTCGTAGGACCAGGCAAAGATCTCCATATAATTATGTAGCATCTTAGTCAACCGTTGCTTCACGCTGAGCTCTAGGTTGGCACCAATCTTTACCTCTTTTCTATCTGCCTTAGTACCCAGATTTATTGTCTCCAATGGCTCTTCGTGTGGTTGAATTGCCCTCTCATCCTGGAGTAACAGTCTTGCAAGCTCGCCAGGCACTTCACAATCATCTTCACCTTCGTCTTCGGCTAAGTTGATTGGATTTTCGAAGTCATAACTGGCAGTAGCAGAGTCGTTACCAGTGAGATCCAGAGTGGATTGAAACCTGTATGAGTGAGTGTGTGTAAATACAGCTGTTTTGCAATATGTAAAGAAAGGAAAGAAAGAAAAGGAGCATAAGATTTGAAATGCGAGAAAACGTCCAAGATCTTTATTCATGATATATGAAATGACAATTTATATGCCCTCACAAATGAAGCCACGGTGCCCCGGGTAAGACACCGGGCCATAGAGTTTTAATTGTTTATTACAAATAACAAAACATAGGAATTCATTACTCAGTAACAAGGGAAACAGGTAGATTGTCCTTTGCACTCCAATTGTTAGGTCCACTGTCGGTTGCCGGGTAAATCCAGCTATCAAACTCAGCTTCATCCATTTCATCCTCGTCCCCAACAACATTCACTCCATGAGCAGGCAGGGGAGCTGTCACCATATTAGGCTTCTCAGATGCCTCAAATTGTACCTCCTTGGCGTCAATAAGGTCCTGCAGCTTGTTCCTTAAGGCCCAACAGTCATCAGTGGAATGCCCCGGGCTATCGGAGTGATAAGCACAGCGGGCATTCGGATTGTATTTGGGGGAAGCAGTATTCACAACTTTAGGGGCCTCTCTGACAGTCACTAGATTGGTGGACAGCAACTGTGGCAAGATCTGCGATAGGGTCATACTCAAACGGGTGAACTCCCTTCTAGGTCTTTCAGCCCTTTGAGGATTGGTTTGCCGAGGCGCGACAGCAGGCTTAGCAATCATTACCGCACTGACAGATTGGCGGCGCTCAGATTTCTCCTGTCTTCTAGACCCGTATACAGCACTAGCCTCCTTCTTGAAGGGTTTCTTCTTAGAACTTGTAGATGCACCCTTCGGAATCTTACCAGACTTCAACCCAGCCTCAATTCTCTCTCCAGTCAGAATAAGATCAGTGAACCCAGCAGAAGAATTCCCAATAAGATAGTTGAAAAATGGCCCAGATAGGGTCCCCAAGAACATGTCTACCAACTCCCGATCAGTCAACGGAGGCTGCACCCTGCCAGCCAGATCCCTCCACTTCTGAGCGTACTCTTTAAAACCTTCACTTGAACCTAACGACATACCCTGGAGTTGGGTACGTGTAGGGGCAAGGTCGGCATTATATTGATACTGCTTATAGAAAGCAGTAGCCAACTCCTCCCAGTTATGAACCTTGGTCCCATCCAGCTGATAGAACCATTGGAGATGAGTCCTTGAAAGACTCTCCTGGAAGAAGTGGATCCACAAGTTCTTATCCACTGAGTACGGTTGAATCTTCCACACATAAGACCTGAGGTGTAGCTTGGGACAAGATGCCCCGTCATACTTGGTAAAGGATGGTGCTTTGAACTTATGAGGAATGATCACACCAGTAGACAAACCCAAATCTCCAAAATCCAGCCCAGGCACTTGTTGTATCTCCATAGCATTCAGTCTGTCCTCCAACTGCTTGTATCTGTCTTCTGCAGGAGGATACTGCTCCTCATCTAAATCAGTCTCGTTGTCGGAGACTACCGGACTAGGACCTTTTTCCCCTTGGGGGGTACCCTTGCCTATAGAAGAACCAGCCTCTTCATTCTGCAGAGTGTTGCCAAACCTTCGGCCCGAGTTAAAAAGAACAGTTCTTCCCTTCTTCTTCTTCTCCTTCTTCAGGAGCAGAGCCTTCAGCTCTTCTTGGCCCTGAGCCAAACCCATGATTAGTTCCTGAAATTGCGCATTCTGCGCCTGAAGAGCCTTGATGGACATCTCAGTTGATGATGAGTCAGGATTCATGATGCTGAAATAAACAGCGAAGAATGGTAAGCAACCTGAAAAGAAGAAAACCTGTTATGCACATGATGAATGATATGTGTTTATGCAATGCATTCAAGGGTTCGAAAGTTCAAATTTGTTGTAGACAAAAAAGAACACACGTTATCATTAAGGGAATAATTGTTCAGTACATCAAAGCCTCATGGGCACAAATTACAAAGCAAATCAATCCCAAAAGACACTACGCATCCTCTTTGGAGCTATGTAGGTGTTGAGATTCCTCTCCTCATGCAACAGGCGGGTGAGTTCCAAGACCTTCTTTTCACTAGCATGTAGACTGGTCTCAAAAGAATTCCGTTCTTCCTTAAGCTGGATCCAACTCTTCTGCATTTCCTCCCAGGATGTGGGCATGTCAGGATGCTGAATGGTGTGGGACACCTCTCCTTCCAAGACTGGCTCTTTGATCACTGGGAGCATATGAGGATATGGCATCACTAACTTCTGGGAGCGGGCTCGTACCCACTTGAGATAAGGTTCCAATGGGATGGAATTCCTGTGCCCCAGTGTCTTACTGTCTATCCTACTGGGCATCCTCCAAGCACTGATAAATCTCTGGCGAAGTCCTTGTGCATCATTGTCGAAGTCAAAAACTATGTCAGGAATTAACATGTCATGAGGGCCATCCCTCCGAGCATAACCAAACTGTCTCCAAGCCAAGCATGGGTTGTAAGTAATACCTCCTCTGATTCCAAGTAAAGGAACATTAGGGTACTCCCCGCAACGATCAATGATAGTGATATCCTCTCGGGACCGAGGGCACCAATGTATATCTGCATGTGTAAGAGTCATCAACCGTTGTGACCATCTCAAACCTCGCTCGTTCTTCAAAACTGATTGTGGAAGGTGAGAAATAAACCACCTTCCTAGGAGAGAAGTGCAACACATAAGGACACCTCTTTTTCTCATGGTTCGAGTGTAACATGAGTGAAGGATGTCTCCCAGCAACGTAGGTATAGGATTCCTGGACATGAAGATCTGGACAGCACTGATATCTATAAGATGATCTGGGTTAGGGAACAACACCAAACCATAGACAAGGAGGGCCACAACCTCTTCAAAAGCTTGTAAGTCAAGGGAGTTCCAACATTCATGAGCCTTCTCAAATAGAAACCTGGCTAAGAACCCTTTGATACCACTTCTAACTTCCCAATGTCCCTTGAGATCAGATGACTGTAGGTGTAAGGCTATAGCAATCTCTTCAAGCTTTGGTTCCTTTTCCGTACCGTTGTAGGGTAGTTGATCAAGGATAGGGATCTTAAGGAGCCGGGAGAACTCCTCCAATGTAGGTACCAGCTGATAATCCAAGAAGGTGAAACAGTGATGTAGAGGGTCAAAGAATTGGAACAGGACCTTTATCATATCTTCCTCAATGTTGGTATTGACCAAGCTGATGAGTCTTCCATGTCTTTCACTGAATGAAGAGCTCTCGGGAATCCTGGATATAAGCTCCTTAAGCTGAGGAGGGACCCTTACAAGACTGATTTGAATTGTCTTTCTGCGAACAGTTTCCATGTCCTACAAAACAAGAACAAAGATGAAGATTCGAACCCCTGAAATGGTTAGTCAATGCATATGATGCTGGATGATGTCATGATGCTATGATTAAACACACCACAAATATTTACAAAGAAAAACATGTAAGGCACACAAGTCACACAAGACAAGCCCTTAAGGTTTAGGCCAGCATGGGGTCTGGGTATTACCCTCTTGAAGTTGGTGGGTTCAACCTGTCCTATTAGAAGTAACCGGGTTCTAAGGGTCCCGATATCACAGGATTACTTTCATTGTTCATCGTTTCGATTTAGCCACTGAACTGGCGACCGAAATATTCCAGGAAAGCAACCCTCAATTGAGTGTAGTATCGAGTATCAACCAACCTCGGACTGCACCAAAGTCAGTTATCTCACTACCCTAAAGAGGCCAAGATAGTTCAATTAAGGTTCCTAAGGTCTGTTGATGCTTCATGACACCACGCGGAGGCCCCGTACTCTCCTTGACTGAACTCAAGGGTTACTGGTACACACCAAAGTGCCACATCAACGTAGCAGACTGTTTCAACCATGTCGGTATACCCCACACAGTTCCCTCACAGCCTTGTTGCTACTTTCTAAGAAGGTATCCCCCAGATCCGGGTTAGGATCTATAGAACTCCCAAGATAGTCCCACAATTTAAAGCAAGCAAAGCAATACAATTGAAAACACAATTATGAACTAACCCTAAGGTACACCTCACTTTATAAAGTTTATCCCCAGCAGAGTCGCCAGTTCTGTGATTGGTGGATCTGGAACTGACTGTTTTAACGCTGGTTCGCGAAATGTCGCGGAAGCAAGAGTCTCCACCGTCTTTTATTTTCTCCAAATGGAAAGGACAAAAGCACAGAAAAATTCCTTATAGAGATTGCTCTCGGTTCGGGAGGTAGGTTATAGAAAGGGAAGGTGTTAGCACCCTTTCTATCCATGGTTATCCATGGGCTCTTAGATACTTGCTCATTTGTGTTTTCAAAAATGGTTTGTTTGCTTTTCAACTGTGGGTTTTTAAAAAGTTTCTTTGAAAATTCCAGTTCGACTCTTGTATCGGTCCTCAAGAGTGTTTGAAAATTTGCTTTCGAAAGCTTTTTGTAAATGTGTTGGTGTGAAAAGTATTTTTGATTTGTTTTGAAATTAGAGCAAGTATATAGAGTCGTCTACCTACCCTAAGGAATTCGTCTGTGTAAATGTCCTTTAAAGGAGTGCCATCCCACCATTGAGAGGTAGGTAGCACCACCGTTGGAGTTGTTCGGGTCAATTCGAGGTTAGGGACGTGGTGATCACCAGAGCAATGGGAAGACACCTTAGAAGCTACCCTCATGCCAGGTTCCCGGATCATGAGGACTTACTAAGACATCCTCTACTCGACGGTCACCTATCGAGGCTAGGCAACAGTGAGGCGTACCCTATAGGTGGTGTGTGATTTGTGTGTCGTTTTCGGATATTTTATCTTGTCATGTCACGGGTGAGCTACGCGTTTGTTTTTATTTTGTCATTCATTCATGCATGCCATTATTAACAGTTAAAAAAATTGCGGAAATTAAAATTCCTAAACTATTACAAAGGCGCGGGTCCACATCGCCAAAATTAAAATCCAGGACCCGATTTGACAGAAAATAAATAAAGGAAAATGCGAGAAATAAAGTGTCTGAGTTTACAAGGCTTTGGGAGAGTTACATTAATATTATAAGAAATAAAATGAAATGCGCAAATCGAATTAAAATTGGAAGCGAGGGCGTTGGACCCTTTTTAATGAAATTAAATTATGATTATTAAATTAATAAAATTAAAATGAAAAGAAATTGTTTTTTTGAGATTTTTTGTATTTATGAATCTATATGAGAAAAATTAAATGAAATTAAAATATTAACCCTAATTCTAGTTGTTTTTTAATTTATTAAGAAAACATGTTAACATTAAACCTAAAATTAATCTAATTATTTACATGGTAATTTAATTACAAAAAATAATATTCAATAATTAATTATGGTGAAAAAGAGAAAAAAGAAGAATAAAAGTAATTAAAACCTAATTCTAAAAATTTTAAGGTTATTAGAAAAAATATTAAAATTAAACCTAGAACTAAATTAAATGATATAATTTATTTACAAAGAAAAATAACATTAAATAAAAATACTTATTTTTTGTCTTTTTTCTGATTTTTATATTGTTTTTTATGTTTTTTTTTTATGAAAATATTAAATCAAAGAATTAAAGGAAATTAATTAAAACAAAGAAAAGGAAAATATAAAAAAGAATAAAAGAAGCAAACCCTAGGGGTTCTGTCCCCCAATTTGGAGGTGTAACCTTAGCAATTCTGGCCCAATTATGTCAAGCCCTTTTGACTTTTTCAGGATGCGTGTGGGTTCTTTGACTCATGTCCATGATGATCTCCAAAGCATAACCCTTTGATTGATCTTGCTAAACGCGTGGCAAACCCTGGAAGATGGATGTATGGTGGTCGCTTGCATAGAAACTGCACAAAAGCATTAATAGAAAAATATTATTGAAAGGGAGGGGGACCTGGGGTTCGAACCCAGGTCCTAGAGGTTACCAATACCAAGCCTTGCCACTGAAGCTCTTCACGCGCGTTGTATATTGTATAGGAGACAAATAATATAAGTTAAACAAATGGTTAGTGGAACTTTAGCGCGAAAATTCAAACGAACCACTTATGCCTTGACAATTCATCATCTTCCCCGTTTTGCTTTTTTCCCTGAAATATAAAAGAGGTTAATGGGGGTTTTAAACCCCCCCAAAATATGCATTTTTTAATAATAGCGAACAGGCCATGGTATCACATAAATTAGGCACGAGGGTTGCTTTAGAATCGTCCAAGCATGCTGAATTCAACCATGGTATCATGGTGTCTCAATTTTACAGTAGCTAGAAATGCCTAAATTGAAACTTGAAGAACCCTAGCTGGCTCTAATGGTGAAATTGCGCACAGTGCTTAAAAACTCAATCAAATCATGTAGTTAGCTTTAGAATCAATCAACAAACACAAATCAAATATTAAAAATTACTAAAAACGCATGAATCATGATGCAAGAATGTGAAAAAAATTATGTACAGGACGCGATTGTTCTCACGTTTCTTGGTGTTATAGCTTATGGTTTTGATTCAAACTCCTTCCTTGAAGTCTCAGCAAGACAATGGAACAATTATTTTGGCTTGAATCGCCCTAGAACCTAGTTTTTAGTTTTGGAATTTTTGTCAAAAAACTCAAGTTTGGTTATGGATTTCTGGCGCAGCTGGGAGGTTCTTGGCATCAGGGTTTGCATTAGGCTTATGTATAGAATGATTAGGGTTGGAAATTTGGTCCAAAGAATCCTTGAATTGATGAGAAAATATTTGATTTTCCATGCCATAATTTTCCAATCTTTTCATGCATATTTGCTACCAAATCATGTTCAATCACATGGATTCTTTCCCTATCTAATAATGCACGAAAATCTGAAGTTATCCTATGCACAAAAAGATTTGATTGACTTGCTTTGATATTTTTCACATATTTATTTTAATTAAATGAATTATTAATAATTAAAAATCCAAATAAATAAATAAAAATGATAAAAAACTTCCCTTTGGGCCAAATGGTCGTGCACATGCTTTGGATGATGATTCTTGGAAGAAAAAGAGGCCCATTAGCAATTTTAAGACTTTTGAAGCAATGTTGACTTTTCAAAATATCCAAAAATTTCCCAACTTCCACAAATCATATCTTGCTCAATTTTTAAGCTTTGCTCATGTTCTTTGACATTTTGGAAAGGATTTTGAGTCCTCTAACCAATGTCTTTAGTCCCATGTCATTTTGATTTACCAATCTCAAGTTATGACCTTTGACTTAAAGTCCCTTTTTGTTGACTTTTGAAAATGACCTATAATGTTGAAATTGATAACTTTTTGTGAGGTCATTTCTTGGACTTGAAGTGTGAAGAGGAGTTGTAGGAAATGTCTTTATCTTCAAAATGAGCTTTGGATGGAATTTTACTGATAATCCATGTGAAAGTTATGCCTTGGTAAAGTTACAGTTGACTTTTTCAACTGTCCAAATATGGAAACTTTTGCATCTTGAGACTTTTTGAGCCAAGCTTTGAGAATCATGATCAAGCATTGATCAAATGATGTTTGTGGCTTCAAAATGAGATGTTGACCAAAAATTTGAACTTTTGACTGTCAAATGACCATTTTGCCCCTACAGTTGACTGTAGTGCAATTAGGGTTTTTGACTGTGCAATTTTGTGCTGTAAGTCTTGAAACTTGGCATGAGGATGCTTGACCATGTTTGTAGGCATATGGGACTTGATTGGACCCTTGGAAACTTCATTTACTTTTTCAGAACCAAAACCCTAATTTTGACTGTTAGGAGGCCCTTGAACTGTGCAACCCTTGAGGAGATTTTGAAGCTTGCTCTTTGCAATTCTTGAAGAATATGGGAGGGCAAATTTTGGGGTACAACAACAAGGCTACCTTCCATTGGAATAACAAAAATCACGACAACAAACTACCTTCAATTATGACAAAGCTACCATCCAATGGAGTAAAAAAATCTCGACAACAGACTACCTTCCATAATGACAAGGCTACCATCCATTGGAGTAACAAAAATCTCGAAAACAAACTACCTTCCATAAAGACTAGGCTACCATCCATTGGAATAAAAAAAATCTCGACAACAGACTACCTTCCATAATGACACGGCTACCATAAATTATAGTAACAAAAATCTGAACAACATACTACCTTCCATAATGACAAGGCTACCATCCATTGGAGTAACAAAAATATCAACAAGAGACTACCTTCCATAATGACAAGGCTACCATCCACTGGAGTACCATAAATCTCGACAACAAACTACATTCTATAATGACAAGGCTTCCATCTATTGGAGTAATAAAAATCTCGAAAACAGACTACCTTCCATAAAGACTAGGCTACCATCCATTGGAATAACAAAAATCTCGACACCAGACTACCTTCCATAATGACAAGGCTACAATACATTGTAGTAACAAAAATCTAAACAACAGACTACCTTCTATAATGACAAGGCTACCATCCAATGGAGTAACAAAAATCATGACAACAGACTACCTTCTATAATGACAAGGCTACCTTCCATTGGAATAACAAAAATCTCGACAACAAACTACCTTCAATTATGAAAAGGCTACAATCCAATGTAGTAACAAAAATCTCTCCAACATAGTACCATCCATAATTACAAGGCTACCATCCATTGGAATAATAAAAATCTCGACAACAAACTATCGTCCAGAATCACAAGGCTACCATCCATTGGAGTAACAAAAATCACGACAACATACTACCTTCCATAATGACAAGGCTACCTTCCATTGGAATAACAAAAATCTCGACAACAAACTACCTTCAATTATGACAAAGCTACAATCCAATGGAGTAACAAAAATCTCGAAAACAAACTACCTTCCATAAAGACTAGGCTTCCATCCATTGGAATAAAAAAAATCTCGACAACAGACTACCTTCCATAATGACAAGGCTACCATACATTGTAGTAACAAAAATATGAACAACAGACTACCTTCCATAATGACAAGGCTACCATCCATTGGAGTATCAAAAATATCAACAATATACTACCTTCCATAATGACAAGGCTACCATCCATTGGAGTACCAAAAATCTCGATAACAAACTACCTTCTATAATGACAAGGCTACCATCCATTGGAGTAACAAAAATCTCGAATACAAATTACCTTCCATAAAGACTAGGCTACAATCCAATGGAATAACAAAAATCTCGACAATAGACTACCTTCCATAATGATAAGGCTACCATATATTGTAGTAACAAAAATCTGAACAACAGACTACCTTCCATAATGACAAGGCTACCATCCATTGGAGTTACAAAAATATCAACAAGAAACTACCTTCCATAATGACAAGGTTACCAACCACTAGAGTACCATAAATCTCGACAACAGACTACTTTCTATAATGACAAGGCTACCATCTATTGGAGAAATAAAAATCTCGAAAATAGACTACCTTCCATAAAGACTAGGCTACCATCCATTGGAATAACAAAAATCTCGACAACAGACTACCTTCCATAATGACAAGGCTACCATACATTGTATTAACAAAATATTAACAACAGACTACCTTCTATAATGACAAAGCTACCATCCATTGGAGTAAAAAAATCTCGACAACAGACTACCTTCCATAATGACAAGGCTACCAACCATTAGAGTAACATAGATATCGACAACATACTACCATCCATAATGACAAGAGTACGATCCATTGGAATAATAAAATATTAACAACAAAGTACCTTCCATAATGACAAGGCTACCATCCATTGGAGTAACAAAAATCTCGACAACAGACTACTTTCCATAATGACAAGGATACCATCCACTGGAGTACCATAAATCTCGACAACAGACTACTTTCTATAATGACAAGGATAGAATCCATTGGAGTAATAAAAATCTCGAAAACAGAGTACCTTCCATAAAGACTAGGCAACCATCCATTGGAATAACGAAAATCTCGACAACAGACTACCTTCCATAATGACAAGGCTACCATACATTGTAGTAACAAAAATCTGAACAACAAACTACCTTCTATAATGACAAGGCTACCATCAATTGGAATAACAAAAATCTTGACAACAGACTACCATCCATAACGACAAATCTACCATTCATTGGAGTAACAAAAATATCAGCAAGAGACTACCTTACATAATGACAAGGTTACCATCCAATGGAGTAACAAAAATCTCGACAACAGACTACCTTCCATAATGACAAGGCTACCATCAATTGGAGAAATAAAAATCTCGAAAATAGACTACCTTCCATAAAGACTAGGCTACCATCCATTGGAATAACAAAAATATCAACAACAGACTACCTTCCATAATGACAAGGCTATCATCCATTGGACTAACAAAAATCTCGAAAACAGACTACCTTCCATAATGACTAGGCTACCATCCATTGGAATAACAAAAATCTCGACAACAGACTACCTTCCATAATGACAAGGCTACCATCCATTGGAGTTACAAAAATCTTGACAACATACTACCTTCCATAATGACAAGGCTACCATCCATTAGAATAACAAAAATCTGGCCAACAAACTACCATTCATAATGACAAGACTACCATCCATAACGACAAATCTACCATTCATTGGAGTAACAAAAATATCAGCAAGAGACTACTTTCCATAATGACAAGGATACCATCCATTGGAGTACCAAAAATCTCGACAACAAACTACCTTCTATAATGAAAAGGCTACCATCCATTGGAGTAACAAAAATCGCGAAAACAGACTACCGTCCATAAAGACTAGGCTACCATCCATTGGAATAACAAAAATCTCGACAACAAACTACCTTCCATAATGGAAAGGCTACCATCCATTGGAGTAACAAAAATCTTGACAACATACTACCATCCATTGGATTAACATAGATATCGATAACATACTACCTTCCATAATGACAAGGCTACCATCCATTGGAGTAACAAAAATCACGATAACAGACTACCTTCCATAATGACAAGCCTACCTTCCATTGGAATAACAAAAATCTCGACAACAGACTACCTTTCATAATGACAAGGCTACCATCCATTGGAGTAAGAAAAATCTTGACAATAGACTACCATCCATAATGACGAGGCTACCATCCATTGGAGTAACAAAGATATCGACAACAGACTACCTTTCATAATGACAAGGCTACCATCCATTGGAGTAACAAACATATCAACAAGAGACTACTTTCCATAATGACAAGGCTACCGTCAATTGGAGTACCAAAAATCTCGACAACAAACTACCTTCTATAATGAAATGGCTACCATCCATTGGAGTAACAAAAATTGCGAAAACAGACTGCCTCCCATAAAGACTAGGCAACCATCCATTGGAATAACCAAAATCTCGACAACAGACTACCTTCCATAATGACAAGGCTACCATACATTGTAGTAACAAAAATCTGAACAACAAACTACCTTCTATAATGACAAGGCTACCATCAATTGGAATAACAAAAATCTTGACAACAGACTACCATCCATAACGACAAATCTACCATTCATTGGAGTAACAAAAATATCAGCAACAGACTACCTTACATAATGACAAGGTTACCATCCAATGGAGTAACAAAAATCTCGACAACATACGACCTTCCATAATGACAAGGCTACCATCAATTGGAGTAACAAAAATCTCGAAAATAGACTACCTTCCATAAAGACTAGGCTACCATCCATTGGAATAACAAAAATCTCAACAACAGACTACCTTCCATAATGACAAGGCTATCATCCATTGGACTAACAAAAATCTCGAAAACAGACTACCTTCCATAATGACTAGGCTACCATCCATTGGAATAACAAAAATCTCGACAACAGACTACCTTCCATAATGACAAGGCTACCATCCATTGGAGTTACAAAAATCTTGACAACATACTACCTTCCATAATGACAAGGCTACCATCCATTAGAATAACAAAAATCTGGCCAACAGACTACCATTCATAATGACAAGGCTACCATCCATTGGAGTAATAAAACTATCAACAAGAGCCTACTTTCCATAATGACAAGGCTACCATCCATTGGAGTACCAAAAATCTCGACAACAAACTACCTTCTATAATGAAAAGGCTACCATCCATTGGAGTAACAAAAATCGCGAAAACAGACTACCGTCCATAAAGACTAGGCTACCATCCATTGGAATAACAAAAATCTCGACAACAAACTACCTTCCATAATGAAAAGGCTACCATCCATTGGAGTAACAAAAATCTTGACAACATACTACCATCCATTGGATTAACATAGATATTGATAACATACTACCTTCCATAATGACAAGGCTACCATCCATTGGAGTAACAAAAATCACGATAACAGACTACCTTCCATAATGACAAGCCTACCTTCCATTGGAATAACAAAAATCTCGACAATAAACTACCTTCCATAATGACAAGGCTACCATCCATTGGAGTAACAAAAATCTTGACAATAGACTACCATCCATAATGACGAGGCTACCATCCATTGGAGTAACAAAGATATCGACAACAGACTACCTTTCATAATGACAAGGCTACCATCCATTGGAGTAACAAACATATCAACAAGAGACTACTTTCCATAATGACAAGGCTACCATCCATTGGAGTACCAAAAATCTCGACAACAAACTACCTTCTATAATGAAATGGCTACCATCCATTGGAGTAACAAAAATTGCGAAAACAGACTACCTCCCATAAAGACTAGGCTACCATTCATTGGAATAACAAAAATCTCGACAACAGACTACCTTCCATAATGACAAGTCTACCATCCATTGGAGTAACAAAAATCTTGACAACAGACTACCATCCATAATGACAAGGCTACCATCCATTGGAGTAACAAAAATATCGACAACATAATACCTTCGAAAATAACAAGGGTACCATACATTGAAGTAAAAAAAATATCCACAAGAGACTACCTTCCATCATGACAAGGTTACCATCCATTAAAGTAATAAAAATCTCGACAACACACTACCTTCCATAATGATAAGGCTATCATCCATTGGAGTAACAAAAATCTTGACAACAGACTACCTTACATAAAGATAAGGCTACCATCCATTGCAGTAACAAAGATATCGACAACAAACTACCTTTCATAATAACAAGGCTACAATCAATTGTAGTACCAAAAATGTCGACAAAAGACTACCCTCCATAATGACAAGACTACCATCAATTGTAGTAAAAAAAATCTCGATAACAGACTACCTTCCATAATGACAAGCCTACCTTCCATTAGAATAACAAAAATCTCGACAACAGACTACCTTCCATAATGACAAGGCTACTATCCATTGGAGTAACAAAAATCTTGACAATAGACTACCATCCATAATGACGAGGCTACCATCCATTGGAGTAACAAAGATATCGACAACAGACTACCTTTCATAATGACAAGGCTACCATCCATTGGAGTAACAAACATATCAACAAGAGACTACTTTCCATAATGACAAGGCTACCATCCATTGGAGTACCAAAAATCTCGACAACAAACTACCTTCTATAATGAAAACGCTACCATCCATTGGAGTAACAAAAATTGCGAAAACAGACTACCTCCCATAAAGACTAGGCTACCATCCATTGGAATAACAAAAATCTCGACAACAGACTACCTTCCATAATGACAAGTCTACCATCCATTGGAGTAACAAAAATCTTGACAATAGACTACCATCCATAATGACAAGGCTACCATCCATTGGAGTAACAAAAATATCGACAACAGAATACCTTCCAAAATAACAAGGGTACCATACATTGAAGTAAAAAAAATATCCACAAGAGACTACCTTCCATCATGACAAGGTTACCATCCATTAAAGTAATAAAAATCTCGATAACACACTACCTTCGATAATGATAAGGCTATCATCCATTGGAGTAACAAAAATCTTGACAACAGACTACCTTACATAAAGATAAGTCTACCATCCATTGCAGTAACAAAGATATCGACAACAAACTACCTTTCATAATAACAAGGCTACAATCAATTGTAGTACCAAAAATGTCGACAAAAGACTACCCTCCATAATGACAAGACTACCATCAATTGTAGTAACAAAAATCTCGACAACAGACTACCTTACATAATGACAAGGCTACCATCCATTGGAGTAACAAAGATATCGATAACAGACTACCTTTCATAATAAGTAGGCTATAATCAATTGTAGTACCAAAAATGTCGACAAAAGGCTACCCTCCATAATGACAAGACTACCATCAATTGTAGTAACAAAAATCTCGACAACAGACTACCTTCAATAATGACAAGGCTACCATCCATTGGAGTAACAAAAATCTTGACAACAGACTACCTTCCATAATGACAAGGCTACCATCCATTAGAATAACAAAAATTTGGCCAACAGACTACCTTCCATAATGACAAGGCTACCATCCATTGGAGTAACAAACATATCAACAAGAGACTACTTTCCATAATGAAAAGGCTACCATCCATTTGAGTACCTAAAATCTCAACAACAAACTACCTTCTATAATGAAAAGGCTACCATCCATTGGAGTAACAAAAATCGCGAAAACAGACTACCTTCCATAAATACTAGGCTACCATCCATTGGAATAACAAAAATCTCGACAACAGTCTACCTTCCATAATGACAAGGCTACTATACATTGTAGTAACAAATATCTGAACAACAGACTACCTTCCATAATGACAAGGTTACAATCCATGGGAGTAATAAAAATCTCGAAAACAGAGTACCTTCCATAAAGACTAGGCAACCATCCATTGGAATAACGAAAATCTCGACAACAGACTACCTTCCATAATGACAAGGCTACCATACATTGTAGTAACAAAAATCTGAACAACAAACTACCTTCTATAATGACAAGGCTACCATCAATTGGAATAACAAAAATTTTGACAACAGACTACCATCCATAACGACAAAGCTACCATTCATTGGAGTAAGAAAAATATCAGCAAGAGACTACCTCACATAATGACAAGGTTACCATCCAATGGAGTAACAAAAATCTCGACAACAGACGACCTTCCATAATGACAAGGCTACCATCAATTAGAGTAACAAAAATCTCGAAAATAGACTACCTTCCAAAAAGACTAGGCTACCATCCATTGGAATAACAAAAATCTCAACAACAGACTACCGTCCATAATGACAAGGCTACAATCCATTGGACTAACAAAAATCTCGAAAATAGACTACCTTCCATAATGACTAGGCTACCATCCATTGGAATAACAAAAATCTCGACAACAGACTACCTTCCATAATGACAAGGCTACCATCCATTGGAGTTACAAAAATCATGACAACATACTACCTTCCATAATGACAAGGCTACCATCCATTAGAATAACAAAAATCTGGCCAACAGACTACCTTTCATAATGACAAGGCTAACATCCATTGGAGTAACAAACATATCAACAAGAGACTACTTTCCATAATGACAAGGCTACCATCCATTGGAGTACAAAAAATCTCGACAACAAACTACCTTCTATAATGAAAAGGCTACCATCCATTGGAGTAACAAAAATCGCGAAAACAGACTACCGTCCATAAAGACTAGGCTACCATCCATTGGAATAACAAAAATCTCGACAACAAACTACCTTCCATAATGAAAAGGCTACCATCCATTGGAGTAACAAAAATCTTGACAACATACTACCATCCATTGGATTAACATAGATATCGATAACATACTACCTTCCATAATGACAAGGCTACCATCCATTGGAGTAACAAAAAACACGATAACAGACTACCTTCCATAATGACAAGGCTACCTTCCATTGGAATAACAAAAATCTCGACAACAGACTACCTTCCATAATGACAAGGCTACCATCCATTGGAGTAACAAAAATCATGACAACATACTACCATCCATAATGACGAGGCTACCATCCATTGGAGTAACAAAGATATCGACAACAGACTACCTTTCATAATGACAAGGCTACAATCAATTGTAGTACCAAAAATGTAGACAAAAGACTACCGTCCATAATGACAAGACTACCATACATTAGAATAACAAAAATCATGACAACAGACTACCTTCCATAATGACAAGGCTACCATCCATTGGAGTAACAAACATATCAACAAGAGACTACTTTCCATAATGACAAGGCTACCATCCATTGGAGTACCAAAAATCTCGACAACAAACTACCTTCTATAATGAAAAGGCTACCATCCATTGGAGTAACAAAAATCGCGAAAACAGACTACCTCCCATAAAGACTAGGCTACCATCCATTGGAATAACAAAAATCTCGACAACATACTACCTTCCATAATGACAAGTCTACCATCCATTGGAGTAACAAAAATCTTGACAACAGACTACCATCCATAATGACAAGGCTACCATCCATTGGAGTAACAAAAATATCGACAACAGAATACCTTCCAAAATAACAAGGGTACCATACATTGAAGTTAAAAAAATATCCACAAGACACTACCTTCCATCAGGACAAGGTTACCATCCATTAAAGTAATAAAAATCTCAACAACACACTACCTTCCATAATGATAAGGCTATCATCCATTGGAGTAACAAAAATCTTGACAACAGACTACCTTACATAATGATAAGGCTACCATCCATTGCAGTAACAAAGATATCGACAACAAACTACCTTTCATAATAACAAGGCTACAATCAATTGTAGTACCAAAAATGTCGAAAAAAGACTACCCTCCATAATGACAAGACTACCATCAATTGTAGTAACAAATATCTCGACAACAAACTACCTTCAATAATGACATGGCTACCATCCATTGGAGTAACAAAAATCTTGACAACAGACTACCTTCCATAATGACAAGGCTACCATCCATTAGAATAACAAAAATTTGGCCAACAGACTACCTTCCATAATGACAAGGATACCGTCCATTGGAGTAACAAACATATCAACAAGAGACTACTTTCCATAATGACAAGGCTACCATCCATTGGAGTACCAAAAATATCAACAACAAACTACCTTCTATAATGAAAAGGCTACCATCCATTGGAGTAACAAAAATCGCAAAAACAGACTACCTTCCATAAATACTAGGCTACCATCCATTGGAATAACAAAAATCTCGACAACAGACTACCTTCCATAATGACAAGGCTACCATACATTGTAGTAACAAATATCTGAACAACAGACTACCTTCCATAATAACAAGGTTACCATCCATGGGAGTAACAAAAATATCAACAAGAGACTACCTTCCATAATGACAAGGATACCATACACTGGAGTACCATAAATCTCGACAACAAACTACTTTCTATAATGACAAGGATACAATCCATTGGAGTAATAAAAATCTCGAAAATAGAGTACCTTCAATAAAGACTAGGCAACCATCCATTGGAATAACGAAAATCTCGACAACAGACTACCTTCCATAATGACAAGGCTACCATACATTGTAGTAACAAAAATCTGAACAACAAACTACCTTCTATAATGACAAGGCTACCATCAATTGGAATAACAAAAATCTTGACAACAAACTACCTTCCATAACGACAAAGCTACCATTCATTGGAGTAACAAAAATATCAGCAAGAGACTACCTTACATAATGACAAGGTTACCATCCAATGGAATAACAAAAATCTCGACAACAGACGACCTTCCTTAATGACAAGGCTACCATCAATTGGAGTAACAAAAATCTCGAAAATAGACTACCTTCCATAAAGACTAGGCTACCATCCATTGGAATAACAAAAATCTCAACAACAGACTACCTTCCATAATGACAAGGCTACCATCCATTGGAATAACAAAAATCTCGAAAATAGACTACCTTCCATAATGACTAGGCTACCATCCATTGGAATAACAAAAATCTCGACAACAGACTACCTTCCATAATGACATTGCTACCATCCATTGGAGTTACAAAAATCTTGACAACATACTACCTTCCATAATGACAAGGCTACCATCCATTAGAATAACAAAAATCTGGCCAACAGACTACCTTTCATAATGACAAGGCTAACATCCATTGGAGTAACAAACATATCAACAAGAGACTACTTTCCATAATGAAAAGGCTACCATCCATTGGAGTACAAAAAATCTCGACAACAAACTACCTTCTATAATGAAAAGGCTACCATCCATTTGAGTAACAAAAATCACGAAAACAGACTACCGTCCATAAAGACTAGGCTACCATCCATTGGAATAACAAAAATCACGACAACAAACTACCTTCCATAATGAAAAGGCTACCATCCATTGGAGTAACAAAAATCTTGACAACATACTACCATCCATTGGATTAACATAGATATCGATAACATACTACCTTCCATAATGACAAAGCTACGATCCATGGGAGTAACAAAAATCACGATAACAGACTACCTTCCATAATGACAAGGCTACCTTCCATTGGAATAACAAAAATCTCGACAACAGACTACCTTCCATAATGACAAGGCTACCATCCATTGGAGTAATAAAAATCTTGACAACAGACTACCATCCATAATGACGAGGCTACCATCCATTGGAGTAACAAAGATATCGACAACAGACTACCTTTCATAATGACAAGGCTACAATCAATTGTAGTACCAAAAATGTAGACAAAAGACAACCGTCCATAATAAGAAGACTACCATCCATTAGAATAACAAAAATCTTGACAACAGACTACCTTCCATAATGACAAGGCTACCATCCATTGGAGTAACAAACATATCAACAAGAGACTACTTTCCATAATGACAAGGCTACCATCCATTGGAGTAACAAAAATCTTGACAACAGACTACCTTCCATAATGACATAGCTACCATCCATTAGAATAACAAAAATTTGGCCAACATATTACCTTCCATAATGACAAGGCTACCATCCATTGGAGTAACAAACATATCAACAAGAGACTACTTTCCATAATGACAAGGCTACCATCCATTGGAGTACCAAAAATCTCAACAACAAACTACCTTCTATAATGAAAAGGCTACCATCCATTGGAGTAACAAAAATCGCAAAAACAGACTACCTTCCATAAATACTAGGCTACCATCCATTGGAATAACAAAAATCTCGACAACAGACTACCTTCCATAATGACAAGGCTACCATACATTGTAGTAACAAATATCTGAACAACAGACTACCTTCCATAATGACAAGGTTACCATCCATGGGAGTAACAAAAATATCAACAAGAGACTACCTTCCATAATGACAAGGATATTATCCACTAGAGTACCTTAAATCTCGACAACAGACTACTTTCTATAATGACAAGGATACAATCCATTGGAGTAATAAAAATCTCGAAAATAGAGTACCTTCCATAAAGACTAGGCAACCATCCATTGGAATAACGAAAATCTCGACAACAGACTACCTTCCATAATGACAAGGCTACCATACATTGTAGTAACAAAAATCTGAACAACAAACTACCTTCTATAATGACAAGGCTACCGTCAATTGGAATAACAAAAATCTTGACAACATACTACCTTCCATAACGACAAAGTTACCATTCATTGGAGTAACAAAAATATCAGCAAGAGACTACCTTACATAATGACAAGGTTACCATCCAATGGAGTAACAAAAATCTCGACAACAGACGACCTTCCATAATGACAAGGCTACCATCAATTGGGGTAACAAAAATCTCAAAAATAGACTACCTTACATAAAGACTAGGCTACCATCCATTGGAATAAAAAAAATCACAACAACATACTACTTTTCATAATGACAAGGCTACCATCCATTGGAGTAACAAAAATCACGATAACAGATTACCTTCCATAATGACAAGGCTACCTTCCATTCGAATAACAAAAATATCGACAACAGAATACCTTCAATAATGACAAGGCTACCATCCAATGGAGTAACAAAAATCTCGACAACAGACTACCTTCCATAATGACAAGGCTACCATCCATTGGAGTAACAAAAATATCGACAACAGAATACCTTCCATAATAACAAGGGTACCATACATTGAAGTAACAAAAATCTCGACAACAGACTACCTTACATAATGACTAGGCTACCATCCATTCGAGTAACAAAGATATCGACAACAAACTACCTTTCATAATGACAAGGCTACCATCAATTGTAGTAATAAAAATCTCGACAAAAGACTACCTTAAATAATGACAAGGCTACCATCCATTGGAGTAACAAAAATCTTGACAACAGACTACCTTCCATAATGACAAGGTTACCATCCTTTAGAATAACAAAAATATGGAAAATAGACTACCTTCCATAATGACAAGGCTACCATCCATTGGAGTAACAAAAATATCAACAAGAGACTACCTTCCATAATGACAAGCCTACCATCCATTGGAGTACCAAAAATCTCGACAACAAACTACCTTCTATAATAAAAAGGCTACCATCCATTGGAGTATTAAAAATCTCGACAATAGACTACCTTAAATAATGACTAGGCTACCATCCATTTGAGTAACAAACATATTGACAACAAACTACTTTTCATAATATCAAGGCTACAATCCATTGTAGTAACAAAAATATCGACAAAAGACCACCTTCCATAATGACAAGGCTACCATCCATTGAAGTAACAAAAATCTCGACAACAGACTACCGTCCATAAAGACTAGGCTACCATCCATTGGAATAACAAAAATCACGACAACAAACTACCTTCCATAATGAAAAGGCTACCATCCATTGGAGTAACAAAAATCTTGACAACATACTACCATCCATTGGATTAACTTAGATATCGATAACATACTACCTTCCATAATGACAAAGCTACGATCCATGGGAGTAACAAAAATCACGATAACAGACTACCTTCCATAATGACAAGGCTACCTTCCATTGGAATAACAAAAATCTCGACAACAGACTACCTTCCATAATGACAAGGCTACCATCCATTGGAGTAATAAAAATCTTGACAACAGACTACCATCCATAATGACGAGGCTACCATCCATTGGAGTAACAAAGATATCGACAACAGACTACCTTTCATAATGACAAGGCTACAATCAATTGTAGTACCAAAAATGTAGACAAAAGACAACCGTCCATAATAAGAAGACTACCATCCATTAGAATAACAAAAATCTTGACAACAGACTACCTTCCATAATGACAAGGCTACCATCCATTGGAGTAACAAACATATCAACAAGAGACTACTTTCCATAATGACAAGGCTACCATCCATTGGAGTAACAAAAATCTTGACAACAGACTACCTTCCATAATGACATAGCTACCATCCATTAGAATAACAAAAATTTGGCCAACATATTACCTTCCATAATGACAAGGCTACCATCCATTGGAGTAACAAACATATCAACAAGAGACTACTTTCCATAATGACAAGGCTACCATCCATTGGAGTACCAAAAATCTCAACAACAAACTACCTTCTATAATGAAAAGGCTACCATCCATTGGAGTAACAAAAATCGCAAAAACAGACTACCTTCCATAAATACTAGGCTACCATCCATTGGAATAACAAAAATCTCGACAACAGACTACCTTCCATAATGACAAGGCTACCATACATTGTAGTAACAAATATCTGAACAACAGACTACCTTCCATAATGACAAGGTTACCATCCATGGGAGTAACAAAAATATCAACAAGAGACTACCTTCCATAATGACAAGGATATTATCCACTAGAGTACCTTAAATCTCGACAACAGACTACTTTCTATAATGACAAGGATACAATCCATTGGAGTAATAAAAATCTCGAAAATAGAGTACCTTCCATAAAGACTAGGCAACCATCCATTGGAATAACGAAAATCTCGACAACAGACTACCTTCCATAATGACAAGGCTACCATACATTGTAGTAACAAAAATCTGAACAACAAACTACCTTCTATAATGACAAGGCTACCGTCAATTGGAATAACAAAAATCTTGACAACATACTACCTTCCATAACGACAAAGTTACCATTCATTGGAGTAACAAAAATATCAGCAAGAGACTACCTTACATAATGACAAGGTTACCATCCAATGGAGTAACAAAAATCTCGACAACAGACGACCTTCCATAATGACAAGGCTACCATCAATTGGGGTAACAAAAATCTCAAAAATAGACTACCTTACATAAAGACTAGGCTACCATCCATTGGAATAAAAAAAATCACAACAACATACTACTTTTCATAATGACAAGGCTACCATCCATTGGAGTAACAAAAATCCCGATAACAGATTACCTTCCATAATGACAAGGCTACCTTCCATTCGAATAACAAAAATATCGACAACAGAATACCTTCAATAATGACAAGGCTACCATCCAATGGAGTAACAAAAATCTCGACAACAGACTACCTTCCATAATGACAAGGCTACCATCCATTGGAGTAACAAAAATATCGACAACAGAATACCTTCCATAATAACAAGGGTACCATACATTGAAGTAACAAAAATCTCGACAACAGACTACCTTACATAATGACTAGGCTACCATCCATTCGAGTAACAAAGATATCGACAACAAACTACCTTTCATAATGACAAGGCTACCATCAATTGTAGTAATAAAAATCTCGACAAAAGACTACCTTAAATAATGACAAGGCTACCATCCATTGGAGTAACAAAAATCTTGACAACAGACTACCTTCCATAATGACAAGGTTACCATCCTTTAGAATAACAAAAATCTGGAAAATAGACTACCTTCCATAATGACAAGGCTACCATCCATTGGAGTAACAAAAATATCAACAAGAGACTACCTTCCATAATGACAAGCCTACCATCCATTGGAGTACCAAAAATCTCGACAACAAACTACCTTCTATAATAAAAAGGCTACCATCCATTGGAGTATTAAAAATCTCGACAATAGACTACCTTAAATAATGACTAGGCTACCATCCATTTGAGTAACAAACATATTGACAACAAACTACTTTTCATAATATCAAGGCTACAATCCATTGTAGTAACAAAAATATCGACAAAAGACCACCTTCCATAATGACAAGGCTACCATCCATTGAAGTAACAAAAATCTCGACAACAGACTACCGTCCATAAAGACTAGGCTACCATCCATTGGAATAACAAAAATCACGACAACAAACTACCTTCCATAATGAAAAGGCTACCATCCATTGGAGTAACAAAAATCTTGACAACATACTACCATCCATTGGATTAACATAGATATCGATAACATACTACCTTCCATAATGACAAAGCTACGATCCATGGGAGTAACAAAAATCACGATAACAGACTACCTTCCATAATGACAAGGCTACCTTCCATTGGAATAACAAAAATCTCGACAACAGACTACCTTCCATAATGACAAGGCTACCATCCATTGGAGTAATAAAAATCTTGACAACAGACTACCATCCATAATGACGAGGCTACCATCCATTGGAGTAACAAAGATATCGACAACAGACTACCTTTCATAATGACAAGGCTACAATCAATTGTAGTACCAAAAATGTAGACAAAAGACAACCGTCCATAATAAGAAGACTACCATCCATTAGAATAACAAAAATCTTGACAACAGACTACCTTCCATAATGACAAGGCTACCATCCATTGGAGTAACAAACATATCAACAAGAGACTACTTTCCATAATGACAAGGCTACCATCCATTGGAGTAACAAAAATCTTGACAACAGACTACCTTCCATAATGACATAGCTACCATCCATTAGAATAACAAAAATTTGGCCAACATATTACCTTCCATAATGACAAGGCTACCATCCATTGGAGTAACAAACATATCAACAAGAGACTACTTTCCATAATGACAAGGCTACCATCCATTGGAGTACCAAAAATCTCAACAACAAACTACCTTCTATAATGAAAAGGCTACCATCCATTGGAGTAACAAAAATCGCAAAAACAGACTACCTTCCATAAATACTAGGCTACCATCCATTGGAATAACAAAAATCTCGACAACAGACTACCTTCCATAATGACAAGGCTACCATACATTGTAGTAACAAATATCTGAACAACAGACTACCTTCCATAATGACAAGGTTACCATCCATGGGAGTAACAAAAATATCAACAAGAGACTACCTTCCATAATGACAAGGATATTATCCACTAGAGTACCTTAAATCTCGACAACAGACTACTTTCTATAATGACAAGGATACAATCCAATGGAGTAATAAAAATCTCGAAAATAGAGTACCTTCCATAAAGACTAGGCAACCATCCATTGGAATAACGAAAATCTCGACAACAGACTACCTTCCATAATGACAAGGCTACCATACATTGTAGTAACAAAAATCTGAACAACAAACTACCTTCTATAATGACAAGGCTACCGTCAATTGGAATAACAAAAATCTTGACAACATACTACCTTCCATAACGACAAAGTTACCATTCATTGGAGTAACAAAAATATCAGCAAGAGACTACCTTACATAATGACAAGGTTACCATCCAATGGAGTAACAAAAATCTCGACAACAGACGACCTTCCATAATGACAAGGCTACCATCAATTGGGGTAACAAAAATCTCAAAAATAGACTACCTTACATAAAGACTAGGCTACCATCCATTGGAATAAAAAAAATCACAACAACATACTACTTTTCATAATGACAAGGCTACCATCCATTGGAGTAACAAAAATCACGATAACAGATTACCTTCCATAATGACAAGGCTACCTTCCATTCGAATAACAAAAATATCGACAACAGAATACCTTCAATAATGACAAGGCTACCATCCAATGGAGTAACAAAAATCTCGACAACAGACTACCTTCCATAATGACAAGGCTACCATCCATTGGAGTAACAAAAATATCGACAACAGAATACCTTCCATAATAACAAGGGTACCATACATTGAAGTAACAAAAATCTCGACAACAGACTACCTTACATAATGACTAGGCTACCATCCATTCGAGTAACAAAGATATCGACAACAAACTACCTTTCATAATGACAAGGCTACCATCAATTGTAGTAATAAAAATCTCGACAAAAGACTACCTTAAATAATGACAAGGCTACCATCCATTGGAGTAACAAAAATCTTGACAACAGACTACCTTCCATAATGACAAGGTTACCATCCTTTAGAATAACAAAAATCTGGAAAATAGACTACCTTCCATAATGACAAGGCTACCATCCATTGGAGTAACAAAAATATCAACAAGAGACTACCTTCCATAATGACAAGCCTACCATCCATTGGAGTACCAAAAATCTCGACAACAAACTACCTTCTATAATAAAAAGGCTACCATCCATTGGAGTATTAAAAATCTCGACAATAGACTACCTTAAATAATGACTAGGCTACCATCCATTTGAGTAACAAACATATTGACAACAAACTACTTTTCATAATATCAAGGCTACAATCCATTGTAGTAACAAAAATATCGACAAAAGACCACCTTCCATAATGACAAGGCTACCATCCATTGAAGTAACAAAAATCTCGACAACAGACTACCTTCCATAATGACAAGGCTACCATCAATTTGAGTAACAAAAATGTCGACAATAGACTACCTTCCATAATGACTAGGCTACCATCCATTGGAGTAACAAAGATATCAACAACAGACTACCTTCCTTAATGACAAGGCTACCATCCATTGGAGTAACAAAATTCTTGACAACAGACTACCATCCATAATGGCAAGGCTACCATCCATTGGATTAACATAGATATCGATAACATACTACCTTCCATAATGACAAGGCTACCATCCATTGGAGTAACAAAAATCACGACAATAGACTACCTTCCATAATGACAAGGCTACCTTCCATTGGAATAACAAATATCTCGACAACAGATTACCTTCAATAATGACAAGGCTACCATCCAATGGAGTAACAAAAATCTCGACAACAGACTACCTTCCATAATGACAAGGCTACCATCCATTGGAGTAACAAAAATATCGTCAACAGAATTCCTTCCATAATAACAAGGGTACCATACATTGAAGTAACAAAAATATCCACAAGAGACTACCTTCCATCATGACAAGGTTACCATCCATTAAAGTAATAAAAATCTCGACAACAGACTACCTTCCATAATGACATGGCTATCATCCATTGGAGTAACAAAAATCTCGACAACAGACTACCTTACATAATGAATGGACTACCATCCATTGGAGTAACAAAGATATCGACAACAGAGTACCTTTCATAATGACAAGGCTACAATCAATTGTAGTACCAAAAATGTCGACAAAATACTACCCTCCATAATGACAAGGCTACCATCAATAGTAGTAACAAAAATCTCGACAACAGACTCCCTTCAATAATGACAAGGCTACCATCCATTGTAGTAACAAAAATCTTGACAACAGACTACCTTCCCTAATGACAAGGCTACCATCCATTGGAGTAACAAAAATCTCGACAACAGATTAACTTCCATAATGACAAGGCTACCATCCAATGGTGTAACAAAAATCTCGACAACAGACTACCTTCAATAATGACAAGGCTACCATCCATTGGAGTAAAAAAAATATCGACAACAGAATACCTTCCATAATAACAAGGGTACCATACATTGGAGTAAAAAAAATATCCACAAGAGACTACCTTCCATAATGTCAAGGTTACCATCCATTAAAGTAATAAAAATATCAACAACAGACTACCTTCCAAAATGACAAGGTTACTATCCATTAAAGTAATAAAAATATCGACAACAGACTACCTTCCATAATGACAAGGCTATCATCCATTGGAGTAACAAAAATCTCGACAACAGACTACCTTACATAATGACTAGCCTACCATCCATTGAAGTAACAAAAATATCGACAACAGACTACCTTTCATAATGACAAGGCTACAATCAATTGTAGTACCAAAAATGTCGACAAAAGACTACCCTCCATAATGACAAGGCTACCATCAATTGTAGTAATAAAAATATCGACAACAGACTACCTTCAATAATGAGAAGGCTACCATCTATTGGAGTAACAAAAATCTTGACAACAGACTACCTTCCATAATGACAAGGCTACCATTCATTAGAATAACAAAAATCTGGATAACAGACTACCTTCCATAATGACAAGGCTACCATCCATTGGAGTAACAAAAATATCAACAAGAGACTACCTTCTATAATGACAAGGCTACCATCCATTGGAGTACCAAAAATCTCAACAACAAACTACCTTCTATAATGACAAGGCTACCATCCATTGGACTAACAAAAATCTCGAAAACAGACTACCTTCCATAATGACTAGGCTACCATCCATTGGAATAACAAAAATCTCGATAACAGACTACCTTCCATAATGACAAGGCTACCATACATTATAGTAACAAAAATCTGAACAATAGACTACCTTCCATAATAACAAGGGTACCATCCATTGGAGTAACAAAAATCACAAAAACATACTACCTTCCATAATGACAAGGCTACCATCTGTTGGAGTAACAAAAATCTCGAGAACAGACTACCTTCCATAATGACAAAGCTACCATCCATTGGAGTATTAAAAATCTCGATAATAGACTACCTTAAATAATGACTAGGCTACCATCCATTTGAGTAACAAACATATTGACAACAAACTACTTTTCATAATGTCAAGGCTACAATCCATTGTAGTAACAAAAATATCGACAAAAGACTACCTTCCATAATGACAAGGCTACCATCCATTGAAGTAACAAAAATCTCGACAATAGACTACCTTCCATAATGACAAGGCTACCATCAATTTAAGTAACAAAAATGTCGACAACAGACTACCTTCCATAATGACTAGGCTACCATCCATTGGAATAACAAAGATATAAACAATAGACTACCTTCCATAATGACAAGGCTACCATCCATTGGAGTAACAAAAATCTTGAAAACAGACTACCATCCATAATGGCAAGGCTACCATCCATTGGATTAACATAGATATCGATAACATACTACCTTCCATAATGACAAGGCTACCATCCATTGGAGTAACAAAAATCACGACAACAGACTACCTTCCATAATGACAAGGCTACCTTCCATTGGAATAACAAAAATCTCGACAACAGACTACCTTCAATAATGACAAGGCTACCATCCAATGGAGTAACAAAATTATCGACAACAAACTACCTTCCATAATGACAAGGCTACCATCCATTGGAGTAACAAAGATATCGACAACAGACTACCTTTCATAATGACAAGGCTACAGTCAATTGTATTACCAAAAATGTCGACAAAAGACTACCCTCCATAATGACAAGGCTACCATCAATTGTAGTAATAAAAATCTTGACAACAGACTACCTTCAATAATGACAAGGCTACCATCCATTGGAGTAACAAAAATCTTGACAACAGACTACCTTCCATAATGACAAGGCTACCATCCATTAGAATAACAAAAATCTGGACAACAGACTACCTTCCATAAAGACAAGGCTACCATCCATTGGAGTAACAAAAATATCAACAAGACACTACCTTCCATAATGACAAGGCTACCATCCTTTGGACTAACTAAAATCTCGAAAACAGACTACCTTCCATAATGACTAGGCTACCATCCATTGGAATAACAAAAATCTCGAAAACAGACTACCTTCCATAATGACAAGGCTACAATACGTTATAGTAACAAAAATCTGAACAATAGACTACCTTCCATAATAACAAGGCTACCATCCATTGGAGTAACAAAAATCACAATAACATACTACCATTTATAATGACAAGGCTACCATCTGTTGGAGTAACAAAAATCTCGAGAACAGACTACCTTTCGTAATGTCAAGGCTACAATCCATTGTAGTAACAAAAATATCGACAAAAGAATACCTTCTATAATGACAAGGCTACCATCCATTGAAGTAACAAAAATCTCAACAATAGACTACCTTCCATAATGACAAGGCTACCATCAATTTGAGTAACAAAAATTTCGACAACAGACTACCTTCCTTAATGACTAGGCTACCATCCATTGGAGAAACAAAGATATCAACAACAGACTACCTTCCATAATGACAAGGCTACCATCCATTGGAGTAACAAAAATCTTGACAACAGACTACCATCCATAATGGCAAGGCTACCATCCATTGGATTAACATAGATATCGATAACATACTACCTTCCATATTGACAAGGCAACCATCCATTGGAGTAACAAAAATCACGACAACAGACTACCTTCCATAATGACAAGGCTACCTGCCATTGGAATAACAAAAATCTGGACAACAGACTACCTTCAATAATGACAAGGCTACCATCCAATGGAGTAACAAAAATATTGACAACAGACTACCTTCCATAATGACAAGGCTACCATCCATTGGAGTAACAAAAATATCGACAACAGAATACCTTCCATAATAACAAGGGTACCATACATTGATGTAAAAAAAATATCCACAAGAGACTACCTTCCATCATGACAAGGTTAACATCCATTAATGTAATAAAAATCTCGACAACAGACTACCTTCCATAATTACAAGGCTATCATCCATTGGAGTAACAAAAATCTCGACAACAGACTACCTTTCATAATGACAAGGCTACCATCCATTGGAGTAAAAAAGATATCGACAAAAAACTACCTTTCATAATGATAAGGCTACAATCAATTATAGTACCAAAAATGTCGACAAAATACTACCCTCTATAATGACAAGGCTACCATCAATTGTAGTAACAAAAATCTCGACAACAGACTACCTCCAATATTGACAAGGCTACCATCCATTGTAGTAACAAAAATCTTGACAACAGACTACCTTCCATAATGACAAGGCTACCATCCATTAGAATAACAAAAATATGGACAACAGACTACCTTCCATAATGACAAGGCTACCATCCATTGGAGTAACAAAAATATCAACAAGAGACTACCTTCCATAATGACAGGGCTACAATCCATTGGAGTACTAAAAATCTCGACAACAAACTACCTTCTATAATGACAAGGCTACCATCCATTGGAGTAACAAAAATCTCGACAACAGACTACCTTCCATAATGACAAGGCTACCATCCAATGGTGTAACAAAAATCTCGACAACAAACTACCTTCAATAATGACAAGGCTACCATCCATTGGAGTAAAAAAAATATCGACAACATAATACCTTCCATAATAACTAGGGTACCACACATTGGAGTAAAAAAATATCCACAAGAGACTACCTTCCATAATGACAAGGTTACCATCCATTAAAGTAATAAAAATATCGACCACAGACTACCTTCCTTAATGACAAGGCTATCATCCATTGGAGTAACAAAAATATCGAAAACAGACTACCTTACATAATGACAAAGCTACCATCCATTGGAGTAACAAAGATATCGACAACAGACTACCTTTCATAATGACAAGGCTACAGTCAATTCTAGTACCAAAAATGTCGATAAAAGACTACCCTCCATAATGACACGGCTACCATCAATTGTAGTAATAAAAATCTCGACAACAGACTACCTTCAATAATGACAAGGCTACCATCCATTGGAGTAACAAAAATCTTGAAAACAGACTACCTTCCATAATGAAAAGGCTACCATCCATTAGAATAAAAAAAATATGGACAACATAATACTTTCCATAATGACAAGGCTACAATCCATTGGAGTAACAAAAATATCAACCAGAGACTACCTTCCATAATGACAAGGCTACCATCCATTGGAGTACCAAAAATCTCGACAACAAACTACCTTCTATAATGACAAGGCTACCATCCATTGGACTAACAAAAATCTCGACAACAGACTACCTTCCATAATGACAAGGCTACCATCCAATGGTGTAACAAAAATCTCGACAACAGACTACCTTCAATAATGACAAGGCTACCATCCATTGGAGTAAAAAAAATATCAACAAAAGAATACCTTCCATAATAACAAGGGTACCATACATTGGAGTAAAAAAAATATCCACAAGATACTACCTTCCATAATGTCAAGGTTACCATCCATTAATGTAATAAAAATATCGACAACAGACTACCTTCCATAATGACAAGGCTATCATCCATTGGAGTAACAAAAATCTCGACAACTAACTACCTTACATAATGACTAGGCTACCATCCAATGGAGTAACAAAGATATCGACAACAGACTACCTTTCATAATGACAAGGCTACAATCAATTGTAGTACCAAAAATGTCGACAAAAGACTACCCTCCATAATGACAAGACTACCATCAATTGTAGTAACAAAAATCTCGACAACAGACTACCTTACATAAAGACAAGGCTACCATCCATTGGAGTAACAAAGATATCGACAACATACTACCTTTCATAATAACAAGGCTACAATCAATTGTAGTACCAAAAATGTCGACGAAAGACTACCCTCCATAATGACAAGACTACCATCAATTGTAGTAACAAAAATCTCGACAAAAGACTACCTTCAATAATGACAAGGCTACCATCCATTGGAGTAACAAAAATCTTGACAACAGACAACCTTCCATAGTGACAAGGCTACCATCCATTAGAATAACAAAAATCTGGCCAACATACTACCTTCCATAATTACAAGGCCACCATCCGTTGGAGTAACAAACATATCAACAAGAGACTACTTTCCATAATCACAAGGCTACCATCCATTGGAGTACCAAAAATCTCGACAACAAACTACCTTCTATAATGAAAAGGCTACCATCCATTGGAGTAACAAAAATCTCGACAACAGACTACCTTCCATAATGACAAGGCTACCATACATTGTAGTAACAAAAATCTGAACAACAGACTACCTTCCATAATGACAAGGTTACCATCGATGGGAGTAACAAAAATATCAACAAGAGACTACCTTCCATAATGACAAGGATACCATCTATGGGAGTACCATAAATCTCGACAACAGACTACTTTCTATAATGACAAGGATACAATCCATTGGAGTAATAAAAATCTCGAAAACAGAGTACCTTCCATAAAGACTAGGCTACCATCCGGTGGAATAACGCAAATCTCGACAACAGACTACCTTCCATAACGACAAGACTACCATACATTGTAGTAACAAAAATCTGAACAACAAACTACCTTCTATAATGACAAGGCTACCATCAATGGGAATAACAAAAATCTTGACAACATACTACCTTCCATAACGACAAAGCTACCATTCATTGGAGTAACAAAAATATCAGCAAGAGACTACCTTCCATAATGACAAGGTTACCATCCAATGGAGTAACAAAAATCTCGACAACAGACAACCTTCCATAATGACAAGGTTACCATCAATTGGAGTAACAAAAATCTCGAAAATAGACTACCTTCCATAAAGACTAGGCTACAATCCATTGGAATAACAAAAATCTCAACAACAAACTACCTTCCATAATGACAAGGCTACCATCCATTGGACTAACAAAAATCTCGAAAACAGACTACCTTCCTTAATGACTAGGCTACCATCCATGGGAATAACAAAAATCTTCACAACAGACTACCTTCCATAATGACAAGGCTACCATACATTGTAGTAACAAAAATATGAACAACATACTACCTTCCATAATTACTAGGCTACCATCCAGTGGAATAACAAAAATCTCGACAATAGACTAACTTCCATAATGACAAGGCTACCGTACATTATAGTAACAAAAATATGAACAATAGACTACCTTCCATAATAACAAGGCTACCATCCATTGGAGTAACAAAATCACAATAACATAATACCATTTATAATGACAAGGCTACCATCTGTTGGAGTATTAAAAATCTCGACAATAGAGTACCCTCCATAATGACAAGACTACCATCAATAGTAGTAACAAAAATCTAGACAACAAACTACCTTTCATAATGTCAAGGCTACAATGCATTGTAGTAACAAAAATATCGACAAACACTACCTTCCATAATGACAAGGCTACCATCCATTGGAGTAACAAAAATCTCGACAACACACTACCATCCATAATGGCAAGGCTACCATCCATTGGATTAACATAGATATCGATAACAGAATACCTTCCATAATAACAAGAGTACCATACATTGAAGTAAAAAAAATCCACAAGAGACTACCTTCCATCATGACAAGGTTACCATCCATTAAAGTAATAAAAATCTCGACAACAGACTACCTTCCATAACGACAAGGCTATCATCCATTGGAGTAACAAAAATCTCGACAACAGACTACCTTACATAATGACAAGGCTACCATCCATTGGAGTAACAAAGATATCGATAACATACTACCTTTCATAATAACAAGGCTACAATCAATTGTAGTACCAAAAATGTCAACAAAAGACTACCCTCCATAATGACAAGACTACCATCAATTGTAGTAACAAAAATCTCGACAACAGACTACCTTCAATAATGACAAGGCTACCATCCATTGGAGTAACAAAAATCTTGACAACAGACTACCTTCCATAATGACAAGGCTACCATACATTAGAATAACAAAAATATTGCCAACATACTACCTTCCATAATGACAAGTCTCCCATCCATTGGAGTAACAAACATATCAACAAGAGACTACCTTCCATAATGACAAGGCTACCATCCATTGGAGTACCAAAAATCTCGACAAGAGACTACCTTCTATAATGAATAGGCTACCATCCATTGGAGTAACAAAAATCTCGAAAACAAACTACCTTCCATAAAGACTAGGCTACCATCCATTGGAATTACAAAAATCTCGACAACAGACTACCTTCCATAATGACAAGGCTACCATACATTGTAGTAACAAAAATCTGAACAATAGACTACCTTCCATAATGACAAGGCTACCATCCATGGGAGTAACAAAAATATCAACAAGAGACTACCTTACATAATGACACGGCTACCATCCACTGGAGTACCATAAATCTCGACAACCAACTACTTTCTATAATGACAAGGATACCATCCATTGGAGTAATAAAAATCTCGAAAATAGAGTACCTTCCATAAGGACTAGGCTACCATCCATTGGAATAACGAAAATCTCGACAACAGACTACCTTCCATAATGACAAGGCTACCATACATTGTAGTAACAAAAATCTGAACAATAGACTACCTTATATAATGACAAGGCTACCATCAATTTGAATAAAAAAAATCATGACAACAGACTACCTTCCATAATGACAAAGCTACCATCCATTGGAGTAACAAAAATATCAGCAAGCGACTACCTTCCATAATGACAAGGTTACCATCCAATGGAGTAACAAAAATCTCGACAACAGACTACCTTCCATAATGACAAGTCTACCATCAATTGGAGTAACAAAAATATCGAAAATAGACTACCTTCCATAAAGACTAAGCTACCATTCATTGGAATAACAAAAATCTCGACAACAGACTACCTTCCATAATGACAAGGCTACCATCTATTGGATTAACAAAAATATCAACAAGAGACTACCTTCCATAATGAAAAGGCTACCATACACTGGAGTACCATAAATCTCGACAATAGACTACTTTTTATAATGACAAGGCTACCATCCATTGGAAAAATAAAAATCTCGAAAACAGACTACCTTCCATAAAGACTAGGCTACCATCCATTGGAATAACAAAAATCTCGACAACAGACTACCTTCGATAATGACAAGGCTACCATACATTGTAGTAACAAAAATCTGAACAACATACTACCTTCCATAATGACAGGGCTACCATCCTTTGGAGTAACAAAAATCACAACAACAGACTACCATCTATAATGACAAGGCTACCATCCATGGAGTAACAAAAATCTCGACAACAAACTACTTCCATAATGATAAGGCTACCACCCATTAGAGTAACATAGATATCGACAACATACTACCATCCATAATGACAAGGCTACCATCCATTGGAATAATAAAAATCTCGACAACAAACTACCTTCCATAATGACAAGGTTACCATCCAATGGAGTATCAAAAATCTCGACAACATACTACCTCCCATAACGACAAGTCTACCATCCATTGGAGTAACAAAAATATCGAAAACAGACTACCTTCCATAATTACAAGGCTACCTTCCATTGGAATAACAAAAATCTCGACAACAGACTACCTTCAATAATCACAAGGTTACCATCCAATGGAGTAAGAAAAATCTCGACAACAGACTACCTTCCATAATGACAAGGCTACCATCCATTGGAGTAACAAAAATATTGACAACAAAATACCTTCCATAATAACAAGGGTACCATACATTGGAGTAAAAAAAATATCCACAAGAGACTACCTTCCATCATGACAAGGTTACCATCCTTTAAAATGATAAAAATCTCGACAACAGACAAGCTTCCATAATGACAAGGCTATCATCCATTGGAGTAACAAAAATCTCGACAACAGACTACCTTACATAATGACTAGGCTACCATCCATTGGAGTAACAAAGATATCGACAACAGACTACCTTTCATAATGACAAGGCTACAATCAATTGTACTACTAAAAATGTCGACAAAAGACTACCCTGCATAATGACAAGACTACCATCAATTGTAGTAACAAAAATCTCGACAACAGACTACCTTCAATAATGACAAGACTACCATCCGTTGGAGTAACAAAAATCTTGACAACAGACTACCTTCCATAATGACAAGGCTACCATCGATTAGAATAACAAAAATTTGGACAACAGACTACCTTCCATAATGACAAGGCTACCATCCATTTGAGTAACAAAAATATCATCAAGAGACTACCTTCCATAATGATAAGGCTACCATCCATTGGAGTACCAAAAATATCGACAACAAACTACCGTCTATAATGATAAGGCTACCATCCATTGGAGTAACAAAAATCTTGAAAACAGACTACCTTCCATATAGACTAGGCTACCATCCATTGGAATAACAAAAATCTCGACAACAGACTACCTTCCATAATGACAAGGTTAACGTACATTGTAGTAACAAAAATCTGAACAATAGAATACCTTCCATAATGACAAGGCTACCATACATTATAGTAACAAAAATCTGAACAACAAACTACATTCCATAATGACAAGGCTACCATGCATTGGAGTAACAAAAATCACAACCACATACTACCTTCCATAATGACAAGACTACCATCTATTGGAGTAACAAAAATCTCGAGAACATACAACCTTCCATAATGACAAACCTACCATCCATTGGAGTATTAAAAATCAAGACAATAGACTACCTTACATAATGAATAGGTTACTATCCATTTGAGTAACAAACATATTGATAATAAACTACTTTTCATAATGTCAAGGCTACAATCCATTGGAGTAACAAAAATATAGACAACAAACTACCTTCCATAATGACAAGGCTACCATCCAATGGAGTAACAAAAATATCGACAACAGACTAACTTCCATAATGACAAGGCTACCATCCAATGGAGTAACAAAAATCTAGACAACAGACTACCTTCCATAATGACAAGGCTACCATCCATTGGAGTAAAAAAAATATCGACAACAGAATACCTTCCATAATGACAAGGGTACCATACATTGGAGTAACAAAAATCTCGACAATAGACTACATTACATAATGACTAGGCTACCATCCATTGGAGTAAAAATAATTTCGACAACAAACTACCTTCCATAATGACAAAGCTACCACCCATTGGAGTAAAAAAGATATCTATATTATACTACCTTCCATAATGATAAGGCTACAATCCATTGGAGTAACAAAAATATCCACAACAGACTACCTTCTGTAATGACAAGGCTACCATCAATTGGAGTAACAAAAATCTCGACAATAGAGTACCTTCCATAATGACAAGGCTACCATCCATTGGACTAACAAAAATCTCGACAACAAATTAGCTTCCATAAGGACAAGGCTACCAACCATTGGAGTAACAAAAATCTCGAAAACAGACTACCTTCCATAATGTCAAGGCTACCACACATTGGAGTAACAAATATCTCAATGACAAACTATCTTCCATAATGACAAGGCTACCATCCATTGGAGTAAAAAAAATTTCGACAACAAACTACCTTCCATAATGACAAGGCTACCACCCATTGGAGTAAAAAAGATATCTATATTAAACTACCTTCCATAATGATAAGGCTACCATCCATTGGAGTAACAAAAATATCCACAATAGACTACCTTCTGTAATGACAACGCTACCATTCATTGGAGTAACCAAAATTTGAACAAAAAACTACCTTCCATAATGACTAGGCTACCATCCATTGGAGTAACAAAAATCTTGACAATAGAGTACCTTCCATAATGACAAGGCTACCATCCATTGGATTAACAAAAATCTCGACAATAGACTAACTTCCATAAGGACAAGGCTTCCAACCATTGGAGTAACAAAAATCTCGACAAAAGACTACCTTCCATAATATCAAGGCTACCACACATTGGAGTAACAAATATCTCAATGACAAACTATCTTCCATAATGACAAGGCTACCATCATTGGAGTAAAAAAAAATTCGACAACAAACTACCTTCCATATTGACAAGGCTACCACCCATTGGAGTAAAAAAGATATCTATATTATACTACCTTCCATAATGATAAGGCTACCATCCATTGGAGTAACAAAAATATCCACAACAGACTACCTTCTGTAATGACAAGGCTACCATTCATTGGAGTAACAAAAATTTGAACAAAAGACTACCTTCCATAATGACAAGGCTACCATCCATTGGAGTAACAAAAATCTCGACAATAGAGTACCTTCCATAATTACAAGGCTACCATCCATTGGAGTAACAAAAATTTCGACAACAGACTAGCTTCCATAAGGACAAGACTACCAACCATTGGAGTAACAAAAATCTCGACAACCGACTACCTTCGATAATGACAAAGTTACCATCCAATGGAATAACAAAAATCACGAAAATAAACTACCTTCCATAATGACAAGGCTATCATCCAAAGGAATAACAAAAATCTAGACAACAAACTACCTTCCATAATGACAAGGCTACCATCCATTGGAGTAACAAAAATTCCGACAAGAGACTACCTTCCATAATGACAAGGCTACCATCCAATGGAATAACAAAATTCTCGACAACAGACTACCTTCCATAATGTCAAGGCTACCACACATTGGAGTAATAGATATCTCAATGACAAACTACCTTCCATAATGACAAGGCTACCATCCATTGGAGTAAAAAAAATTTCGACAACAAACTACCTTCCATAATGACACGGCTATCACCCATTGGAGTAAAAAAGATATATATATTATACTACCTTCCATAATGATAAGGCTATCATCCATTGGAGTAAAAAAAATATCCACAACAGACTACCTTCTGTAATGACAAGCCTACCATTCATTGGATTTACAAAAATTTGAACAAAACACTACCTTCCATAATGACAAGGCTACCATCCATTGGAGTAACAAAAATCCTAACGACTAACAACCTTTCATAATGACAAGGCTACCATCCATTGGAGTAACAAAAATCTCGACAATAGAGTACCTTCCATAATGACAAGGCTACCATCCATTGGAGTAACAAAAATCTCGACAACGGACTAGCTTCCATAAGGATAAGGCTACCAACCATTGGAGTAACAAAAATCTCGACAACAGACTACCTTCCATAATGACAAAGTTACCATCCATTGGAATAACAAAAATCACAAAAATAGACTACCTTCCATAATGACAAGGCTATCATCCAAAGGAATAACAAAAATCTAGACAACAAACTACCTTCCATAATGACAAGGCTACCATCCATTAGAGTAACAAAAATTCCGACAAGAGACTACCTTCCATAATGACAAGGCTACCATCCAATTGAATAACAAAATTCTCGACAACAGACTACCTTCCATAATGTTAAGGGTACCACACATTGGAGTAACAGATATCTCAATGACAAACTACCTTCCATAATGACAAGGCTACCATCCATTGGAGTAAAAAAAAATTTCGACAACAAACTACCTTCCATAATGACAAGGCTACCACCCATTGGAGTAAAAAAGATATCTATATTATACTACCTTCCATAATGATAAGGCTACCATCCATTGGAGTAAAAAAAATATCAACTATAGACTACCTTTTGTAATGACAAGGCTACCATTCATTGGAGTAACACAAATTTGAACAAAAGACTACCTTCCATAATGACAAGGCTACCATCCATTGGAGTAACAAAAATATCCACAATAAAGTACCTTCCATAATGACAAGGCTACCATCCATTGGAGTAACAAAAATCTCGACAATAGACTAGCTTCCATAAGGACAAGGCTACCAACCATTGGAGTAACAAAAATCTTGACAACGGACTACCTTCCATAATGACAAAGTTACCATCCAGTTGAATAACAAAAATCACGAAAATAGACTACCTTCCATAATTACAAGGCTATCATCCAAAGGAATAACAAAAATCTAGACAACAAACTACCTTCCATAATGACAAGGCTACCATCCATTAGGGTAACAAAAATTCCGACAAGAGACTACCTTCCATAATGACTAGGCTACCATCCGATGGAATAACAAAATTCTCGACAACAGGCTACCTTCCATAATGTCAAGGCTACCACACATTGGAGTAACAAATATCTCAATGTCAAACTACCTTCCATAATGACAAGGCTACCATCCATTGGAGTAAAAAAAATTTCAACAACAAACTAAATTCCATGATGACAAGGCTACCACCCATTGGAGTAAAAAAGATATCTATATTATACTACCTTCCATAATGATAAGGCTACCATCCATTGGAGTAACAAAAATATCCATAACAGACTGCCTTCTGTAATGACAAGGCCGCCATTCATTGGAGTAACAAAAATTTGAACAAAACACTACCTTCCATAATGACAAGGCTACCATCCATTGGAGTAACAAAAATCATAACAACAAACAACCTTTCATAATGACAAGGCTACAATCCATTGGAGTAACAAAAATCTCGACAACAAACTAGCTTCGATAAGGACAAGGCTACCAACCATTGGAGTAACAAAAATCTCGACAACAGACTACCTTCCATAATGACAAAGTTACCATCCATTGGAATAACAAAAATCAAGAAAATAGAATACCTTCCATAATGACAAAGTTACCATCCATTGGAATAACAAAAATCACGAAAATAGACTACCTTCCATAATGACAAGGCTATCATCCAAAGGAATAACAAAAATCTAGACAACAAACTACCTTCCATAATGACAAGGCTACCATCCATTGGAGTAACAAAAATTCCGACAAGAGACTACCTTCCATAATGACAAGGCTACCATCCAATGGAATAACAAAATTCTCGACAACAGACTACCTTCCATAATGTTAAGGGTACCACACATTGGAGTAACAGATATCTCAATGACAAACTACCTTCCATAATGACAAGGCTACCATCCATTGGAGTAAAAAAAATTTCGACAACAAACTACCTTCCATAATGACAAGGCTACCACCCATTGGAGTAAAAAAGATATCTATATTATACTACCTTCCATAATGATAAGGCTACCATCCATTGGAGTAAAAAAAATATCCACTATAGACTACCTTTTGTAATGACAAGGCTACCATTCATTGGAGTAACACAAATTTGAACAAAAGACTACCTTCCATAATGACAAGGCTACCTTCCATTGGAGTAACAAAAATATCCACAATAGAGTACCTTCCATAATGACAAGGCTACCATCCATTGGAGTAACAAAAATATCTACAATAGACTAGCTTCCATAAGGACAAGGCTACCAACCATTGGAGTAACAAAAATCTTGACAACGGACTACCTTCCATAATGACAAAGTTACCATCCATTTGAATAACAAAAATCACGAAAATAGACTACCTTCCATAATTACAAGTCTATCATCCAAAGGAATAACAAAAATCTAGACAACAAACTACCTTCCATAATGACAAGGCTACCATCCATTAGGGTAACAAAAATTCCGACAAGAGACTACCTTCCATAATGACTAGGCTACCATCCGATGGAATAACAAAATTCTCGACAACAGGCTACCTTCCATAATGTCAAGGCTACCACACATTGGAGTAACAAATATCTCAATGTCAAACTACCTTCCATAATGACAAGGCTACCATCCATTGGAGTAAAAAAAATTTCGACAACAAACTAAATTCCATGATGACAAGGCTACCACCCATTGGAGTAAAAAAGATATCTATATTATACTACCTTCCATAATGATAAGGCTACCATCCATTGGAGTAACAAAAATATCCATAACAGACTGCCTTCTGTAATGACAAGGCCACCATTCATTGGAGTAACAAAAATTTGAACAAAACACTACCTTCCATAATGACAAGGCTACCATCCATTGGAGTAACAAAAATCATAACAACAAACAACCTTTCATAAGGACAAGGCTACCATCCATTGGAGTAACAAAAATCTCGACAACAGACTAGCTTCGATAAGGACAAGGCTACCAACCATTGGAGTAACAAAAATCTCGACAACAGACTACCTTCCATAATGACAAAGTTACCATCCATTGGAATAACAAAAATCACGAAAATAGACTACCTTCCATAATGACAAAGTTACCATCCATTGGAATAACAAAAATCACGAAAATAGACTACCTTCCATAATGACAAGGCTATCATCCAAAGGAATAACAAAAATCTAGACAACAAACTACCTTCCATAATGACAAGGCTACCATCCATTGGAGTAACAAAAATTCCGACAAGAGACTACCTTCCATAATGACAAGGCTACCATCCAATGGAATAACAAAATTCTCGACAACAGACTACCTTCCATAATGTTAAGGCTACCACACATTGGAGTAACAGATATCTCAATGACAAACTACCTTCCATAATGACAAGGCTACCATCCATTGGAGTAAAAAAAATTTCGACAACAAACTACCTTCCATAATGACAAGGCTACCACCCATTGGAGTAAAAAAGATATCTATATTATTCTACTTTTCATAATGATAAGGCTACCATCCATTGGAGTAAAAAAAATATCCACTATAAACTACCTTTTGTAATGACAAGGCTACCATTCATTGGAGTAACACAAATTTGAACAAAAGACTACCTTCCATAATGACAAGGCTACCATCCATTGGAGTAACAAAAATATCCACAATAGAGTACCTTCCATAATGACAAGGCTACCATCCATTGGAGTAACAAAAATCTCGACAATAGACTAGCTTCCATAAGGACAAGGCTACCAACCATTGGAGTAACAAAAATCTCGACAACGGACTACCTTCCATAATGACAAAGTTACCGTCCATTTGAATAACAAAAATCACGAAAATAGACTACCTTCCATAATTACAAGGCTATCATCCAAAGGAATAACAAAAATCTAGACAACAATCTACCTTCCATAATGACAAGGCTACCATCCATTAGGGTAACAAAAATTCCGACTAGAGACTACCTTCCATAATGACTAGGCTACCATCCGATGGAATAACAAAATTCTCGACAATAGACTACCTTCCATAATGTCAAGGCTACCACACATTGGAGTAACAAATATCTCAATGTCAAACTACCTTCCATAATGACAAGGCTACCATCCATTGGAGTAAAAAAAATTTCGACAACAAACTACCTTCCATAATGACAAGGCTACCACGCATTGGAGTAAAAAAGATATCTATATTATACTACCTTCCATAATGATAAGGCTACCATCCATTGGAGTAACAAAAATATCCACAACAGACTACCTTCTGTAATGACAAGGCTACCATTCATTGGAGTAACAAAAATTTGAACAAAACACTACCTTCCATAATGACAAGGCTACCATCCATTGGAGTAACAAAAATCATAACGACAAACAACCTTTCATAATGACAAGGCTACCATCCATTGGAGTAACAAAAATATCGACAACAGACTAGCTTCGATAAGGACAAGGCTACCAACCATTGGAGTAACAAAAATCTCGACAACAGACTACCTTCCATAATGACAAAGTTACCATCCATTGGAATAACAAAAATCATGAAAATAGACTACCTTCCATAATGATCAAGTTACCATCCATTGGAATAACAAAAATCACGAAAATAGACTACCTTCCATAATGACAAGGCTATCATCCATTGGAGTAACAAAAATATCGAAAACAGACTACCTTCCATAATTACAAGGCTACCTTCCATTGGAATAACAAAAATCTCGACAACAGACTACCTTCAATAATCACAAGGTTACCATCCAATGGAGTAAGAAAAATCTCGACAACAGACTACCTTCCATAATGACAAGGCTACCATCCATTGGAGTAACAAAAATATTGACAACAAAATACCTTCCATAATAACAAGGGTACCATACATTGGAGTAAAAAAAATATCCACAAGAGACTACCTTCCATCATGACAAGGTTACCATCCTTTAAAATGATAAAAATCTCGACAACAGACAAGCTTCCATAATGACAAGGCTATCATCCATTGGAGTAACAAAAATCTCGACAACAGACTACCTTACATAATGACTAGGCTACCATCCATTGGAGTAACAAAGATATCGACAACAGACTACCTTTCATAATGACAAGGCTACAATCAATTGTACTACTAAAAATGTCGACAAAAGACTACCCTGCATAATGACAAGACTACCATCAGTTGTAGTAACAAAAATCTCGACAACAGACTACCTTCAATAATGACAAGACTACCATCCGTTGGAGTAACAAAAATCTTGACAACAGACTACCTTCCATAATGACAAGGCTACCATCGATTAGAATAACAAAAATTTGGACAACAGACTACCTTCCATAATGACAAGGCTACCATCCATTTGAGTAACAAAAATATCATCAAGAGACTACCTTCCATAATGATAAGGCTACCATCCATTGGAGTACCAAAAATATCGACAACAAACTACCGTCTATAATGATAAGGCTACCATCCATTGGAGTAACAAAAATCTTGAAAACAGACTACCTTCCATATAGACTAGGCTACCATACATTGGAATAACAAAAATCTCGACAACAGACTACCTTCCATAATGACAAGGTTAACGTACATTGTAGTAACAAAAATCTGAACAATAGAATACCTTCCATAATGACAAGGCTACCATACATTATAGTAACAAAAATCTGAACAACAAACTACATTCCATAATGACAAGGCTACCATGCATTGGAGTAACAAAAATCACAACCACATACTACCTTCCATAATGACAAGACTACCATCTATTGGAGTAACAAAAATCTCGAGAACATACAACCTTCCATAATGACAAACCTACCATCCATTGGAGTATTAAAAATCAAGACAATAGACTACCTTACATAATGAATAGGTTACTATCCATTTGAGTAACAAACATATTGATAATAAACTACTTTTCATAATGTCAAGGCTACAATCCATTGGAGTAACAAAAATATAGACAACAAACTACCTTCCATAATGACAAGGCTACCATCCAATGGAGTAACAAAAATATCGACAACAGACTAACTTCCATAATGACAAGGCTACCATCCAATGGAGTAACAAAAATCTAGACAACAGACTACCTTCCATAATGACAAGGCTACCATCCATTGGAGTAAAAAAAATATCGACAACAGAATACCTTCCATAATGACAAGGGTACCATACATTGGAGTAACAAAAATCTCGACAATAGACTACATTACATAATGACTAGGCTACCATCCATTGGAGTAAAAATAATTTCGACAACAAACTACCTTCCATAATGACAAAGCTACCACCCATTGGAGTAAAAAAGATATCTATATTATACTACCTTCCATAATGATAAGGCTACAATCCATTGGAGTAACAAAAATATCCACAACAGACTACCTTCTGTAATGACAAGGCTACCATTCATTGGAGTAACAAAAATTTGAACAAAAGACTACCTTCCATAATGACAAGGCTACCATCAATTGGAGTAACAAAAATCTCGACAATAGAGTACCTTCCATAATGACAAGGCTACCATCCATTGGACTAACAAAAATCTCGACAACAAATTAGCTTCCATAAGGACAAGGCTACCAACCATTGGAGTAACAAAAATCTCGAAAACAGACTACCTTCCATAATGTCAAGGCTACCACACATTGGAGTAACAAATATCTCAATGACAAACTATCTTCCATAATGACAAGGCTACCATCCATTGGAGTAAAAAAAATTTCGACAACAAACTACCTTCCATAATGACAAGGCTACCACCCATTGGAGTAAAAAAGATATCTATATTAAACTACCTTCCATAATGATAAGGCTACCATCCATTGGAGTAACAAAAATATCCACAATAGACTACCTTCTGTAATGACAACGCTACCATTCATTGGAGTAACCAAAATTTGAACAAAAAACTACCTTCCATAATGACTAGGCTACCATCCATTGGAGTAACAAAAATCTTGACAATAGAGTACCTTCCATAATGACAAGGCTACCATCCATTGGATTAACAAAAATCTCGACAATAGACTAACTTCCATAAGGACAAGGCTTCCAACCATTGGAGTAACAAAAATCTCGACAAAAGACTACCTTCCATAATATCAAGGCTACCACACATTGGAGTAACAAATATCTCAATGACAAACTATCTTCCATAATGACAAGGCTACCATCATTGGAGTAAAAAAAAATTCGACAACAAACTACCTTCCATATTGACAAGGCTACCACCCATTGGAGTAAAAAAGATATCTATATTATACTACCTTCCATAATGATAAGGCTACCATCCATTGGAGTAACAAAAATATCCACAACAGACTACCTTCTGTAATGACAAGGCTACCATTCATTGGAGTAACAAAAATTTGAACAAAAGACTACCTTCCATAATGACAAGGCTACCATCCATTGGAGTAACAAAAATCTCGACAATAGAGTACCTTCCATAATTACAAGGCTACCATCCATTGGAGTAACAAAAATTTCGACAACAGACTAGCTTCCATAAGGACAAGACTACCAACCATTGGAGTAACAAAAATCTCGACAACCGACTACCTTCGATAATGACAAAGTTACCATCCAATGGAATAACAAAAATCACGAAAATAAACTACCTTCCATAATGACAAGGCTATCATCCAAAGGAATAACAAAAATCTAGACAACAAACTACCTTCCATAATGACAAGGCTACCATCCATTGGAGTAACAAAAATTCCGACAAGAGACTACCTTCCATAATGACAAGGCTACCATCCAATGGAATAACAAAATTCTCGACAACATACTACCTTCCATAATGTCAAGGCTACCACACATTGGAGTAATAGATATCTCAATGACAAACTACCTTCCATAATGACAAGGCTACCATCCATTGGAGTAAAAAAAATTTCGACAACAAACTACCTTCCATAATGACACGGCTACCACCCATTGGAGTAAAAAAGATATATATATTATACTACCTTCCATAATGATAAGGCTATCATCCATTGGAGTAAAAAAAATATCCACAACAGACTACCTTCTGTAATGACAAGCCTACCATTCATTGGATTTACAAAAATTTGAACAAAACACTACCTTCCATAATGACAAGGCTACCATCCATTGGAGTAACAAAAATCCTAACGACTAACAACCTTTCATAATGACAAGGCTACCATCCATTGGAGTAACAAAAATCTCGACAATAGAGTACCTTCCATAATGACAAGGCTACCATCCATTGGAGTAACAAAAATCTCGACAACGGACTAGCTTCCATAAGGATAAGGCTACCAACCATTGGAGTAACAAAAATCTCGACAACAGACTACCTTCCATAATGACAAAGTTACCATCCATTGGAATAACAAAAATCACAAAAATAGACTACCTTCCATAATGACAAGGCTATCATCCAAAGGAATAACAAAAATCTAGACAACAAACTACCTTCCATAATGACAAGGCTACCATCCATTAGAGTAACAAAAATTCCGACAAGAGACTACCTTCCATAATGACAAGGCTACCATCCAATGGAATAACAAAATTCTCGACAACAGACTACCTTCCATAATGTTAAGGGTACCACACATTGGAGTAACAGATATCTCAATGACAAACTACCTTCCATAATGACAAGGCTACCATCCATTGGAGTAAAAAAAATTTCGACAACAAACTACCTTCCATAATGACAAGGCTACCACCCATTGGAGTAAAAAAGATATCTATATTATACTACCTTCCATAATGATAAGGCTACCATCCATTTGAGTAAAAAAAATATCAACTATAGACTACCTTTTGTAATGACAAGGCTACCATTCATTGGAGTAACACAAATTTGAACAAAAGACTACCTTCCATAATTACAAGGCTACCATCCATTGGAGTAACAAAAATATCCACAATAAAGTACCTTCCATAATGACAAGGCTACCATCCATTGGAGTAACAAAAATCTCGACAATAGACTAGCTTCCATAAGGACAAGGCTACCAACCATTGGAGTAACAAAAATCTTGACAACGGACTACCTTCCATAATGACAAAGTTACCATCCAGTTGAATAACAAAAATCACGAAAATAGACTACCTTCCATAATTACAAGGCTATCATCCAAAGGAATAACAAAAATCTAGACAACAAACTACCTTCCATAATGACAAGGCTACCATCCATTAGGGTAACAAAAATTCCGACAAGAGACTACCTTCCATAATGACTAGGCTACCATCCGATGGAATAACAAAATTCTCGACAACAGGCTACCTTCCATAATGTCAAGGCTACCACACATTGGAGTAACAAATATCTCAATGTCAAACTACCTTCCATAATGACAAGGCTACAATCCATTGGAGTAAAAAAAATTTCGACAACAAACTAAATTCCATGATGACAAGGCTACCACCCATTGGAGTAAAAAAGATATCTATATTATACTACCTTCCATAATGATAAGGCTACCATCCATTGGAGTAATAAAAATATCCATAACAGACTGCCTTCTGTAATGACAAGGCCGCCATTCATTGGAGTAACAAAAATTTGAACAAAACACTACCTTCCATAATGACAAGGCTACCATCCATTGGAGTAACAAAAATCATAACAACAAACAACCTTTCATAATGACAAGGCTACAATCCATTGGAGTAACAAAAATCTCGACAACAGACTAGCTTCGATAAGGACAAGGCTACCAACCATTGGAGTAACAAAAATCTTGACAACAGACTACCTTCCATAATGACAAAGTTACCATCCATTGGAATAACAAAAATCAAGAAAATAGACTACCTTCCATAATGACAAAGTTACCATCCATTGGAATAACAAAAATCACGAAAATAGACTACCTTCCATAATGACAAGGCTATCATCCAAAGGAATAAAAAAAATCTAGACAACAAACTACCTTCCATAATGACAAGGCTACCATCCATTGGAGTAACAAAAATTCCGACAAGAGACTACCTTCCATAATGACAAGGCTACCATCCAATGGAATAACAAAATTCTCGACAACAGACTACCTTCCATAATGTTAAGGGTACCACACATTGGAGTAACAAATATCTCAATGACAAACTACCTTCCATAATGACAAGGCTACCATCCATTGGAGTAAAAAAATTTTCGACAACAAACTACCTTCCATAATGACAAGGCTACCACCCATTGGAGTAAAAAAGATATCTATATTATACTACCTTCCATAATGATAAGGCTACCATCCATTGGAGTAACAAAAATATCCACAACAGACTACCTTTTGTAATGACAAGGCTACCATTCATTGGAGTAACACAAATTTGAACAAAAGACTACCTTCCATAATGACAAGGCTACCATCCATTGGAGTAACAAAAATATCCACAATAAAGTACCTTCCATAATGACAAGGCTACCATCCATTGGAGTAACAAAAATCTCGACAATAGACTAGCTTCCATAAGGACAAGGCTACCAACCATTGGAGTAACAAAAATCTTGACAACGGACTACCTTCCATAATGACAAAGTTACCATCCATTTGAATAACAAAAATCACGAAAATAGACTACCTTCCATAATTACAAGGCTATCATCCAAAGGAATAACAAAAATCTAGACAACAAACTACCTTCCATAATGACAAGGCTACCATCCATTAGGGTAACAAAAATTCCGACAAGAGACTACCTTCCATAATGACTAGGCTACCATCCGATGGAATAACAAAATTCTCGACAACAGGCTACCTTCCATAATGTCAAGGCTACCACACATTGGAGTAACAAATATCTCAATGTCAAACTACCTTCCATAATGACAAGGCTACCATCCATTGGAGTAAAAAAAATTTCGACAACAAACTAAATTCCATGATGACAAGGCTACCACCCATTGGAGTAAAAAAGATATCTATATTATACTACCTTCCATAATGATAAGGCTACCATCCATTGGAGTAACAAAAATATCCATAACAGACTGCCTTCTGTAATGACAAGGCCACCATTCGTTGGAGTAACAAAAATTTGAACAAAACACTACCTTCCATAATGACAAGGCTACCATCCATTGGAGTAACAAAAATCATAACAACAAACAACCTTTCATAATGACAAGGCTACAATCCATTGGAGTAACAAAAATCTCGACAACAGACTAGCTTCGATAAGGACAAGGCTACCAACCATTGGAGTAACAAAAATCTTGACAACAGACTACCTTCCATAATGACAAAGTTACCATCCATTGGAATAACAAAAATCAAGAAAATAGACTACCTTCCATAATGACAAAGTTACCATCCATTGGAATAACAAAAATCACGAAAATAGACTACCTTCCATAATGACAAGGCTATCATCCAAAGGAATAACAAAAATCTAGACAACAAACTACCTTCCATAATGACAAGGCTACCATCCATTGGAGTAACAAAAATTCCGACAAGAGACTACCTTCCATAATGACAAGGCTACCATCCAATGGAATAACAGAATTCTCGACAACAGACTACCTTCCATAATGTTAAGGGTACCACACGTTGGAGTAACAGATATCTCAATGACAAACTACCTTCCATAATGACAAGGCTACCATCCATTGGAGTAAAAAAAATTTCGACAACAAACTACCTTCCATAATGACAAGGCTACCACCCATTGGAGTAAAAAAGATATCTATATTATACTACCTTCCATAATGATAAGGCTACCATCCATTGGAGTAAAAAAAATATCCACTATAGACTACCTTTTGTAATGACAAGGCTACCATTCATTGGAGTAACACAAATTTGAACAAAAGACTACCTTCCATAATGACAAGGCTACCATCCATTGGAGTAACAAAAATATCCACAATAGAGTACCTTCCATAATGACAAGGCTACCATCCATTGGAGTAACAAAAATCTCGACAATAGACTAGCTTCCATAAGGACAAGGCTACCAACCATTGGAGTAACAAAAATCTTGACAACGGACTACCTTCCATAATGACAAAGTTACCATCCATTTGAATAACAAAAATCACGAAAATAGACTACCTTCCATAATTACAAGGCTATCATCCAAAGGAATAACAAAAATCTAGACAACAAACTACCTTCCATAATGACAAGGCTACCATCCATTAGGGTAACAAAAATTCCGACAAGAGACTACCTTCCATAATGACTAGGCTACCATCCGATGGAATAACAAAATTCTCGACAACAGGCTACCTTCCATAATGTCAAGGCTACCACACATTGGAGTAACAAATATCTCAATGTCAAACTACCTTCCATAATGACAAGGCTACCATCCATTGGAGTAAAAAAAATTTCGACAACAAACTAAATTCCATGATGACAAGGCTACCACCCATTGGAGTAAAAAAGATATCTATATTATACTACCTTCCATAATGATAAGGCTACCATCCATTGGAGTAACAAAAATATCCATAACAGACTGCCTTCTGTAATGACAAGGCCACCATTCGTTGGAGTAACAAAAATTTGAACAAAACACTACCTTCCATAATGACAAGGCTACCATCCATTGGAGTAACAAAAATCATAACAACAAACAACCTTTCATAATGACAAGGCTACCATCCATTGGAGTAACAAAAATCTCGACAACAGACTAGCTTCGATAAGGACAAGGCTACCAACCATTGGAGTAACAAAAATCTCGACAATAGACTACCTTCCATAATGACAAAGTTACCATCCATTGGAATAACAAAAATCACGAAAATAGACTACCTTCCATAATGACAAAGTTACCATCCATTGGAATAACAAAAATCACGAAAATAGACTACCTTCCATAATGACAAGGCTATCATCCAAAGGAATAACAAAAATCTAGACAACAAACTACCTTCCATAATGACAAGGCTACCATCCATTGGAGTAACAAAAATTCCGACAAGAGACTACCTTCCATAATGACAAGGCTACCATCCAATGGAATAACAAAATTCTCGACAACAGACTACCTTCCATAATGTTAAGGGTACCACACATTGGAGTAACAGATATCTCAATGACAAACTACCTTCCATAATGACAAGGCTACCATCCATTGGAGTAAAAAAAATTTCGACAACAAACTACCTTCCATAATGACAAGGCTACCACCCATTGGAGTAAAAAAGATATCTATATTATACTACCTTCCATAATGATAAGGCTACCATCCATTGGAGTAAAAAAAATATCCACTATAGACTACCTTTTGTAATGACAAGGCTACCATTCATTGGAGTAACACAAATTTGAACAAAAGACTACCTTCCATAATGACAAGGCTACCTTCCATTGGAGTAACAAAAATATCCACAATAGAGTACCTTCCATAATGACAAGGCTACCATCCATTGGAGTAACAAAAATCTCTACAATAGACTAGCTTCCATAAGGACAAGGCTACCAACCATTGGAGTAACAAAAATCTTGACAACGGACTACCTTCCATAATGACAAAGTTACCATCCATTTGAATAACAAAAATCACGAAAATAGACTACCTTCCATAATTACAAGTCTATCATCCAAAGGAATAACAAAAATCTAGACAACAAACTACCTTCCATAATGACAAGGCTACCATCCATTAGGGTAACAAAAATTCCGACAAGAGACTACCTTCCATAATGACTAGGCTACCATCCGATGGAATAACAAAATTCTCGACAACAGGCTACCTTCCATAATGTCAAGGCTACCACACATTGGAGTAACAAATATCTCAATGTCAAACTACCTTCCATAATGACAAGGCTACCATCCATTGGAGTAAAAAAAATTTCGACAACAAACTAAATTCCATGATGACAAGGCTACCACCCATTGGAGTAAAAAAGATATCTATATTATACTACCTTCCATAATGATAAGGCTACCATCCATTGGAGTAACAAAAATATCCATAACAGACTGCCTTCTGTAATGACAAGGCCACCATTCATCGGAGTAACAAAAATTTGAACAAAACACTACCTTCCATAATGACAAGGCTACCATCCATTGGAGTAACAAAAATCATAACAACAAACAACCTTTCATAAGGACAAGGCTACCATCCATTGGAGTAACAAAAATCTCGACAACAGACTAGCTTCGATAAGGACAAGGCTACCAACCATTGGAGTAACAAAAATCTCGACAACAGACTACCTTCCATAATGACAAAGTTACCATCCATTGGAATAACAAAAATCACGAAAATAGACTACCTTCCATAATGACAAAGTTACCATCCATTGGAATAACAAAAATCACGAAAATAGACTACCTTCCATAATGACAAGGCTATCATCCAAAGGAATAACAAAAATCTAGACAACAAACTACCTTCCATAATGACAAGGCTACCATCCATTGGAGTAACAAAAATTCCGACAAGAGACTACCTTCCATAATGACAAGGCTACCATCCAATGGAATAACAAAATTCTCGACAACAGACTACCTTCCATAATGTTAAGGCTACCACACATTGGAGTAACAGATATCTCAATGACAAACTACCTTCCATAATGACAAGGCTACCATCCATTGGAGTAAAAAAAATTTCGACAACAAACTACCTTCCATAATGACAAGGCTACCACCCATTGGAGTAAAAAAGATATCTATATTATTCTACTTTTCATAATGATAAGGCTACCATCCATTGGAGTAAAAAAAATATCCACTATAAACTACCTTTTGTAATGACAAGGCTACCATTCATTGGAGTAACACAAATTTGAACAAAAGACTACCTTCCATAATGACAAGGCTACCATCCATTGGAGTAACAAAAATATCCACAATAGAGTACCTTCCATAATGACAAGGCTACCATCCATTGGAGTAACAAAAATCTCGACAATAGACTAGCTTCCATAAGGACAAGGCTACCAACCATTGGAGTAACAAAAATCTCGACAACGGACTACCTTCCATAATGACAAAGTTACCGTCCATTTGAATAACAAAAATCACGAAAATAGACTACCTTCCATAATTACAAGGCTATCATCCAAAGAATAACAAAAATCTAGACAACAATCTACCTTCCATAATGACAAGGCTACCATCCATTAGGGTAACAAAAATTCCGACTAGAGACTACCTTCCATAATGACTAGGCTACCATCCGATGGAATAACAAAATTCTCGACAATAGACTACCTTCCATAATGTCAAGGCTACCACACATTGGAGTAACAAATATCTCAATGTCAAACTACCTTCCATAATGACAAGGCTACCATCCATTGGAGTAAAAAAAATTTCGACAACAAACTACCTTCCATAATGACAAGGCTACCACGCATTGGAGTAAAAAAGATATCTATATTATACTACCTTCCATAATGATAAGGCTACCATCCATTGGAGTAACAAAAATATCCACAACAGACTACCTTCTGTAATGACAAGGCTACCATTCATTGGAGTAACAAAAATTTGAACAAAACACTACCTTCCATAATGACAAGGCTACCATCCATTGGAGTAACAAAAATCATAACGACAAACAACCTTTCATAATGACAAGGCTACCATCCATTGGAGTAACAAAAATATCGACAACAGACTAGCTTCGATAAGGACAAGGCTACCAACCATTGGAGTAACAAAAATCTCGACAACAGACTACCTTCCATAATGACAAAGTTACCATCCATTGGAATAACAAAAATCATGAAAATAGACTACCTTCCATAATGATCAAGTTACCATCCATTGGAATAACAAAAATCACGAAAATAGACTACCTTCCATAATGACAAGGCTATCATCCATTGGAGTAACAAAAATTCCGACAAGAGACTACCTTCCATAATGACAAGGCTACCATCCAATGGAGTAAAAAAAATTTCGACAACAAAAATACCTTCCATAATGACAAGGCTACCACCCATTGGAGTAAAAAGGATATCTATATTATACTACCTTCCATAATGATAAGGCTACCATCCATTGGAGTAACAAAAATATCTATAACAGACTACCTTTTGTAATGACAAGGCTAGCATTCATTGGAGTAACAAAAATTTGAACAAAAGACTACCTTCCATAATGACAAGGCTACCATCCATTGGAGTAACAAAAATCATAACGACAAACAACCTTCCATAATGACAAGGCTACCATCCATTGGAGTAACAAAAATCTCAACAATAGAGTACCTTCCATAATGACAAGGCTACCATCCATTGGAGTAACAAAAATCTCGACAACAGACTACCTTCCATAATGACAAAGTTACCATCCATTGGAATAACAAAAATCACCAAAATAGACTACCTTCCATAATGACAAGGCTATCATCCAAAGGAATAACAAAAATCTAGACAACAAACTACCTTCCATAATGACAAGGCTACCATCCATTGGAGTAACAAAAATTTCGACAAAAGACTACCTTCCATAATGACAAGGCTACCATCCAATGGAATAACAAAAATCTCGACAACAGACTACCTTCCATAATGTCAAGGCTACCACACATTGGAGTAACAAATATCTCAATGACAAACTACCTTCCATAATGACAAGGCTACCATCCATTGGAGTAAAAAAAATTTCGACAACAAACTACCTTCCATAATGACAAGGCTACCACCCATTGGAGTAAAAAAGATATTTATATTATACTACCTTCCATAATGATAAGGCTACCATCCATTGGAGTAACAATAATATCCACAAAAGACTACCTTCAGTAGTGACAAGTCTACCATTCATTGGGGTAACAAAAATTTGAACAAAACACTACCTTCCATAATGACAAGGCTACCATCCATTGGAGTAACAAAAATCATAACGACAAACATCCTTCCTTAATGACAAGGCTACCATCCATTGGAGTAACAAAAATCTCGACAATAGAGTACCTTCCATAATGACAAGGCTACCATCCATTGGAGTAACAAAAATCTCGACAACAGACTAGCTTCCATAAGGACAAGGCTACCAACCATTGGAGTAAAAAAAATCTCGACAACCGACTACCTTCCATAATTACAAAGTTGCCATGCATTGGAATAACAAAAATCCAGAAAATAGACTACCTTCCATAATGACAAGGCTACCATCCGTTGGAGTAAAAAAAAATTTGACACCAAACTACCTTCCATAATGACAAGGCTACCACCCATTGGAGTAAAAAAGATATCTATATTATACTACCTTCCATAATGATAAGGCTACCATCCATTGGAGTAACAAAAATATCTATAACAGACTACCTTTTGTAATGACAAGGCTAGCATTCATTGGAGTAACAAAAATTTGAACAAAAGACTACCTTCCATAATGACAAGGCTACCATCCATTGGAGTAACAAAAATCATAACGACAAACAACCTTCCATAATGACAAGGCTACCATCCATTGGAGTAACAAAAATCTCAACAATAGAGTACCTTCCATAATGACAAGGCTACCATCCATTGGAGTAACAAAAATCTCGACAACAGACTACCTTCCATAATGACAAAGTTACCATCCATTGGAATAACAAAAATCACCAAAATAGACTACCTTCCATAATGACAAGGCTATCATCCAAAGGAATAACAAAAATCTAGACAACAAACTACCTTCCATAATGACAAGGCTACCATCCATTGGAGTAACAAAAATTTCGACAAAAGACTACCTTCCATAATGACAAGGCTACCATCCAATGGAATAACAAAAATCTCGACAACAGACTACCTTCCATAATGTCAAGGCTACCACACATTGGAGTAACAAATATCTCAATGACAAACTACCTTCCATAATGACAAGGCTACCATCCATTGGAGTAAAAAAAATTTCGACAACAAACTACCTTCCATAATGACAAGGCTACCACCCATTGGAGTAAAAAAGATATTTATATTATACTACCTTCCATAATGATAAGGCTACCATCCATTGGAGTAACAATAATATCCACAACAGACTACCTTCAGTAGTGACAAGTCTACCATTCATTGGGGTAACAAAAATTTGAACAAAACACTACCTTCCATAATGACAAGGCTACCATCCATTGGAGTAACAAAAATCATAACGACAAACATCCTTCCTTAATGACAAGGCTACCATCCATTGGAGTAACAAAAATCTCGACAATAGATTACCTTCCATAATGACAAGGCTACCATCCATTGGAGTAACAAAAATCTCGACAACAGACTAGCTTCCATAAGGACAAGGCTACCAACCATTGGAGTAACAAAAATCTCGACAACCGACTACCTTCCATAATTACAAAGTTGCCATGCATTGGAATAACAAAAATCAAGAAAATAGACTACCTTCCATAATGACAAGGCTACCATCCGTTGGAGTAAAAAAAAATTTGACACCAAACTACCTTCCATAATGACAAGGCTACCACCCATTGGAGTAAAAAAGATATCTATATTATACTACCTTCCATAATGATAAGGCTACCATCCATTGGAGTAACAAAAATATCGACAACAGACTACCTTCTGTAATGACAAGGCTACCATCCAATGGAGTAACAAAAATCTGAACAAAAGACTACCTTCTATAATGACAAGGCTACCATCCATTAGAGTAACAAAAATCATAACGACAGACTACCTTCCATAATGAAAAGACTACCATCCATTGGAGTAATAAAAATCTCGACAACAGACTACATTTCATAATGACAATGCTACCATCCATTGGAGTAACAAAAATCTCGACAACATACTACCTTCCATAATGACAAGGCTACCATCCATTGGAGTAACAAAAATATCGACAACAGAGTACCTTCCATAATGACAAGGCTACCATCCAATGGAATAACAAAAATCTCGATAACAAACTACCTTCCATAATGACAAGGATACCATCCATTGTAGTAACAAAAATATCAACAACAGACTACCTTCCATAATGACAAGGCTACCATCAAACAGAATAACAAAATACTCGACAACAGACTACCTTCCATAATGACAAGGCTACCACACATTGGAGTACCAGATATCTCAATGACAATCTACCTTCCATAATGACAAGGCTACCACCCATTGGAGTAAAAAAGATATCTATATTATACTACCTTCCATAATGATAAGGCTACCATCCATTGGAGTAACAAAAATATCGACAACAGACTACCTTCTGTAATGACAAGGCTACCATCCAATGGACTAACAAAAATCTGAACAAAAGACTAGCTTTCATAATGACAAGGCTACCATCCATTGGAGTAACAGAAATCATAACGACAGACTACCTTCCATAATGAAAAGACTACCATCCATTGGAGTAACAAAAATTTCGACAACAGACTACCTTCCATAGTGACAAGGCTACCATCCATTGGAGTAACAAAAATCTGGACAACAGACTACCTTCCATAATGACAAGGCTACCATCCATTGGAGTAACAAAAATATCCACAATAGACTAGCTTCCATAAGGACAAGGCTACCAACCATTGGAGTAACAAAAATCTCGACAACGGACTACCTTCCATAATGACAAAGTTACCGTCCATTTGAATAACAAAAATCACAAAAATAGACTACCTTCCATAATTACAAGGCTATCATCCAAAGGAATAACAAAAATCTAGACAACAAACTACCTTCCATAATGACAAGGCTACCATCCATTAGGGTAACAAAAATTCCGACTAGAGACTACCTTCCATAATGACTAGGCTACCATCCGATGGAATAACAAAATTCTCGACCACAGACTACCTTCCATAATGTCAAGGCTACCACACATTGGAGTAACAAGTATCTCAATGTCAAACAACCTTCCATAATGACAAGGCTACCATCCATTGGAGTAAAAAAAATTTCGACAACAAACTACCTTCCATAACGACAAGGCTACCACGCATTGGAGTTAAAAAGATATCTATATTATACTACCTTCCATAATGATAAGGCTACCATCCATTGGAGTAACAAAAATATCCACAACAGACTACCTTCTGTAATGACAAGGCTACCATTCATTGGAGTAACCAAAATTTGAACAAAACACTACCTTCTATAATGACAAGGCTACCATCCATTGGAGTAACAAAAATCATAACGACAAACAACCTTTCATAATGACAAGGCTACCATCCATTGGAGTAACAAAAATCTCGACAACAGACTAGCTTCGATAAGGACAAGGCTACCAACCATTGGAGTAACAAAAATCTCGACAACAGACTACCTTCCATAATGACAAAGTTACCATCCATTGGTATAACAAAAATCACGAAAATAGACTACCTTCCATAATGACAAAGTTACCATCCATTGGAATAACAAAAATCACGAAAATAGACTACCTTCCATAATGACAAGGCTACCATCCATTGGAGTAAAAAAAATATCGACAACAAACTACCTTCCATAATGACAAGGCTACCACCCATTGGAGTAAAAAAGATATCTATATCATTCTACCTTCCATAATGATAAGGCTACCATCCATTGGAGGAACAAACTCATGGACAACAGACTACCTTCTGTAATGACAAGGCTACCATCCAATGGACTAACAAAAATATGAACAAAAGACTACCTTCCATAATGACAAGGCTACCATCCATTGGAGTAACAGAAATCATAACGACAGACTACCTTCCATAATGAAAAGACTACCATCCATTGGAGTAACAAAAATCTCGACAACAGACTACCTTCCATAATGACAAGGCTACCATCCATTGGAGTAATAAAAATATCAACAACGGACTAATTTCCAGAATTACAAGGCCACCATCCCTTGTAGTAACAAAAATCTCGACAAAAGACAACCTTCCATAATGACAAGGCTACCATCCATTGGAGTAATAAAAATATCAACAACGGACTAATTTCCAGAATGAAAAGGCTACCATCCATTGTAGCAACAAAAATATCGACAATAGACTACCTTCCATAATGACAAGGCTACCATCCATTGGAGTAACAAAAATCTCAACAACATGTACCTTTCATAATGACAAGGCTACCATCCATTGGAGTAACAAAAATCTCAACAACAGAGTACCTTCCATAATGACAAAGCTACCATCCATTGGAGTAACAAAAATCTCGAGAATAGACTACCTTCCATAATGATAAGGCTACAATCCATTGACGTAACATAAAATATTGACAACAGACTACGTCCCATAATGACAAGGCTACCATTCATTGGAGTAACAAAAATCTCGACAACAAACTACCTTCCATAATGACAAGGATACCATCCATTGGAGTATAAAAATATCGACAACAGACTACATTCCATAATGATAAGGTTACAATCCATTAGAATAACAAAAATCTCGACATCAGACTACCTTCCATAATGACAAGGCTACCATCCAACGGAATAACAAAATTCTCGACAACAGACTACCTTCCATAATGACAAGGCTACCCCACATTGGAGTAACAAATATCTCAATGACAAACTAACTTTCATAATGACAAGGCTACCATCCATTGGAGTAAAAAAAATATCGACAACAAACTACCTTCCATAATGACAAGGCTACCACCCATTGGAGTAAAAAAGATATCTATATCATTCTACCTTCCATAATGATAAGGCTACCATCCATTGGAGGAACAAACTCATGGACAACAGACTACCTTCTGTAATGACAAGGCTACCATCCAATGGAGTAACAAAAATATGAATAAAAGACTACCTTCCATAATGACAAGGCTACCATCCATTGGAGTAACAGAAATCATAACGACAGACTACTTTCCATAATGAAAAGACTACCATCCATTGGAGTAACAAAAATCTCGACAACAGACTACCTTCTATAATGACAAGGCTACCATCCATTGGAGTAATAAAAATATCAACAACGAACTAATTTCAAGAATGACAAGGCTACCATCCATTGTAGTAACAAAAATATCGACAACATACTACCTTCTATAATGACAAGACTACCATCCATTGGAGTAACAAAAATGTCGAATACAGACTACCTTTCATAATGACAAGGCTACCATCCAGTGGAGTAACATAAATATCGACAACAGAGTACCTTCCATAATGACAAAGCTACCATCCATTGGAGTAACATAAATCTCGACAATAGACTACCTTCCATAATGACAAGGCTACAATCCATTGAAGTAACAAAAATATTGACAACAGACTACGTCCCATAATGACAAGGCTACCATTCATTGGAGTAACAAAAATCTCGACAACAGACTACCTTCCATAATGACAAGGATACCATCCATTGGAGTATAAAAATCACGATAACAGACTACCTTCCATAATGACAAGGCTACCATCCAACGGAATAACAAAATTCTCGACAACACACTACCTTCCATAATGACAAGGCTACCACATATTGGAGTAACAAATATCTCAATGACAAACTACCTTTCATAATGACAAGGCTACCATCCATTGGAGTAAAAAAATATCGACAACAAACTACCTTCCATAATGACAAGGCTACCACCCATTGGAGTAAAAAAGATATGTATATCATTCTACCTTCCATAATGATAAGGCTACCATCCATTGGAGGAACAAACTCATGGACAACAGACTACCTTCTGTAATGACAAGGCTACCATCCAATGGACTAACAAAAATATGAACAAAAGACTACCTTCCATAATGACAAGGCTACCATCCATTGGAGTAACAGAAATCATAACGACAGACTACCTTCCATAATGAAAAGACTACCATCCATTGGAGTAACAAAAATCTCGACAATAGACTACCTTCCATAATGACAAGGCTACCATCCATTGGAGTAATAAAAATATCAACAACGGACTAATTTCCAGAATTACAAGGCTACCATCCCTTGTAGTAACAAAAATCTCGACAAAAGACAACCTTCCATAATGACAAGGCTACCATCCATTGGAGTAATAAAAATATCAACAACGGACTAATTTCCAGAATGACAAGGCTACCATCCATTGTAGCAACAAAAATATCGACAATAGACTACCTTCCATAATGACAAGGCTACCATCCATTGGAGTAACAAAAATCTCAACAACAGAGTACCTTCCATAATGACAAAGCTACCATCCATTGGAGTAACAAAAATCTCGAGAATAGACTACCTTCCATAATGACAAGGCTACAATCCATTGAAGTAACAAAAATATTGACAACATACTACGTCCCATAATGACAAGGCTACCATTCATTGGAGTAACAAAAATCTCGACAACAAACTACCTTCCATAATGACAAGGATACCATCCATTGGAGTATAAAAATATCGACAACAGACTACCTTCCATAATGACAAGGTTACAATCCATTAAAATAACAAAAATCTCGACATCAGACTACCTTCCATAATGACAAGGCTACCATACAACGGAATAACAAAATTCTCGACAACAGACTACCTTCCATAATGACAAGGCTACCACACATTGGAGTAAGAGATATCTAAATGACAAACTACCTTTCATAATGACAAGGATACCATTCATTAGAGTAAAAAAATATCGACAACAAAGTACCTTCCATAATGACAAGGCTACCACCCATTGGAGTAAAAAAGATATCTATATCATTCTACCTTCCATAATGATAAGGCTATCATCCATTGGAGGAACAAAAACATTGACAACAGACTACCTTCTGTAATAACAAGGCTACCATCCAATGGACTAACAAAAATATGAACAAAAGACTACCTTCCATAATGACAAGGCTACCATCCATTGGAGTAACAGAAATCATAACGACAGACAACCTTCCATAATGAATACACTACCATCCATTGGAGTAACAAAAATCTCGACAACATACTACCTTCCATAATGATAAGGCTACCATCCATTGGAGTAATAAAAATATCAACAACGGACTAATTTCCAGAATGACAAGGCTACCATCCGTTGTAGTAACAAAAATATCGACAATAGACTACCTTCCATAATGACAAGGCTACCATCCATTGGAGTAACAAAAATCTCGACAACAGACCACCTTTCATAATGACAAGGAATACCATCCATTGGAGTAACAAAAATCTCGACAACAGAGTACCTTCCATAATGACAAAGCTACCATCCATTGGAGTAACAAAAATCTCGACAATAGACTACCTTCCATAATGATAAGGCTACAATCCATTGACGTAACAAAAAATATTGACGACAGACTACGTCCCATAATGACAAGGCTACCATTCATTGGAGTAACAAAAATCTCGACAACAGACTACCTTCTATAATGACAAGGATACCATCCATTGGAGTATAAAAATATCGACAACAGACTACCTTCCATAATGATAAGGTTACAATCCATTAGAATAACAAAAATCTCGACATCAGACTACCTTCCATAATGACAAGGCTACCATCCAACGGAATAACAAAATTCTCGAACAACAGACTACCTTCCATAATGACAAGGCTACCCCACATTGGAGTAACAAATATCTCAATGACAAACTACCTTTCATAATGACAAGGCTACCATCCATTGGAGTAAAAAAAATATCGACAACAAACTACCTTCCATAATGACAAGACTACCACCCATTGGAGTAAAAAAGATATCTATATCATTCTACCTTCCATAATGATAAGGCTACCATCCATTGGAGGAAAAAACTCATGGACAACAGACTACCTTCTGTAATGACAAGGCTACCATCCAATGGAGTAACAAAAATATGAATAAAAGACTACCTTCTATAATGACAAGGCTGCCATCCATTGGAGTAACAGAAATCATAACGACAGACTACTTTCCATAATGAAAAGACTACCATCCATTGGAGTAACAAAAATCTAGGCAACATACTACCTTCCATAATGACAAGGCTACAATCCATTGGAGTAATAAAAATATCAACAACGGACTAATTTCCAGAATGACAAGGCTACCATCCATTGTAGTAACAAAAATATCGACAACATACTACCTTCCATAATGACAAGGCTACCATCCATGGGAGTAACAAAAATGTCGACAACAAACTACCTTTCATAATGACAAGGCTACCATCCATTGGAGTAACAAAAATATCGACAACAGAGTACATTCCATAATGACAAAGCTACCATCCATTGGAGTAACATAAATCTTGACAATAGACTACCTTCCATAAGGACAAGGCTACAATCCATTGAAGTAACAAAAATATTGACAACAGACTACGTCCCATAATGACAAGGCTACCATTCATTGGAGTAACAAAAATCTCGACAACAGACTACCTTCCATAATGACAAGGATACCATCCATTGGAGTATAAAAATCTCGATAACAGACTACCTTCCATAATGACAAGGCTACCATCCAACGGAATAACAAAATTCTCGACAACAGACTACCTTCCATAATGACAAGGCTACCACACATTGGAGTAACAGATATCTCAATGACAAACTACCTTTCATAATGACAAGGCTACCATCCATTGGAGTAAAAAAATATCGACAACAAACTACCTTCCATAATGACAAGGCTACCACCCATTGGAGTAAAAAAGATATCTATATCATTCTACCTTCCATAATGATAAGGCTACCATCCATTGGAGGAACAAACTCATGGACAACAGACTACCTTCTGTAATGACAAGGCTACCATCCAATGGAGTAACAAAAATATGAATAAAAGACTACCTTCCATAATGACAAGGCTACCATCCATTGGAGTAACATAAATCATAACGACAGACTACTTTCCATAATGAAAAGACTACCATCCATTGGAGTAACAAAAATCTCGACAACAGACTACCTTCTATAATGACAAGGCTACCATCCATTGGAGTAATAAAAATATCAACAACGAACTAATTTCAAGAATGACAAGGCTACCATCCATTGTAGTAACAAAAATATCGACAACATACTACCTTCTATAATGACAAGACTACCATCCATTGGAGTAACAAAAATGTCGAATACAGACTACCTTTCATAATGACAAGGCTACCATCCAGTGGAGTAACATAAATATCGACAACAGAGTACCTTCCATAATGACAAAGCTACCATCCATTGGAGTAACATAAATCTCGACAATAGACTACCTTCCATAATGACAAGGCTACAATCCATTGAAGTATCAAAAATATTGACAACAGACTACGTCCCATAATGACAAGGCTACCATTCATTGGAGTAACAAAAATCTCGACAACAGACTACCTTCCATAATGACAAGGATACCATCCATTGGAGTATAAAAATCACGATAACAGACTACCTTCCATAATGACAAGGCTACCATCCAACGGAATAACAAAATTCTCGACAACACACTACCTTCCATAATGACAAGGCTACCACATATTGGAGTAACAAATATCTCAATGACAAACTACCTTTCATAATGACAAGGCTACCATCCATTGGAGTAAAAAAATATCGACAACAAACTACCTTCCATAATGACAAGGCTACCACCCATTGGAGTAAAAAAGATATGTATATCATTCTACCTTCCATAATGATAAGGCTACCATCCATTGGAGGAACAAACTCATGGACAACAGACTACCTTCTGTAATGACAAGGCTACCATCCAATGGACTAACAAAAATATGAACAAAAGACTACCTTCCATAATGACAAGGCTACCATCCATTGGAGTAACAGAAATCATAACGACAGACTACCTTCCATAATGAAAAGACTACCATCCATTGGAGTAACAAAAATCTCGACAATAGACTACCTTCCATAATGACAAGGCTACCATCCATTGGAGTAATAAAAATATCAACAACGGACTAATTTCCAGAATTACAAGGCTACCATCCCTTGTAGTAACAAAAATCTCGACAAAAGACAACCTTCCATAATGACAAGGCTACCATCCATTGGAGTAATAAAAATATCAACAACGGACTAATTTCCAGAATGACAAGGCTACCATCCATTGTAGCAACAAAAATATCGACAATAGACTACCTTCCATAATGACAAGGCTACCATCCATTGGAGTAACAAAAATCTCAACAACATGTACCTTTCATAATGACAAGGCTACCATCCATTGGAGTAACAAAAATCTCAACAACAGAGTACCTTCCATAATGACAAAGCTATCATCCATTGGAGTAACAAAAATCTCGAGAATAGACTACCTTCCATAATGACAAGGCTACAATCCATTGAAGTAACAAAAATATTGACAACAGACTACGTCCCATAATGACAAGGCTACCATTCATTGGAGTAACAATAATCTCGACAACAAACTACCTTCCATAATGACAAGGATACCATCCATTGGAGTATAAAAATATCAACAACAGACTACCTTCCATAATGACAAGGTTACAATCCATTAAAATAACAAAAATCTCGACATCAGACTACCTTCCATAATGACAAGGCTACCATACAACGGAATAACAAAATTCTCGACAACAGACTACCTTCCATAATGACAAGGCTACCACACATTGGAGTAAGAGATATCTAAATGACAAACTACCTTTCATAATGACAAGGATACCATTCATTAGAGTAAAAAAATATCGACAACAAAGTACCTTCCATAATGACAAGGCTACCACCCATTGGAGTAAAAAAGATATCTATATCATTCTACCTTCCATAATGATAAGGCTATCATCCATTGGAGGAACAAAAACATTGACAACAGACTACCTTCTGTAATAACAAGGCTACCATCCAATGGACTAACAAAAATATGAACAAAAGACTACCTTCCATAATGACAAGGCTACCATCCATTGGAGTAACAGAAATCATAACGACAGACTACCTTCCATAATGAAAAGACTACCATCCATTGGAGTAACAAAAATCTCGACAATAGACTACCTTCCATAATGACAAGGCTACCATCCATTGGAGTAATAAAAATATCAACAACGGACTAATTTCCAGAATTACAAGGCTACCATCCCTTGTAGTAACAAAAATCTCGACAAAAGACAACCTTCCATAATGACAAGGCTACCATCCATTGGAGTAATAAAAATATCAACAACGGACTAATTTCCAGAATGACAAGGCTACCATCCATTGTAGCAACAAAAATATCGACAATAGACTACCTTCCATAATGACAAGGCTACCATCCATTGGAGTAACAAAAATCTCAACAACATGTACCTTTCATAATGACAAGGCTACCATCCACTGGAGTAACAAAAATCTCAACAACAGAGTACCTTCCATAATGACAAAGCTACCATCCATTGGAGTAACAAAAATCTCGAGAATAGACTACCTTCCATAATGACAAGGCTACAATCCATTGAAGTAACAAAAATATTGACAACAGACTACGTCCCATAATGACAAGGCTACCATTCATTGGAGTAACAAAAATATCGACAACAAACTACCTTCCATAATGACAAGGATACCATCCATTGGAGTATAAAAATATCGACAACAGACTACCTTCCATAATGACAAGGTTACAATCCATTAAAATAACAAAAATCTCGACATCAGACTACCTTCCATAATGACAAGGCTACCATACAACGGAATAACAAAATTCTCGACAACAGACTACCTTCCATAATGACAAGGCTACCACACATTGGAGTAAGAGATATCTAAATGACAAACTACCTTTCATAATGACAAGGATACCATTCATTAGAGTAAAAAAATATCGACAACAAAGTACCTTCCATAATGACAAGGCTACCACCCATTGGAGTAAAAAAGATATCTATATCATTCTACCTTCCATAATGATAAGGCTATCATCCATTGGAGGAACAAAAACATTGACAACAGACTACCTTCTGTAATAACAAGGCTACCATCCAATGGACTAACAAAAATATGAACAAAAGACTACCTTCCATAATGACAAGGCTACCATCCATTGGAGTAACAAAAATCATAACGACAGACTACCTTCCATAATGAAAAGACTACCATCCATTGGAGTAACAAAAATCTCGACAATAGACTACCTTCCATAATGACAAGGCTACCATCCATTGGAGTAATAAAAATATCAACAACGGACTAATTTCCAGAATTACAAGGCTACCATCCCTTGTAGTAACAAAAATCTCGACAAAAGACAACCTTCCATAATGACAAGGCTACCATCCATTGGAGTAATAAAAATATCAACAACGGACTAATTTCCAGAATGACAAGGCTACCATCCATTGTAGCAACAAAAATATCGACAATAGACTTCCTTCCATAATGACAAGGCTACCATCCATTGGAGTAACAAAAATCTCAACAACATGTACCTTTCATAATGACAAGGCTACCATCCATTGGAGTAACAAAAATCTCAACAACAGAGTACCTTCCATAATGACAAAGCTACCATCCATTGGAGTAACAAAAATCTCGAGAATAGACTACCTTCCATAATGACAAGGCTACAATCCATTGAAGTAACAAAAATATTGACAACAGACTACGTCCCATAATGACAAGGCTACCATTCATTGGAGTACCAAAAATATCGACAACAAACTACCTTCCATAATGACAAGGATACCATCCATTGGAGTATAAAAATATCGACAACAGACTACCTTCCATAATGACAAGGTTACAATCCATTAAAATAACAAAAATCTCGACATCAGACTACCTTCCATAATGACAAGGCTACCATACAACGGAATAACAAAATTCTCGACAACAGACTACCTTCCATAATGACAAGGCTACCACACATTGGAGTAAGAGATATCTAAATGACAAACTACCTTTCATAATGACAAGGATACCATTCATTAGAGTAAAAAAATATCGACAACAAAGTACCTTCCATAATGACAAGGCTACCACCCATTGGAGTAAAAAAGATATCTATATAATTCTACCTTCCATAATGATAAGGCTATCATCCATTGGAGGAACAAAAACATTGACAACAGACTACCTTCTGTAATAACAAGGCTACCATCCAATGGACTAACAAAAATATGAACAAAAGACTACCTTCCATAATGACAAGGCTACCATCCATTGGAGTAACAGAAATCATAACGACAGACTACCTTCCATAATGAAAAGACTACCATCCATTGGAGTAACAAAAATCTCGACAACAGACTACCTTCCATAATGATAAGGCTACCATCCATTGGAGTAATAAAAATATCAACAACGGACTAATTTCCAGAATGACAAGGCTACCATCCGTTGTAGTAACAAAAATATCGACAATAGACTACCTTCCATAATGACAAGGCTACCATCCATTGGAGTAACAAAAATCTCGACAACAGACCACCTTTCATAATGACAAGGAATACCATCCATTGGAGTAACAAAAATCTCGACAACAGAGTACCTTCCATAATGACAAAGCTACCATCCATTGGAGTAACAAAAATCTCGACAATAGACTACCTTCCATAATGATAAGGCTACAATCCATTGACGTAACAAAAAATATTGACGACAGACTACGTCCCATAATGACAAGGCTACCATTCATTGGAGTAACAAAAATCTCGACAACAGACTACCTTCTATAATGACAAGGATACCATCCATTGGAGTATAAAAATATCGACAACAGACTACCTTCCATAATGATAAGGTTACAATCCATTAGAATAACAAAAATCTCGACATCAGACTACCTTCCATAATGACAAGGCTACCATCCAACGGAATAACAAAATTCTCGAACAACAGACTACCTTCCATAATGACAAGGCTACCCCACATTGGAGTAACAAATATCTCAATGACAAACTACCTTTCATAATGACAAGGCTACCATCCATTGGAGTAAAAAAAATATCGACAACAAACTACCTTCCATAATGACAAGACTACCACCCATTGGAGTAAAAAAGATATCTATATCATTCTACCTTCCATAATGATAAGGCTACCATCCATTGGAGGAAAAAACTCATGGACAACAGACTACCTTCTGTAATGACAAGGCTACCATCCAATGGAGTAACAAAAATATGAATAAAAGACTACCTTCTATAATGACAAGGCTGCCATCCATTGGAGTAACAGAAATCATAACGACAGACTACTTTCCATAATGAAAAGACTACCATCCATTGGAGTAACAAAAATCTAGGCAACAGACTACCTTCCATAATGACAAGGCTACAATCCATTGGAGTAATAAAAATATCAACAACGGACTAATTTCCAGAATGACAAGGCTACCATCCATTGTAGTAACAAAAATATCGACAACATACTACCTTCCATAATGACAAGGCTACCATCCATGGGAGTAACAAAAATGTCGACAACAAACTACCTTTCATAATGACAAGGCTACCATCCATTGGAGTAACAAAAATATCGACAACAGAGTACATTCCATAATGACAAAGCTACCATCCATTGGAGTAACATAAATCTTGACAATAGACTACCTTCCATAATGACAAGGCTACAATCCATTGAAGTAACAAAAATATTGACAACAGACTACGTCCCATAATGACAAGGCTACCATTCATTGGAGTAACAAAAATCTCGACAACAGACTACCTTCCATAATGACAAGGATACCATCCATTGGAGTATAAAAATCTCGATAACAGACTACCTTCCATAATGACAAGGCTACCATCCAACGGAATAACAAAATTCTCGACAACAGACTACCTTCCATAATGACAAGGCTACCACACATTGGAGTAACAGATATCTCAATGACAAACTACCTTTCATAATGACAAGGCTACCATCCATTGGAGTAAAAAAATATCGACAACAAACTACCTTCCATAATGACAAGGCTACCACCCATTGGAGTAAAAAAGATATCTATATCATTCTACCTTCCATAATGATAAGGCTACCATCTATTGGAGGAACAAACTCATGGACAACAGACTACCTTCTGTAATGACAAGGCTACCATCCAATGGAGTAACAAAAATATGAATAAAAGAGTACCTTCCATAATGACAAGGCTACCATCCATTGGAGTAACAGAAATCATAACGACAGACTACCTTCCATAATGAAAAGACTACCATCCATTGGAGTAACAAAAATCTCGACAACAGACTACCTTCCATAATGACAAAGCTACCATCCATTGGAGTAATAAAAATATCAACAACGGAGTAATTTCCAAAATTACAAGGCTACCATCCATTGTAGTAACAAAAATATCGACAACAGACTACCTTCCATAATGACAAGGCTACCATCCATTGGAGTAACAAAAATCTCAACAACATGTACCTTTCATAATGACAAGGCTACCATCCATTGGAGTAACAAAAATCTCAACAACAGAGTACCTTCCATAATGACAAAGCTACCATCCATTGGAGTAACAAAAATCTCGAGAATAGACTACCTTCCATAATGACAAGGCTACAATCCATTGAAGTAACAAAAATATTGACAACAGACTACGTCCCATAATGACAAGGCTACCATTCATTGGAGTACCAAAAATATCGACAACAAACTACCTTCCATAATGACAAGGATACCATCCATTGGAGTATAAAAATATCGACAACAGACTACCTTCCATAATGACAAGGTTACAATCCATTAAAATAACAAAAATCTCGACATCAGACTACCTTCCATAATGACAAGGCTACCATACAACGGAATAACAAAATTCTCGACAACAGACTACCTTCCATAATGACAAGGCTACCACACATTGGAGTAAGAGATATCTAAATGACAAACTACCTTTCATAATGACAAGGATACCATTCATTAGAGTAAAAAAATATCGACAACAAAGTACCTTCCATAATGACAAGGCTACCACCCATTGGAGTAAAAAAGATATCTATATCATTCTACCTTCCATAATGATAAGGCTACCATCCATTGGAGGAACAAAAACATTGACAACAGACTACCTTCTGTAATAACAAGGCTACCATCCAATGGACTAACAAAAATATGAACAAAAGACTACCTTCCATAATGACAAGGCTACAATCCATTGAAGTAATAAAAAATATTGACAACAGACTACGTCCCATAATGACAAGGCTACCATTCATTGGAGTAACAAAAATCTCGACAACAAACTACCTTCCATAATGACAAGGATACCATCCATTGGAGTATAAAAATCTCGACAACAGACTACCTTCCATAATGACAAGGATACCATCCATTGGAGTATAAAAATCTCGATAACAGACTACCTTCCATAATGACAAGGCTACCATCCAACGGAATAACAAAATTCTCGACAACAGACTACCTTCCATAATGACAAGGCTACCACACATTGGAGTAACAGATATCTCAATGACAAACTACCTTTCATAATGACAAGGCTACCATCCATTGGAGTAAAAAAAATATCGACAACAAACTACCTTCCATAATGACAAGGCTACCACCCATTGGAGTAAAAAAGATATCTATATCATTCTACCTTCCATAATGATAAGGCTACTATCCATTGCAGGAACAAAAACATTGACAACAGACTACCTTCTGTAATGACAAGGCTACCATCCAATGGAGTAACAAAAATATGAACAAAAGACTACCTTCCATAATGACAAGGCTACCATCCATTGGAGTAATAGAAATCATAACGACAGACTACCTTCCATAATGAAAAGACTACCATCCATTGGAGTAACAAAAATCTCGACAACAGACTACCTTCCATAATGACAAGGCTACCATTCATTGGAGTAATAAAAATATCAACAACGGACTAATTTCCAGAATGAAAAGGCTACCATCCATTGTAGTAACAAAAGTATCGACAATAGACTACCTTCCACAATGACAAGGCTACCATCCATTGGAGTAACAAAAATCTCGACAACACACTACCTTTCATAATGACAAGGCTACCATCCATTGGAGTAACAAAAATCTCGAAAACAGAGTACCTTCCATAATGACAAAGCTACCATCCATTGGAGTAACAAAAATCTCGAGAATAGACTACCTTCGATAATGACAAGGCTACAATCCATTGAAGTAACAAAAATATTGACAACAGACTACGTCCCATAATGACAAGGCTACCATTCATTGGAGTAACAAAAATCTCGACAACAAACTACCTACAATAATGACAAGGATACCATCCATTGGAGTATAAAAATCTCGACAACAGACTACCTTCCATAATGACAAGGTTACAATCCATTAGAATAACAAAAATCTCGACATCAGACTACCTTCCATAATGACAAGGCTACCATCTAACGGAATAACAAAATTCTCGACAACAGAATACCTTCCATAATGACAAGGCTACACCACATTGGAGTAACAAATATCTCAATGACAAACTACCTTTCATAATGACAAGGCTACCATCCATTGGAGTAAAAAAAATATCGACAACAAACTACCTTCCATAATGACAAGGCTACCACCCATTGGAGTAAAAAAGATATCTATCTCATTGTACCTTCCATAATGATAAGGCTACCATCCATTGGAGGAACAAAAACATTGACAACAGACTACCTTCTGTAATGACAAGGCTACCATCCAATGGAGTAACAAAAATATGAACAAAAGACTACCTTCCATAATGACAAGGCTACCATCCATTGGAGTAATAGAAATCATAACGACAGACTACCTTCCATAATGAAAAGACTACCATCCATTGGAGTGACAAAAATCTCGACAACAGACTACCTTCCATAATGACAATGCTACCATCCATTGGAGTAATAAAAATATCAACAACGGACTAATTTCCAGAATGAAAAGGATACCATCCATTGTAGTAACAAAAATATCGACAATAGACTACCTTCCATAATGACAAGGCTACCATCCATTGGAGTAACAAAAATGTCGACAACAGACTACCTTTCATAATGACAAGGCTACCATCCATTGGAGTAACAAAAATCTCGACAACAGAGTACCTTCCATAATGAAAAAGCTACCATCCATTGGAGTAACAAAAATCTCGACAATAGACTACCTTCCATAATGAAAAGGCTACAATCCATTGAAGTAAAAAAAATATTGACAACAGACTACGTCCCATAATTACAAGGCTACCATTCATTGGAGTAACAAAAATCTCGACAACAGACTACCTTCCATAATGACAAGGATACCATCCATTTGAGTATAAAAATATCGACAACGGACTACCTTCCATAATGACAAGGTTACAATCCATTAGAATAACAAAAATAACGACATCAGACTACCTTCCATAATGACAAGGCTACTATCCAATGGAATAACAAAATTCTCGACAACAGACTACCTTCCATAATGACAAGGCTACCACACATTGGAGTAAGAGATATCTCAATGACAAACTACCTTTCATAATGACAAGACTACCATCCATTGAAGTAAAAAAAATATCGACAACAAACTACCTTCCATAATGACAAGGCTACCAACCATTGGAGTAAAAAAGATATCTATATCATTCTACCTTCCATAATGATAAGGCTACCATCCATTGGAGGAACAAAAACATTGACAACAGACTACCTTCTGTAATGACAAGGCTACCATCCAATGGAGTAACAAAAATTTGAACAAAAGACTACCTTCCATAATGACAAGGCTACCATGCATTGGAGTAACAGAAATCATAACGACAGACTACCTTCCATAATGAAAAGACTACCATCCATTGGAGTAACAAAAATCTCGACAACAGACTACCTTCCATAATGACAAGGCTACCATCCATTAGAGTAATAAAAATATCAACAACGGACTAATTTCCAGAATGACAAGGCTACCATCCATTGTAGTAACAAAAATATCGACAATAGACTACCTTCCATAATGACAAGGCTACCATCCATTGGAGTAACAAAAATCTCGACAATAGACTACCTTTCATAATGACAAGGCTACCATCCATTGGAGTAACAAAAATCTCGACAACAGAGTACCTTTCATAATGACAAAGCTACCATCCATTGGAGTAACAAAAATATTGACAACAGACTACGTCCCATAATGACAAGGCTATCATTCATTGGAGTAACAAAAATCTCGACAACAAACTACCTTCAATAATGACTTGGATACCATCCATTGGAGTATAAAAATCTCGACAACAGACTACCTTCCATAATGACAAGGTTACAATCCATTAGAATAACAAAAATCTCGACATCAGACAACCTTCCATAATGACAAGGCTACCATTCAACGGAATAACAAAATTCTCGACAACGGACTACCTTCCATAATGACAAGGCTACCACACATTGGAGTAAGAGATATCTCAATGACAAACTACCTTTCATAATGACAAGGCAACCATCCATTGGAGTAAAAAAAATATCGATAACAAACTACCTTCCATAATGACAAGGCGACCACCCATTGGAGGAAAAAAGATATCTATATCATTCTACCTTCCATAATGATAAGGCTACCATCCATTGGAGGAACAAAAACATCGACAACAGACTACCTTCTATAATGACAAGGCTACCATCCATTGGAGTAACAAAAATCTCGAAAACAGACTACCTTTCATAATGACAAGGCTACCATCCATTGGAGTAACAAAAATCTCGACAACAGAGTACCTTCCATAATGACAAAGCTACCATCCATTGGAGTAACAAAAATCTCGACAATAGACTACCTTCCATAATGACAAGGCTACAATCCATTGAACTAACAAAAAATATTGACAACAGACTACGTCCCATAATGACAAGGCTACCAATCATTGGAGTAACAAAAATCTCGACAACAGACTACCTTCCATAATGACAAGGATACCATCCATTGGAGTATAAAAATCTCGACAATAGACTACCTTCCATAATGATAAGGTTACAATCCATTAGAATAACAAAAATCTCGACATCAGACTAACTTCCATAATGACAAGGTTACCATCCAACGGAATAACAAAATTCTAGACAACAGACTACCTTCCATAATGACAAGGCTATCACACATTGGAGTAAGAGATATCTCAATGACAAACTACCTTTCATAATGACAAGGCTACCATCCATTGGAGTAAAAAAAATATCGACCACAAACTACCTTCTATAATGACAAGGCTACCACCCATTGGAGTAAAAAAGATATCTATATCATTCTACCTTCCATAATGATAAGGCTACCATCCATTGGAGGAACAAAAATATTGACAACAGACTACCTTCTGTAATGACAAGGCTACCATCCAATGGACTAACGAAAATATGAACAAAAGACTACCTTCCATAATGACAAGGCTACCATCCTTTGGAGTAACAGAAATCATAACGACAGACTACCTTCCATAATGAAAAGACTACCATCCATTGGAGTAACAAAAATCTAGACAACAGACTGCCTTCCATAATGACAAGGCTACCATCCGAAGGAGTAATAAAAATATAACAGACTAATTTCCAGAATGACAAGGCTACCATCCATTGTAGTAACAAAAATCTCGAAAACAGACTACCTTTCATAATGACAAGGCTACCATCCATTGGAGTAACAAAAATATCGACAACAGAGTACATTCCATAATGACAAAGCTACCATCCATTGGAGTAAGAAAAATATCGACAATAGACTACCTTCCATAATGACAAGGCTACAATCCATTGAACTAACAAAAAATATTGACAACAGACTACGTCCCGTACTGACAAGGCTACCATTCATTGGAGTAACAAAAATCTCGAAAACAGACTACCTTCCATAATGACAAGGATACCATCCATTGGAGTATAAAAATCTCGACAACAGACTACCTTCCATAATGATAAGGTTACAATCCATTAGAATAACAAAAATCTCGACATTAGACTACCTTCCATAATGACAAAGTTACCATCCAACGGAATAACAAAATTCTTGACAACAGACTACTTTCCATAATGACAAGGCTACCCCACATTGGAGTAACAGATATATCAATGACAAACTACCTTTCATAATGACAAGGCTACCATCCATTGGAGTAAAAAAAATATCGACAACAAACTACCTTCCATAATGACAAGGCTACCACCGATTGGAGTAAAAAAGATATCTATATCATTCTACTTTCCATAATGATAAGGCTACCATCCATTGGAGGAACAAAAACATTGACAACACACTACCTTCGGTAATGACAAGGCTACCATCCAATGGAGTAACAAAAATATGAACAAAAGACTACCTTCCATAATGACAAGGCTACCGTCCATTAGAGTAACAGAAATCATAACGACATACTACCTTCCATAATGAAAAGACTACCATCCATTGGAGTAACAAAAATCTCGACAACACACTACCTTCCATAATGACAAGGGTACCATCCATTGGAGTAATAAAAATATCAACAACGGACTAATTTCCAGAATGACAAGGCTACCCTCCATTGTAGTAACAAAAATATTGACAATAGACTACCTTCCATAATGACAAGGCTAATATCCATTGGAGTAACAAAAATCTCGACAACAGACTACCTTTCATAATGACAAGGCTACCATCCATTGGAGTAACAAAAATCTCGACAACAGAGTACCTTCCATAATGACAAAGCATCCATCCATTGAAGTATCAAAAATCTCGACAACACACTACCTTCCATAATGACAAGGGTACCATCCATTGGAGTAATAAAAATATCAACAACGGACTAATTTCCAGAATGACAAGGCTACCCTCCATTGTAGTAACAAAAATATTGACAATAGACTACCTTCCATAATGACAAGGCTACTATCCATACGAGTAACAAAAATCTCGACAACGGACTACCTTTCATAATGACATGGCTACCATCCATTGGAGTAACAAAAATCTCGACAACAGAGTACCTTCCATAATGACAAAGCATCCATCCATTGAAGTAACAAAAATATTGACAACAGACTACGTCCCATGACAAGGCTACCATTCATTGGAGTAACAAAAATCTCGACAACAGACTACCTTCCATAATGACAAGGATACCATCTATTGGAGTATAAAAATATCGACGATAGACTACCTTCCATAATGACAAGGTTACAATCCATTAGAATAACAAAAATCTCGACATCAGACTACCTTCCATAATGACAAGGCTACCATCCAACGGAATAACAAAATTCTCGACAACAGACTGCCTTCCATAATAACAAGGCTACCACACATTGGAGTAAGAGATATCTCAATGAAAAACTACCTTTCATAATGACAAGGCTACCATCCATTGGAGTAAAAAAATATCGACAACAAACTACCTTCCATAATGACAAGGCTACCAACCATTGGAGTAAAAAAGATATCTATATCATTCTACCTTCCATAATGATAAGGCTACCATCCATTGGAGGAACAAAAACATTGGCAACAGACTACCTTTTGTAATGACAAGGCTACCATCCAATGGAGTAACAAAAATATGAACAAAAGACTACCTTCCATAATGACAAGGCTACAATCATTCGGAGTAACAAAAATCATAACGACAGACTACCTTCCATAATGAAAAGACTACCATCCATTGTAGTAACAAAAATCTCGACAACATACTACCTTCCATAATGACAAGGCTACCATCCATTGGAGTAATAAAAATATCAACAACAGACTAATTTCCAGAATGACAAGGCTACCATCCATTGTAGTAACAAAAATATCGACAATAGACTACCTTCCATAATGACAAGGCTACCATCCATTGGAGTAACAAAAATCTCGACAACAGACTACCTTTCATAATGACAAGGCTACCATCCATTGGAGTAACAAAAATCTCGACAACAGAGTACCTTCCATAATGACAAAGATATGATCCATTGGAGTAAAAAAAATCTCGACAATAGACTACCTACCAAAATGACCAGGCTACAATCCATTGAAGTAATAAAAAATATTGACAACAGACTACGTCCCATATTGACAAGGCTACCATTCATTGGAGTAACAAAAATCTCGACAATAGACTACCTTCCATAATGACAAGGATACCTTCCATTGGAGTATAAAAATCTCGACAACAGACTACCTTCCATAATGATAAGGTTACAATCCATTAGAATAACAAAAATCTCGACATCAGACTACCTTCCATAATGACAAGGCTACCATCCAACGGAATAACAAAATTCTCGACAACAGACTACCTTCCATAATGACAAGGCTACCACTCATTGGAGTAAGAGATATCTCAATGACAAACTACCTTTCATAATGACAAGGCTACCATCCATTGGAATAAAAAAAATATCGACAACAAACTACCTTCCATAATGACAAGGCTACCACCCATTGGAGTAAAAAAGATATCTATATCATTCTACTTTCCATAATGATAAGGCTACCATCCATTGGAGGAACAAAAACATTGACAACACACTACCTTCGGTAATGACAAGGCTCCCATCCAATGGAGTAACAAAAATATGAACAAAAGACTACCTTCCATAATGACAAGGCTACCGTCCATTGGAGTAACAGAAATCATAACGACATACTACCTTCCATAATGAAAAGACTACCATCCATTGGAGTAACAAAAATCTCGACAACACACTACCTTCCATAATGACAAGGGTACCATCCATTGGAGTAATAAAAATATCAACAACGGACTAATTTCCAGAATGACAAGGCTACCCTCCATTGTAGTAACAAAAATATTGACAATAGACTACCTTCCATAATGACAAGGCTACTATCCATTGGAGTAACAAAAATCTCGACAACAGACTACCTTTCATAATGACAAGGCTACCATCCACTGGAGTAACAAAAATCTCGACAACAGAGTACCTTCCATAATGACAAAGCATCCATCCATTGAAGTATCAAAAATCTCGACAACACACTACCTTCCATAATGACAAGGGTACCATCCATTGGAGTAATAAAAATATCAACAACGGACTAATTTCAAGAATGACAAGGCTACCCTCCATTGTAGTAACAAAAATATTGACAATAGACTACCTTCCATAATGACAAGGCTATTATCCATAGGAGTAACAAAAATCTCGACAACAGACTACCTTTCATAATGACAAGGCTACCATCCATTGGAGTAACAAAAATCTCGACAACAGAGTACCCTCCATAATTACAAAGCATCCATCCATTGAAGTAACAAAAATATTGACAACAGACTACGTCCCATGACAAGGCTACCATTCATTGGAGTAACAAAAATCTCGACAACAGACTACCTTCCATAATGACAAGGATACCATCTATTGGAGTATAAAAATATCGACGACAGACTACCTTCCATAATGACAAGGTTACAATCCATTAGAATAACAAAAATCTCGACATCAGACTACCTTCCATAATGACAAGGCTACCATCCAACGGAATAACAAAATTCTCGACAACAGACTGCCTTCCATAATAACAAGGCTACCACACATTGGAGTAAGAGATATCTCAATGAAAAACTACCTTTCATAATGACAAGGCTACCATCCATTGGAGTAAAAAAATATCGACAACAAACTACCTTCCATAATGACAAGGCTACCAACCATTGGAGTAAAAAAGATATCTATATCATTCTACCTTCCATAATGATAAGGCTACCATCCATTGGAGGAACAAAAACATTGACAATAGACTACCTTTTGTAATGACAAGGCTACGATCCAATGGAGTAACAAAAATATGAACAAAAGACTACCTTCCATAATGACAAGGCTACCATCATTCGGAGTAACAAAAACCATAACGACAGACTACCTTCCATAATGAAAAGACTACCATCCATTGGAGTAACAAAAATCTCGACAATAGACTACCTTCCATAATGACAAGGCTACCATCCATTGGAGTAATAAAAATATCAACAACAGACTAATTTCAAGAATGACAAGGCTACCATCCATTGTAGTAACAAAAATATCGACAATAGACTACCTTCCATAATGACAAGGCTACCATCCATTGGAGTAACAAAAATCTCGACAACAGACTACCTTTCATAATGACAAGGCTACCATCCATTGGAGTAACAAAAATCTGGACAACAGAGTACCTTCCATAATGACAAAGATATGATCCATTGGAGTAACAAAAATCTCGACAATAGACTACCTACCAAAATGACCAGGCTACAATCCATTGAAGTAATAAAAAATATTGACAACAGACTACGTCCCATATTGACAAGGCTACCATTCATTGGAGTAACAAAAATCTCGACAACAGACTACCTTCCATAATGACAAGGATACCATCCATTGGAGTATAAAAATCTCGACAACAGACTACCTTCCATAATGATAAGGTTACAATCCATTAGAATAACAAAAATCTCGACAACAGACTACCTTCCATAATGACAAGGCTACCACACATTGGAGTAAGAGATATCTCAATGACAAACTACCTTTCATAATGAAAAGGCTACCATCCATTGGAGTAAAAAAAATATCGACAACAAACTACCTTTCATAATGACAAGGCTACCAACCGTTGGAATAAAAAAGATATCTATATCATTCTACCTTCCATAATGATAAGGCTACCATCCATTGGAGGAACAAAAACATTGACAACAGACTACCTTCTGTAATGACAAGGCTACCATCCAATGGAATAACAAAAATATGAACAAAAGACTACCTTCCATAATGACAAGGCTACCATCCATTGGAGTAACAGAAATCATAACGACAGACTACCTTCCATAATGGAAAGACTACCATCCATTGGAGTAACAAAAATTTCGACAACAGACTACCTTCCATAATGACAAGGTTACCATCCATTAGAGTAATAAAAATATCAACAACGGACTAATTTCCAGATTGACAGGGCTACCATCCATTGTAGTAACAAAAATATCGACAATAGAATACCTTCCATAATGACAAGGCTACCATCCATTGAAGTAACAAAAATCTCGACAACAGACTACCTTTCATAATGACAAGGCTACCATCCATTGGAGTAACAAAAATCTCGACAACAGAGTACCTTCCATAATGACAAAGCTACCATCCATTGGCGTAACAAAAATCTCGACAATAGACTACCTTCCATAATGACAAGGCTACAATCCATTGAACTAGCAAAAAATATTGACAACAGACTACGTCCCATAATGACAAGGCTACCATTCATTGGAGTAACAAAAATCTCGACAACATACTACCTTCCATAATGATAAGGATACCATCCATTGGAGTAATAAAAATATCAACAACGGACTAATTTCAAGAATGACAAGGCTACCCTCCATTGTAGTAACAAAAATATTGACAATAGACTACCTTCCATAATGACAAGGCTACTATCCATAGGAGTAACAAAAATCTCGACAACAGACTACCTTTCATAATGACAAGGCTACCATCCATTGGAGTAACAAAAATCTCGACAACAGAGTACCCTCCATAATGACAAGGCTACCACTCATTGGAGTAAGAGATATCTCAATGACAAACTACCTTTCATAATGACAAGGCTACCATCCATTGGAATAAAAAAAATATCGACAACAAACTACCTTCCATAATGACAAGGCTACCACCCATTGGAGTAAAAAAGATATCTATATCATTCTACTTTCCATAATGATAAGGCTACCATCCATTGGAGGAACAAAAACATTGACAACACACTACCTTCGGTAATGACAAGGCTCCCATCCAATGGAGTAACAAAAATATGAACAAAAGACTACCTTCCATAATGACAAGGCTACCGTCCATTGGAGTAACAGAAATCATAACGACATACTACCTTCCATAATGAAAAGACTACCATCCATTGGAGTAACAAAAATCTCGACAACACACTACCTTCCATAATGACAAGGGTACCATCCATTGGAGTAATAAAAATATCAACAACGGACTAATTTCCAGAATGACAAGGCTACCCTCCATTGTAGTAACAAAAATATTGACAATAGACTACCTTCCATAATGACAAGGCTACTATCCATTGGAGTAACAAAAATCTCGACAACAGACTACCTTTCATAATGACAAGGCTACCATCCACTGGAGTAACAAAAATCTCGACAACAGAGTACCTTCCATAATGACAAAGCATCCATCCATTGAAGTATCAAAAATCTCGACAACACACTACCTTCCATAATGACAAGGGTACCATCCATTGGAGTAATAAAAATATCAACAACGGACTAATTTCAAGAATGACAAGGCTACCCTCCATTGTAGTAACAAAAATATTGACAATAGACTACCTTCCATAATGACAAGGCTATTATCCATAGGAGTAACAAAAATCTCGACAACAGACTACCTTTCATAATGACAAGGCTACCATCCATTGGAGTAACAAAAATCTCGACAACAGAGTACCCTCCATAATTACAAAGCATCCATCCATTGAAGTAACAAAAATATTGACAACAGACTACGTCCCATGACAAGGCTACCATTCATTGGAGTAACAAAAATCTCGACAACAGACTACCTTCCATAATGACAAGGATACCATCTATTGGAGTATAAAAATATCGACGACAGACTACCTTCCATAATGACAAGGTTACAATCCATTAGAATAACAAAAATCTCGACATCAGACTACCTTCCATAATGACAAGGCTACCATCCAACGGAATAACAAAATTCTCGACAACAGACTGCCTTCCATAATAACAAGGCTACCACACATTGGAGTAAGAGATATCTCAATGAAAAACTACCTTTCATAATGACAAGGCTACCATCCATTGGAGTAAAAAAATATCGACAACAAACTACCTTCCATAATGACAAGGCTACCAACCATTGGAGTAAAAAAGATATCTATATCATTCTACCTTCCATAATGATAAGGCTACCATCCATTGGAGGAACAAAAACATTGACAATAGACTACCTTTTGTAATGACAAGGCTACGATCCAATGGAGTAACAAAAATATGAACAAAAGACTACCTTCCATAATGACAAGGCTACCATCATTCGGAGTAACAAAAACCATAACGACAGACTACCTTCCATAATGAAAAGACTACCATCCATTGGAGTAACAAAAATCTCGACAATAGACTACCTTCCATAATGACAAGGCTACCATCCATTGGAGTAATAAAAATATCAACAACAGACTAATTTCAAGAATGACAAGGCTACCATCCATTGTAGTAACAAAAATATCGACAATAGACTACCTTCCATAATGACAAGGCTACCATCCATTGGAGTAACAAAAATCTCGACAACAGACTACCTTTCATAATGACAAGGCTACCATCCATTGGAGTAACAAAAATCTCGACAACAGAGTACCTTCCATAATGACAAAGATATGATCCATTGGAGTAACAAAAATCTCGACAATAGACTACCTACCAAAATGACCAGGCTACAATCCATTGAAGTAATAAAAAATATTGACAACAGACTACGTCCCATATTGACAAGGCTACCATTCATTGGAGTAACAAAAATCTCGACAACAGACTACCTTCCATAATGACAAGGATACCATCCATTGGAGTATAAAAATCTCGACAACAGACTACCTTCCATAATGATAAGGTTACAATCCATTAGAATAACAAAAATCTCGACATCAGACTACCTTCCATAATGACAAGGCTACCACACATTGGAGTAAGAGATATCTCAATGACAAACTACCTTTCATAATGAAAAGGCTACCATCCATTGGAGTAAAAAAAATATCGACAACAAACTACCTTTCATAATGACAAGGCTACCAACCGTTGGAATAAAAAAGATATCTATATCATTCTACCTTCCATAATGATAAGGCTACCATCCATTGGAGGAACAAAAACATTGACAACAGACTACCTTCTGTAATGACAAGGCTACCATCCAATGGAATAACAAAAATATGAACAAAAGACTACCTTCCATAATGACAAGGCTACCATCCATTGGAGTAACAGAAATCATAACGACAGACTACCTTCCATAATGGAAAGACTACCATCCATTGGAGTAACAAAAATTTCGACAACAGACTACCTTCCATAATGACAAGGTTACCATCCATTAGAGTAATAAAAATATCAACAACGGACTAATTTCCAGATTGACAGGGCTACCATCCATTGTAGTAACAAAAATATCGACAATAGAATACCTTCCATAATGACAAGGCTACCATCCATTGAAGTAACAAAAATCTCGACAACAGACTACCTTTCATAATGACAAGGCTACCATCCATTGGAGTAACAAAAATCTCGACAACAGAGTACCTTCCATAATGACAAAGCTACCATCCATTGGCGTAACAAAAATCTCGACAATAGACTACCTTCCATAATGACAAGGCTACAATCCATTGAACTAGCAAAAAATATTGACAACAGACTACGTCCCATAATGACAAGGCTACCATTCATTGGAGTAACAAAAATCTCGACAACATACTACCTTCCATAATGATAAGGATACCATCCATTGGAGTAATAAAAATATCAACAACGGACTAATTTCAAGAATGACAAGGCTACCCTCCATTGTAGTAACAAAAATATTGACAATAGACTACCTTCCATAATGACAAGGCTACTATCCATAGGAGTAACAAAAATCTCGACAACAGACTACCTTTCATAATGACAAGGCTACCATCCATTGGAGTAACAAAAATCTCGACAACAGAGTACCCTCCATAATTACAAAGCATCCATCCATTGAAGTAACAAAAATATTGACAACAGACTACGTCCCATGACAACGGACTACCTTCCATAATGACAAGGCTACCACACATTGGAGTAAGAGATATCTCAATGACAAACTACCTTTCATAATGACAAGGCTACCATCCATTGGAGTAAAAAAAATATCGACCACAAACTACCTTCTATAATGACAAGGCTACCACCCATTGGAGTAAAAAAGATATCTATATCATTCTACCTTCCATAATGATAAGGCTACCATCCATTGGAGGAAAAAAAACATTGACAACAGACTACCTTCTGTAATGACAAGGCTACCATCCAATGGACTAACAAAAATATGAACAAAAGACTACCTTCCATAATGACAAGGCTACCATCCATTGGAGTAACAGAAATCATAACGACAGACTACCTTCCATAATGAAAAGACTACCATCCATTGGAGTAACAAAAATCTAGACAACAGACTACCTTCCATAATGACAAGGCTACCATCCAAAGGAGTAATAAAAATATCAACAACGGACTAATTTCCAGAATCACAAGGCTACCATCCATTGTAGTAACAAAAATATCGACAATAGACTACCTTCCATAATGACAAGGCTACCATCCATTGGAGTAATAAAAATATCAACAACGGATTGATTTCCAGAATGACAAGGCTACCATCCATTGTAGTAACAAAAATATCGACAATAGACTACCTTCCATAATGACAAGGCTATCATCCATTGGAGTAACAAAAATCTCGACAACAGACTACCTTTCATAATGACAAGGCTACCATCTATTGGAGTAACAAAAATCTCGACAACAGAGTACCTTCCATAATGACAAAGCTACCATCCATTGGAGAAACAAAAATCTCGATAATAGACTACCTTCCATAATGACAAGGCTACAATCCATTGAACTAACAAAAAATATTGACAACAGACTACGTCCCGTAATGACAAGGCTACCATTCATTGGAGTAACAAAAATCTCAACAACAGACTACCTTCCATAATGACAAGGATACCATCCATTGGAGTATAAAATCTCGACAACAGACTACCTTCCATAATGATAAGGTTACAATCCATTAGAATAACAAAAATCTCGACATCAGACTACCTTCCATAATGACAAGGTTACCATCCAACGGAATAACAAAATTCTCGACAACAGACTACTTTCCATAATGACAAGGCTACCCCACATTGGAGTAACAGATATATCAATGACAAACTACCTTTCATAATGACAAGGCTACCATCCATTGGAGTAAAAAAAATATCGACAACAAACTACCTTCCATAATGACAAGGCTACCACCCATTGGAGTAAAAAAGATATCTATATCATTCTACTTTCCATAATGATAAGGCTACCATCCATTGGAGGAACAAAAACATTGACAACACACTACCTTCGGTAATGACAAGGCTACCATCCAATGGAGTAACAAAAATATGAACAAAAGACTACCTTCCATAATGACAAGGCTACCGTCCATTGGAGTAACATAAATCATAACGACATACTACCTTCCATAATGAAAAGACTACCATCCATTGGAGTAACAAAAATATCGACAACACACTACCTTCCATAATGACAAGGGTACCATCCATTGGAGTAATAAAAATATCAACAATGGACTAATTTCCAGAATGACAAGGCTACCCTCCATTGTAGTAACAAAAATATTGACAATAGACTACCTTCCATAATGACAAGGCTACTATCCATTGGAGTAACAAAAATCTCGACAACAGACTACCTTTCATAATGACAAGGCTACCATCCATTGGAGTAACAAAAATCTCGACAACAGAGTACCTTCCATAATGACAAAGCATCCATCCATTGAAGTATCAAAAATCTCGAGAACAAACTACCTTCCATAATGACAAGGGTACCATCCATTGGAGTAATAAAAATATCAACAACGGACTAATTTCCAGAATGACAAGGCTACCCTCCATTGTAGTAACAAAAATATTGACAATAGACTACCTTCCATAATGACAAGGCTACTATCCATTGGAGTAACAAAAATCTCGACAACAGACTACCTTTCATAATGACAAGGCTACCATCCATTGGAGTAACAAAAATCTCGACAATAGAGTACCTTCCATAATGACAAGGTTACCATCCAACGGAATAACAAAATTCTAGACAACGGACTACCTTCCATAATGACAAGGCTACCACACATTGGAGTAAGAGATATCTCAATGACAAACTACCTTTCATAATGACAAGGCTACCATCCATTGGAGTAAAAAAAATATCGACCACAAACTACCTTCTATAATGACAAGGCTACCACCCATTGGAGTAAAAAAGATATCTATATCATTCTACCTTCCATAATGATAAGGCTACCATCCATTGGAGGAAAAAAAACATTGACAACAGACTACCTTCTGTAATGACAAGGCTACCATCCAATGGACTAACAAAAATATGAACAAAAGACTACCTTCCATAATGACAAGGCTACCATCCATTGGAGTAACAGAAATCATAACGACAGACTACCTTCAATAATGAAAAGACTACCATCCATTGGAGTAACAAAAATCTAGACAACAGACTACCTTCCATAATGACAAGGCTACCATCCAAAGGAGTAATAAAAATATCAACAACGGACTAATTTCCAGAATCACAAGGCTACCATCCATTGTAGTAACAAAAATATCGACAATAGACTACCTTCCATAATGACAAGGCTACCATCCATTGGAGTAATAAAAATATCAACAACGGATTGATTTCCAGAATGACAAGGCTACCATCCATTGTAGTAACAAAAATATCGACAATAGACTACCTTCCATAATGACAAGGCTATCATCCATTGGAGTAACAAAAATCTCGACAACAGACTACCTTTCATAATGACAAGGCTACCATCTATTGGAGTAACAAAAATCTCGACAACAGAGTACCTTCCATAATGACAAAGCTACCATCCATTGGAGTAACAAAAATCTCGACAATAGACTACCTTCCATAATGACAACGCTACAATCCATTGAACTATCAAAAAATATTGACAACAGACTACGTCCCGTAATGACAAGGCTACCATTCATTGGAGTAACAAAAATCTCGACAACAGACTACCTTCCATAATGACAAGGATACCATCAATTGGAGTATAAAAATCTTGACAACAGACTACCTTCCATAATGATAAGGTTAAAATCCATTAGAATAACAAAAATCTCGACATCAGACTACCTTCCATAATGACAAGGTTACCATCCAACGGAATAACAAAATTCTCGACAACAGACTACTTTCCATAATGACAAGGCTACCCCACATTGGAGTAACAGATATATCAATGACAAACTACCTTTCATAATGACAAGGCTACCATCCATTGGAGTAAAAAAAATATCGACAACAAACTACCTTCCATAATGACAAGGCTACCACCCATTGGAGTAAAAAAGATATCTATATCATTCTACTTTCCATAATGATAAGGCTACCATCCATTGGAGGAAAAAAAACATTGACAACACACTACCTTCGGTAATGACAAGGCTACCATCCAATGGAGTAACAAAAATATGAACAAAAGACTACCTTCCATAATGACAAGGCTACCGTCCATTGGAGTAACAGAAATCATAACGACATACTACCTTCCATAATGAAAAGACTACCATCCATTGGAGTAACAAAAATATCGACAACACACTACCTTCCATAATGACAAGGGTACCATCCATTGGAGTAATAAAAATATCAACAACGGACTAATTTCCAGAATGACAAGGCTACCCTCCATTGTAGTAACAAAAATATCGACAATAGACTACCTTCCATAATGACAAGGTTACTATCCATTAGAGTAACAAAAATCTCGACAACAGACTACCTTCCATAATGACAAGGCTACCATCCATTGGAGTAACAAAAATCTCGACAACAGAGTACCTTCCATAATGACAAAGCATCCATCCATTGAAGTATCAAAAATCTCGACAACACACTACCTTCCATAATGACAAGGGTACCAGCCATTGGAGTAATAAAAATATTAACAACGGACTAATTTCCAGAATGACAAGGCTACCCTCCATTGTAGTAACAAAAATATTGACAATAGACTACCTTCCATAATGACAAGGCTACTATCCATTGGAGTAACAAAAATCTCGACAACAGACTACCTTTCATAATCACAAGGCTACCATCCATTGGAGTAACAAAAATCTCGACAACAGAGTACCTTCCATAATGACAAAGCATCCATCCATTGAAGTAACAAAAATATTGACAACAGACTACGTCCCATGACAAGGCTAGCATTCATTGGAGTAACAAAAATCTCGACAACAGACTACCTTCCATAATGACAAGGATACCATCTATTGGAGTATAAAAATATCGACGACAGACTACCTTCCATAATGACAAGGTTACAATCCATTAGAATAACAAAAATCTCGACATCAGACTACCTTCCATAATGACAAGGCTACCATCCAACGGAATAACAAAATTCTCGACAACAGACTGCCTTCCATAATAACAAGGCTACCACACATTGGAGTAAGAGATATCTCAATGAAAAACTACCTTTCATAATGACAAGGCTACCATCCATTGGAGTAAAAAAATATCGACAACAAACTACCTTCCATAATGACAAGGCTACCAACCATTGGAGTAAAAAAGATATCTATATCATTCTACCTTCCATAATGATAAGGCTACCATCCATTGGAGGAACAAAAACATTGACAACAGACTACCTTTTGTAATGACAAGGCTACCATCCAATGGAGTAACAAAAATATGAACAAAAGACTACCTTCCATAATGACAAGGCTACCATCATTCGGAGTAACAAAAATCATAACGAGAGACTACCTTCCATAATGAAAAGACTACAATCCATTGGAGTAACAAAAATCTCGACAACAGACTAACTTCCATAATGACAAGGCTACCATCCATTGGAGTAATAAAAATATCAACAACAGACTAATTTCCAGAATGACAAGGCTACCATCCATTGTAGTAACAAAAATATCGACAATAGACTACCTTCCATAATGACAAGGCTACCATCCATTGGAGTAACAAAAATCTTGACAACAAACTACCTTTCATAATGACAAGGCTATCATCCCTTGGAGTAACAAAAATCTCGACAACAGAGTACCTTCCATAATGACAAAGATACGATCCATTGGAGTAACAAAAATCTCGACAATAGACTACCTACCAAAATGACCAGGCTACAATCCATTGAAGTAATAAAAAATATTGACAACAGACTACGTCCCATAATGACAAGGCTACCATTCATTGGAGTAACAAAAATCTCGACAACAGACTACCTTCCATAATGACAAGGATACCATCCATTGGAGTATAAAAATCTCGACAACAAACTACCTTCCATAATGATAAGGTTACAATCCATTAGAATAACAAAAATCTCGACATCAGACTACCTTCCATAATGACAAGGCTACCATCCAACGGAATAACAAAATTCTCGACAACAAACTACCTTCCATAATGACAAGGCTACCACACATTGGAGTAAGAGATATCTCAATGACAAACTACCTTTCATAATGACAAGGCTACCATCCATTGGAGTAAAAAAAATATCGACAACAAACTACCTTCCATAATGACAAGGCTACCAACCGTTGGAATAAAAAAGATATCTATATCATTCTACCTTCCATAATGATAAGGCTACCATCCATTGGAGGAACAAAAACATTGACAACAGACTACCTTCTGTAATGACAAGGCTACCATCTAATGGAATAACAAAAATATGAACAAAAGACTACCTTCCATAATGACAAGGCTACCATCCATTGGAGTAACAGAAATCATAACGACAGACTACCTTCCATAATGAAAAGACTACCATCCATTGGAGTAACAAAAATTTCGACAACAGACTACCTTCCATAATGACAAGGTTACCATCCATTAGAGTAATAAAAATATCAACAACGGACTAATTTCCAGAATGACAAGGCTACCATCCATTGTAGTAACAAAAATATCGACAATAGACTACCTTCCATAATGACAAGGCTACCATCCATTGAAGTAACAAAAATCTCGACAACAGACTACCATTCATAATGACAAGGCTACCATCCATTGGAGTAACAAAAATCTCGACAACAGAGTACCTTCCATAATGACAAAGCTACCATCCATTGGAGTAACAAAAATCTCGACAATAGACTACCTTCCATAATGACAAGGCTACAATCCATTGAACTAACAAAAAATATTGACAACAGACTACGTCCCATAATGACAAGGCTACCATTCATTGGAGTAACAAAAATCTCGACAACAGACTACCTTCCATAATGACAAGGATACCATCCATTGGAGTATAAAAATCTCGACAACAGACTACCTTCCATAATGATAAGGTTACAATCCATTAGAATAAAAAAAATCTCGACATCAGACTACCTTCCATAATGACAAGGCTACCATCCAACGGAATAACAAAATTCTCGACAACAGACTACCTTCCATAATGACAAGGCTACCACACATTGGAGTAAGAGATATCATAATGACAAGGCTACCATCCATTGGATTAAAAAAAATATCGACAACAAACTACCTTCCATAATGACAAGGCTACCACCCATTGGAGTAAAAAAGATATCTATATCATTCTACCTTCCATAATGATAAGGCTACCATCCATTGGAGGAACAAAAACATTGACAACAGTCTACCTTCTGTAATGACAAGGCTACCATCCAATGGACTAACAAAAATATGAACAAAATACTACCTTCCATAATGACAATGCTACCATCCATTGGAGTAAAATAAATCATAACGACAGACTACCTTCCATAATGAAAAGACTACCATCCATTGGAGTAACAAAAATCTAGACAACAGACTACCTTCGATAATGACAAGGCTACCATCCATTGGAGTAATTAAAATATCAACAACGGACTAATTTCCAGAATGACAAGGCTACCATCCATTGTAGTAACAAAAATATCGACAATAGGCTACCTTCCATACTGACAAGGCTACCATCCATTGGAGTAATAAAAATATCAACAACGGATTAATTTCCAGAAAGACAAGGCTACCATCCATTGTAGTAACAAAAATATCGACAATAGACTACCTTCCATAATGACAAGGCTACCATCCATTGGAGTAACAAAAATCTGGACAACAGACTACCTTTCATAATGACAAGGCTACCATCTATTGGAGTAACAAAAATCTCGACAACAGAGTACCTTCCATAATGACAAAGCTACCATCCATTGGAGTAACAAAAATCTCGACAATAGACTACCTTCCATAATGACAAGGCTACAATCCATTGAACTAACAAAAAATATTGACAACAGACTACGTCCCATAATGACAAGGCTACCATTCATTGGAGTAACAAAAATCTCGACAACAGACTACCTTCCATAATGACAAGGATACCATCCATTAGAGTATAAAAATCTCGACAACAGACTACCTTCCATAATGATAAGGTTACAATCCATTAGAATAACAAAAATCTCGACATCAGACTACCTTCCATAATGACAAGGTTACCATCCAACGGAATAACAAAATTCTCGACAACAGACTACTTTCCATAATGACAAGGCTACCCCACATTGGAGTAACAGATATCTCAATGACAAACTACCTTTCATAATGACAAGGCTACCATCCATTGGAGTAAAAAAAATATCGACAACAAACTACCTTCCATAATGACAAGGCTACCACCCATTGGAGTAAAAAAGATATCTATATCATTCTACTTTCCATAATGATAAGGCTACCATCCATTGGAGGAACAAAAACATTGACAACACACTACCGTCGGTAATGACAAGGCTACCATCCAATGGAGTAACAAAAATCTGAACAAAAGACTACCTTCCATAATGACAAGGCTACCGTCCATTGGAGTAATAGAAATCATAACGACATACTACCTTCAATAATGAAAAGACTACCATCCATTGGAGTAACAAAAATCTCGACAACACACTACCTTCCATAATGATAAGGCTACCATCCATTGGAGTAATAAAACTATCAACAACGGACTAATTTCCAGAATGACAAGGCTACCCTCCATTGTAGTAACAAAAATATTGACAATAGACTACCTTCCATAATGACAAGGCTACCATCCATTGGAGTAACAAAAATCTCGACAACAGACTACCTTTCATAATGACAAGGCTACCATCCATTGGAGTAACAAAAATCTCGACAACAGAGTACCTTCCATAATGACAAAGCTACCATCCATTGGAGTAACAAAAATCTCGACAATAGACTACCTTCCATAATGACAAGGCTACAATCCATTGAACTAACAAAAAATATTGACAACAGACTACGTCCCATAATGACAAGGCTACCATTCATTGGAGTAACAAAAATCTCGACAACAGACTACCTTCCATAATGACAAGGATACCATCCATTGGAGTATAAAAATCTCGACAACAGACTACCTTCCATAATGATAAGGTTACAATCCATTAGAATAACAAAAATCTCGACATCAGACTACCTTCCATAATGACAAGGCTACCATCCAACGGAATAATAAAATTCTCGACAACAGACTACCTTCCATAATGACAAGGCTACCAGACATTGGAGTAAGAGATATCTTAATGACAAGGCTACCATCCATTGGATTAAAAAAAATATCGACAACAAACTACCTTCCATAATGACAAGGCTACCACCCATTGGAGTAAAAAAGATATCTATATCATTCTACCTTCCATAATGATAAGGCTACCATCCATTGGAGGAACAAAAACATTGACAACAGTCTACCTTCTGTAATGACAAGGCTACCATCCAATGGACTAACAAAAATATGAACAAAATAATACCTTCCATAATGACAATGCTACCATCCATTGGAGTAAAATAAATCATAACGACAGACTACCTTCCATAATGAAAAGACTACCATCCATTGGAGTAACAAAAATCTAGACAACAGACTACCTTCGATAATGACAAGGCTACCATCCATTGGAGTAATTAAAATATCAACAACGGACTAATTTCCAGAATGACAAGGCTATCATCCATTGTAGTAACAAAAATATCGACAATAGACTACCTTCCATAATGACAAGGCTACCATCCATTGGAGTAATAAAAATATCAACAATGGATTAATTTCCAGAATGACAAGGCTACCATCAATTGTAGTAACAAAAATATCGACAATAGACTACCTTCCATAATGACAAGGCTACCATCCATTGGAGTAATAAAAATATCAACAATGGATTAATTTCCAGAATGACAAGGCTACCATCCATTGTAGTAACAAAAATATCGACAATAGACTACCTTCCATAATGACAAGGCTACCATCCATTGGAGTAACAAAAATCTCGACAACAGACTACCTTTCATAATGACAAGGCTACCATCCATTGGAGAAACAAAAATCTCGACAACAGAGTACATTCCATAATGACAAAGCTACCAACCATTGGAGTAACAAAAATCTCGAGAATAGACTACCTTCCATAATGACAAGGCTACAATCCATTGAAGTAACAAAAATATTGACAACAGACTACGTCCCATTATGACAAGGCTATCATTCATTGGAGTAACAAAAATCTCGACAACAAACTACCTTCAATAATGATAAGGATACCATCCATTGGAGTATAAAAATCTCGACAACAGACTACCTTCCATAATGACAAGGTTAAAATCCATTAGAATAACAAAAATCTCGACATCAGACTACCTTCCATAATGACAAGGCTACCATCCAACGGAATAACAAAATTCTCGACAACGGACTACCTTCCATAATGACAAGGCTACCACACATTGGAGTAAGAGATATCTCAATGACAAACTACCTTTCATAATGACAAGGCTACCATCCATTGGATTAAAAAAAATATCGACAACAAACTACCTTCCATAATGACAAGGCTACCACCCATTGGAGTAAAAAAGATATCTATATCATTCTACCTTCCATAATGATAAGGCTACCATCCATTGGAGGAACAAAAACATTGACAACAGTCTACCTTCTGTAATGACAAGGCTACCATCCAATGGACTAACAAAAATATGAACAAAATACTACCTTCCATAATGACAATGCTACCATCCATTGGAGTAAAATAAATCATAACGACAGACTACCTTCCATAATGAAAAGACTAACATCAATTGGAGTAACAAAAATCTAGACAACAGACTACCTTCAATAATGACAAGGCTACCATCCATTGTAGTAACAAAAATATCGACAATAGACTACCTTCCATAATGACAAGGCTACCATCCATTGGAGTAATAAAAATATCAACAACGCATTAATTTCCAGAATGACATGGCTACCATCCATTGTAGTAACAAAAATATCGACAATAGACTACCTTCCATAATGACAAGGCTACCATCCATTGGAGTAACAAAAATCTCGACAATAGACTACCTTTCATAATGACAAGGCTACCATCCATTGGAGTAACAAATATATCGACAACAGAGTACCTTCCATAATGACAAAGCTACCATCCATTGGAGTAACAAAAATCTCGACAATAGACTACCTTCCATAATGACAAGGATACCATCCATTGGAGTATAAAAATCTCGACAACAGACTACCTTCCATAATGATAAGGTTACAATCCATTAGAATAACAAAAATCTCGACATCAGACTACCTTCCATAATGACAAGGTTACTATCCAACAGAATGACAAAATTCTCGACAACAGACTACTTTCCATAATGACAAGGCTACCCCACATTGGAGTAACAGATATCTCAATGACAAACTACCTTTCATAATGACAAGGCTACCATCCATTGGAGTAATAAAAATATCGACAACAAACTACCTTCCATAATGACAAGGCTACCACCCATTGGAGTAAAAAAGATATCTATATCATTCTACTTTCCATAATGATAAGGCTACCTTCTGTAATGACAAGGCTACCATCCAATGGACTAACAAAAATATGAACAAAAGACTACCTTCCATAATGACAAGGCTACCATCCATTGGAGTAACATAAATCATAACGACGGACTACCTTCCATAATGAAAAGACTACCATCCATTGTAGTAACAAAAATCTCGACAACAGACTACCTTCCATAATGACAAGGCTACCATCCATTGGAGTAATAAAAATATCAACAACGGACTAATTTCCAGAATGACAAGGCTACCATCCATTGGAGTAACAAAAATCTCGACAATAAACTACCTTCCATAATGACAAGGCTACAATCCATTGAAGTAACAAAAATATTGAAAACAGACTACATCCCATAATGACAAGGCTATCATTCATTGGAGTAACAAAAATCTCGACAACAAACTACCTTCAATAATGACAAGGATACCATCCATTGGAGTATAAAAATCTCGACAACAGACTACCTTCCATAATGACAAGGTTAAAATCCATTAGAATAACAAAAATCTCGACATAAGACTACCTTCCATAATGACAAGGCTACCATCCAACAGAATAACAAAATTCTCGACAACGGACTACCTTCCATAATGACAAGGCTACCACACATTGGAGTAAGAGATATCTCAATGACAAACTACCTTTCATAATGACAAGGCTACCATCCATTGGAGTAAAAAAAATAATGCAACAAACTACCTTCCATAATGACAAGGCTACCACCCATTGGAGTAAAAAAGATATCTATATCATTCTACCTTCCATAATGATAAGGATACCATCCATTGGAGGAACAAAAACATTGACAACAGACTACCTTCTGTAATGACAAGGCTACCATCCAATGGACTAACAGAAATATGAACAAAAGACTACCTTGCATAATGACAAGGCTACCATCCATTGGAGTGACAGAAATCATAACGACAGACTATCTTCCATAATGAAAAGACTACCATCCATTGGAGTAACAAAAATCTAGACAACAGACTACCTTCCATAATGACAAGGCTACCATCCATTGGAGTAATAAAAATATCAACAACGGACTAATTTCCAGAATGACAAGGCTACCATCCATTGTAGTAACAAAAATATCGACAATAGACTACCTTCCATAATGACAAGGCTACCATCCATTGGAGTAACAAAAATCTCGACAACAGACTACCTTTCATAATGACAAGGCTACCATCCATTGGAGTAACAAAAATCTCGACAACAGAGTACCTTCCATAATGACAAAGCTACCATCCATTGGAGTAACAAAAATCTCGACAATAGACTACCTTCCATAATGACAAGGCTACAATCCATTGAACTAACAAAAAATATTGACAACAGACTACGTCCCATAATGACAAGGCTACCATTCATTGAAGTAACCAAAATCTCGACAACAGACTACCTTCCATAATGACAAGGATACCATCCATTGGAGTATAAAAATCTCGACAACAGACTACCATCCATAATGATAAGGTTACAATCCATTAGAATAACAAAAATCTCGACATCAGACTACCTTCCATAATGACAAGGCTACCATCCAACAGAATAACAAAATTCTCGACAACAGACTACCTTCCATAATGACAAGGCTACCACACATTGGAGTAAGAGATATCTCAATGACAAACTACCATTCATAATGACAAGGCTACCATCCATTGGAGTAAAAAAAATATCGACAAAAAACTACCTTCCATAATGAGAAGGCAACCAACCGTTGGAGTAAAAAAGATATCTATATCATTCTACCTTCCATAATGATAAGGCTACCATCCATTGGAGTTACAAAAACATTGACAACAGACTACCTTCTGTAATAACAAGGCTACCATCCAATGGAGTAACAAAAATATGAACAAAAGACTACCTTCCATAATGACAAGGCTACCATCCATTGGAGTAATAAAAATATCACCACGGACTAATTTCCAGAATGACAAGGCTACCATCCATTGTAGTAACAAAAATATCGACAATAGACTACCTTCCATAATGACAAGGCTACCATCCATTGGAGTAATAAAAATATCAAAAACGGATTAATTTCCAGAATTGCAAGGCTACCATCCATTGGAGTAACAAAAATCTCGACAACAGACTACCTTTCATAATGACAAGGCTACCATCCATTGGAGTAACAAAAATATAGACAACAAAGTACCTTCCATAATGACAAAGTTACCATCCATTGGAGTAACAAAAATCTCGACAATAGACTACCTTCCATAATGACAAGGCTACAATCCATTGAACTAACAAAAAATATTGACAACAAACTACGTCCCATAATGACAAGGCTACCATTCATTGGAGTAACAAAAATGTCGACAACAGACTACCTTCCATAATGACAAGGATACCATCCATTGGAGTATAAAAATCTCGACAACAGACTACCTTCCATAATGATAAGGTTACAATCCATTAGAATAACAAAAATCTCGACATCAGACTACCTTCCATAATGACAAGGCTACCATCCAACGGAATAACAAAATTCTCGACAACAGACTACCTTCCATAATGACAAGGCTACCACACATTGGAGTAAGAGATATCTCAATGACAAACTACCATTCATAATGACAAGGCTACCATCCATTGGAGTAAAAAAAATATCGACAAAAAACTACCTTCCATAATGAGAAGGCTACCAACCGTTGGAGTAAAAAAGATATCTATATCATTCTACCTTCCATAATGATAAGGCTACCATCCATTGGAGTTACAAAAACATTGACAACAGACTACCTTCTGTAATAACAAGGCTACCATCCAATGGAGTAACAAAAATATGAACAAAAGACTACCTTCCATAATGACAAGGCTACCATCCATTGGAGTAATAAAAATATCACCACGGACTAATTTCCAGAATGACAAGGCTACCATCCATTGTAGTAACAAAAATATCGACAATAGACTACCTTCCATAATGACAAGGCTACCATCCATTGGAGTAATAAAAATATCAAAAACGGATTAATTTCCAGAATTGCAAGGCTACCATCCATTGGAGTAACAAAAATCTCGACAACAGACTACCTTTCATAATGACAAGGCTACCATCCATTGGAGTAACAAAAATATAGACAACAAAGTACCTTCCATAATGACAAAGTTACCATCCATTGGAGTAACAAAAATCTCGACAATAGACTACCTTCCATAATGACAAGGCTACAATCCATTGAACTAACAAAAAATATTGACAACAAACTACGTCCCATAATGACAAGGCTACCATTCATTGGAGTAACAAAAATGTCGACAACAGACTACCTTCCATAATGACAAGGATACCATCCATTGGAGTATAAAAATCTCGACAACAGACTACCTTCCATAATGATAAGGTTACAATCCATTAGAATAACAAAAATCTCGACATCAGACTACCTTCCATAATGACAAGGCTACCATCCAACGGAATAACAAAATTCTCGACAACAGACTACCTTCCATAATGACAAGGCTACCACACATTGGAGTAAGAGATATCTCAATGACAAACTACCATTCATAATGACAAGGCTACCATCCATTGGAGTAAAAAAAATATCGACAAAAAACTACCTTCCATAATGAGAAGGCTACCAACCGTTGGAGTAAAAAAGATATCTATATCATTCTACCTTCCATAATGATAAGGCTACCATCCATTGGAGGAACAAAAACATTGACAACAGACTACCTTCTGTAATGACAAGGCTACCATCCAATGGAGTAACAAAAATATGAACAAAAGACTACCTTCCATAATGACAAGGCTACCATCCATTGGAGTAATAAAAATATCACCACGGACTAATTTCCAGAATGACAAGGCTACCATCCATTGTAGTAACAAAAATATCGACAATAGACTACCTTCCATAATGACAAGGCTACCATCCATTGGAGTAATAAAAATATCAAAAACGGATTAATTTCCAGAATTGCAAGGCTACCATCCATTGGAGTAACAAAAATCTCGACAACAGACTACCTTTCATAATGACAAGGCTACCATCCATTGGAGTAACAAAAATATCGACAACAGAGTACCTTCCATAATGACAAAGCTACCATCCATTGGAGTAACAAAAATCTCGACAATAGACTACCTTCCATAATGACAAGGCTACAATCCATTGAACTAACAAAAAATATTGACAACAGACTACGTCCCATAATGACAAGGCTACCATTCATTGGAGTAACAAAAATGTCGACAACAGACTACCTTCCATAATGACAAGGATACCATCCATTGAAGTATAAAAATCTCGACAACAGACTACCTTCCATAATGATAAGGTTACAATCCATTAGAATAACAAAAATCTCGACATCAGACTACCTTCCATAATGACAAGGTTACCCCACATTGGAGTAACAGATATCTCAATGACAAACTACCTTTCATAATGACAAGGCTACCATCCATTGGAGTAAAAAAAATATCGACAACAAACTACCTTCCATAATGACAAGGCTACCAACCGTTGGAGTAAAAAAGATATCTATATCATTCTACCTTCCATAATGATAAGGCTACCATCCATTGGAGGAACAAAAACATTGACAACAGACTACCTTCTGTAATTACAAGGCTACCATCCAATGGAGTAACAAAAATATGAACAAAAGACTACCTTCCATAATGACAAGGCTACCATCCATTGGAGTAATAAAAATATCACCACGGACTAATTTCCAGAATGACAAGGCTACCATCCATTGTAGTAACAAAAATATCGACAATAGACTACCTTCCATAATGACAAGGCTACCATCCATTGGAGTAATAAAAATATCAAAAACGGATTAATTTCCAGAATGACAAGGCTACCATCCATTGTAATAACAAAAATATCGACAATAGACTACCTTCCATAATGACAAGGCTACCATCCATTGGAGTAACAAAAATCTCGACAACAGACTACCTTTCATAATGACAAGGCTACCATCCATTGGAGTAACAAAAATATCGACAACAGAGTACCTTCCATAATGACAAAGCTACCATCCATTGGAGTAACAAAAATCTCGAGAATAGACTACCTTCCATAATGACAAGGCTACAATCCATTGAAGTAACAAAAATATTGACAACAGACTACGTCCCATAATGACAAGGCTATCATTCATTGGAGTAACAAAAATCTCGACAACAAACTACCTTCAATAATGACAAGGATACCATCCATTGGAGTATAAAAATCTCGACAACAGACTACCTTCCATAATGACAAGGTTAAAATCCATTAGAATAACAAAAATCTCGACATAAGACTATCTTCCATAATGATAAGGCTACCATCCAACGGAATAACAAAATTCTCCACAACGGACTACCTTCCATAATGACAAGGCTACCACACATTGGAGTAAGAGATATCTCAATGACAAACTACCTTTCATAATGACAAGGCTACCATCCATTGGATTAAAAAAATATCGACAACAAACTACCTTCCATAATGACAAGGCTACCACCCATTGGAGTAAAAAAGATATCTATATCATTCTACCTTCCATAATGATAAGGATACCATCCATTGGAGGAACAAAAACTTTGACAACAGACTACCTTCTGTAATGACAAGGCTACCATCCAATGGACTAACAAAAATATGAACAAAAGACTACCTTCCATAATGACAAGGCTACCATCCATTGGAGTAACAGAAATCATAATGACAGACTACCTTCCATAATGAAAAGACTACCATCCATTGGAGTAATAAAAATCTAGACAACAGACTACCTTCCATAATGACAAGGCTACCATCCATTGGAGTAATAAAAATATCAACAACGGACTAATTTCCAGAATGACAAGGCTACCATCCATTGTAGTAACAAAAATATCGACAATAGACTAACTTCCATAATGACAAGGCTACCATCCATTGGAGTAACAAAAATCTCGACAACAGACTACCTTCCATAATGACAAAGCTACCATCCATTGGAGTAACAAAAATCTAGACAATAGACTACCTTCCATAATGACAAGGCTACAATCCATTGAACTAACAAAAAATATTGACAACAGACTACGTCCCATAATGACAAGGCTACCATTCATTGGAGTAACAAAAATCTCGACAACAGACTACCTTCCATAATGACAAGGATACCATCCATTGGAGTATAAAAATCTCGACAACAGACTACCTTCCATAATGATAAGGTTACAATCCATTAGAATAACAAAAATCTCGACATCAGACTACCTTCCATAATGACAAGGCTACCATCCAACGGAATAACAAAATTCTCGACAACAGACTACCTTCCATAATGACAAGGCTACCACACATTGGAGTAAGAGATATCTCAATGACAAACTACCATTCATAATGACAAGGCTACCATCCATTGGAGTAAAAAAAATATCGACAAAAAACTACCTTCCATAATGAGAAGGCTACCAACCGTTGGAGTAAAAAAGATATCTATATCATTCTACCTTCCATAATGATAAGGCTACCATCCATTGGAGGAACAAAAACATTGACAACAGACTACCTTCTGTAATGACAAGGCTACCATCCAATGGAGTAACAAAAATATGAACAAAAGACTACCTTCCATAATGACAAGGCTACCATCCATTGGAGTAATAAAAATATCACCACGGACTAATTTCCAGAATGACAAGGCTACCATCCATTGTAGTAACAAAAATATCGACAATAGACTACCTTCCATAATGACAAGGCTACCATCCATTGGAGTAATAAAAATATCAAAAACGGATTAATTTCCAGAATTGCAAGGCTACCATCCATTGGAGTAACAAAAATCTCGACAACAGACTACCTTTCATAATGACAAGGCTACCATCCATTGGAGTAACAAAAATATCGACAACAGAGTACCTTCCATAATGACAAAGCTACCATCCATTGGAGTAACAAAAATCTCGACAATAGACTACCTTCCATAATGACAAGGCTACAATCCATTGAACTAACAAAAAATATTGACAACAGACTACGTCCCATAATGACAAGGCTACCATTCATTGGAGTAACAAAAATGTCGACAACAGACTACCTTCCATAATGACAAGGATACCATCCATTGAAGTATAAAAATCTCGACAACAGACTACCTTCCATAATGATAAGGTTACAATCCATTAGAATAACAAAAATCTCGACATCAGACTACCTTCCATAATGACAAGGTTACCCCACATTGGAGTAACAGATATCTCAATGACAAACTACCTTTCATAATGACAAGGCTACCATCCATTGGAGTAAAAAAAATATCGACAACAAACTACCTTCCATAATGACAAGGCTACCAACCGTTGGAGTAAAAAAGATATCTATATCATTCTACCTTCCATAATGATAAGGCTACCATCCATTGGAGGAACAAAAACATTGACAACAGACTACCTTCTGTAATTACAAGGCTACCATCCAATGGAGTAACAAAAATATGAACAAAAGACTACCTTCCATAATGACAAGGCTACCATCCATTGGAGTAATAAAAATATCACCACGGACTAATTTCCAGAATGACAAGGCTACCATCCATTGTAGTAACAAAAATATCGACAATAGACTACCTTCCATAATGACAAGGCTACCATCCATTGGAGTAATAAAAATATCAAAAACGGATTAATTTCCAGAATGACAAGGCTACCATCCATTGTAATAACAAAAATATCGACAATAGACTACCTTCCATAATGACAAGGCTACCATCCATTGGAGTAACAAAAATCTCGACAACAGACTACCTTTCATAATGACAAGGCTACCATCCATTGGAGTAACAAAAATATCGACAACAGAGTACCTTCCATAATGACAAAGCTACCATCCATTGGAGTAACAAAAATCTCGAGAATAGACTACCTTCCATAATGACAAGGCTACAATCCATTGAAGTAACAAAAATATTGACAACAGACTACGTCCCATAATGACAAGGCTATCATTCATTGGAGTAACAAAAATCTCGACAACAAACTACCTTCAATAATGACAAGGATACCATCCATTGGAGTATAAAAATCTCGACAACAGACTACCTTCCATAATGACAAGGTTAAAATCCATTAGAATAACAAAAATCTCGACATAAGACTATCTTCCATAATGATAAGGCTACCATCCAACGGAATAACAAAATTCTCCACAACGGACTACCTTCCATAATGACAAGGCTACCACACATTGGAGTAAGAGATATCTCAATGACAAACTACCTTTCATAATGACAAGGCTACCATCCATTGGATTAAAAAAATATCGACAACAAACTACCTTCCATAATGACAAGGCTACCACCCATTGGAGTAAAAAAGATATCTATATCATTCTACCTTCCATAATGATAAGGATACCATCCATTGGAGGAACAAAAACTTTGACAACAGACTACCTTCTGTAATGACAAGGCTACCATCCAATGGACTAACAAAAATATGAACAAAAGACTACCTTCCATAATGACAAGGCTACCATCCATTGGAGTAACAGAAATCATAATGACAGACTACCTTCCATAATGAAAAGACTACCATCCATTGGAGTAATAAAAATCTAGACAACAGACTACCTTCCATAATGACAAGGCTACCATCCATTGGAGTAATAAAAATATCAACAACGGACTAATTTCCAGAATGACAAGGCTACCATCCATTGTAGTAACAAAAATATCGACAATAGACTAACTTCCATAATGACAAGGCTACCATCCATTGGAGTAACAAAAATCTCGACAACAGACTACCTTCCATAATGACAAAGCTACCATCCATTGGAGTAACAAAAATCTCGACAATAGACTACCTTCCATAATGACAAGGCTACAATCCATTGAACTAACAAAAAATATTGACAACAGACTACGTCCCATAATGACAAGGCTACCATTCATTGGAGTAACAAAAATCTCGACAACAGACTACCTTCCATAATGACAAGGATACCATCCATTGGAGTATAAAAATCTCGACAACAGACTACCTTCCATAATGATAAGGTTACAATCCATTAGAATAACAAAAATCTCGACATCAGACTACCTTCCATAATGACAAGGCTACCATCCAACGGAATAACAAAATTCTCGACAACAGACTACCTTCCATAATGACAAGGCTACCACACATTGGAGTAAGAGATATCTCAATGAAAAACTACCTTTCATAATGACAAGGCTACCATCCGTTGGAGTAAAAAAAATATCGATAACAAACTACCTTCCTAATGACAAGGCTACCAACCGTTGGAGTAAAAAAGATATCTATATCATTCTACCTTCCATAATGATAAGGCTACCATCCATTGGAGGAACAAAAACATTGACAACAGATTACCTTCTGTAATGACAAGGCTACCATCCAATGGAGTAACAAAAATAGGAACAAAAGACTACCTTCCATAATGACAAGGCTACCATCCATTGGAGTAACAGAAATCATAATGACAGACTACCTTCCATAATGAAAAGACTACCATCCATTGGAGTAACAAAAATCTAGACAACAGACTACCTTCCATAATGACAAGGCTACCATCCATTGGAGTAATAAAAATATCAACAACGGACTAATTTCCAGAATGACAAGGCTACCATCCATTGTAGTAACAAAAATATCGACAATAGACTACCTTCCATAATGACAAGGCTACCATCCATTGGAGTAACAAAAATCTCGACAACAGACTACCTTTCATAATGACAAGGCTACCATCCATTGGAGTAACAAAAATCTCGACAACAGAGTACCTTCCATAATGACAAAGCTACCATCCATTGGAGTAACAAAAATCTTGACAATAGACTACCTTCCATAATGACAAGGCTACAATCCATTGAACTAACAAAAAATATTGACAACAGACTACGTCCCATAATGACAAGGCTACCATTCATTGGAGTAACAAAAATCTCGACAACCGACTACCTTCCATAATGACAAGGATACCATCCATTGGAGTATAAAAATCTCGACAACAGACTACCTTCCATAATGATAAGGTTACAATCCATTAGAATAACAAAAATCTCGACATCAGACTACCTTCCATAATGACAAGGCTACCATCCAACGGAATAACAAAATTCTCGACAACAGACTACCTTCCTAAATGACAAGGCTACCACACATTGGAGTAAGAGATATCTCAATGACAAACTACCTTTCATAATGACAAGGCTACCATCCATTGGAGTAAAAAAAATATCGACAACAAACTACCTTCCATAATGAAAAGGCTACCAACCGTTGGAGTAAAAAAGATATCTATATCATTCTACCTTCCATAATGATAAGGCTACCATCTATTGGAGGAACAAAAACATTGACAACAGACTACCTTCTGTAATGACAAGGCTACCATTCATTGGAGTAACAAAAATTTGAACAAAAGACTACCTTCCATAATGACAAGGCTACCATCCATTGGAGTAACAAAAATCATAACGACAAACAGCCTTCCATAATGACAAGGCTACCATCCATTGGAGTAACAAAAATCTCGACAATAGACTAGCTTCGATAAGGACAAGGCTACCAACCATTGGAGTAACAAAAATCTCGACAACAGACTACCTTCCATAATGACAAAGTTACCATCCATTGGAATAACAAAAATCACGAAAATAGAGTACCTTCCATAATGACAAGGCTACCATCCATTAGAGTAACAAAAATCATAACGACAAAAAACCTTCCATAATGACAAGGCTACCATCCATTGGAGTAACAAAAATCTCGACAATAGAGTACCTTCCATAATGACAAGGCTACCATCCATTGGAGTAACAAAAATCTCGACAACAGACTAGCTTCCATAAGGACAAGGCTACCAACCATTGGAGTAACAAAAATCTCGACAACAGACTACCTTCCATAATGACAAAGTTACCATCCATTGGAATAACAAAAATGACGAAAATAGTCTACCTTCCATAATTACAAGGCTATCATCCAAAGGAATAACAAAAATCTAGACAACAAACTACCTTCCATAATGACAAGGCTACCATCCATTGAAGTAACAAAAATTCTGACAAGAGACTACCTTCCATAATGACAAGGCTACCATCCAATGGAATAACAAAATTCTCGACAATAGTCTACCTTCCATAATGTCAAGGTTACCACACATTGGAGTAACAAATATCTCAATGACAAACTACCTTCCATAATGACAAGGCTACCATCCATTGGAGCAAAAAAAAATTCGACAACAAACTACCTTCCATAATGACAAGGCTACCACCCATTGGAGTAAAAAAGATATATATATATATTATACTACCTTCCATAATGATAAGGCTACCATCCATTGGAGTAACAAAAATATCCACAATAGACTACCTTCTGTAATGACAAGGCTACCTTTCATTGGAGTAACAAAAATTTGAAAAAAAGACTACCTTCCATAATGACTAGGCTACCATCCATTGGAGTAACAAAAATCTCGACAATAGAGTACCTTCCATAATGACAAGGCTACCATCCATTGGAGTAACAAAAATCTAGGCAACACACTAGCTTCTATAAGGACAAGGCTACCAACCATTGGAGTAACAAAAATCTCGACAACAGACTACCTTCCATAATGACAAAGTTACCATCCATTGGAATAACAAAAATCACGAAAATAGACTACCTTCCATAATGACAAGGCTATCATCCAAAGGAATAAGAAAATTCTAGACAACAAACTACCTTCTATATTGACAAGGCTACCATCCATTGGAGTAACAAAAATCTCGACAATAGAGTACCTTCCATAATGACAAGGCTACCATCCATTGGAGTAATAAAAATCTCGACAACAGACTAGCTTCCATAAGGACAAGGCTACCAACCATTGGAGTAACAAAAATCTCGACAACAAACTACCTTCCATAAAGACAAAGTTACCATCCATTGGAATAACAAAAATTATGAAAATAGACTACCTTCCATAATTACAAGGCTATCATCCAAAGGAATAACAAAAATCTAGACAACAAACTACCTTCCATAATGACAAGGCTACCATCCATTGGAGTAACAAAAATTATGACAAGAGACTACCTTCCATAATGACAAGGCTACCATCCAATGGAATAACAAAATTCTCGACAACAGACTACATTCCATAATGTCAAGGCTACCACACATTGGAGTAACAAATATATCAATGACAAACTACCTTCCATAACGACAAGGCTACCATCAATTGGAGTAAAAAAAATTTCGACAACAAACTACCTTCCATAATGACAAGGCTACCACCCATTGGAGTAAAAAAGATATCTATATTATACTACCTTCCATAATGATAAGGCTACCATCCATTGGAGTAATAAAAATATCCACAACAGACTACCTTCTGTAATGACAAGGCTACCATTCATTGGAGTAACAAAAATTTGAACAAAAGACTACCTTCCATAATGACAAGGCTACCATCCATTGGAGTAACAAAAATCATAACGACAAACAGCCTTCCATAATGACAAGGCTACCATCCATTGGAGTAAAAAAAATCTCGACAATAGACTAGCTTCGATAAGGACAAGGCTACCAACCATTGGAGTAACAAAAATCTCGACAACAGACTACCTTCCATAATGACAAAGTTACCATCCATTGGAATAACAAAAATCACGAAAATAGAGTACCTTCCATAATGACAAGGCTACCATCCATTGGAGTAACAAAAATCATAACGACAAAAAACCTTCCATAATGACAAGGCTACCATCCATTGGAGTAACAAAAATCTCGACAATAGAGTACCTTCCATAATGACAAGGCTACCATCCATTGGAGTAACAAAAATCTCGACAACAGACTAGCTTCCATAAGGACAAGGCTACCAACCATTGGAGTAACAAAAATCTCGACAACAGACTACCTTCCATAATGACAAAGTTACCATCCATTGGAATAACAAAAATGACGAAAATAGACTACCTTCCATAATTACAAGGCTATCATCCAAAGGAATAACAAAAATCTAGACAACAAACTACCTTCCATAATGACAAGGCTACCATCCATTGAAGTAACAAAAATTCTGACAAGAGACTACCTTCCATAATGACAAGGCTACCATCCAATGGAATAACAAAATTCTCGACAACAGTCTACCTTCCATAATGTCAAGGTTACCACACATTGGAGTAACAAATATCTCAATGACAAACTACCTTCCATAATGACAAGGCTACCATCCATTGGAGCAAAAAAAAATTCGACAACAAACTACCTTCCATAATGACAAGGCTACCACCCATTGGAGTAAAAAAGATATATATATATATATTATACTACCTTCCATAATGATAAGGCTACCATCCATTGGAGTAACAAAAATATCCACAATAGACTACCTTCTGTAATGACAAGGCTACCTTTCATTGGAGTAACAAAAATTTGAAAAAAAGACTACCTTCCATAATGACTAGGCTACCATCCATTGGAGTAACAAAAATCTCGACAATAGAGTACCTTCCATAATGACAAGGCTACCATCCATTGGAGTAACAAAAATCTAGGCAACACACTAGCTTCTATAAGGACAAGGCTACCAACCATTGGAGTAACAAAAATCTCGACAACAGACTACCTTCCATAATGACAAAGTTACCATCCATTGGAATAACAAAAATCACGAAAATAGACTACCTTCCATAATGACAAGGCTATCATCCAAAGGAATAACAAAAATCTAGACAACAAACTACCTTCTATATTGACAAGGCTACCATCCATTGGAGTAACAAAAATCTCGACAATAGAGTACCTTCCATAATGACAAGGCTACCATCCATTGGAGTAATAATAATCTCGACAACAGACTAGCTTCCATAAGGACAAGGCTACCAACCATTGGAGTAACAAAAATCTCGACAACAAACTACCTTCCATAAAGACAAAGTTACCATCCATTGGAATAACAAAAATCATGAAAATAGACTACCTTCCAAAATTACAAGGCTATCATCCAAAGGAATAACAAAAATCTAGACAACAAACTACCTTCCATAATGACAAGGCTACCATCCATTGGAGTAACAAAAATTCCGACAAGAGACTACCTTCCATAATGACAAGGCTACCATCCAATGGAATAACAAAATTCTCGACAACAGACTACATTCCATAATGTCAAGGCTACCACACATTGGAGTAACAGATATATCAATGACAAACTACCTTCCATAACGACAAGGCTACCATCAATTGGAGTAAAAAAAATTTCCACAACAAACTACCTTCCATAATGACAAGGCTACCACCCATTGGAGTAAAAAAGATATCTATATTATACTACCTTCCATAATGATAAGGCTACCATCCATTGGAGTAATAAAAATATCCACAACAGACTACCTTCTGTAATGACAAGGCTACCATTCATTGGAGTAACAAAAATTTGAACAAAAGACTACCTTCCATAATGACAAGGCTACCATCCATTGGAGTAACAAAAATCATAACGACAAACAGCCTTCCATAATGACAAGGCTACCATCCATTGGAGTAAAAAAAATCTCGACAATAGACTAGCTTCGATAAGGACAAGGCTACCAACCATTGGAGTAAGAAAAATCTCGACAACAGACTACCTTCCATAATGACAAAGTTACCATCCATTGGAATAACAAAAATCACGAAAATAGAGTACCTTCCATAATGACAAGGCTACCATCCATTGGAGTAACAAAAATCATAACGACAAAAAACCTTCCATAATGACAAGGCTACCATCCATTGGAGTAACAAAAATCTCGACAATAGAGTACCTTCCATAATGACAAGGCTACCATCCATTGGAGTAACAAAAATCTCGACAACAGACTAGCTTCCATAAGGACAAGGCTACCAACCATTGGAGTAATAAAAATCTCGACAACAGACTACCTTCCATAATGACAAAGTTACCATCCATTGGAATACCAAAAATGACGAAAATAGACTACCTTCCATAATTACAAGGCTATCATCCAAAGGAATAACAAAAATCTAGACAACAAACTACCTTCCATAATGACAAGGCTACCATCCATTGAAGTAACAAAAATTCTGACAAGAGACTACCTTCCATAATGACAAGGCTACCATCCAATGGAATAACAAAATTCTCGACAACAGTCTACCTTCCATAATGTCAAGGTTACCACACATTGGAGTAACAAATATCTCAATGACAAACTACCTTCCATAATGACAAGGCTACCATCCATTGGAGCAAAAAAAAATTCGACAACAAACTACCTTCCATAATGACAAGTCTACCACCCATTGGAGTAAAAAAGATATATATATATATTATACTACCTTCCATAATGATAAGGCTACCATCCATTGGAGTAACAAAAATATCCACAATAGACTACCTTCTGTAATGACAAGGCTACCTTTCATTGGAGTAACAAAAATTTGAAAAAAAGACTACCTTCCATAATGACTAGGCTACCATCCATTGGAGTAACAAAAATCTCGACAATAGAGTACCTTCCATAATGACAAGGCTACCATCCGTTGGAGTAACAAAAATCTAGACAACACACTAGCTTCTATAAGGACAAGGCTACCAACCATTGGAGTAACAAAAATCTCGACAACAGACTACCTTCCATAATGAAAAGTTACCATCCATTGGAATAACAAATATCACGAAGGTAGACTACCTTCGATAATGACAAGGCTATCATCAAAAGGAATAACAAAAATCTAGACAACAAACTACCTTCCATAATGACAAGGCTACCATCCATTGGAGTAACAAAAATTCCGACAAGAGACTACCTTCCATAATGACAAGGCTACCATCCAATGGAATAACAAAATTCTCGACAACAGACTACCTTCCATAATGTCAAGGCTACCATACATTGGAGTAAAAGATATCTCAATGACAAACTACCTTCCATAATGACAAGGCTACCATCCATTGGAGTAAAAAAAATTTCGACAACAAACTACCTTCCATAATGACAAGGCTACCACCCATTGGAGTTAAAAAGATATCTATATTATACTACCTTCCATAATGATAAGGCTACCATCCATTGGAGTAACAAAAATATCCACAACAGACTACCTTCTGTAATGACAAGGCTACCATTCATTGGAGTAACAAAAATTTGAACAAAAAGACTACCTTCCATAATGACAAGGCTACCATCCATTGGAGTAACAAAAATCATAACGACAAACAGCCTTCCATAATTACAAGGCTACCATCCATTGGAGTAACAAAAATCTCCACAACAGACTAGCTTCGAGAAGGACAAGGCTACCAACCATTGGAGTAACAAAAATCTCGACAACAGACTACCTTGCATAATGACAAAGTTACCATCCAATGGAATAACAAAAATCACGAAAATAGACTACCTTCCATAATGACAAGGCTATCATCCAAAGGAATAACAAAAATCTAGACAACAAACTACCTTCTATAATGACAAGGCTACCATCCATTGGAGTAACAAAAATCTCGACAATAGAGTACCTTCCATAATGACAAGGCTACCATCCATTGGAGTAATAAAAATCTCGACAACAGACTAGCTTCCATAAGGACAAGGCTACCAACCATTGGATTAACAAAAATCTCGACAACAGACTACCTTCCATAAAGACAAAGTTACCATCCATTGGAATAACAAAAATCATGAAAATAGACTACCTTCCATAATTACAAGGCTATCATCCAAAGGAATAACAAAAATCTAGACAACAAACTACCTTCCATAATGACAAGGCTACCATCCATTGGAGTAACAAAAATTCCAACAAGAGACTACCTTCCATAATGACAAGGCTACCATCCAATGGAATAACCAAATTCTCGACAACAGACTACATTCCATAATGTCAAGGCTACCACACATTGGAGTAACAGATATCTCAATGACAAACTACCTTCCATAACGACAAGGCTACCATCCATTGGAGTAAAAAAAAATTCGACAACAAACTACCTTCCATAATGACAAGGCTACCACCCATTGGAGTAAAAAAGATATCTATATTATACTACCTTCCATAATGATAAGTCTACCATCCATTGGAGTAATAAAAATATCCACAACAAACTACCTTCTGTAATGACAAGGCTACCATTCATTGGAGTAACAAAAATTTGAACAAAAGACTACCTTCCATAATGACAAGGCTACCATCCATTGGAGTAACAAAAATCATAACGACAAACAGCCTTCCATAATGACAAGGCTACCATCTATTGGAGTAACAAAAATCTCGACAATAGACTAGCTTCGATAAGGACAAGGCTACCAACCATTGGAGTAACAAAAATCTCGACAACAGACTACCTTCCATAATGACAAAGTTACCATCCATTGGAATAACAAAAATCACGAAAATAGACTACCTTCCATAATGACAAGGCTACCATCCATTGGAGTAACAAAAATCATAACGACAAAAAACCTTCCATAATGACAAGGCTACCATCCATTGGAGTAACAAAAATCTCGACAACAGACTAGCTTCCATAAGGACAAGGCTACCAACCATTGGAGTAACAAAAATCTCGACAACAAACTACCTTCCATAATGACAAAGTTACCATCTATTGGAATAATAAAAATCACGAAAATAGACTACCTTCCATAATTACAAGGCTATTATCCAAAGGAATAACAAAAATCTAGACAACAAACTACCTTCCATAATGACAAGGCTACCATCCATTGGAGTAACAAAAATTCCGACAAGAGACTACCTTCCATAATGACAAGGCTACCATCCAATGGAATAACCAAATTCTCGACAACATACTACCTTCCATAATTTCAAGGCTACCACACATTAGAGTAATAGATATCTCAATGACAAACTACCTTCCATAATGACAAGGCTACCATCCATTGGAGTAAAAAAAATTTCGACAACAAACTACCTTCCATAATGATACGGCTACCACCCATTGGAGTAAAAAAGATATCTATATTATACTACCTTCCATAATGATAAGGCTACCATCCATTGGAGTAACAAAAATATCCACAACAGACTACCTTCTGTAATGACAAGCCTACCATTCATTGGAGTAACAAAAATTTGAAAAAAAGACTACCTTCCATAATGACAAGGCTACCATCCATTGGAGTAACAAAAATCATAACGACAAACAGCCTTCGATAATGACAAGGCTACCATCCATTGGAGTAACAAAAATCTCGACAATAGACTAGCTTCGATAAGGACAAGGCTACCAACCATTGGAGTAACAAAAATCTCGACAATAGACTACCTTCCATAATGACAAAGTTACCATCCATTGGAATAAAAAAAATCACGAAAATAGACTACCTTCCATAATGACAAGGCTACCATCCATTGGAGTAACAAAAATCTCGACAATAGAGTACCTTTCATAATGACAAGGCTACCATCCATTGGAGTAACAAAAATCTCGATAACAGACTAGCTTCCATAAAGACAAGGCTACCAACCATTGGAGTAACAAAAATCTCGACAACAAACTACCTTCCATAATGAAAAAGTTACCATCTATTGGAATAACAAAAATCACGAAAATAGACTACCTTCCATAATGACAAGGCTATCATCCAATGGAATAAAAAAATCTAGACAACAAACTACCTTCCATAATGACTAGGCTACCATCCATTGGAGTAATAAAAATCTCGACAATAGAGTACCTTTCATAATGACAAGGCTACCATCCATTGGAGTAACAAAAATCTCGATAACAGACTAGCTTCCATAAAGACAAGGCTACCAACCATTGGAGTAACAAAAATCTCGACAACAAACTACCTTCCATAATGAAAAAGTTACCATCTATTGGAATAACAAAAATCACGAAAATAGACTACCTTCCATAATGACAAGGCTATCATCCAATGGAATAAAAAAATCTAGACAACAAACTACCTTCCATAATGACAAGGCTACCATCCATTGGAGTAACAAAAATTCCGACAAGAGACTACCTTCCATAATGACAAGGCTACCATCCAATGGAATAACAAAATTCTCGACAGCAGACTACCTTCCATAATTTCAAGGCTACCACACATTGGAGTAATAGATATCTCAATGACAAACTACCTTCCATAATGACAAGGCTACCATCCATTGGAGTAAAAAAAATTTCGACAACAAACTACCTTCCATAATGACACGGCTACCACCCATTGGAGTAAAAAAGATATCTATATTATACTACATTCCATAATGATAAGGCTACCATCCATTGGAGTAACAAAAATATCCACAACAGACTACCTTCTGTAATGACAATCCTACCATTCATTGGAGTAACAAAAATTTGAACAAAACACTACCTTCCATAATGACAAGGCTACCATCCATTGGAGTAACAAAAATCCTAACGACAAACAACCTTTCATAATGACAAGGCTACCATCCATTGGAGTAACAAAAATCTCGACAATAGAGTACCTTCCATAATGACAAGGCTACCATCCATTGGAGTAACAAAAATCTCGACAATAGACTAGCTTCCATAAGGACAAGGCTACCAACCATTGGAGTAACAAAAATCTCGACAACAGACTACCTTCCATAATGACAAAGTTACCATCCATTGGAACAACAAAAATCACGAAAATAGACTACCTTCCATAATGACAAGGCTATCATCAAAAGGAATAACAAAAATCTAGACAACAAACTACCTTCCATAATGACAAGGCTACCATCCATTGGAGTAACAAAAATTCTGACAAGAGACTACCTTCCATAATGACAAGGCTACCATCCAATGGAATAACAAAATTCTCGACAACAGACTACCTTCCATAATGTTAAGGCTAACACACATTGGAGTAACAGATATCTCAATGACAAACTACCTTCCATAATGACAAGGCTACCATCCATTGGAGTAAAAAAAATTTCGACAACAAACTACCTTCCATGATGACAAGGCTACCACCCATTGGAGTAAAAAAGATATCTATATTATACTACCTTCCATAATGATAAGGCTACCATCCATTGGAGTAACAAAAATATCCACAACAGACTACCTTCTGTAATGACAAGGCTACCATTCATTGGAGTAACAAAAATTTGAACAAAACACTACCTTCCATAATGACAAGGCTACCATCCATTGGAGTAACAAAAATCATAACGACAAACAACCTTTCATAATGACAAGGCTACCATCCATTGGAGTAACAAAAATCTCGACAACAGACTAGCTTCGATAAGGACAAGGCTACCAACCATTGGAGTAACAAAAATCTCGACAACAGACTACCTTCCATAATGACAAAGTTACCATCTATTGGAATAACAAAAATCATGAAAATAGACTACCTTCCATAATGACAAAGTTACCATCCATTGGAATAACAAAAATCACGAAAATAGACTACCTTCCATAATGACAAGGCTATCATCCAAAGGAATAACAAAAATCTAGACAACAAACTACCTTCCATAATGACAAGGCTACCATCCATTGGAGTAACAAAAAATCCGACAAGAGACTACCTTCCATAATGACAAGGCTACCATTCAATGGAGTAAAAAAAATTTCGACAACAAAAATACCTTCCATAATGACAAGGCTACCACCCATTGGAGTAAAAAAGATATCTATGTTATACTACCTTCCATAATGATAAGGCTACCATCCATTGGAGTAACAAAAATATCTATAACAGACTACCTTTTGTAATGACAAGGCTAGCATTCATTGGAGTAACAAAAATTTGATCAAAAGACTACCTTCCATAATGACAAGGCTACCATCCATTGGAGTAACAAAAATCATAACGACAAACAACCTTCCATAATGACAAGGCTACCATCCATTGGAGTAACAAAAATATCAACAATAGAGTACCTTCCATAATGACAAGGCTACCATCCATTGGAGTAACAAAAATCTCGACAATAGACTAGCTTCCATAAGGACAAGGCTACCAACCATTGGAGTAACAAAAATCTCGACAACAGACTACCTTCCATAATGACAAAGTTACCATCCATTGGAATAAAAAAATCACCAAAATAGACTACCTTCCATAATGACAAGGCTATCATCCAAAGGAATAACAAAAATCTAGACAACAAACTACCTTCCATAATGACAAGGCTACCATCCATTGGAGTAACAAAAATTCCGACAAAAGACTACCTTCCATAATGACAAGGCTACCATCCAATGGAATAACAAAAATCTCGACAACAGACTACCTTCCATAATGTCAAGGCTACCACACATTGGAGTAACAGATATCTCAATGACAAACTACCTTCCATAATGACAAGGCTACCATCCATTGGAGTAAAAAAAATTTCGACAACAAACTACCTTCCATAATGACAAGGCTACCACCCATTGGAGTAAAAAAGATATTTATATTATACTACCTTCCATAATGATAAGGCTACCATCCATTGGAGTAACAAAAATATCCACAACAAACTACCTTCTATAGTGACAAGTCTACCATTCATTGGAGTAACAAAAATTTGAACAAAACACTACCTTCCATAATGACAAGGCTACCATCCATTGGAGTAACAAAAATCATAACGACAAACATCCTTCCATAATGACAAGGCTACCATCCATTGGAGTAACAAAAATCTCGACAACAGACTAGCTTCCATAAGGACAAGGCTACCAACCATTGGAGTAACAAAAATCTCGACAACCGACTACCTTCAATAATTACAAAGTTACCATCCATTGGAATAACAAAAATCACGAAAATAGACTACCTTCCATAATGACAAGGCTATCATCCAAAGGAATAACAAAAATCTAGACAACAAACTACCTTCCATAATGACAAGGCTACCATCCGTTGGAGTAAAAAAAAATTCGACAACAAACTACCTTCCATAATGACAAGGCTACCACCCATTGGAGTAAAAAAGATATCTATATTATACTACCTTCCATAATGATAAGGCTACCATCCATTGGAGTAACAAAAATATCGACAACAGACTACCTTCTGTAATGACAAGGCTACCATCCAATGGAGTAACAAAAATCTGAACAAAAGACTACCTTCTATAATGACAAGGCTACCATCCATTAGAGTAACAGAAATCATAACGACAGACTACCTTCCATAATGAAAAGACTACCATCCATTGGAGTAATAAAAATCTCGACAACAGACTACATTTCATAATGACAATGCTACCATCCATTGAAGTAACAAAAATCTCGACAACAGACTACCTTCCATAATGACAAGGCTACCTTCCATTGGAGTAACAAAAATATCGACAACAGAGTACCTTCCATAATGACAAGGCTACCATCCAATGGAATAACAAAAATCTCGACAACAAACTACCTTCCATAATGACAAGGATACCATCCATTGTAGTAACAAAAATATCAACAACAGACTACCTTCCATAATGACAAGGCTACCATCAAAAAGAATAACAAAATTCTCGACAACAGACTACCTTCCATAATGACAAGGTTACCACACATTGGAGTAACATATATCTCAATGACAATCTACCTTCCATAATGACAAGGCTACCACCCATTGGAGTAAAAAAGATATCTATATTATACTACCTTCCATAATGATAAGGCTACCATCCATTGGAGTAACAAAAATATCGACAACAGACTACCTTCTGTAATGACAAGGCTACCATCCAATGGAGTAACAAAAATCTAAACTAAATACTACCTTCCATAATGACAAGGCTACCATCCAATGGAGTAACAGAAATCATAACGAAAGACTACCTTC